>JAQSUU010000198.1:28007500-28607500 GCA_038087645.1 Saccharum hybrid cultivar R570
ATATCTGAAACATCTGAAACTCTTGACACATATGTTTGGAACATATGCTTTCAATGCAACATGGGCGGACTGCACGACGAACTAGCGCGGTGGAGACGGCCCTGCAAGATGGCCGTGGCAGGTGGGGCGCGCAATGGCCGGGGCGAATCTACTTGGGTGGGAGCCAGCAATGGCGCGCCTGCGCGCGCACGAGAGGTGAGCGAGCGCGGAGGGAGTGAGCAACGACGCATCGACGTGAGCCAGGCATGTGGAGCAGTCTGTCCGGAGGGGACGGATGCCCGTGACTTATCATTATTGTTGTAACATCTATATGAAACATTTGATACATATGTTTACAACATACGCTTTCAGTGCGGGCAGCGCGCTGACGCGATGGGGATGGCCGCAATAGGTGGGGCACACGTGGTCGGGGCGGATCCACGCGGGCGGGAGCGAGCAATGGCGCGGGTGGGCGGAGGGTGGAAGTATATTAATTGTCTTACAAATATTAATTTTCTATATTAATTGGATATAATATATATTTGATTAAAGTAAAAAAATAGATTGACTTAGTAGAAACTAGAAATTGGTCGTTGGCACCAGCAGCCGGTGGACTCGTCGTCGGTCCTCGTCGTCTCTCCGTCTAATAGTTGCACTGTTGCAGCAATCAATAAGTGCCTCCATTAAATTCACTCGTACGTGCGCAGTTCCATCCTTGGCATCTTATTTATTCCCCATTTCCCTCCGTAACTATAGCATTTTTTATTCTCGGTGTAAAAAAAATGTAATACTCACTTCTCCGAAAGTCAAATAAATTTAAATTTGGTCAGATTTATAAATACAAGAAATTATGATATTTATGACGCCAAGTAAATATCACTAGATCAACTATAAAATATAAGCATATTTTTATAGTATAAATCTATTTGAAAATATAAATATTGATATTACTCTCTAAGAACTTGATCAAATTTTAAAAAGTCTTACATGCTACAATAATAATCTACGCTCAGTTACATGAAGTTGACTAGAATAAATGAGAACGCCTGCCTGTACGTCCGCTCACACGTGAATGAATGAATGTCGGTGGCGGCAGCTGGCTTATTACTCCCTGCAAATTAATCCATGTTTAGATATACACCGGACAGACCAGTAAGTTTTCCTCTTAATATAATAAAAGAGATGAATGGATCAGATCGTCCTCCAAATTAAATCAGGTCGCGTCGTCGTCGTTCGATCAGCTCACAGGTGATACCTACTGGTCTCTGTTTTAAATTACAAATTATTTTAACTTTTGTAAATGCATAACTTTTGTTATATTTTTTTTGAGTACCTTCGAAGGACTGAGCCACAGCAGATTTGTAAATAGCCGATTCGTGACTGTCATCGGCTGGTTTCTGACGGTCACGGATCCCCAATCCCAAGAGCCGGAGAGGCAATGCCCAAGAGTGGCACACGACGTCAAGACAAAATCTATCTTCATCCAAACTCTCACTATTTTCACTTGAAAGAAACGCAAACATCGCACGCATGACACACACAGATTTATGTGCAAAAAGCTATTTACAGACACGAATGACAAGCTAGCTAGCTATAGCCATGCATTACCCACCGCCCCGTGCACAAAATTTCAGTAAGAGCCCTTGTCATCCTTAGTATAGCAAGAGTAACTTTTCTTTTTCTGAAATATATATAGAACATGTAGCGACACCTTGCTTCTGTAAATCTTATGTTGAGAGAATAACAAACTAAGTGTTTGTTTGAAGAGTAAAATGTACGAGCGATCTTTAGACTTATCTCGTTATGTCATTCAAGTCACCTAACTCCTAAAACACATTTTCATGTACCAGAACTTGTCTTGGGATGTCATTTAGTTCAAAACCTCTGGAAAGTTCATTTTATTTAGTCCTCAAACTTGTCTCACGGCATGTCATTTAGGTCCAAACAAGTACAACCATCCCACATATGTTGGTCTCTCTCACCTTTGTCTCAATGCTCTCTCCCCTTCTTCGTGTTCCAATCTAGTATCGTATCGCATCACACAGACACCAACACGCCATCCTCAAACTATTCCTTCATTATCATCCACATCAAAGGCCACAGCATCATCAGGAGTGGTGGCGACAAGGCCAAAGCTAGTGCTCCTTAGACAGAAGAGGTAGATGAACGAGTGCTTTTTCATTAAGTTCCTAACCGGATATATAGATATAATATATAATACGGGGATATATAGATATAATATATAATGATCAGGGGCGGAGGACCCGGTAGGGCGAGGTAGGGCACTCGCCCTACCTTGACTCCACCGTGGATCCTTACCCCTAAGCGCTTCCTGCTGCTAGTAGCCATGGCGCGGTTTGGAAGTTCGAACGTCTGAGTCTCAATACGAACGCAGCCGCAGGTAGAAGATGAGCAGTTCATACGTTAGTTTTTTTAGCGATTAGACGAAACGTTACTTGGGCTGTGCGCTGGGCTTTCGTTAGTTTAGGATGTTATTGGCCTGCTGCGGTGCTGCCGGCCTCAATCTTGTAGTCTGACGATTCGTGATCTCGCCCTTTTGTCTTCTCCATCTCGAAAGCGTGAGGCAACGGCGTCGGACGATGTGGTGACTGGTGAGGTCGTGAGGGCACCGGCGGCCATCAAGGAGGCATCAAGCGTTAATGGCGACAGGCCAATAGTCCAGCACTTTCTAGTTCGGGCACTTTCTGCTCCTTCCCGCTCCTCCAGCAAGGTTGCAACAGGTTGTCTTAGATTGGCACGGTTACTGCACTTCGTGCTCCTTCCTGTATCACGGCCACAAGGCCTCAAACCTGAAACTCTTCTTTTTAGTTGTTTACTGTCTTCAAATAATCAATTTGTTGTAATTTGGTTCGAAGTGCTCACAAAGTTAGTAAATTTGGTTGCTGAATTTTTATATATTTGTGCTTGAGGGTCACAACGTCTTGAGTATAAAGCATTTTAACGAGAGATGTTATTTTGCTATCTATCTTTATTATCGATTCCGCCCTATCTTAATTTCTTTCCGTCCTCCGCCACTGATAATGATGATATGGTTAATACAATCATATACTATATTATATTAGTAAGCACACATATAGTACTGTAGGTAGCTAGGAGCTAGTCTTATTATGAGCTAGTAGGTATGTATCGGCTGCATGGTGGTGGATGCACTCGGGGGTGAGTCTGTGGTCTCGCTTGGGGTCGAGGCAGTAGTTGTACTCCATGTGGTTGCGCTGCACCCACCGCATGGCCGCCTCCTGCTGCGGGCTGAGCGCGTCGCTGGGCGCGCGCGGCGAGCAGGCGCGGAGGAGCAGCCCCGAGAAGCGCGCCACGAAGGGGCTGTACCGGTAATCGGCCCTGTGCCTGCCGTCGTCGGTGGCCCAGGACGAGGCGTCCCAGATGGAGCCGTACACCCACATCGGCCGCCGCGGGAACGTCGCCGTCGCGCTCCAACGCGGGTACCGCCGGATCGGCACGTCGTCCACGTAGAAGCTGCACACGCACGCGGACATGACATGAGTGATGCATACGAGTACGTAGAGGAGCTAGCGCTAGCAGGCGTGCGAGCGTCAGTTAAAAGCAGCGGTACGGCCTGCTGCAGGCGCCGTACGTACGGCACACTGTCCCTGTCCCTGTTGCTGATTGGCCAGCCGGTTGCAGTTGCATTTGCATTGCATTGCATTGCACACAAGTAGCAAAAATCTACTCCTATCTGTAGCAGCAGCCGGCAGCATCGCCATTGACAATCAGGAGGGCTTACATGATGTGGGTGGGGCTCCAGAGGATGGCATAGTGGTGGAAGTCGGCGGTGGGGTCGAACCAGTCGAGGTGGAACTTGACCTCCCTTCCGACGACCCTCCCAGGCCCGCCGTCGCCGGAGCCGAGGACGTACACGTTGGTCTGCAGCGTGTATGGCCGCCCCGGCGTGGTGCCCAGGAACTCCATGTCCACCTCGTCGTGGAACCCCGGGTGCGCGTCCGCGTTGGACAGGTAGAACGCCGTGATCACCCCCGCCGTGTAGCCCGCCTGCAGCTTCACGGACGCGCCGAAGTAGCCCGACCGGAACGCGCGACGCGACTTGAACCCGCTCCCGGACGTCGAGTCCAGCCAGATGGTCACGCCGCCGCCGTTGCCGTTGCCGGTGCCGGACACCGACTGGTGCTGCGCGCCCCAGAGGGCGCGGAAGTCACGGGAGAAGGGACGCGCGCGGTAACGCTTGCTCGGGTAGAACCCCGGCGACGGCGGCTGCTGCGCGTCTGCTGCTGCTGCTGCTACGAGAAGAAGCAGCAGCAGTAGGGGCGGCGCCGCCGCACCAACTCCAAGCTGCGCGTGCCGGTGCCCGGCAGGGGCGGCGGCGGCCATCGGTGGCATCGCAATGCGGGCGTTGGATGGACGATGCGACGGCCGACGAGCGAGCTGCGAGCTCGATCAATGATTGGCAACGGAGCCGGCCGGCCGGCCTGCAGGCGTGTGAGCGTGACAAAGGGAAAGCTGCTGCTGCTGGTGGCTGTGCTGTATGACCCGTGTGTGTGTGTGGGATGATGGATGGACGTGATGGGATAAATAGATGGTCGCCAGGCCCACCACCCCGGGGGGCTGCAGTTTTTTTTTTTTACCTGGCTGGTTTAACTGGGCTCTCGATCTATTCTCAGGTGAAAACGGGCCGGGTCGATCTGGGCGGGCCACCCCGGCCGGACCGACGGCCTCTCTCCTCTCTTCACCGCCGACGCCCGACCCGACCGACCGCATGTGTCCAGTCCAGTCCTGTGAGAGTGCCTCGGCACGCGTGCCTAAACACACAGTAGTGTCGGTGGTGTCCATCACGACTACTACAGCCAATGCAATGTCCGCACCAAGCGCCACTACGTTACATGACAGTGATTTTCTCGAGCCGTGAAAGCGCCGGGATGTTCAACGGACGTCCGCCACCGCTGGCCTCCTGCACTGCTTGCCCCACTTGCCCGTCTGCTCGCCCGCGCCGCTACCCGGAGGCCACCCTCACCCGCCTTGCTTCTCATGCGCCGCGGGCCGTCTCGCCTGGTCGCAATATGTATAACATTTCGATTCACTTTTATAATACGTAGATAAAACATATGTAACATACGTCATAAATGGCTGAAACACTTGCAAAATACATATAAAACACTTGCAAAAACACCTGAAACACACTTAAAAATCATTGTAAACATACACAACATCCTGCTTTGCAACATATGTGTGAAACATATGTAACATCCAGATAAACACACTTGCAATATACGTCTGAGAAAATAAATAAAACATTGGGAACAGACGTTTGCAACATACGTGTGCAGCTACTGCAACATCCCAATCTACTTTTAGAATATACATATCAAACACTTGAAACATACATCTGAAATAACTAGAACACTTAAAACCTAAGCATGCAACATGTTTGAAAACGTCTAAAACACTTAAACACAGCGTCGCCGACGACCATGGCCTACATGGTGGAGAACCGCAGTAGCTAGCAAGTTCGGATCAGGAGGACATCGAGAACAACGGCCCAGCATACACCTCCGCTATCGGACCTCCCTTCCTGCCGTGGTGTCTTCGGCTAACCGTAGGAGACAATGTCCAAGCCGGCGACGACCTCCTACTGGTGGTGTCAAGTTGGTGGTGGCCCGGTGACGCCACGGCCGCGACCGGCGAGATGGAGAAGCACATGGCGCGGCGAGAGATGGGGCGGGTGGGGGAAGAGGGCACGGCAGGATGGAGTTGGGCGAGCGGATGCGAGTCTGAAGAAGAGGTAGAGTAGGGGACGATGTTAGTGGAAGGCTAGGAAATAAGTGGATAAGAATTAATGGAGAGAACGAGTGCTTTAGATAAACCTGGAGTCCGTTTGATATTTTTATAGCCCCGGACACTCGGGTTGCAGCGTTTCCGTTTAAAGATTTGTTACTTAGGGTTGATGGACGCCAAACATGGCTAGATACATTTTAGCTACCTAGCGAAACAGGTAGCTTAGAGCATCTCTAATAGCCTTTCTAAATCTCACTCTCATCTTAGAGTTGCTCTTAGCTCATATTTAGGTTCTTTACAGAATATCTATGTCTATACTATGCTTCGGAAAAAAAAACATATTGCCACGTGCCTTCATTAAACTCTGCCTAAGACGTGACCAACAATTTAATCGCCGTACATTAGGTATGGTTGAGCAAAGAAATACAGTACATCAAAGAATCGGCAGAACTGGGACCTTGACAAGCGAGGTGGATGGGCCAGAAATCAGTCTGGACCAAGACCAAATGTGTAATTTGTGGCCCACTACTTCACCATCCCCTCCGAATTCTGAAAGGCCCAACCCCAAACGAAACCACCCTTCTCGACAAGTCGACTAGTATAGGCTGCAGGCAAACAAGCGCGACCTCCTCCACCCGCACCTCGCCGCCGGCGATGGAGCCGCCGCCGCCCCCTGCTCCGGCGACCCACTCCGCGCCCGTCCGCGTGCTCTCCCGCACTCTGCCGCCGTCCTCCCCGCCCCCCTCCTCCGCGGACCCCGCCCCGTCACCCGCCTCCCGCGACGGGGTCGTCGCCGTCGGCTTCGTGGGCGGCGCGGGGAGCGCCCGCCTCGCGGACCGGATCCTCGACGCCCACGTCTTCTCCCCCGGTGGCTCGGCGGGGACCCTCACCGGGAGCGTCAGGTACCACCGCGACGCCGGCAGGAGGATGGTGTTCCTTCACCTCACGCCACCGCCCGCGCCGCTCGAGGCGGCGGTAGGAGGCTGCCGCGACGGAGACCTCCCGGAGATGCTCTTCATGTTCTCTGTGAGCTCGGATTCTCACTCTGCTTTTGCTCATTAGATTATATACAGTAGGTCTGCAATATGGGAATCGAACTGCCAAGCTGAGCCCCAGAGCCTCTGCATGATTTGTCCTTTTGTATATGACCGACCTGTTCTACTGCATCATGTCAACTTGTTATTGACGATTTGACACACTTCATACACCTGCACAACTTGAGGATGCTGTTTTTCTTTTTTTGTTTGTTTGTTTAAAATGTCATAGGATGCTTCTGATAACTGCCCACTGACTATCTTTGTTGAATCGAAATCTTAGAGCTAAACTTGTAAAATGTTGCTTGCCTGTGTTCAAGCTTGGCTAATGTCTGGTTCTCTGATCATAGATATTTTAGACTTCATCATCATATTTACTGGACTTTTACTTCATATAGATATAGATTCACTGCTTCATAGTCATATTTCTAGAATAACAGGTGCCTTTGACCACCCAAATGACTACTATGGTCTTGTTTCTTTTGTTTTCTGTGACAAAATGAGAATCACGATTGATTGATTGGTTTTTACTTTACAACATTCTAGGTCTGCCACGTAATTATATTTCTGCAAGAAGGCTTCAGATTTAACACACAAACCTTAAAGAAGTTCCGACTGCTGCAATCTTCAAAGCACGCTCTCGCTCCATTCGTCAAGACATTGGTAGCAGCTGCAATGCCTGCCAAAGCTGTTGCCTCTGACACCCCAACAAGAGCAACCCACAGGGCTTCCTCCATCTCCCCTCCAGCACGCCGTGGAGGTCACGCAGGTCGTCAGTCCTCGGCCATCTCACTTATGTCCGGAACCAGTTCAAATGCTTTTGTACTGCCAGGCCAATGCATTCCTGTATTGCTCTTTGTCTTTGAGGATGATGCGCTTGATGTTTCAAGTGCTGCAGCAAGTTCTGATGATATGGGTGATGCATCTTCATCAAATCAGGGTTCTACCTCTGATGGATTATCAAAACAAAGCTTAGCTTCAAAGAGTTCTGGTTCAGTGGTTATGCTTGCCCGAGCAGCAAACAAATCTGAGGGTAATTCAGGCAAAAAACTGCATTCGTCCCTGGAGGGACAGATCCGTGTCTTGCTCAAGAAGTGCAGGGTACTTGCAGGCATGGAGCCAGGGCATATTGGCCCGAGGGGTGTAAGTAACATGAGTCATCATTTACCCCTGTTCTCACTCGATACCTCAAGGGTTGTTGCACTGTTGGAACGGTACATTAATAAGAAACGGGAGCCACTGGACATCATTGCAGGACTATTTGAAGATTCTTTGTGCTCCAAATCGCCATTGGATATTCTTTCACTGGAAAACAACTACCACCCAACAAACCATGATGACTTTCAGTTGATCAAGGATTTTATATTTCGGCAGTCTGATGCACTGAGAGGGAGAGGGGGATATTCAAGCAATGCAAGTGCCGGGTCTGTTGCCGGTGTTGGCATGGTGGCGGCTGCTGCTGCTGCAGCAGCAGCATCAGCTGCAGCTGGGAAACCAGCTAATGCACCTGATCTCCCTACTTTTGATAAATGGTTGTCCATGAGTACCTCTATTCTGACTGCACTGCTGAGTGGTCAGTCTGAAAGCAAGACTAATACAAGTCCTAAGAAGAATGGCCAACTTCCTGCTGCAGGATCTAATGCCATTGAGATCGCATTATCGTGCTTGGAAAGTTATAATGGGCTGAACATGAAATTTTCTTCATCATGGTGCCAAAGGGTGCTTCCAGCTGCTAAGGAGATTTACCTGAAAGGTTTGCCTGCCTTTTACCCCACAAGCATGCATGAAGTGCAGCTACAGAAGGCATTGCAGTCCTTTGGCTCGATGGTTAAAGGACCAGCAGTCTGGGTATTCTCAAAGAAGCTAGAAGATGAGTGCCGGGCAATATGGGAATCTGGAAGGCAGCAATGTGACGCTGTTAGCCTAACTGGCAGACCATGTAAGCACCGCAGGCATGGCGATTTCTCTTCTTCAGATGCAATGAAACAACATTCTAGTGGATATGTCTTCCTCCATGCATGTGCCTGTGGCCGGTCACGTCGCCTTAGAGATGATCCTTTTGACTTTGAGACAGCCAATGTGTCTTTTAATTGTTTCCAAAACTGCGATGATCTACTACCTTCCCTTGCGCTTCCAAGAGGCAGCGATGCTTGTTCATTTTCAGCATCCTCTTGGCGCTTGGTGCGTCTCGGAGGAGCAAGATATTACAAGCCAACAAAGGGGCTCCTCCAAAGTGGATTTAGCTCCAAGGAGAGGTATCTTCTAAGGTGGATTATATCTGCTGGTAAGGGGCAAGTGAGAAATGGCATCCGTTCTAATACTGTTACCTCATCCACAAGATCTGGTATGAACCCTCAGACTCCCCCAATAGTCACTGGTGAAGTAAAATCTGCTGTAACCCAAGTCACAGCACAAATTAAATCTGCAAAGCTAGAAAGTTCTGGAAAACAACCTGAAATGGAACCAATGAGCAACTCAAGTATTAATTTTGGTAAAGGTCTGCCAAATTTTACTATGAAAAAACCCTTTGCTGAAGTTGTTGCTGGCACCACATCAAAAGATTCCGAGTTTCCTGCTCTTCAGCAGATGAGGCCACCGAAACCTGGTGGTCAAAAAGATGAGCGCCAAATGAATATAGGAGACCAGATTAGTGGTCGAGGTCATGCGGCTGTCAGCCAAGGGCCTGTAGCTGAAACTGAATCTGCGAAAGCAAGCAGAAACAAGAGTAGTGAAAATTCTGATGGGAAGCCCTTTTTACAGATAGGGAGCAATATAGTACCAGTGATTGTTGGAAATGAGACTAGAGAAACTAGTCTGCCGGTACAACAGTTTGTTGTGTATGTTGGATTTGAGCATGAGTGTCCCTATGGTCATCGCTTCTTACTGTCAGAGAAACATATGGAGGAGATTGATTCTTCCTGTTTGCAGTATCAAAGACCTCATGTAAACAAAGAAGCAGAAGGCAAGCATGCACAAAAGTTGCTCCAAAATGCATCTGGTTTAATTGCATCTGCAGTGGACATAAACAGTGCACGGAAAAACAGTAAGCCATTGCAATCATCAGGGAGAAACAGCCAGCAGCAATCACTGCAGCTGAGGGTTGATGCAGAGACTTCACAACCTTCTCCTTGGCTTTCAGATCCACAGAATGGCAAAAGGGGGGAGCATTATTTTCCAAGCATTACAATTGATGATGGCGGAGAAGCATTTTCACTGATGAACAGAAACTTGCCAATATATATGCACTGTCCACATTGCAAGATCTCAGAAAGGAAGGAACATCAAGATGTAAAGTTTGCTGGTGCCGTGTCGCAACTTCAAAGAATTTTCATTGTGAGTTATAATGTTCTAACTGAAGTTTTTTTTTTTGTCATAGTTAGATATGATGAAGTATCATCATTCACAATCTTACACCAGGAAAATAGATTTTTAGTTGCTCCCTGTTTCGTATAGTACCGTTGAAGTTGAGACATGTTTCTTGTAGTATCCATAGGGACATTGTTCTGTAATATTGTCTTCCTAGTAATGTCTAGGTTCTCTTTAATGCAGGTGACACCTGATTTCCCTGTCCTGCTGGCAAGCTGCCCACTTGTACAGTTTGAGGCAAGTACACTCATCTATATTCAGCGTGAATCATATATTTCCTTTACTCACCCCATAGAGTAGCTATGGGAAGATATAGCCTAGATGTAACAGAAAAGGTCACTAAGTGGAGTTATTGCCTTTTCCCTTTCTCTTCCAATCAGGGGTCATGTTTGCCATCGAATGTCTCTGATCATGATCGAGAAGGATCATTCAGTATTGGGTGCCGAGTTATCCTGCCACCTGAGAGCTTTCTTACAATGAGGCTTCCTTTTGTCTATGGTGTTGAGACAAAAGAGGGAAGTACATTTCCCCTCAAAAACTTTGAGCAACAACCAGAACTCACAGCATGGCTTGTTGGAGGCACAGCCTTGCAAATCGTATCGGTAGGGGATGTCACTGAGAAAGAAACTATTATGAAGTGATAGACATGTCATCTAAAGCTTTACTGGTTTTAGCATGTTCTAGTCACATATCAGTGATGTGCCATTGGTGAGATGATAATAACTGTTCTTTTTTCTTTCCTGCTATCTTCCCCACACCGTTTTTCTTAGTTCCCCTTTGTTTTGAATACTCAAGGCATTGAATAGGTCTGTTGTTGGTTTAATTCATGCAGGATGCAGGATGGATGATTATATTCCTGTCTGAGGTTTTACTTGTACTCCTGAACTTGTGCTGCTAAGCTGTTGATACAACTATTGCTTCCTTTCTCTGTGCTCCAAGCATTGTGAAATAGAAGTTTCGCTGATGTCTACCTGGACGGTGTATATAGATGCACGCAGAGGGGACAGGCCCACAGGTACAAGTTTGGTAGTTATGTACTTTCACCCTTTTGATACCACAGTACTTGGCAAACTCGTTCAGTGCTAAGCACAATATGTGTTACTGATGCAGGCAATCGCGCCGTTCTTGTCTTGTACACGAATAGGTGCCAGGAGGTAAAGTTTAGCTGCTTATGTAGGGTCTGTTTTTTTTGAGGAACAGTGGATCAATCCGATTCCTTGACTGAGGCCTTTGGGCTGGGAGCTTTTGTAGTAAGATTATTAGTTCAGTTGAGCTGTGTAGTGTAATATTTTTTGGCCAGTTGATGTGCTGTTTTATTCCTAGGCGTGTTGAGAAATCTGGCCTTGGAATATAAACAAGAAGAAGGAATTTTCTGAATGATATTGTAGCAAACGGTTGCTTGAAATGCACGGTTTCCTCAAATAAACTTGACTGATCTGCCTGTATCCCTTATTCTTTCTTGTATATATATATGCAGTACAGGAATTTTCCGCAGCCTTGGGGAAAAAAAGAAGATGGGTTTGAGAAGTGAAGTGTTGATAACAGGAAAACACAGAGTTGTGTTGGAATATGGAGGAGGGTCCAGGTTGGGAGCAGCCGCTGCTGGTAGACTGGCGACTGGGCTGGAGAATGTTGAAGCTGGAAGGAAACGCACGAACAACTCCTGCTTGACAAGTGTAAAGGAGGCAGCAGGGTGTGCGAGAAATTAAAGGTGGACGGACTGCGGGACGGCCGCCGTGTTGATGACGCGTCGAGTCGAGGTCTGCCCTCCCTTTTTGTTCTTTTTCACCTGCAAAACAGGCGTTTCCACGTGATGTGAATCATTCCAGAATGGCTGCTGCAGCCTGGAGGCGTGGCACGTTGGTTTACTCATGCAGCCCGGCTTGGCTCCAAAAGCTTCTTTCTTGTGTGTTTCTCCAAACCAAAACCCCTGGCAATCCAGCCCTGCAGTCCATGGCGTGAGTGCATGAGTTTGAGTTGCTGCTGTGGGTGCTACTGCTACTGCTACCTAACCTTTTGCTTGGCCGATAGATAAGAATACCTGACTTGGACTTGAACTCTCTGCTGCTACCGGACTGATGGAAGTGGATGTAAATGCGAACAAACATGTGGTTGGCATGCTCCACACCAACGGCCGGCCGGAGCAGATGGAGATGGAGATCCCCTCTAGCTTAGCTTTAGCTAGCTTCCTTTCCTTTGTGACTGTGATCTGCTACTGCAGGAAACCATGCATGATTCACAAGAACTGCCTTTTCTCCATTTATTTATCCATCATCACTCATCAGGTCTCGTTTCATGTGCACTTTCAAATGTGTGTGTAAGTTTAAGAACCATATATTCCTTTTTTTTTAAAAAAAGAAGAAGGGAGAGAAGGAATCATGCATGTTCAGGGCCTCGTGTTTGCAAATTAAATCAAGAAAAGAAAAATCGTCACATGATCTGACTGAGTATTGATCTGTGATGTTCCGTGCTTGCACAAGCAGGAGCAGGAGCACGTGACGATGGTGGAGCATGGGACGTGGAGGCTGGAGCTTCAGAGCTTGGCTTGGCTTTAGAGGTAAGCTATACAGGAGCAAAGTCTCGCGTTGTACCTGACCTGCTGAATGTGATGGTGACTGAATCTTTACGCCTGTAGTAGGCTTGTACTAGCTAGCCCAGCAGCAGCACTCTGTTGTGTGCGTGTCGACGTGTAGAGACACAGCGATGCACCAATGGTGATTGCAAGTCTACTGCTGCCACAGCTGCAGGAGTTTTTTTTTTAATTTTATTAAAGCTGCAGGAGTTGTGTTGGGGGCCGTACATGTACATTACGTGCTAGCATTGACGCCGTCCGCCTCTGCCTGTCTGCCAGTGCACTGTGCACATGCCGCGTTCCACGCGCTGGGAATGAGGAGGTGGCCGGCAGCGTCCGGGCGGCTGGCCGGCGCCAACATGCTGCTGCTGACGCTGGCGGTGGCCTTGGCTTTACTCGCTACTTGGCGTCAGTTCGTTCCTGGCATTAAACTAAACTGAACCTATGGAATATTGGTGGTGGGGGTCCACCGCCAGCTCCTTTTTTTTTTGACAACAACCGCCAGCTCCTTTTAATTTAATTAAGAAACTTGCGAAAAGGCGATCGATCAGAACTGTTGATGTTAATGATGAAGTAGTTAGCAGTACAGGTGGTGGTACTGCTACTGCTAGCTCCCTGCAGTCTGCACTCGGCAGCTAATCCTTACTTACGACTAGCTCTACAAGTAACGCCCGTGATTAATTAAGCTCAACAGCAAACTCTTCAACAAACTCCATTATTAATACTCCCCTCTGCCTAAAAAGATGTAATTCTTATCTTTTAAGGACTCAAGCCATCTTAAATTTGATTATATTCTATAGAACACACTACCATTCATGGTATCAAATAAGTATTATTATTAAACTAGTTATAAAATATATTTTCATAATAAACCTATATGGAGATGTAGACGTCGATACCATTTTCTATAGTAGTAGTCAAACTTAAAAAAAAAGATTGGCTTGGTTTAATCCTAGAATTGTTTTTTTAATGGACGAGTGTATAATCCACCTTAACTATCTCTCCTCTCCACTGCAGTAAGCCTGTAACCTCAATGCAATCATTCACTACTTATCTACACCCATGTAGTCTTGTACTATAGACTAAGCTAAGCATCGTGTCCTCCCTGTTTAAGCCATGATGTCAGCTGCATGCGTTGTGAGAAGAGACCAAGCTACAATTAAGAGCCACCCATGTGACAGTGTCAACCTCCCACGTTTCCGCCCATCTTCTATCTTCTTTTATTTCCCCCCTTTATTTCCTCTTATTTGCAACACTTGCTTTTGCGAGGTCTCTTTCCCTTATTTGCGGCATTATCCGTTTCTTTGGTCACATCAATATAGTGTTGTGCTTTAGTTAGTTAGGTTTGTTGTGGCGAAACAGGGCCTCGTGTAGTTCCTTTTCCTAAAGTTTAGTCCCTATCATATCGGATGTTTAGACACATGTATGAAGTATTAAATATAGACTAAAAAATAATTAATTGTATAGATTGTGATTACTTTACGAGATGAATTTTTTAAGCCTAATCAGTCCATAATCTGACAATGTGGTGCTACAGTGAAGCTATAAGTCAAACTTTTTTTGACCAAATTTTATATAAAAAGGGTATTAAATCAATGACACCAAAAAAATGTGGTGTGAAAACTTATTCCATGTTGTACATGCTTGTATTTAATCATACTAATTTTATGTCATAAATATTGGTCATTTTTCCTTATAAAGTTCAGCCAAACTTTAAAAAGCTTAGCTTAGCACAACTTCATAAGATGATTTATTCAGATAAAGACAGTATGCAAGAAAATTAGGTGATTCAACGAGAGATGACAACAAGTAAAGCTTTTTTGGACGCAAGAAATTGATCGAATTGCATCACGAGCGTGCATATATATTAGTATCTGTATATCTCTACTCCGAATCTCCGATTCTCTGGGTCTACTACCCACGCAAATTAGCTAGCTAGTAGGATGTACCAAGCTACTCCATCTAGAAGGTACACTTGAATGAAATGAAATAATAAAATTATTAGTACTCTTCACATTACAAAAAAGAAATGATGTTAATCCTGCTGCCCATGTCACCATGTGTCTTAATAATTAATATATAATTCTAGAATATATATACGTGCACTGCATTGGCACCTCATCAAGAAAAAAAAAGTCGTTGGGCGGTCGATGGAGTCATGCACAACAAGACGTACAGCTTGGTACAAAACGATCGCATGCAAATTCACAAGGCAAAGCGTCGTACCGTACCTTGTGCACAAGTCCATCTATCTCATATACTTTGACTCGATCTGGCACACATATGCAATTTTTTAAAAATAAAAATAAGAAAACACGTACGTGTCAGTTACCTAGCTAAGTGGCAACACGTACACAAGGTGTTGTAGCTAACTTGGACCGGCGGGTTATTAGTTAGGTTCATTAGGCGTGTTTCTACACTGTTAGTATGGCCAGTACGTACGTCCCATATGCATCAGGGACGGGACAAATAAATAAATAAATAAAAATGTTGAGCTAGCTCGGTGACTCATTTCAAAATTGCACTGACTGAATTCTTGTTCTTTCAAAATAAAATGACATGATGCTTTTGAATGACTTTTGCCTCCAATGACTTAGCTCGTTAGGCTCCGTTCGAAAAACTTGATTTAAAGTCAGGTCTGAAAAATAATTCAGAAGATTATGATAAATAAGATGATATCAATTTTGAAGAAAGCTCGAAAAAAAAACAATGTTAGCTTGTTGTCCACCCGTCAGCCATCGATCATTCTCCGACCCGTCAGAATTATTCACTGAAAATAAGTATGTATAGATATTTTTTTGTTTTATTAAGGCTATGTGTTTTTTCTGTTAGATTCACAGCTACTTTATCAACTTGGCGTAATAAATCGTCTCTTTATATATTATATATAAAAAGGCAATGCTTAGAAGCGGGCGTCAGACGCCTCGTCCCGAGATGCGTGCGCTCTACTCCTTTGCGTGCTGCCGCCGCTACCTCCACCCACGTTTTGCATAGTCATCGCCACCCCGCCCTACCCCACCATTGCGCCACTGTTGTCGTCCTGACCCGCCTTGTCAAGCTCCACGTATGTGCCACCGAGCTGGCGAGCCTCTACAACGGATGCTTCAGCAAGCAGGATTGAGGAGGAGCTTCGTATGACGTTGCCCTGCCGACGAGTTGCTCGTGCGGTTGCCGCACTGCGGAGCTCCACGCGCCGCCGCCGAGCTCCGCAACAACGAGCCTTCATTCGTCCAAGTAACAATGTGACATTGTGCTGAAAAGCGCATATTATAAGCGCATGTTTCAAGTGTTTTCAGATGTTTCAGAAGTATGTTGTTTTATATCGATGTTGCAAAAGTAGATTGGGATGTTACACATGTTGCAATGGCTATACATGTATGTTTCGAGTGTATATTCTAAATGTTTTATCTGTTTCAGACATATGTTGCAAATTTTTCATCTGGACGTTGCATATACATGAATGTTGCAAGCATATGTTTCAAGTGTTTTAAATGTTTCATACGTATGTTGCAATTGTTTCATTTGGATGTTGCATATTTGTAATGGCCACACACGTGTTTTCAAGTTGTTTTTTTGGTGTTTGCAAGTGTTTCAAATGTACGTTGCAAGTATTTCAGCTGCTTTAGATGTATGTTGCAAGTATTTTATTTAGGTGTTGCAAAAGTAGACGTTGCAATTGGACCCACATGTCATAGTCGTCTGCTCCAGCTACTGGGGCACTTGCCCAACGGATGCAGACGGTCCCGCGTGCATGCGTGTGAGAAGCTGAGGGGGCGAGCGGTCGGCACTTACAGTTCTCATAGAAAATATCAGGAGGAGGCGAGGAGCAGCCTGCCCAGGGCGCCACGTGAATTGGAATTGGATGCTGTCAAAGCTCAGTACATGTCACGGAAAGTATTGCCTGTTTTTTCTTCCCTGCTTCTGCAGCTACCGACCTACTAGTACTAGCTAGCAGCTGCTGATCTACGTACCTTCAATTCACGCCGCCAGGAACAGAGAAAAAGAACAAAACACGCACATGGATATGCACTTACACTCATCGTCCGGTAAATCGATGTTTTCATATTAAAAAATATATATACTTGGAAGCCGAAGCTTAATTATATACTTGGACACCAAATCTATTGTTTCATGCCATGCACACCCTGCGGAAGATACCGTGTCATATGAAGAGAGGATGTCATAATAAGCCTCAAAATATGTTGTAGGTTAATAGTACGTATAGCATGGTGCTATTTTTCCGAATTACAATATAGTGGTACGTGTGGCGGGTTTTCACCTGGAGCGATCTTCTATTGGGCTGGCGACCATTAGATTGGCTACGGTCATCCATTGACCATTGTGACAATCAATAGAAGGCGGTTCATCGTGGAAGATACTTGTGGATTTTATTAGAAGCTTGAGGGATGGCAATGTGAGACGGCATTAGCGACGACACTCCTTGCGTGGTGCAAAGAACGAACGAAGATGTGGATTTGCGTGGTGGATGCATGGTTCCATGAGGATGGAGGAGGTGGACATTGCAAACTGGTGGGGTGGTGATACACATATACCCGTGACCTCGTCGATTCCACAACGAGCTCCTACCAACAGTGGCTTTATATGCCGTTGTTGTCTTAGCGGCTTGTCTCGCGTGGTAATGGCAAGTTTAGTGTGGGAGGATTCACAGTGGAAAACCTCCTCCACTTTTCCTAGTTTACAAACGTGTTTCCTGAGCGTGCAAGGCGGTGCTTGGAGGGTATTACTTTGGTGGTTTCATCAGTAGTGTTGTGTGTGTTTCTTTGTAGTTTCTCTATTAATATATGCTCAGAATGTTCTTGTGTTGATGGATTTTGGAGAAACAAATAAACAACAACTAATTCACTGGACGTATACCAGCAACACACGTGAGGGGGATCGGATTAATTAGATGCCATCATTCGTCATCTTGGATTGAGTTTTCAGTATTCCCCGGCCAGTCTGTTGGAGCCTGCTGCCAAAGCTAAGTGCATGTCACGGAAAGTATTGCCTGCCGCCGCTGCCGGCCGGCCTGCCTTTTTCGATATGGGCCCTGTTTAGTTCCACGAAAAAAACACTATGCGAAAAAAAGATTCCCCGTCACATCAAACTTGTGATACATGCATGAAGTACTAAATGTAGATGAAATCAAAAACTAATTGTACAGTTTGGTTGTACTTGACGAGACGAACGTTTTGAACCTAATTAGTCAATAGTTGGACACTATTTGCCAAATAAAACCAAAACGTGCTACAGTACTTTTTTTACACCTTTTTTACCATCTAAACACACCCATGATCTTCCCTGTTGCCGCAGCTATCTAGGAAGTACTACCTAGCTAGCTAGTACGCACACGCCTTCAATCCACACCGCCGTTGCCAGCTCCGGGACCGAATAAAGGTAACAAAACATGCACGCACACGAAAATGTACATAACTAGCCAGGTCCCCGCGCTTCGCGCGGGTAGGACTGTTGCAAGCGGGATGACTGTTCATACCGGGTTAAGTACTGTTCATACCGGGCTAAGTACTGTTCACATAGTCGATACTGTTTATATGGACTATTTATCTGGATCCGGTACTGTAGCTAACGGGTGGCACTGTAGCTAACACTGTAGATACTGTAGCTACTTCACCACGTTTAAAGACTTACTAGCCAGGTCCCCCGCGCTTCGCGCGGGTAGGACTGTTGCCAGCGGGGTGAACTGTTCATACCGGGTTAAGTACTGTTCATACCGGGGGTTAAAACTGTTCACATGGTCGTACTGTTTATATGGGGTACTATTTATCTGGATCCGGTACTGTATCTAACGGGTGACACTGTTCACGGAGACCCGGTACTGTAGCTAACACTGTAGAAACTGTAGCTAACTCACCACGTTTAAAGTCTTATATAGATATAGATATAGATAACCAGCAACGAGATGCCACATGCATGTGGAAAAGAAATTAAACAAAAGCTGGTGCTACAATACTCCAAAAACCTAAAAAGAGAGTTAACTTCAATTGATAGATTTAGTTCAAAATACTCTCTAGCTATGAATCTAGACAATAGCTAAAGTGTCAGCTATTTTTAGCCCTTGTTTAGTTTGCAAAAAGTTTTCCAAAAAGTGCTACAGTAATCATCACATCGAATCTTTGGACGTATACATGGAGCATTAAATGTAGGTAAAAAAAATAACTAATTGTACAGTTTATCTGTAAATGTCGAGACGAATCTTTTAAGCCTAGTTAGTCCATGATTGGATAAATTTTACCAAATAACAACGAAAGTGCTACAAGATTTTTCCAATAAGTTTTTGCAATCTAAACACGCGCTTAGGATAGAGGGAATAATGTTAGTTCTCACCAATTATATACTAGTCTTTTTTTGGTTGAGTTAGGTCTAAGGCTTGGTTTGCTGTGGGCTCCAGTGGACTTAGGTATGAGGGGACACAGATTTATGAGTGTAGCGAGACGGGTCGGATTCGTTACTTATTCTAACATCAATCTATCAACAATCTCCACCATCTAATCTTCATCCAGCGGTCCATGGATCTCACTGTGCCTCCTATTTCAACTGATGCCTTTTTTTTGTTATTTCTTACTACACCACTTCTCTTTGCCCTCCTATTTTCAGCCACCCTAATCATCTTGTTTTGATGTCCTCTCACACTTGACATGATCGACACAACCACCTGTCTCCTCCACCATTCGTGGCACCCTACCTTCTTCATCTAGCCACTCGCTTGCCTCCATGGAGATCTTTGAAGCCAGGGAGCAGAATATAGCTCTGAGAAGCCCTTCCAAATGACCCATAGAGATCTCATTAGCGGCACTCAAAGCTCGTCCACTGAAAATGTCTTTGTTTTAAGTCAATTGAACAATAGGACATGTGGAAAAAACCACAAGGGGTTGATTTATGCATAGGATGGGATAGGGTGATTGTTGACCAATGTAAGATCCCATTTAATGCATAATCAAGATTATATTGCTAGTACTCCTCTTATCTCAGGGTGTCATCTGGTTCTCAAACGAATTAAGGGCTTGGTACACAACAAGGCAGAAGCTAATAATTTTGCTTGCACACGGTGAGATCTGGACACTTCTTTGAGAGTAACCTAGGGACTCCCTCATCTAATTAGTTACCTCTATCTCTCATAGATTGATAGATATATGCTGGTTGTTGTTGTTGCCTTGTACTAGGATTTTAAAAAGTCTTTTGAACTTTTTTGACCACCACAAAATATGTCATCATCAGTTGATACAAATTGATTGCCCTTGTATTGGATAGCAATGTGAAATTTGAATATTTTGATACAACTTTTTTCATATTGACACGATCTGTATAATTTATTTTGACTAATTGTTTATAAAAATCAATTACTCCTATGAAGTCTTGCTTTTCGGAATCCCAATACACACCTTATATTTTGAGAGGGGGCAGTGCTTAATTAATTAATCTAGTAGAAGTTCAGCCGTGGCTCTTTAATTATTAGAATTAATAATATACTTTTTTTGCAGATTAACATTAATGATTTACTTGGTTTTGAAGGAACCAAGAACCAAACCAAGAAATGAATGCATGCATCACTAGGCTACACTACACATATGTAATACCAGGGGCCGGTATACGTAGCAGCTATAGCTTCCAATTGTCTTTCTTGGTTGCAATTGCAGCCCTAGCTGTGTTGTGCGTGATGTGAATATAATTCTCGTGCTCTGGATGGGTGTGGCTGGAATTGGAATTGGAATTGGAATGGCTGGCAACTTTGCCCACTTCACCATCCACTGCCACCGTACTACCTTTATTAATGCCGCAAGCTAAGCGAGCTCAAAAGGAAACGTACACCACTTGAAACAACAAAGCTCTTCATAAAAGCTACTCGCTATTTTGGCACCCCAAACGGCAGCTGCTGATTCACTCGCACCAATCAAACTGCAAACACCCCAAAAAAACCCTTTTTTTCTTTGAAAAAAACGCATGCATGTTGTATTTATCGCCTATCTTCACCAACAATGGATCATCTAATTAATCAATCCAAGGGTAATATATAACCGTTTTCTTTCTTTCTAAAATGCTACTGATTATATAACCCCTAGTCTGGTAGTGTATTATTGTTCACCTAAAGTAACTTCGACCGATGACATATATACTTTTTATACCAATTATTCTATATTTTGTTGTTGTTCAAACAACATGTAATATTGTCATTGTTTGACTATAGAAAAAAAAACTATAGCTTACTTTTGAGCCGTTCTTTTAATTATACGAGTTAGTTGTCTAAAATTGTTGTCTGAAAATTCAGGCACCTGAAATATAGCAACTATCTTTTTTATACATATAGGCATATATACAAAGGCCACGTACATATGTATGCGCATTATGAATTATATTATATATTTTGGCACCGAAAAGTACAGAACTATGACATGCGAAAAAGGTGGATATGATAGTAGCAGGCCACAACATTACACCCACTCCTGCCCCTCCTTCCCTCAATTTCAAGTTGGGAGAACAGTGGTGGCATGGCATTGTCACCACCCTTTGCTTTCATCACATTTCAGGCAACACCCACCACTCACTGCTCACTACTCTCTACTCTACTCACTCCCACACGCACACTCACTACTACTCCAACCAAGTGGCTGCCAAACTTTTTTCTTTCAAAGCAAATGGAACAATAATCTCAACATATATGTATATATATTTGACAATTAATCTCTTCCATCTCCAGTAGTACAGTATATATGTAAATGTTAATTGCTACATACATACATAAAGTATATATGTGGCGCTTTTTGTTACACCAAGGAATTGAAAGAATCAATTTGTATATATGTTACAGCTTCATTGATATACATATTTATATATATCCCAATATATAAGAATATATAAATTGTAAGTATAATTGAGGATGCATGGTCGACTTATGATCACCAAGGAGAAGAAGAAATTAAAGAGAAAGAAAAAGAAAGAGATCAATCAGTGTTTGTTAATAAGAAAAAGAATTCATGAGGCTGGCTCTGGCTGGCTGCTAGCTAGGCCAGGCATGCAGATGCAGGGCCAGCGGCGGCGGCGCTCATGCCGTCAATAATGGCAATCCACCAGTGCTGAGGCTGTCAGCATGAGCCCAGCCTTCTTGCCGTCGTTGAACTGGCCAAGACCGAGCATGACGGCCGCCGGCGGTGGCGGCGGCGGCGGCGGAAGAAGCGACACGACGGCGGCTTCCTCGTCGGACGGCGCCGGCAGGTTGAGGTCCAGCTCCAGGTTGATTCCCGCGCTGCTTTCCTTCTTGTTGTTGCTGTTACCGGTGGTGTCCGCGGCGACGATCGCCGTGGTGACCGCGCGGTCCGGGGCGTTGAGCGGGCGGTGGCGCCGCATGTGGCCGCCCAGCGCCTGCCCTGACGCGAACTCAGCGCCACATATGGAGCACTCGTGCACCCTCAGCTTGCCGCTCGCAGCAGCAGCGGCGACGCTGCTGAGGCTGAGCGCGGTGGTGACGGTGACGTCCGGGAAGGCGGCGGACGTGGCGGCGGCGATGTCGATCGCCGCCGTCTGGAGAGGACGCGGCTGAGGCTGACGCTGAACAGCTAGTGGAGGTGCGGACGGCGACGCGGTCGTCGTCGTCGCCATCGGTGGTGGCGCCTTCGTTGCTGTGGTGGTGGTGGTGCCGCCGACGTTGACCGCGGCGGCGATGTCGCCATCGGCGGTGGCGGCGAGGCGCGGCTTCTTGTGGCTGGCGCGGTGGCCGCCGAGCGCCTGGAAGGTGGGGAAGCACTTGTTGCAGGTCTTGCACTCGTAGACGTAGAAGCCGGCCCTGACGCCGTCCGGCGTGGCGGCCGCCTCCGTGTACTTGCGGCTGGTGTACCTCTCGGCCCTCGGCGGCGCGGCGGGAGGGGGCGGCGCCTGGTTCTGGTGTGGCGCCGTGGGCAGCGTGGACGACGGCAGCACCGCCGGCGATGGCTTGGAGTCGACGACGGAGGCGCCCGCGGCGCCCTGGGCGAGGAGGATGAGGCAGTGCGCCATGTCCTCCTCCTCGGTGGTGGTGCTCTCGGACGATGACACGGACGCGGACGCGGAGGAGGAGGCCGCGGCGGGCGGGTGGTGGCGCCGCCTCTTGGTGCGCTGCTTGCGCTTGACGGCGGCGGCGAGGGGCTGGTGGTGGCCGTGGCTGTCGTCCACCTGCACCAGGTCGGCGGTGGAGTGATCGTCCGTGGACGAGGAGGTGGGCGTCGTCGTCGTCATGAGAAGGGTGAGCGCCGCCGTCTTGGTGTTGGTGGTCTTCTTCGTTTGGGCCACCAGCTCCGATGATGTTTGCATGCCGGGGAAGCAAGAAAGGTAGAGAGAGGTGGGGTGGGGAAGCAAGAAAGGCTCCTGCCTCTAGGAGTAGGAGAGTAGGACACTGAGGAGGAGGAGAGGCTGCCGTTTTATTGGAAGGGAGGAGGAGAAGAAGGGAGGGCGTTTTGCTTTTGCATGGGATTGGAAATGGAGAATGGGAATGAGATCCACTATGTGCACGCCACTAGTTCAACACAACACTGGATGCAGATGCAATCAATGGAAAGGATGGAAGTTTCCTTTGGTTTATTAATACTACTACAATACACCACCATCAAGCAAGCTGCTATGCTAGCTAGGCTGCTAGAGAGAGAAAACTAGAGAGAGAGAGAGAGGAGTACTCTGGCCGGCTTTCAATTCTTTCTCTCTCTGCCTGTCTCTCCTGGATGCCCTGCCTTGCCTTGCCAACTCTCTTTCTCTGTCTCTTGCCTCTTCCTTGTTGTGTAGAAAAAGAGAGAGAGAGAGAGACACTAAGCGAGGTTTATTTGGTGGTTAATTACTACTAGCACTATTGTTAGAGAGAGAGAGGGGGGCATTCAGCAATAGTAATAGTGAATTGGTGGCCAAGGAAGACGCACGTACGCGTACGCTACCAATTAAGTGTGATTGAGAAAGCAAGAGGTGTGTTAAACCTGGCTGCCTAGTATAACTTGTGGGCAGTTTAATGGCCATGTGTCTCCTAATTCCTCCCCTGCCTCCTGCCTAAATGTGTAAAACATGCATGCATGTGTGTGCGCTACTTAGATGGATATATAGCTTGTTGTATCGGTTCAATAGCTACTAGCAGGTAACCTCAATTAAGCCACCAGCAGGACATGCATCTCTCCCCAATTTCTACTAATTAGTACTAGTGGTATATATTTAGCCTTAATTTCATATTTTTAGTGCGTGGGCTAGGATTAATGCTGTGACAGTGAGCACTCCATTAATTAGTTAACCTGAAGGGGCATCTATATATCACCACTAGTGCTAAATAATGAATGGAGAAATAAATTGAAGAAGAGTTACTATTTTGGATTGCTTGTTACTCTACTCCAATTTGCATTGGTACATATGCCGGTGTGGGTGTGAGAAGAGAAAGGGATCTAAGCAGGAGTGGGGAGTGAGTAATAGTATAGAATTCAGCATTTCAGCTGCTAGCCAGGAAAGAAAGCAAGGTGTCCAACTCCATGTCCATGCAAATATTTTCTTTTGTGATGATGAATGATTCCTTTCCTAGTGTGATAGTGTCACCGTGCAAGGCTGGAGCCACAGGAAAAATGCTCTTTCATCTCATCTCATCTCCCTGCTATTTTGTCACATATATGCTCCTTTATTGGCGGTTCAGTTACTTCCAGAAATAAAAAAAACTAAATAACACCACCTGGTAATAATATGTATATACTACTAGCTAGGAACATCTTAACCAATACAGTTGTCTTTTTTGTAATTAGCATGCAATTCCCCATTATTAATAATTAACAGCCTTTTCTTCTTCCTTTTGTGAGCTGATTATTATTGATGCTGATGAACAGCTAGCTTGCTTGGCAGTTGGCAACTAATACTAGTAGCTAACTAAAGAGGTAGTGAGGCAGTGGTGGTGCAGGTGTCCCTGCCTAGTGCTAGTGGTGGCTGCTGGCCCCTGGCAGTACTAGCAGGCCAGCCACACAAAAATAATATGCCTGCACTGCAATTTGCTTTGCTTGTTATCTCATCAGCAGCAACGCAACTCCAACTCATCTGAACCTGCAACCAATGCAAACGTTTTGTTCAGTTCAGATCGTCTGTCCTTTGCACTGCAACTTGCATTGCATCGCCTAATCCTAGCTAATAACAGTCACTTGCTTTCTAAGCTAAGCCAACCAAAATCCAGCCCTACCATGCATTTCATCCAGTTCGTGCAGCAGTGCCACTTCCATCTTTTTCTCTCTCTAAACGTTCGTTACTGATCGATGCTAATTAATAATTGTTAGTTAGTGGTTGCATTTTTATTTTTATTTTAAATTCGGTCTTTATATTTCACAAAAATCAGGCGGACTTTCTTGTGTTTGGTGAGCTTTATATATATGCAGTAGATAGATAGCTGCTGTGGCTACACTGTCTCAATCAAATGAGCTAGTGTCATCGATCATCTTCAGATTAAGACCGAGATATATTGGGTCACACTCACAACTATCAACCGCTGCTCTCATAACTGAGTCAAAATGTCCAACTAGTAAAATTTTTGTATCTGTTAGTAAAATTTTTTGAGGAATTAATGGACTTAGTGTTCATTATTTATCGTCCAATCTCAATCGTAGTAGTTGATGCGATCTTTGCATGAAGAAATTAATCAATTTTTTGAAGAAAATGAATCAAAAATGGCATATATGTAAGAATAAGCATTCTCTGCAAAGAGGAAATTATGAAGTCCTTGCATGGTATGTATGTGTGGTGACTTGTGGGTTGTGACTAGCTTAACTACTGTGTGAGGGAGAAGTCAACGGTTACATGAATATGAAGAGAAATGGGAAGGTAGGAGGACGCATGATTCTTGACGTGAGGATCAATGGGAATTGTTATATACTCCGTATTTGCATTGCTGTGTGGGGGCAAGGGCAATACATCCTAATTAAGCTAGCTAGTTTATTTAAAATAGAAAAATAAAATCCAACAAAGAACTGTAGTGATTGGATGGCATACATGGCCGGCGAGGTGGGGGCAAGCAAGTAAGGCATCCATCCAACCATCCATCACATGGAAAGGAAAGCTATAGTTGCCCTTGCTAAGTTGCATGCCACTTAATCATCTCTGCTACACCCTACTAGTATAACCTTAGCTAGATCTTCTCTCACTCAAATGGCCAAACACACACACACATGACACATCACACATGTACACTCACTTGCACTGCAATAATAATCCAAAGCTATTATCTAGCTAGTGTGTACATGCCTTTCCTTGTCAAAACTAAATAAAAGAAAAGGGTGAGTGTCCTTGCATTGAGCTAGCTAGCTTGCCATGATCCTGCCTATGATTGGCAATCAGCCGAGTTGTCCCTCATGTGGACAACCCTAGCTTGGATCCTATTATTATAAATATATAATTATCTGCTAGCTAGCTAGCTAGTGCATCCGATCCATCTCTCCTAGCAGCCAGAACATGCATATGCTGATAATGCAATGCACTCTTGCTTTGTATGAGTGTGATCAATGTATGCTAGATTCATTATGAACCCAAAAGGTAAACTAATAAAATAGATACGAGTTTAAGAATAAGAATTTTTTATTTGGGCTACAATCAACCCGATCCTCCCTCCAGTAGGCCACCAGTACTAGACCAAGTACATGCATGCCACGGCACCATCTCTCAGCTCCACATTATTTTTTTTAAAAAAAAACTGTATGATGTCATTGCCTTATCAGTCGAGTTATCTTTCTTACCCATGGCATCAGGCCATGGATATAGATGGAGTTGAAAGTGTGTGCAGTGTGCTACTCCACTCAACAAGATAGCTTTAACAGCAGCCAACATCTGGCCAACCGCCCCTCGGTTTGCAAACTTTCCTCAGTAGCTTATTAAGTTAATTAGATGCAAAAACCTTATGTGCATGCTAGCACATAGCTAGCCAGCTACATACACATCTTACTCTTAGAAATTCTCACGAGATGTGCTAGGAAAAAAAGATAAGTTTTAGAAATTCTTATAATAATTAGAAACATATTGCATTTAATTTGGTAGACTCTCACTATCATAACCAACAATAGCCATTGGGCCCCTTTTGTTTCTAAAAAAATTACCCACCATTGTCATTGTGAAAAAAATATTTAGTTAAAAACCCTTTTTGACTAAATTCAGACAGATGGAACGAATTTGACGTATCGCAGTCTGTTCTGATCTCTTTACTGGAGAAAAGAAAAGGAGAACAAATTTAGGAAGCAATTGGCAGATGAATTAAGCTAGCACCAACTTTGTAATATATGCAACAGGATTTACATGAGTTGGCAGATTGGATTATTGATTGGTGTTGGGAGAGAACATGTGGCGCAGTTGAAGGACACCAACCGTACCCCAGCCCACCTGCATCTGACTATTTTTCTGCATACAAGTGGATCGAAGTGGTGGCCTGCATTAGATTTTCTACATATCATTATCTAACTCTAACTGAATTAGTGGGACACTCGATCACTGCTAGCTCTCATATATAGTTTGCTGGGAGATCAGCACTCATAGTCTAGTGAGTGAGTGGGCCACCACTCCTCAACTCAAATCATACTCATACCAAATTAATTATATTTTCTCTTTATTACAAAATAGAAATCCAACCAACCAGAACTGTTGTTTGCCTGGCGCTTTTAACTTTCACCATCATCGTCATCTAGACATTCAAGATTGGTATTACTACTAGATTATTCATGATGAAAACAGAAGTGTCAGAAATAGAGAACTATTTTATTTTAGATAAATATCTTATATGTCCATGGATTTTTTTTCTAGTAGTTGAAATATCTTTTTTTTTTGCGTTCGTCTAGGTATGTATTTCATTAAGAGGAAATAGAACAGTATACAAATTAACCCCTCAGGCTCAGCGGTAAATATCATATATGTCATATTGAAAGTCATGTTCATATATAATGTTCTAATAGACTTGAAGAAGATTAGGTAGCTAGGAGAGACCAGGACGAGGGAAAGAGAGCCGGGAGAGGAGATTGACTTGGCATGCATGATCACATCATTCAGAGTACAGCAACTGAACAGCAAGTGTGCATGTTGTGCTTGCTCCAATGCAAGGTTAAGGAATAAGATTTGGAGCTAGCCCGGTAGCTAGCAATGCAAGCTGCATGGATGCATCTCGCTGTCATGCTTAGAGATGAGCGTTAATCACGATGCCCCAACTAACTGACAGACAGACAGACATGTCCTCCAAACGAAGCACCGGCAAGCCGAGTAGTACTCAGTATGCAAGCGACACTTGTGCACAGCATATATGCAGCTAAGAATATTAAAGCCTTGTTGTGAGAGGTTATGCCTGCCTTGTTGCTGATGAATGGACTTCAGCGTAGCTAGCTCTTGTTGATATTAAATATATATTAGTAGCAATATATATTTAGTGGCGTGGAGTGGAGGGAGAGTCTGGATGCTGCTATGCTACCATCATCTCTCTCTCTCTCTGTGTGGTTGATGCCTGCCACCTTGAGAGAAGGAGGAGGAAGAGTGGCAGGCAAGTGCTTGTTTCATGGTCATGGGCAACCTACCACTACCACCCTCCCAGGCTCAGATTTCATTCACACAAGACACTATACTCTGATTGGTGGTGGACAGGGGAGGGCAACCTGCAGATTTATTCCTCCCCCTGCAACCATGCATGCATGTGCTAGAATCATCTTTTGTTCCTTGTCACAAGTCATGCATCTATCCTATCCCTCTTTGCATTGCTACACGGAAGGCAGAGTGAGTCCATGCATGTTCTGCTGCTGATGATGATTAGTTAGTTAGTTCATCAACAACATGGTGGCATGGACTGATGATAACCACATACACACAAATAATATTATATAAAAATGCTCTAATGCTACCTAGATGCATCTTCAGAGTTGAAACATTAATGGATCTTGCTTCACGAAAGTAGATTAGGTAGTGTCCGGATGACACCAAAACCAAACTTGTGAATCCTTGTTTATTTCCCCAATCATATACAGTACTTAGTTCCCTATGGTCAACTTAATAGCTCCCTGATGAGGTTAGCTCCATGAATTAACCTTTGTGTCTTCACTCTAAAAAAATGGATATGACCATTTACCCAACAATAACTTAACTGGTAGATAAATGTTATGTTAAGCAGAAGCCAACATTATTCTCCTGCTGTATATATGAGATGAGAGAGAGAGAGAGAGAACTAGACAGAGATAGAGAATCGGCAAAGAGAATAAAAAGGACAGAGCAGGATCCATGCATTATTATTCCCCAACAAGACAAGAGGTACAGAGAGAACTTTACAACTCCAACAAAAAAAAACCTTAACCAACCAATATCATTCAAGGTCTTTTTTTAATATAAAATACTACAAGCTTGCTATCTATAGCAGCCAGTAGGAACTCTCTGCTCTCACTGCTCACTACTACTAGTCAGTAGCATAAGTGCAGAACAGATCTGCCCCTCTTATCCAAGAACTATACTACACTCAGAAACAGAATCCACAAAAAGGAAACTAACTAACTAGTGACAAGATCTCTCTCCCTCAACAGTGGGCCCCTGATCACGACCTGAAATGAATGCCGGGGCTACATATATATATACAAATAATAGTAACAAGCAATTTCAATCTGGTAGGAGATGAAAATTTGTGGCCTTTCTTTTTCTCGCTTTGTTCTTTCTGGAAAGGTCGTTAAACAAACGACCACTCGTATGAATACCCTTTTGAGCATGCAAGTTGCCAGGCTACAGCAGTTTGTTTGTTCCCACCCCATGCCCAGAACCAGAACCACACTGACGAGTGATGACTGATCCATGCATATAGCACAGCACAGCTGCAGCTAGTAGTATGTATTAATTCTTCAGAAGTTCAGACACTGAATTCCATATGTTATATAATCTATAATAATCCATTGACGATGGGTCAGAGATTATTACATATTAATTGAGTCCAGAAGGTCTGTATATTTTCACCAAGATGTAGGCATGCCTAACTACTGGAGTATGGTTAGTTGGGCAACCGGCCAAAATGTTGCAGTGCGGTGCAGTGGTAGGCAAGTACTTCACTGAAAACTGGTGGCGAGTGATGAATGAACCAGCTGACGCATGGTCTACTTTCAGCTCCAGCCTAAACTCTGCTTCCAAAGTTAGCAACTTGAAGTACCAGCAGTAGTACTGTATTCATATCGTGGCATGGAAAAGAGAAAATTGGGCATGCATGTATGCCGGCCTTTTTATTTGCAGATTATATATATATATATTATTGGATGGAGCTGTATTCACCAAGATGTAGGCATGCCTAACTAATGGAGCAGTAGTACTGCCTTTTGTTGAGCTGACACTGAGAGTAGTAATATACTGTAATTGGGACTTGGGAGTGATATATAACTCGATCCAGAGAAACTACATATATCCATATCTTTATCTTTGCGCTTCTTATCCACTCATATATAGCTATCGGCAACGTACTAGGACACAAGTATATAAAATTTTGCTGGCCACAGGAAAAGAAAAGAAAGAAGCATATGTAGGCAGGTGGCAATCGTATGCCCAGAGCCCACACACACCACACATGCATAGGCAGGGCAGCAGAGCCACTAGATGGAGTGCCACTCGCTGCAGGTAGGCAGCAGCACACGTAGCACATGCTTCATGCTTGCTGTGATCTATCTAGTAGGAACACTGAAGTGGCTCTTGTGTGCCACTAGACAAGTGATAAGTGGCAGCAGCAGGGTTTCTCTTCCTCAGCGGTACCAGTGGCCAGTAGCAGATGGATGGATGGATAATAGATGTTCTGTTAGCAGCAGGCAGCATCAGCAAAAGCGACTGCTTGTGTGTGTGTGTGTGTGTGTGTGTGTGTGTGTGTGTGTGTGTGTATAAAATCTGCAGTTTGCAAATAAAGCAGGCAACGGAACGAGGGACAGCAACAGATAGCGAGACGTACAGGTAGCGGCGCTCACAGCCAAGCACACAAGGTAGCATGCAGTAGCACTAGTGGATGATGGATGGATCGGCTCGGCTCAGCTGGTGGAGTGGGGAGTGAGGAGAGAGGACAGGACATGGACAGGGACACACACACACACAGCTAGCTTTGTGGCATCGGCGGCGGCCGAGCATGCAGCCTGTGGAAGGCAAGGAAAGCTAGAGCCTCCTCGCCTGTGAACGGGAGGCGCCGGCACCGCGCGCACCATATTCTTCCGTGACTGACGGCGACGCTGCAACTGATCCTCTACACTCACTGAATGAATCGAACACTCAGTCATTTAGCTTGTTTAAACACCGCCCGTGTAGTGGATAATCCTAGCTAGCTCGATTTTTGTTGAGTTGCTGGGGTATGGCACGCGCGTACGTAGCACCATACCATATCCTTGTGGTGTTCGCGGCCACAATATGTGTCAATATAGAGTCCAAGAAACCTGTGTTCGTGTGCGGCACCCAATGCAAATTCCAGCTAGTGTACGTTCGATCGCGTGGTGTTCTTTCGTTCGTCAACGGGCGCCCGCGGTGGAGACAACAAACGCACACTGTGACATGTCGTTTTCGTTTAATCCCCAGTCGTTCGTCCCATTTAATCGAGCGTTTAGCCCGTCTAAAACGTCCATTCAGCCCGAGTAATTAATTAGTGGCTACTAAACGATAGATGCCTCGCTTCGAAAGCAAATGAGGCTCACTAGCTCAGTTATGGCCTAGGCCAGCCATCTCCGTCGTCCTTAATCCTGCTAACTGATCATGTCACTACGATCCCGTGATCTGAGCACCACCACTCATCCTCCTGCTGCTCCCGTTGTTCGACACACGTAGTATCTACAATCATATTGCACGCATGATACGATTCCTTTTTCCTTTTCTTTTTTCCCAGCCCTTTTTGTGATACTCATGCATCATACTTGCCCCCACACCAGGCCACCGCTAAACCACTGTCGTCGTCTGCCATTGCTTAATTCTCCAAATTAAAGAAGAAGAAACTGAAAAATTATGGTCTCCTCTAGACTGATGTCGTATTAACGGTAGCTTAGCTTGGTAGAGATCTAGGCTCTCATACTCTTTCCAAAAAATGTTTCAGATGATGATAAGTCAGAGTCACTTTCTGAAATCGTTTAGTTGGTTAGAGTGGATTCTAATTTCCAAAAAAAAGTCTACTTAAAAATCATATAGATTAAAAATATTCTTAAAAATTAAAATCTTTGTGCGAACAACTTATTTTAACTCGTTGCACCTTAAACTTTTTTGTCTGGCTTCGAATCCCTCGGTGAACATTCCATTTTGGCGTTGATTCTTGCGATTCTCTCGAGAAACCAGCCATCCAAGCGAACCCTAAATCTGGTTGGTTTCCTCTCACTTGTCTTTATTGCTGTTGCTGGCTGATGCTGCGCCACCAAACCAAATTCAGATATACTCCACACATGGAGTATGTTGCATGCATGCCTTTTAACCTATTGCCTTTTAGGATCGGATGCCATGTGCTAGAGGTTGAAGAGCGGTGTTCTGCAGCTATCTCCTCTCTCGCCAACCACTGGCCTATGGTTGCCAATTAGCTTGGTCATCGCACGCTTTTTCAGACCTTGCTTTTAGGTTCCTCTTGTACTCTATTTTGTTTTTTATTTAAGCTTATGAGAAGATAGACAATTCACTTCGAGCCTCAAATTATTATTTTTTATTTAATTGCACTTGCTAGAATTTAAACTCTGGTAGGGCTAGATACCGTATTGAATTGCATGCTCCGATGGATTCAAGCTAAAAGCTTCAGTTAATGTTGAATGTAGGAAATTTACTTTATATTTCAATATTCAGAATATTAAAAAGGTTGATGATTTGGAGCATGACAACTTATAATGGTATCAGTGTTATATCTCAATTTCTGGCACGATGGAGGGCAAAATAAATAAAACTAAAGTACATGAAACTTTTGTAATAGTAAAAGTAAAGTAGTACAAAGTTGATAACATGGACATTCGTCAATAACATATAGACCACATGGACTATGGTGCAAGACCACTGCAAGCAATTGCGCGAAAAAGAAAATCTTTAACCTCCTTAAACTTAAACAATCATTGTGATATGATTTTCCTCCCTGAGCTTTTGCTACACTTAGTCACTGTTTGGGTTCCTCCACCTCCCTCCCTTCAGATTCCAGCGTTACAGCCCGGTGAGCTTCAGAGTCAAGGACTGTCGACACGAAAATGCGTCGTGCGCGCAACACGTCTTGGGGAGGCCTCGCTGGGATCCACGGGGAGCACCGGGCTGGTAGATCCCTAGACCTCGGGTCGCCTTGGGCGGATCGGGTTGCTAACGTGCTAGTCAATTTAACCTTGCAATTGACAAGGAGACAAACGAGTAAGTAACACAAGGTAGAACATGTCGGTTTGGTTGTCAGACAGTTCCAATGTTCGGCTCCAGGAGCCAGTGATGAGGGCAATCGACTAGGGAGTCGACACCTTAGCATGAAAGCATATATAAATGTAAAGAGTAAGCTGAAACAGCTATTCAGATAGGCATGTAAAGCGACAGTTCATTAGCCGATTGAGTTTAGTCGATACGAACAAATGGTAGAATATGTGCATGTTCTAGATTAACCACCGAGAGAGCTCGCATTCCTACTGAAGCTGGTCTAAAAGGGCGGCGGCTTCAGCAAGCCTACACAAACCTACCCAAATCTGAGGGCACCTGGTCTAAAAGGCCGGCGGGCGCCAACGAACCTGAATAAATCTGCTAGCTCTACCAACAACTAAACAGATTAGTTGCTCCTAAATCTAAGATCGAGGCGAAGCTGGTCCAACGGCCAAGCGGCTTCACACCAACCCTAAACCCATTCGCAACCAAATAGACGCATGTACACACGCTACGAGTGAAGGCACAACCGTATCGGCAAATTAGTCGATAGGCGTTCATAGGACACGTTCAGGGCTACCCGTCATAACCGTAGTTAGATCTAGGCGTCAAAGTGAGTCTGGTCTTCGAGGCTGGCGGACTCACAGTGATCCTAGAACAACTACAGGTAAGTCCAGATCTAACGCAAAGCTGGTCTAGAACGGCCCGCGGCTTTACGTCACCTTGGAGCATACCCTTGCTATGCAAGCGTCTCCAAGCACATGCACGCCTTGGAATCGAGATAGAGCTGGTCCAACGGCCAAGCGGCTCTAAACCGACCCCTTAACGCACCAGTGAATGGATAAGCCTCTTGGGCACGCGCTATGGCGCTCATTGTCGAAGGGGTTTTAACCGATCTTAGCAGGAAGACGATCATCTTGGTTGTTTTTAGTGGTTTAAGTATGCAAGACAATCGAGTTCATAGAGATCTAAGGCCAAAAGCTATCGATAGTGACCGGGCGATGTGATGATGCTATAACAGATTGATCATGATAAGCAAGCAACATCGGTAACTTAATGAATCTACCAGGACGCCACGCCTAATAGAGCCGATAACTAGCTCACACCTAGGTGCAAGCCATTGATGGTACTTACGTGCAAGCCGGAGGTCGGTCGATGCCGATGCAGCCCTACTTGATCGGAGGTGATGCCAGGGTATCTACTTCTACTCCTACTCCTAAAGGAGGGGGGTTTGGCTGGAGCCGGAAGGGTTTGTTGTTGTATTGATTGTGTGTGTTTTTACAATGGCTGGGGGTTTATATTTATACCCGAGGCTTGACACGACTCCAAGTCGAACACGACTTGCTCTAGATTGCCATACTTGTGTACAACAACTGCCTAATTTATTAAATAACTTGGGCCCCAATCATTCCCTTTCTGTAGGGTCTTGTATTCTTCGCGTATCTTGGTCGCCATCATAGATCTTCTACTAACGTCATTGATCCGTGGCTTCCATTCTTCAGTTAGTCGATGGGGGTAAAGATCAATTGTTTCTATGTCTTTTCCTTTGCAGATCCTGGGCCAGGCCCATTACCAACTTTCAGTGTCAACAGGGACCGCAATCGAGCTTGCAGTTTGCCTCTCCTCAGTAGCAGGTACCGTAGTCATTTGTGTCCCCCAGCTTCACTCCTATCTCCACGGGGTTCACACCGACTGGACAACTCAGTCCTCACCTTCTGACTAGCACACCGATCACTTCAGACTTGGGTGCCTCCTACAGTGAGCTGACAGGCCAACCGACACCTACGCAGACTACGGCTATCACTACTACTTCCGAGGTGTCCACTTCAGAGATAGTTGTTGCTCCAGTCATAGGCACAGGGACCAGGACTACTGACACTATTCCTTCGTCGGTCGCCTCGACTGATCCACAGCAGACCAGTACTCTTCATGCCCTAATGACAGAGACAGAGGCTCTCGTGGCTCCTACTTCCACAGCTCTTCCTACCAAGCCACAGGGTCAGACCACAGCTACAGAGCAGGCCAGGACCGCTTCACCTTTGCGAGCAGCTACAGAGGGTCAGAGAGAGTCAGCTACAGGTGCTACCCCAGCTAAGAGCCCAAAGTCTGAGGAGGACATGTCTCAGTTCTTGCTCACCCCACGTACGTCAGCACCCGACTCGATTGCTTCCATCCCACCTACAGATCCTTAGTTTTTTGGTCCTTGATGCCAAAGGGGGAGAGGGAGCGAGTATGCAAACTTAGGGAGGAGCTTGTGAGATTTTTCGTTCTTTTGTGTGCTATTTGATATGCATTCAAGTTTATCTTTATGTTTTGCATTGTATGATATGTGAGATATGACTTTTTGTGATATGTGTGCTCTCTACTTTGTTATTTTTATGTCATGTCACTTACCTTGCTCATTTGCTTTGCTTCCGCGTTTACTCCGATTCAAATGAGCTTATGATTATGTACTAATGCTTCATATCTTATCTTATAAGTACATCATGTTGGCTTGGGGCACATTAGCAATCCTAACCCCTTTGTTCTTATTGCAATTGCTTATGTGAACCAAGCATGTAGAAAATCTCACTTTCTTTCACATACTCGAGGTGTTGTCATCAATCACCAAAAGGGGGAGATTGAAAGCATCTAGGCCCCTAGTTGGGTTTTGATGATTAATGACAACATAAATTACTATGACTAACGTGTGTTTTGCAGAAACAAGTTTGAGTTAGGTCATGGTAATGTGTAAGGTCCAAATGGCTAGAGGGGGTGAATACCCTATTTAAATTTTCTACAAGCTTTACTAAACAACAAGTTAGTAAATAAGATGGCGAAGCTAATTCTAGCACTAGCTCAACTACTTTTATGCAAGCCACATATACAATTCTAGTGCAAGGCTATGATCTCTAGTTCACACCAACAACGCTAAGTCTCTAAACTAATTACTCCTAAGTGATAAGCTATTCTACTCAAGCTAAACAAGACAAAGAACAATAAGTAAAGGAGTGAACTTGAATAGATATACCAACGTTGATCACATACACAAATGAAATCCTCGGCAATAAGATGACACAAGATTTTTTTACCGAGGTTCACTTGCTTTCCGGCAAGCTACTCCTCGTTGTGGCGATACACCCACTTGATGGATCGCGAGCTAATCAACTATCAAGAGTTGAACCTTCAACGGGTGCCGCACATCCACTCACAAGATGGGGATCCTCCAAGCCACGAGCTCCACTAGAGTAGCCAATTCACGAACTCCCGTGGGGAAGGCTCAAAAACCCATCACAATCACTTGGTGAGGCTTGAAACAATCTCCAATCATGAGATCAACACCACCGCTGCTCCAAGCCATCTAGGGTGTCAGGAAACACCCAAGAGTAACAAGCAATCCGCAGCAAACTCAAGAAACAAGTGCCACTAGATGCAACTCTCAATGCAATGCACTTGAATCTCACTCAATCTCTCTAGAGTATGCAACTAAGTAAGGAGAAGTTCATCAGCTCAAAGTATGCCTCAAGTGTTCAAAGAGTTAAGAGAGAGCTCCCAAGGCTGGCCAAATGAGTATTTATAAGCATCCCCAAAGAATAGAGCCGTTAGGCTCAAGATGCCGCTCTGTGCGCGCTGACCGGACGCGCTGGTCTGATTGACCGGACGCGGCTAGCGTTCGGTCGCACCAGCGTGACTTCACCGATGCTCGCCACGTGTCCCTTTTTGAATCTTGCTCGTTAGATTTCCAACGGTCACAAAACGTTACGCTCTTAGGTAAGTGTGACCAGACGCGCTCCACGCTACGACTGGACGCGTCGATCGCACAGCACCCGCGCCCGAGAAGCATCGATTAGACGCACTGTAGAACTGACCGGACGCATTACACCCGGCGTCCGGTTAGAGTCCAATAAGGGTCTACTCATGACTGGACGCGTCCGGTCGAACGTGACCGGACGCGCCACTGCGTCCAATCGACCACGCGAACTACAGACCCTCTGAGCGCCTGACCGGACGCGCCGGTCTCACGAGTGATCGGACGCGCCGGTGCAAAACCCTAGCCCGCGTGCCTCTGCAATAGCTGCTACTGACCGGACGTGTCCGGTTAAGCCGAGACCGCGTCCGGTTCAGCGTTCGGTCACCCTAGTGACCTCCGTTCGCCTCCGTTTCTATCCACGATGACTTAGAGAAAATCTCGGCCACCGACGTAGTGGAAAATTTGCATTTTATTTCCTCAAAAACGCCTGAATCCCGCGCTCACAAGCTCAGTGGGAGGGAGAGAGGACCCCCAAACCCCTCTCTACCGCTCAAACTCCACCGCCTTCGCAAATGTGCTAACACCACCAAGTGTACACCATCATGTGCATATGTGTTAGCATTTTCACAAAGATTTTTCAAGGCGTTATGTTAGCCCTCTACTAGATCCTAATGCATATGCTCAAGATGATAACCTAGTAGCACTTGATTCACGAGCTAACCGTGATTGCCCCTCTTGATAGTCGGCTATCAATCCGAAACCCGGTCAATCACTTCTCTACTCATCTTAGACCGGCAAAAGTAAACCCTATGATTATACCTTTGCCTTGATCCCTTTGTTCCATGTCCATCTCCTTATGCTTGATCACCATGATCATCATTTCATGTCCATGCACCATCATGCTCCTTGCTCCTTCATCACATGTGTTGCTATGCCTAACTCAATTCACTTGACACAATAGAATTAGCAACTTGGTGTCATTAATTACCAAAACCAAACTTGGGCTTTCATAATGGTGATTGTTTGGGCACTATGGTTTTCATGCCTCTATCAATGGAAATCGTTTCGGTTTTTAAAAGGATTGGCGACAAGGTTAAGGACATACTAGTTCTAAGTGTCGTTTGGCGTTGGAGAGGCACTTAGAGCATCTCCAAGAGTTTGCCAAATGAGATTGGCATCCTTTCAATTTTGGCAAAATGAGAAAATTTGGGTTCCAACAGCTTGGCAAATGAGGTTGGCATTCTTGGCAACTTGCCATCCACCGGCCTCGCACGCGCAAATATGCGCGCGCGGAGCGGACTTGGCATCCGTATGTACGAGAGAGGTGGAAGGGCACAAAAATAATTTTGTTTCTCTCTCAGGGTTCCTGATGTAAGTTTTTAAGAGGTGGAAGGGCATAAACATAATTTTGTTTCTCCCTCAGGGTTCCTGATGTAAGTTAGATCTGGGTTTGGCAAGTGAATTATACCAAACTCTTGGAGAGAGACTGTTTTTTTACTTGGCATATCTTTTTACAACTTGGCAAAACACAAGATTTGCCAAATGAAAATTGCCAAACTCTTGGAGATGCTCTTAGAGTAGTTTAGGACTTTGTTTTTCCTTTAGCCGTACTATAAAGGGGTACATGAATGGGTAGCTTGACCTAGGTGAGACTAATGGTTTAGGTGTGGTGCACACTTGTTAAACTTAGCACTAGGTAGCTCAGGTAAAGCCCAAAGATCACATGGAAGAAACTTCGTTCACAAAGGATTATGTTTTGGAAGTGAATGGAGTGGCCACTGCTTGACCGGACGCTGTCCTCGTTCTGATCGTACATGTCCGGTCAGTACTTGGGACAACAGAAGTAGCAGCATTGCGACCGAATGCTAAGAAGAACCCAATCGGACGCGTAGGTGGCGCAGTCTGCAGTCAGCTGAGCTAGGGTTAGCAACCGGACGCGATGCCTGGCTAACCGAACGCTGACAAAGTCGAGTTCGGTCGAGCTGAAATTCTATGCAGAGAGGTTTTTCATCAACCGAACGCGTTCGGTCAATGATCGGACTCAAAGCGCGTCCGATCAGACTCAATGATTTGAAATTGAAGTGACCATTGGCCACTGACTGGACGCGTCCGATCACAGAGACCGGCGCGTCTGGTCAGTACGAAAATTATTGAGTTGGCACATAACGGTTGGATTTGTGTGAGGGGGGGGTATATATACTTCCTCTACTCGTCCATTTGAGGTCTCTTGCTTATTTGTTCAACTGAGAAACACCTTTGAAGTGCAAGAGCCTAGTGAGAAGATTGTGATTTGAGAATCCAAGATTAAGGACATCATTAGTGCATAGGGAGTAGCAAGTGTGCATCCACCCATCTCATTAGGCTTGCCATGGTCAAGTGAGAGTTCTTGCTTCTTACTCTTGGTGATCGCCATCATCTAGACGGCTCGGTGGTGATTGGGAGTTTGGTGATCATCCGGTGGAGCTTGTGGATGACCCAACTCATCTTGTTAGCGGTTTTGGGCGATTCACCGCGACGAAGTGTCGAAAAATCAGCCTGTAGAGAGCACTTGATCCTTGCACGGATCAAGAGGGAGCTACACCCTTGCGTGGGTGCTCCAACGAGGACTAGTGGGGAGTGGTGACTCTCCGATACCTCGGAAAAACATTGCCGTGTTCCTTGCCCTTTACTTTCAAGCAATTTACTTTCAAGCATTTCAATTCTTGCAATTTACATTCTAGAATTGCTATACTAGATTAGGACTTGGAATCTATGGTGCAAAACTTTTATTCAGTAGAATCACTAGGAACACACTTAGACACCGAGGGGTGAACATGGGATAGTAGGATTTAATTTTTGCATTAATTTTTAAAAAAGCTCAATTCACCCCCTCTTGGGCATCTTAATCCTTTCACCCATCTTCTTGAGCATAACCTTGGTCACCTGAGCTTCTGGCTCAAGGCACGCGATGTGCTCTTGGCCCCCCAGTCTGCCACTCTGGTGTGGCACTCAATCAACATAATAGAACCCTAGATGTATTATAGGTGAGTTGCTCGAGTTGTTCTTAGTAAATACTTCACACAATATAAGAATATAAGTAAATGGCTGTATGTGGGGTACTCTATGCTTAGATAGAGAAAAAGGGAAAAAGAAAAAAGAGAAGTGAGTTAGTCACTCACAATGTGTTAAAAAAGGTACCATTGGGCAATCAATGCGCCTACGGTGCCCTATGGTAGAACTAAAAAAATAGTATAAATTTTTTTACCCTGCCTCCTGAAAGGATCAAGATGCCCAAGAGGGGGGGGTGAATTGGGTTTTTCTAAAAATTAATTGCAAGAATTAAATCCTATAAGCCGGAATTCACCCCTAGTGCCTACTTGTGTTCCTAGAGAGTCTACCGAAAAAAAGTTTTGCACCCTAGTTTCCAATCCTAGTCTAGCATGGCAATTCTAGGAATATAAAACAAGCAATGAAAGTAAATACGAGAATGTAATTGCTTGAATGTAAAGGGGCAAGGAACACGGCGATGTTTTTCCGAGGTATCGGAGAGTCGCCACTCCCCACTAGTCCTCGTTGGAGCACCCGCGCAAGGGTGTCGCTCCCCCTTGATCCGCGCAAGGATCAAGTGCTCTCTACGGGTTGATTCTTCGACACTCCGTCACGGCGAATCACCCAAAACCGCTCACAACATGAGTTGGGTCATCCACAAGCTCCGCCGAATGATCACCAAACTCCCAATCACCACCAAGCCGTCTAGGTGATGGCGATCACCAAGAGTAACAAGCTAGAACTCTCACTTGACCACAACGAGCCCAAATGAGGAGATGGATGCACACTTGCTACTCTCTAATCACTAGTGAGGAATTCTCAAACTTTGATTCTCAAATCTCTATCCTCACTAGAGCTCTTGCACTCCCTTGCACTCTAAAGGGTTTTCTCAGATGTTTGAATGAGCAAGAGACCTCTAAAAGAGGTGGAGGGGTTGTATTTATACACCCCTCAAAGAAAACGAACCGTTACTTTCTGACACGGGCTGACCGGACGCGCCGGTCGAACTGACCGGACGCGCCGGTCGCCCGTAACGGTCAAAACCCGATTTTGAACAGAACCACCGGACGCGCCGGTCAGGGGTGACCGGACGCGTCCGATCGTGCAAGGGACCTTACTGTACTCGCACCGGACGCGAGGCCGCGTCCGATGGTTGATGACCGGACGCGTCCGGTCCTCTCTGGACCTTACTGGACTGTGACCGGACGCGCCGATCACGTCCAGGTCGCGTCCGACGGGCGTTCTCCCTAGGTGACACGTGTCGGTCGCTGACCACCGCGTCCGGTCCTCGTGAGGACCGCGTCCGGTGGTCAGGGCCGAACCCTAGCCGCGGTAACGTACTGACCGAACGCGTCCGGTGCTGCCGAAGACCGCGTCCGGTCACTGGAAAATAGCCCGAAACTTTCTGAAACGCGTCGCAACTTCAACCAAGTTGCTTCCAACTGAACTTTGAGCTATTCTAGGGTTGCCTAGCGCCAAGTTTAACAAGTGTGCACCACACCTAAACATAGGACTCGCCTAGGTCAAGCTACCCATTCATGCCCCCCTTTATAGTACGGCCAAAAGAGAAAAACGAAGATCCTAACGACTATTCTGAATGTGTCTCAACACCTCGACATCCGGAACTAACCGTCCTTAATCTTGACGTCACTCTTTTGAAAACCGAAACAATTTCCATCAAGGGACACGAATACCATAGTGCCCAAAGCAGTTATCACTTCCATGACCTAACTTACCAATGTTTCTGCAAAACATACGTTAGTCATGGTAATAAAGTGTTGTCATTAATTGCCAAAACCAAACCTCGGGGCCTAGATGCTTTCAATCTCCCCCTTTTTGGTGATTGATGACAACACTAAGTTTCAAAGGATTAGAGTGAAGGTTTTCGAGCATGCTTGGTTCACATAAGCAAAAGACAATAAGCATAAAAGGTTAGAAATTGCTTATGTGCTCCAAGCCAAAAGAGTGTACTTCATAAGATAAGACAAAAAAAGGCGTTAGTACACATAAAGATATAGCTCATAAGTAATCGGAGTAAGGCACGAAAGCACAACCTTAGAGCTATAGCTAAAACGGTGACATATATTCATCACTGAGACGGATAACACATTAAGACTCAAAGTTTACGACTCTACGACAATGTCACACGAATGCAATGCTGAAAAGTAAACATGATATGCATGAATGTAGCACACAAAGAACGAAAACCCACTAACAAACTCCCCCTGAAACTACTCTCTCTCCCCCTTTGGCATCAAGCGCCAAAAACTAATCTAATCTGACGGGGGGACAGACGGAGTCGTGTCGGGTGCCGAGGTGCGCGGAGTGATCACGAAGTGAAGCGAATCGCCCTCGGAGTCTGAGCTATCTGGCTGACCCTCTGAAGAAGCACGTGGCTGCGAAGCGATCTGGGTCTGAGCAGGAGCAGGTACTGACTGTGTAGCAACAAGTGGATCTGTCTGAGTAACCTGAGCCTGAAGTGCGCCAGTAGCTAGGGGATCTGTCGAGGCAACTGAAGAAGGGATGGTCTATGTAGTCCCGGTCCCTGTCACTGGAGGAACGACTGCCTTGGGAGCTGACAACCCTGACGAAGTGTGAAACGTAGTAGTGTGCGAGGGTGTCGGCTGACCAGTCAACTCGCTGTAGGTGGCACTGAAATCACCAATAGGTGTGCCTGTCAGAAGGTGCGGGCGAGGCTGGTCCGACGGTGTAAACCCCGTATGTATAGGAGTGAAGCTCGGGGACTGAAAGGACTGGGGAACCTGCTGCTGTGGAGATGTAAACTGTAAGCTCGGCTGTCCCTGACTCGACGGACCACTGGAATGCAAAGCCTGAGTCATGACAGATGCAGGCGGAGGAACCCCAACTGTGATAAGGTGGCGCAGGAGATCCATGTACTGCTGCTGACTCTGTCGCTGCATCTCAACCTGTTGCCTCTGGATCTCAAGCTGCTGTCTCTGAAACTCGTCCTGACGAGCCTGAATCTGTGCAAGTGCTGCAGCTGTATCCTGTGCCTGTCGCTGAATCTGCTGCTGCTGCTGCTCCTGAGCCTGGGTCAACCTCTCAAGAATAGCCACCATGGCTGGGTCTGAGCGGGAGGCTGAGCCAGATCCACCGGCCTCGTGGTCGTGAGACCGAGGAGACCGGTACCTGGGGATGGGCTGGTAGTCCTCATCTGTGCTGTCTGAAGTGACATCCTCAGGTATGTCAGCAGTCTGAGCCTCAAGGTCCGCGAGCTCTGCCTCGGCAAGCTCGTCAACTCTGGCGTCCTGCTCAGCTGCTGTCTCAGGAACATCTGGGCGCTCACGCTGTCCTGGCGCTGGAGCCTGATCTCTAGTAACAGAGGCCCAAAGCTGTCTGATATCATAATCAGGGAAAGTTGTAGTAGTGTTAGCTATCTCCGCCCTGATCTCTGGTGGCATCTGGATAGAAGATCTGATGATAAAACAAATCCAGTGTGCATAGGGAAGCTAACGGTTACCCTTGAAGCCCTCAGCAATGGTGTCCTCCATCTCACTAAGGATAAGATCCCAGATGTCAAACTGTCGCTGTGAAAGGAGGTGGTGAACAACCCAAAGCTGCATACGTGTCAGTCCCTCTCTGTAGCCAAGTCTGGGGAGTAAAGTGCGTCTGAGAATAGCATCCAAGACCCTGGCAAGAGGCGTCAGACTAGCAGGCGTACGACGTGACCCTTCGCTAAAAGGCTCGCGAAAGCAGGGTCGAACCAGGTCGGTAGGTGGCACTGAACCGCCGTGAGGGCGTCTGGGAGGTGGAGTCTGTCCATAGCATAACTGATGGATCCTCGTGTCAGAAGCTGGAAGTCTGAGGATCTCTCGGGCTCTGGAGCTGTACAATCTGTGATCGCGGCCTCTGAAAGCAAAGTGTATGAACTCATGGGCAGGATCAATCCAAAGAGAAGCATAGAACTCCCTGACCCATGTGCCGCAGTATGCACCTGTCCGTCCAAGAAGATCTGATAAGCTAGGCATATAGGACAGGTGCGGACGGAGCTGCTCTCCCACAACATCAACCAATGCCTCAAGTCGACATACCCTCTGAGGTCTGAATGCAATACCACTGTCAACTAGGGCCCTGTAGAAATCCTCCTGAAGTGGGGTATAGAAACCCTCTGAAGCTCTGGAATCTCTGACAGGTGGAAACCATCGGCTGACCTCCACGAACCTCAACCCCTGCACCTGACGTGCTGAAGCACCCCTCAGGTCAAAGTGCTCGACCGGGGGTGATCCTCTAGCTCTGGGAGGAGGACGTGCTCCACGACGCTGGCCCTCTGGCCTAGGTGTCACCTGTGTACGAGCACGTGTGGAGCGGCGACGTGGTGGAGACTGAGCTGGCTGCTCCTCTGTATCCTCAGTGCCCTGTGGAGCCTCAGTAGCCTGTGTAGCCTCTGTCTGCTCTGTGGATGGATCTACTGACATCTGCTCGGAAGGTCCAGTAGCCTCGGTACCCTCAGTGGCCTCAGTGCCGAGCTGTCGACCTTCAAGGTGAAAGCGACGCTCGCCTATGTGTATGCCACTGCGTCTGCCACCTCTCTCTGCCTGCTCTGCAGCGTCTGCCACGGCCTGAGCAACCTCTGCCTCTGAAAGCGTCTTCCTCTTCTTCCTGGCTGCAATCTTGATGCGCTTACCACGCGCAATCTCATCACGGCGGGGAGGACTGTTGTCCCCGTCACCAGGAGCAACTCCGGCGTTCTCGCAACGCACCATGCTGATCGACTGCCTGACAACCTCTGTGAGATGATGAACTGACACTCGAGAGGCTTGGCCTCAATCCGTATCCGCAGGCTTGGCCTTGGATTTAGCGAACAGATCTGACCCTGACACACCGACTGACTCGCTGCACGTATGGAATAGAAAGATATACTATAAGCACGTATATATCTAAAGATACGAAACCCTAGATAGCAAGCATGTGAGATACGAAGTGAAACGTGACGCGAAGCTACCTCGGATCGATGAGACGACGGTGAGAGGAAGCGGTGACCTAGGTCGTGAGAACCCCCGAGATCGACGATCGAGCTCTGAAACGACCGAGCGAGATAGTCAATGAATGAAATCGGTCAAGGTTAGCCCTAACAAAGGAATTGACGTGACTTGAATCGAAGAATCGAGTGAATCATCACCTGAAGAACTAGGGTTTCGATCAAACCCTAGGTTAGGGTTAGGGCAAACCCTAAGTGGCTCGAGCACGGGTGGAGAAGAGAGCCTAGGGCACAAGGGGAGGAGCTGGAGCTGCGGCTGGTGCGGCCCTCGGTGATGGACGGCTTGCCGGCGGCGAGGTGGAGCTCGCGGGCGTGGCGGCGGCGGCGCGGGCACCACGGGCACGGCACGGGCGAGATGGCGTGCGGGGTCGTGCGCGGGCGCGAGCAAGAGGGCGAGCAAGCGAGGGTGGCGCGGCGCTGCTGCAGTGGGGCTCGCCGGCGGCAAGCACGACGGCGAGGAAGCGGCGATTCAGCGAGAAAAAATCGAGCGGCGGCGGCGGATTCGATTGAAAGAGGAAAAAACGATTGAAAACGAAAGGTTATATGAGGGGCTCAGATCCGCTCGACGCGCGATGACCGGACGCGGTGGTCGTTATGACCGGACGCGGTGGTGCAGCGTCCGGTCACACTCCAGTAAGCGCCTGGAGTGACCGGACGCGTCCGGTGTGGACTGACCGGACGCGGTCAGAGTCCGGTCGCTGGGAGCTCGGGAATTCATCGCGAAGCACCGGACGTGGTGGTGGTAGCCGGGACCGGACGCGGTGGTCGTCAGAGGCGCGTCCGGTGCAGCGTCCGGTGACTAGGTCTGGACTGGGTCTTCTGGATGACCGGACGCGCTGGTGAACGCCGGGACCGGACGTGGTGGTGAAGCATCACTGCGTCCGGTGCAGCGTCCGGTCCAGCGTCCGGTCGCTGTTCTTCGCCATTCTTCGTTCCGAACTTCGACGCGACTTCTCCCAATCAAGTTCCAATTCAAAGAGACACAAATAAACACCAATTGGAACCTGATATGAGTGACCTCACTCAAACCCTCAAATTTTTCAAAATAGTTTGCCTTAGGCTAGTATTATTTTTACGAAAATAGGCAATAAACACCCGAGGAGCAACGTATGGCCATGCAATAGAGTTGTTGGACTCTAGGAGCGTCAAATGCTCTCTCTATCCATGGACGAACACAGAGGTTGCTCAAAGCTAAACCGAAAAGAAACGACAAACGAACAACCATGCATATGTAATGCAATACGAGAAAGTAAATCTAGGTTGCTTGTCAAGTTTGATCCACGGTTAGGCTTCTTCACTCCTCCGAAGGAGGGTTATCGTAACCGTGTTAGCCAAACCCTAAATGCATTGCGATAAAATAAACATGACATATGATATAATGCAATGCAAGGGACAACACCCGCTCATATTTTAAAGTTACTTGAATCAAGCACATTAAGTTCACTTCTTAGCCTACAAAAGGTAGCCTCATCCAAAGGTTTAGTGAAGATATCCGCTAATTGATTTTCACTTCGTACACCTTCTAGTGATATGTCATTTTTAGCAACGTGATCTCTTAGAAAGTGATGGCGGATATCAATGTGCTTGGTGCGAGAGTGTTGTACCGGATTGTTAGCAATTTTAACGGCACTTTCATTATCACATAAAAGTGGCACCTTTTCAAGAACAATTCCATAGTCTAGGAGGGTTTGTTTCATATATAAGATTTGTGCACAACAAGCCCCCGCGGCAATGTATTCCACCTCGGCGGTGGACAAAGCCACACTATTTTGCTTTTTAGATGACCAAGATACTAAGGATCTCCCAAGCAAATGGCACCCTCCGGATGTGCTTTTTCTATCAATTTTGCAACCGGCATAATCCGAGTCGGAATAGCCAACTAGTTGGAATCTAGCTCCTTTGGGATACCATAGACCAATGCTTGGGGTGTGCTTAAGATATCTTAGGATTCTTTTTACGGCACTTAAGTGAGGTTCTTTAGGGCACGCTTGAAAGCGAGCACACATGCACACACTAAACATGATATCGGGCCTAGATGCGGTAAGGTACAACAAGCTACCAATCATAGAACGGTAGAGAGTTTGATCAACCGGTTTACCTCCCTCATCTAGGTCGAGATGTCCATTTGATGGCATTGGGGTCTTGATTGGTTTGCATTCTTCCATTTTGAATCTTTTGAGAAGATCCTTGGTATACTTTTCTTGAGAGATGAAAATCCCTTCTCTCATTTGCTTGACTTGGAAACCAAGGAAGAATGTGAGCTCACCAATCATTGACATCTCGAACTCCTTCGACATCAATTCACCAAATTCCTTGCAATAATCTTCATTTGTTGACCCGAAGATGGTATCATCAACATATACTTGACAAATGAAGATCTCCCCATTAAGCTTCTTGGTGAATAGTGTGGTGTCGACCTTCCCGATGGTGAAGCCCTTCTCAATGAGGAAGTCCCGGAGGCGCTCATACCACGCTCTAGGGGCTTGCTTGAGCCCATATAGCGCCTTGGACAACCTATAAACATGATTAGGATATCTAGGGTCTTCAAACCCGGGAGGTTGATTGACATAGACTAGTTCATTTATAAAGCCATTTAAGAATGCACTTTTCACATCCATTTGATATAGTTTCATATCATGATGCGATGCATATGCAAGAAGGATACGAATGGCTTCAAGTCTTGCAACGGGTGCAAAGGTCTCTCCAAAATCTAGGCCTTCAACTTGAGAGAACCCCTTTGCAACTAGTCTTGCCTTGTTCCTCACTACTATGCCTTGGTCATCTTGCTTGTTTCGGAACACCCACTTGGTTCCAATGACTCTTGCACCTTTAGGATGCTCTTCAAGTGTCCATACTTGGTTGCGGGTGAAGTTGTTCAATTCTTCATGCATGGCATTCACCCAATCCGGATCTTGAAGAGCTTCTTCTACATTTTTAGGTTCAACACAAGAGACAAAAGAGTGATGTTCAACAAAAGAAGCTAGCTTTTGAGATCGAGTCATTACTCCCTTAGTAGGACTCCCTATGATGAGTTCTTGTGGATGAGCTTGAAGTAGAGGTGAATTTCTTCTATCAACCACTTGAGGAGGTGGATGTGGAGCATCAACATCTTGAGCTTGTGCCTCGGCTTGTTCATGAGAGACATAAGTATCTTCATTTTCAACTCTCTCATTCTTGTCATCATCTTGAGGCACTCGTGATGAAGATGGTGGATCAATGATTTGCACATCGTCTTCATCATCTTTTGGCTTGATGTCTCCCACGGGCATGTTCTTCATGGCCTCCCTCAAGGGTTCATCACCTACATCATCACAATTCTCAATTGCTCCTTGGGAGCCGTTAGATTCATCAAATTCCACATCATATGTTTCTTCAACCAAACCGGTGGCATGATTAAATACTCTATATGCTTTGGACTTTGATGAGTAACCAACAAGAAAACCAATATCACAACGTCTTTGAAACTTCCCTAGGTGTTGACGCTTCTTGTAGATGTAGCATTTGCAACCAAACACCCGGAAGAATGAGACGTCCGGCTTCTTCCCATTAAGCAACTCATAGGGGGTCTTGCCAAGAAACTTTTGGAGGAAGAGGCGATTTGAAGCATAGCATGCGGTGTTGATTGCCTCGGCCCAAAACTTTTCCGGAGTGTTGTACTCATCTATCATTGTTCTTGCAAGGGTGATCAAAGTCCGGTTCTTTCTCTCAACTACACCATTTTGTTGAGGAGTGTAGGTTGAAGAAACCTCATGCTTGATTCCAATTTCATCACAATAAGCTTCAATGTTGGTGTTGTCAAACTCTTTGCCATTGTCACTTCTAATCTTCTTTATCTTGACTTCGAATTCATTTTGAGCTCTCTTTGCAAACTTCTTGAAGCAACTTGCTACTTCGGATTTATCATGAAGGAAGAAAGTCCATGTATATCTTGAGTAGTCATCCACTATCACAAGACAATAGAGATTACCACCCAAGCTCTTATATGTTGTAGGCCCAAACAAATCCATATGTAGAAGTTCTAGCACTCTTGAGGTTGACATGAAAGCCTTGGTTGGATGAGTGTTTGCAACTTGTTTGCCCGCTTGACATGCACTACAAGGTTTGTCCTTTTCAAACTTTACATCCTTCAATCCTCTCACTAACTCTTTCTTCAATAGCTTGTTGAGAGTATTCATTCCAACATGAGCAAGCCTCCTATGCCAAAGCCAACCAAGTGAGGTCTTGGTGAACAAGCATGTCATCAAATTTGCATCTTCGGAGGTGAAGTCAACAAGATAAAGATTGTTGTATCTAAAGCCCTTGAATATCACTTGCTTGTCATCTATCTTTGAAACTTCAACTTCATTTGGTGTGAACAAGCATTGGAAGCCAAGGTCACAAAGTTGCCCGACGGATAATAAGTTGAAACTCAATGAAGCAACATAGAGCACATTGGAGAGTGAGTGATCATTTGATATTGTAATATTGCCTATACCCTTGACTTTGCTCTTTGAATTATCCCCAAATGTGATCTTCTCTTGGCATATCCCATTCTCTTCAATAGAGGTGAACATACGAGGATCACCGGTCATATGTTGAGTGCAACCACTATCAATAACCCAATGAGATCCACCGGTCTTGTAGTTCACCTACACACAAGAGATCAAGCTTTTTGTTTAGGGACCCAAACTTGAGAGGGGCCCTTGACTTTCTCAACTAGTGACTTGGCAACCCATATTTTCTTTGGCCTATTCTTGTTTGGGGGACCCAAAAACATGACTTTCATCTTTCCATTTGAATCTTTTCTTAGCATGTAATGAGCATTGAAGGCAAAGGGTCTAGCATGCTTGGGCAAGGGTTGTGGTGGTGGAGTTTTGCATTCATGAGCAAAGTGACCTTCTTGACCACACTCAACACATCTCTTTGGCTTGGGCTTTGACTTGCTTTGATGTTGAGCTTTTGCCTTCTTCTCTTGATTTGCCAAGTACCCAATACCACTTCTATCCATCTTCATTACGGTGTTCATGAGGAGCTCACTTTGCAAATATTGACCTCTTGTGAACTTGCTTAGACCGGTCTTGAGATGCTCTTTTTCTTGCTTTAGCTTCTTGTTCTCTTCAATGAGTGACTCATTTGTTGTTTGCTTCTCAAGAGCCATCAAACCTTTAAGCTTCTTGTTCTCATTTGCAAGCTTCTCATTCTCACACTTGATCTTGGCATAATCATCATGGTTGCTTGACTCAACCACTCTCTTGCCTTTGCTACTAGAACCTTGCTCAATGCTTTCAATGATCAAGTCATAACATGATGTAGCTATATCACACTTAACAACATGGTTAGTAGCATCATGTGTCTCAAGAGCAAGTTCATTAGCAACCACAAGACTATCATAGTCAATTTTTAATGTGGTGTATTTGTCTTTTAGAGAGCTATGTCTAGTGATGAGCTCATCATACTTCTTCTCAAGTTTATCATGTTGATCTTTAAGCTCTTTATGAGAGGTTTTGAGCTCCTTGAGAGTGGAAGACATAACTTTATTTTGATCTCTAAGCTCACCACTAGTCTTTTGAGCATTTTCAAGTTTAGATGAGAGTGATTCATTTTCATTTTGAAGATCATCATTTTCACTTCTAGTCCTTCTTATGATTTTAGTGTATTTGTTTAGCAATTTTACAAGTTCATCATAAGAAGGTGCATCAAATTCATCATCACTATCACTATCATCATCATCATCACTATCATGGTTTTGTACCTTTCGTTCACCCTTGGCCATAAGGCATAGATGAGTAGTGGACGATGATGGTGAAGAAGGCGGTGAAGGTGGTGGTGAAGATGTCGGTGAAGATGATGGCCCCATCACAAATGTGGCAACCTTCTCTTTCTCATCATCGCTCTCATCTCCGGAGGAGTCATAAGATGATTCAATGTCGGTGAGCCAATCACCAACAATATATGCCTTTCCACCCTTCTTCTTCTTGTAGAACTCCTTCTTCTTGCCATCCTTCTTCTTGTATGGCTTGTTCTTCTTCTTCTCATCTTCTTCATCACTTGAATCATTTTTCTTGCCCTTGTTCTTGTTCTTGAACTTGTCTTTTGGTGGTCTAGGGCATTGATGAGCTAGGTGGCCAAGTTCACCACAATTGTAGCAATCCATCTCCGAGATGGGCTTTCTCTTGCTACTTGTGAAGAATTTCTTTTTCTTGCCATCGAACTTGATGCCACTCTTGTTGAGCTTCTTTAGCATCTTGGTGGTCTTCCTCACCATGAGTGCAAGTGATTCATCATTGACATCACTTTCACTTGAGCTTTCTTGCACAATCATGGCTTGGCCCTTCTTCTTCTTCTTGTCATGGCTAGCTTTGAAGGCCAAGTCTTTCTTCTTGGAAGATGATGAGCCCTCTTCCAGAGTGATGTGCATGTACATCTCATGAGCATTGATCTTCCCCAATACTTGTGTCGGTGTTGCGGTGGAGAGATCACTTTGATGAAGCACGGTGACAATGTGACCATACTTCTCAACGGGAAGAACACTTAAGATCCTCCTTGCAACATCCGATTGGCTCATTTGAGTGAGCCCAAGAGCATTGAGGTCCTCTACAAGAACATTCAAGCGAGTGTACATGTCATTAGCACTTTCTTTGGGAAGCATCTCAAAAGAATTAATTTTCTTTAAAGCAATATGATAGCGTTCCTCACGCTCACTCTTAGTTCCCTCATGGAGAGCACAAAGATTTTGCCACAAATCATGAGCGTTCTTTGCATTACGCACACGATTGAAGATATCTTTGCCTAAGCCCCGGTAGAGTGTATTTTTTGCCTTTGCATTCCACCGGTCGTACTTCTCCTCGTCACCAATGGGGTTTGCGGGATCCTTGATAGCGGGAAGCCCTTGGGTTGCGGCTCTAAGGCACCCGACATCTATGGCTTCGAGATACGCCTCCATGCGGATTTTCCAATATGGAAAATCATCCCCCTCAAAGGTGGGAGGTGGTCCTTCCCCGTTAGACATCTTGCTCTAGGCGGTAAAGCCTAAATTAGGAGCAACACGGCTCCGATACCAATTGAAAGGATCAAGATGCCCAAGAGGGGGGTGAATTGGACTTTTCTAAAAATTAATTGCAAGAATTAAATCCTATAAGCCGGAATTCACCCCTAGTGCCTACTTGTGTTCCTAGAGAGTCTACCGAAAAAAAGTTTTGCACCCTAGTTTCCAATCCTAGTCTAGCATGGCAATTCTAGGAATATAAAACAAGCAATGAAAGTAAATACGAGAATGTAATTGCTTGAATGTAAAGAGGCAAGGAACACGGCGATGTTTTTCCGAGGTATCGGAGAGTCGCCACTCCCCACTAGTCCTCGTTGGAGCACCCGCGCAAGGGTGTCGCTCCCCCTTGATCCGCGCAAGGATCAAGTGCTCTCTACGGGTTGATTCTTCGACACTCCGTCGCGGCGAATCACCCAAAACCGCTCACAACATGAGTTGGGTCATCCACAAGCTCCGCCGGATGATCACCAAACTCCCAATCACCACCAAGCCGTCTAGATGATGGCGATCACCAAGAGTAACAAGCTAGAACTCTCACTTGACCACAACGAGCCCAAATGAGGAGATGGATGCACACTTGCTACTCTCTAATCACTAGTGAGGAATTCTCAAACTTTGATTCTCAAATCTCTATCCTCACTAGAGCTCTTGCACTCCCTTGCACTCTAAAGGGTTTTCTCAGATGTTTGAATGAGCAAGAGACCTCTAAAAGAGGTGGAGGGGTTGTATTTATACACCCCTCAAAGAAAACGAACCGTTACTTTCTGACACGGGCTGACCGGACGCGCCGGTCGAACTGACCGGACGCGCCGGTCGCCCGTGACGGTCAAAACCCGATTTTGAACAGAACCACCAGACGCGCCAGTCAGGGGTGACCGGACGCGTCCGATCGTGCAAGGGACCTTACTGTACTCACACCAGACGCGAGGCCGCGTCCGATGGTTGATGACCGGACGCGTCCGGTCCTCTCTGGACCTTACTGGACTGTGACCGGACGCGCCGATCACGTCCAGGTCGCGTCCGACGGGCGTTCTCCCCAGGTGACACGTGTCGGTCGCTGACCACCGCGTCCGGTCCTCGCGAGGACCGCGTCCGGTGGTCAGGGCCGAACCCTAGCCGCGGTAACGTACTGACCGGACGCGTCCGGTGCTGCCGAAGACCGCGTCCGGTCACTGGAAAACAGCCCGAAACTTTCTGAAACGCGTCGCAACTTCAACCAAGTTGCTTCCAACTGAACTTTGAGCTATTCTAGGGTTGCCTAGCGCCAAGTTTAACAAGTGTGCACCACACCTAAACATAGGACTCGCCTAGGTCAAGCTACCCATTCATGCCCCCCTTTATAGTACGGCCAAAAGAGAAAAACGAAGATCCTAACGACTATTCCGAATGTGTCTCAACACCTCGACATCCGGAACTAACCGTCCTTAATCTTGACGTCACTCTTTTGAAAACCGAAACGATTTCCATCAAGGGACACGAATACCATAGTGCCCAAAGCAGTTATCACCTCCATGACCTAACTTACCAATGTTTCTGCAAAACACACGTTAGTCATGGTAATAAAGTGTTGTCATTAATTGCCAAAACCAAACCTCGGGGCCTAGATGCTTTCACCTCCTATTGAGGATTTTCATGTTCTATGAGTAGTGGTAGTGTTTTACTACTACTTAAAACACTAGAAAAATTTCACCATTTTGCTAGTGTCTAGTGTGTATATATAAAATAAATGATCCAACGTATATAACAGAAAACTTATTTTAGACATGTTATCTCGACAATCAGCCTAAAACAATGCGAAATGGAATTATTTTTTTTGATAAAGCTTTGTCTATGTGGTTTTGGAAGTCTACCCTTCGGGAGGAGCTCTCTCTTACTCTCCTTAGGTGCAAGTCCTTGAAGAAATCTTTTCTTCAGGACTGGCTTTTTTCGTTTTGAGTTTGTAGCTTTTTGTTGTACATTTTTTGTTTGTTGTTTTCCCTTTTTGTATAGTCTTAATCTTTATAAAATGAGTTCAGTAGGGGTTCTCCCCTTCTGTTTGCCTCAAAAGAGACAATCAACCTAAATTAACTTAGTTGGATGATGTGATGGTAAACTCAACTAAACCAATCTTGGAGAGAGACTTAGGCCCCGTTTGGCATGGTTCCATTTCACGAGAGAATCCATTTTTTCGGGCTTCGGCTTTATGGACAACTCTATCAGTGGAGCTGGAGCCGCTTTGGTAAATCGTTTGGCAAAACAGCTCCACTTATAAAGTTCCTTAGAATATGCTCTCACAGAACGTCATATAGAATGAGGTGAAGCTGGGAGAAGCACTATTTTTAGCTCCTTCGCACCTCAAAGCTCTGTGAGAGCATATTTTTGGGCTTCATCCCGTTTCATTTTACCCCATTTAGCAGAAAACGGCTCCTGAAGCCGCTGAAGAAACCCTGCCAAACGGAGGCTTATATTGTACTCCCTCCATCCCAAATTATAAGTCATTCCAAAATTCTTGAAGAGTCAAAGTATCTCAAGTCTGACCAAAGTTATAGAAAAAACTATAAAAAATTAGGACATCAAAAGGGTATATTATGAAAATATAATTAATAAAGAAAAAGTGATGTGATGTGGCCATAGGGAGTTGTAGTTGCGGACAGGTTGGACGACATGAGGGCAATTCAAACTTTCAGAGTCACAGTCTCACAGATCAGACCACACCTCGCCTATGAGAGTGTGTGCAACTAGGGCCACTCACATGCCTTCGAATTCAGAAAGCCTTGGAGCGAACTAAGGCCTTGTTTAGATGGCTAATATTTGTAACCCAATTTTTTTCACCTGACATGTCTTCAAATCTTTTCACCCACAGCTTTTCATCTGATCTCTTTCGAGTGGAAAGCACTGTTGCTAAGAACACAATTGCCCTTATTTATTGCACTTCAAAGTAGTGACATGCAGCTGCATGCAAATGCAATCAATGGCACATACAGAATCTTTGCATGCGTTCGTTGCATGCTTTCAAGCATCAGCGAAACCCAAGCCGCATGCAAACATGCAATATTATTACAATCCTCAAGCAACATCATTACAAGTTATAAAAAATGGACCTAAAAATAGCCTCATCACACACATTATTACAAGTCCTCATCACACAAATTATTACAAGTCCTAAAAAATAGACCTAAAAATGTTCTCAAACGTACCCACAGATTATTATAAGTCCTCATGCAACATTATTACACCTTCTCAGCAAATAATTCTAAATTACAAGTCCTCAGGACCTATTGTACAACCGCTGCGCAATATTGTCACGAAAGGCATTCATCTGTGCACATTCTTCGCTATTAGGGGCATCAACAGTTTCAGGCTGATCAATCGAGGCCTCTGGCGGCACATAGTTAACATGTTGATCTAGCAGCCCAAAGTCAACATCGTTGAGCCCACTCAACCTTATGAAGTTATGCAAAGCCATATAAGCAACAATAATATTCGTTTGCGTTTTAGCAGGATAGCAAGGGATGTTCAACAATATGCGCCACTTCATTTTTAAAATGCTAAAGGCCCTTTCAATGACATTTCTAAGAGATGAATGTGCATAATTGAATGTCTCTTTTATACCTCGTCGTTCTGCGATGTTTTGGAAGTCTTGAATATGGTACATCGTTCCTTTGTACGGAGCCAGGTAACCTAGACGGTTTGGGTACCCGAAGTCCACCATGTAGAACTTCTCTACAGCAGCTAGTACCTGTAAGTGTTACATACTTCAATTAGAAATGTCAAATGTAGTCGTAGCTAGGTGTCTACCTTCAGGTGGGTGAGGAAAGTCATCCTTGTATGTAGTCATGGCTGAATCGAACACTCTCATGTCATGAACAGAGCCAGGCCATCCTGCAAGGACAAATGTAAAAAGCATGTCAAAGTCACAAGCAGCCATGACATTCTGAGTTGTCAAGCCCTTGCGACACAAGTGTTGTACAAACTTATCAGCAGACACTACACAAGGCATGTGAGTGCCATCTATAGCTCCTATGCAGTCCTTGAATTCAGGATAGAACCGACGGTTTATCACCCTTGCATGCCTTGTTCGAAATTCTAGGTCCTGAGGTTTAATGATATGGTCCACAAGCTTAACCACACACTTGAGTACTCTATAGAACATAGCGTGGACTGTGCCTAGTGATCTCTCAAATATGTCCTCAGCTTGCCTAACTAATTGTGGAGCATCTAGAATCCAGAGGAACATCCCTAAAGCCTCAATAGAGGTGGACTTTGGTGTGTCTTTGAGGCCATACCTAGTTGTTAACAGAGTATGCAAAATAATAAACATTTATGGGGTCATTCTAAACATGTGGTAACAGGATGTTTCATTGGCTAGCTTGTGTTCTACCCATTCCAACCCAGTCATCTTTGGCACCCTATAGTCTGCCCTATTGTAGTACTTGTCAAGATGGATGGCATACTCAGAATACATACCATATATCATTGCAATTTCTTCATCATCATCTTTTGCCAACATGGCAAAAAAATCTTGCTCCCACTGCTGGTTCTTATCAGCATGATCATCCACCATTGCAGCAGGTTCTTCAGCCTCCTGCACACATGAAACAAACAAATGAACTGTAATGAATACTAATTCCCATAAACAAAGATAATGATGCAACCTAACCTTGACATATGTATGCAACTCTGACATTCACACAACACACATATATTGAACAACATCACTTAAACATTCAACAACCGAACAACAACACAATAAAGTTCCACAACACAACCATACACATGAAACACGTAGTTCAAAAGACATGCATCAAAGACATTGTTCACAACATGACATGGTTCATGACACACACATCCCCACACAGGTGCATGCATGGATTAGAGGGTCTAGTTGCCGACCCCAGCGAGGTACTCAATGATGACCCTTCTTCCGTCTGCATCTGATTCCTCGAAGACGTCCATATCATTTTCAGAGCAGGTTAACCTGAGCACTCCAATCCACAACCTCCTTTCTTGCTCTGTTGCCCCCTCGTCCCTAGCCATTTGCAGCACTCACTTCCTCCTGGCTTTAGCAGCATTCTCCTTTTTGTCTTTTTTTTTCTGCCTGTCGGCCCAAATGTTCTCATATGCTCTAGTCCTGTTCTCCAAAATGCCGTTCAAGTGCCTCATGTGGTTGTCCATTGAACGAACTGCTGGGCTCTTTGACTTCTTGCTAGGACTTGTGCCAGTGCTACGGGTGCTGAGGCTGCTGAAGCTCCTCTTGCTGCCAGTGCTGACTGGAGTTTGGTGGTCGCCATCTTCGTCTTCGTCACTGCTTACATACTGTGGTTCTTTGCTGCGACGTCCAAGAACATAACTGCCCTCCCCTGTGACTGCTACGCCTAGGAACATTTTCTCCAGTTCAGAGAGGTATTCAGGCATCCCATCCTTCAGCTTGAGAAACTCCGGCTTTCCCTGCCAACCAAAATTAGAGCAACCAAAGTTAGTTAAACCAAAAAATAAGAGAACAAAATGTCATGAAGCATAAGGTAACCTAGGGTGTGCACAACACATAGTACCTGGGTGTTCTCTTCCCACCACTCGTCAGTAGCATTGATACCTCCATCAGTGCTACACCCTAAGCCTGTGGCTTTCTTCCAAAGGTTCTGTATGTCACTCCAAAGTGTTTTGAGCGTTCGCAGCTTACTGCCAAAGGTTCTGTTGTCATGTACCAATTATGTTGCGTCATAGTAGTCCTCTATGATTTTTTTCCAACCCCACTTGTTCATCTGACCCCTATTGCAGTAGCCCATATCCATCGCGTCACAGTAAATCCGACAGAAGATCCGGGTATTGTATTCAGACCAAGATGCCCTGTCAAGCTTGTTCTCCTAAATTGAATAACCTTAGACTCTTAGCAAGCAGTAAAGTATTAAGCTTGAACTACAATTATGAAATGAAAATGCACATGAACATAGCACTAAATCCATGATGCACCCTTGATGGCACAAAAAACACATGAACATAGCACATAAACACAACACAGAAGCATCACAGAAACATGATATCAATCTCCATGCATATGTCAACCATGCCTAGCACACAAACATCTATGAAGCACAGTACATACGTACGTATAATGCTAGGACCCAAGCGTACCGTGTGTCTGTCGTGGCGCAAGGGCGCATATAGGTGAAACTGTTCGTGGACCACCACTCGTACCCGAGATGAGATACCATGGTAAATACATGCAGTATGCCGGTATGCACATGTTCGGGCCTTGTTTAGATCAGAAATTTTTTAGGAAAAAATTCCTGTAGCACTTTCGTTGTTATTTGGTAAAATTTGTCAAACCATGGACTAACTAGGCTCAAAAGATTTGTTTCGACATTTACAGATAAACTGTGCAATTAGTTATTTTTTATCTACATTTAATGTTCCATGCATACGTCCAAAGATTCGATGTGACGAGTACTTCGCAATTTTTTTTGGATATTTTTGGGAACTAAACGGGCCTCTGGTTACTTACCGGCACTCCTGAATAAATGGAATCGAGTGGGCCGTGGGTTGCTAGGCCCAGATTTTCTTGCGAGCATTGACTCAGACAAAGTGAGGAATCTTACTTCTTATCTATGGTTGTGTTTAGTTTCTCAAAAAATGCACTATACAAAAGGAAGATTTCCCGTCACATCAAATTTGCGATATATGCATGAAGTACTAAATGTAGATAAAATCAAAAACTAATTGTACAGTTTGGTTGTACTTTGCTAGACGAACGTTTTGAGCATAATTAGTCAACTGTTGGACAATTATTACCAAATACAAACGAAATGCTACAGTGTCACTACAGTAAATTTTAACACTCCAAATTTGGTGAACTAAACACAGCCTATATCTAATAATAATATAATAATCTATGTCATGCCACCCTATCGTGTCGTTGTGCAGTGCTAGCCATGTGTTCTCGTGGCTAGCGCACCACCGTCTTAGATCGCTTGGTCGTGCCGGGTGACACTAGGCGTGCATGCAGTCATGGACACTGTGCCCAAGTACAACTTCACCATGTAGCCGCGCTCGTGCCAACGACACTGCGATAAATCATGCTCCCGTTGCAATGCACGGATATCATTGCTAGTAATAATAATAATAACAATAACAATAATAGTAGTAATAATAATAGTAGTAACAATAGTAGTAATAGTAACAGTAATAATAACAAAGAGATTTGGGCTTTGACTAGATCTGGGCCTAGCCCATTTGCATCAGATAGCGCTCAGGGCCACAATATATCCCTTCCTTCCCTTTCCATTATCTTCTAATCTTCTCTTCTTCCTTGTCCAAGCCGCCGCCGCATCCTCGCAATCCAGATCTAGGGCTGTTTCGAGGGGGAGAAATCAGGGCTCGATCGCGGGCGATGGAGGCTGGTGACCATGGCCTCAAGAGTGGGGAGCTGGGTACGTCGGAGGGGGTTGACATCCTGAAGAACCCCACGGCGGAGGAGCTCCAGCCAGCCGGGACCGGGAAGAAGGGGAAGGAGGCGAGCGCGCCGGAGGGCGGTGACCTTGGACTCAAGCTGAAGGAAGCGAGTACGTTGGGCGGTGAGATCCTGAAGAAGAGGAAGGAGGCGATGGCGGCGTTGGATCTCTTGTTTCTGACAGCGAAGAAGGCGCAGCCGGCCGGGGTCGGGAAGAAGAGGAAGAAGGTGGTCAAGAAGGAGGTGCCGCAGGATGTCATCGACTCAATTATATCAAAGGCGTTAAATATTGTCCAGGAGCTCTCCGACGAAGACCTTGCCGACCAACCCCAGGAATTCCGCGAAGCCTATAACAGAGTAAGGTTACTCAATGACAAGGTCCACAGGTACGAGCAGGCCCTCATCCAGCAGCACAGAGTCATGGGCTACGCGGAGGATGAAATTGAGGTCACCGATGACGATGACGAGGACGAGGGGACGGGAGAAAAGGTGGTGAGCGAACAAGGTCACCGGTGACTAGGAGGAGACGGTGGAGAACAAGACAGGAGGCAAAGGGGTTTGATAACAAGAAGCAGCCTGTGGTTGTCCAAGATCTAGCTTGGTTGGAGTAGTATTGTGTCTGTGATCCAGCTACCCTAAGTTGTAGTAGCGTTTGTGTTCTCTAGATACCCTAAGTTGGAAGTGCTCATTATTATGTTCTCAATCCTTTTGTATCAACTTGTGATTCCTATATCTATGTTAGTTATTATCACATCTTGCTGCTGGTGATTCTATGCTATTAATTAAACTAACAGTGTTGCAATTGTATTCGATTTGATTGGTGCGTTTTATGCTACTGAAGCACCGCTTCACATGTTGCTGATTGGAACCGTAAGTCTTAGTTGAGGTTGCCGATCTAGATGATTTTGCATGTGCCTAACCATAATGAGTACATTTGCCATAAACTGTTATTTTTCTGTATGTTTAGTTTCTCATGCTGCTGTCAACTGTAGTATATTGGAATCTGCCCATTCTCAGTTCAGTCCATGTTAATTGCAGTATATTTGAATCTGTTAATTCTCAATTCAGTCTATGTTAATCAATTTGGTTTTAAAGTCTAACATAGCGGCAGACGGGTGAGTTAGCCATTGTTTCATCACCAAACATGCATTTCTAGTGTTTTGTGCATAAATCTTTTATTAATTTTGCTGACTGTGCTATTAAGGATTAATCTGATATTACCTATGAATTTTGATGAAGTAATGAACAAGTTGAAATTTTATTGTCTTGTCTGACAGACCATCAGAATGTTTGGTTCCATTACTACATATTTTGCTGGAAAAAATTTTATATGTGCCTTGTTCTCTTGCAAAACCTTTTGTTTGCATGGCGACATCAGGAATTAAAATGCGGCAGATACTGATGGAAAGAATGATGGACCTCTTCTCTATACTGAAATTTGCCAATCCAGTCTTACAGGATTTGCATTCATGTCTGTCTCCGCAGTAAGCCAGCAACAATTGCGTTGTGTCCTGCTCCACCAGGCATATAGCAGTTCCACAGTTTAGCGCCACCGCCCATTGGCTTCATGGTTCTAGTTGCACTTTGTTCAACTGTTGCGACCAAGCTTCTGTATGAATTCCATCTTGCGGGGGTTCGATTGGAGCTTGTGGATTTATAGCTTCAATTGTTCAGGTAATTAGGTTGGTTATACGTATATAGCTCTTCTACATGGTAATTATTCTCCCCAGCTCCCTTTGAGCCATTGCCTTTTGCTATTGATGCATTTCAGGAACAGCAGTTGAAGAGAACCGTAGATGCAGTTAAAGAGAGAAGAGAAGGAACTGATAAAAAGAGGTCCTTATCTGTGAGCCCTTTCGGATGATTTCAGAATAAAGACGTGGGTTAATTTCCTCTTAGCTGTCTGGTGAATTTAGCAAACTCCAAATCATCATTTAGTACTCAAAAGCAAAAACATAGATGCCAGCAATTGCATGGAAGCTTTGTAAAACATGTAGATGTTGACCACAACAAAACGTCAAATTATTTAGGCTGCTATACCAATTTAATCTAACATACCTGCTACAGATTCTTGTATATGCTGAAACCTTGTTCCTGTCCTGAGTAGATCTTGTGCAGCCTGTAGAACTTTCACTTTTGAAAGAACTTCTACTAAAAGGAGGTGCTGTGTAGCAGGGGTACATATATTCAATAAATCTGGGAGGGAAGCTTCTGATCAAAATGAGCTCCATCCCTGTACCAACGTGAAATTGCAATCAAATTCCTACATTTTGAAGCTACAAATAAATAGACAACAATAGAAAGAAAAGGCACACATAGATGTGCATCATGGTCATTATCCAGTACCCAGGGTACAATATAGAGAATATATATATAGCCCGCGGCTGCTACCCGTCACATTGCCTTGAGCTGGCAGCAATTCGTCTTCTCATCTACACCTCTTCACCTTCTTCCCAATCCCTTTGCTGAGTGAATCTGCGGCGGCGGTCGCGCCTTATCCGCAGCTACCTTGCCCTAGGGATTCGGTGGTGGCGGCGGCGGCGTCCTCGCCATACCTGCAGCACCCGTCTACAGCTGGCGGCGTCGGCGACGGTGTCGTATCCGCAGCATCCACAGCGTCCCTCCACAGGCAGCGTGATTCGACGGCGGCGGCGGCGGCGGCCTCACCTTATCTGTACGAGGAGAATCGCTCACCTCAACCATTCCCTAGTATGGTACCCATCCATCCTGACTCACATTCGATGCCCCAATTTTGGTCCTTTTTACTGTTGGGGATGTGAATTAATGATTGATTGGCAATCTGACTTTCCCCTGTTGTGTGTAGATCCAAGACCTAAAGAAGATTGTCTGATTCTGATCTTTTTGCTCATGGAGATCTGGAATGTATTTGCACGAAGATGCAAGTTGAGGTACTTTCAGGTCATGTGTTTGTTTTAGTATATATTAGAAACAAGAGCGTGGCGTTGCCGCGCTTGTAATGGATTGGACCAGTGTAAACTTTGTGTTTGCCTCTGAAAGGATCGTGATGGAACATTTATTGTTCTTCTTGATAGAGGAGGGCAATAGCATTTTTTTTGCTAGTTTGATGCATGAAAGCAAGAAATGTGATATTATATCAAACTTAGTAGTAGTTTATTATATATACATTTGATACGAGGGAAAATCTGAAAATATGAGGTATTTACGAAAGATATACATCTATATGTTAGAGTTAGGGTTAGTAGTAGTATTAGATCTGTGGAAAGGATTTATGTGAAATCGTTTTTGTAACATGATTACAGGATAGCATCACTACGATGTTTTGAAACTTAGAGCACAAAACCTGTGCCATTTGTTCATTCGGTCAAAATTGAGCACCCAAGCAAAATGAGTTTAGGAATTTGAGCATTTTGCACCTGCCTGGCAGCTTCTGTCTTCCTATTTTTTGTTGCTCCCTGCAATCCACAGCAGCTGGATTCCACTGGCACGAATACAAGGACACGAAAGCCATCTCCCTCTTTTTCTCGTGATCTTTGATTCTCTGTTTTCCTCGTTGGCTTCTCCATAGACCAGAACGGCTATGGCAGTGGGAGCAACAACAGCTCGCTCCTCAAGTGCTCCCCGCCGTGTGGGCCTGTCCCTCTGTGGCCCTCTTCTCCACGTGAGGCAGCCGGATCGAGCTGCGCCTCTGCATCAAATGTGCAGCACACGGTAAGGCAAAGCAGATCGTAAACATTAGCTTCCATGCATATTGCTGAGACTGACAAATTATTCTGCTTTCTTACCCTACATGGCTGACAGCCGTGACGCTTAGCCCCTTTCTTCTCCCAGTTCTCTCCCAAACAAGCTCCACCGCTTTTGCATGGCATCTTTCTCTCTTACCCTCCTCCAGTTCCATTACAAGTCCTTTGCCATATCCGTTGCGGGCACCTTAGCGTCGCTGGCAATGCCTGAGGAAGTGAAATCAGTTCGGAAATGAAGAGCACTTCAGGAGCAAGCTGCTGTTGCTGCCATAGCCATTCTGGTCTATGGAGAAGCCAAAGCAGGAATGATGTATCAGTTCAGAAATAAGAGTGGAAGTGAAATGAATATCCAGATTCCAGATGCATATATTGTTTTGTTTTTCACACAAACAGAGAAGTCACAAGGATGCATACACTTGTGTGCTTTGTTCAGTTAATGGTACAGAGGAGTCATGACAACAACATTACTGCATGTTTCTCTCTCCATTCACATATGGTTACTGATGAACGCAAGACAGATAAGGTTAATCCATCTATCATACTAATTTTTCCCCCCAAATTCTACAACTAAATTGAAATCATACTTCCACATTAAATAAATCCACAGTTCAATTTTTTCACAGATGTAACTGATCAAAGGCTTGCTAACCCATTTAAGTTGCTGTAGTAGAACATTATAAACAAAATTCATCAGACCATCATATCCCAAATTAGAAGGAAAAAATCATAGAAACCGAAATTAACTTTGCATGTCTGCTTTAATCGAGAACACTGGGATGAGAGTAAGTACTCATCACTTACGTACAACAAGCTTTTCTAGACATGTAAATGCTACATTTCTCATTCACAGTGAATATTACTTTTGCTACAGAAATTCATCTATAAGGTTTAAGTAAATCATCATTTCTTGCATAATTACTTATTCAGGTGATAAGTGAACTAAATACAATATTGCATCACACCATACCACGGAAATCGTACCAGGGTGTTCCTACGGATGGTTGAGTTGTACAGAGTGTAAATGTGAAACTGCTGACATGCACATTTCATCAAACACCATAGCTGCACTGCAACAAGCAGAAAGGGGAGCTGCGCATCCATCCACAGGGACCAACAAGGACGATGGACCCGTGCTGCACCGTGCTCGTCTCGCCGGCATAGTCTCGTGTGTGGCCCACGCCCATGCCGATGGCACGCGTTTGCGGTGGCGTCCGCCTCGCCGGGGACCTATATATATCCGTGCTGTGATAGTTGGTTCGCAGTGGCACCTCGGAGGTGGGCGGCGGCCGCATCCAGTTGCCTCGAGGGACCATGCCCATGCGCCGCCTGGCTGCGACTGCGCTGCCACGTCGGTGCCTGCGCTTGTGGTCTGCGCCTCCGCGGTGGCGGCCGTGTCCAACTACCCCAGGGACTATGTTGTATGCTCGTGCGACGCGGTGGCACATGGTGGAGGAGGCGGAACGGCCTGCGAACTCCGAGGTGGCCGGACGCACCAGCCGTTGGCCGCGAAACGGGCGGAGGTGTCCGGTAGCGGGCCCACCACGCGCGGCGGCGGCGCAGGAGGCGGTTGCGGCCCTAGCGAGCGCTAGCCCAGGAGGGGGAAGGAGCGGGGAGAGCGAGTGAGGGCGCGGTCGGCCGGGGTCGACGAAGGGAGGAGAGAGGAGCAAGGACAGCGAGTGAGGGGCGCTTGGCCGGCTCTCCACACAGTGAGCTAGGGGAAGGCAGGGGGACACGTGGCGAGAGAATAAGGCCGATCTCATGGTGCGGATTTCGTTCTTGAAAGATAAGATGCACATAGCAACTTTATATTTAATTTCGTTCTTTACATTGTTCTAGTGCAAAATAGCAGTACCGCACTGCTGCAGCAATCTCACCTGCCATTAAAATCTATCGATGTTCTGCTCGCCTGGGTAATTCTTCTTTTTCCTTGTTGCACGAAATGAGCATGGAGGTTGTTTAGCTTGCTAGATATAGCTTATTTGTCTCTCACTTATAGATTACTGCAAGGGACTTTTTTGCCTCATTTTTTTACCAGTTCAGTTATGCTTCGTACTTGTTTTTTTATTTTCAGTCAACATTTGTGAGACCTGTTTACCTGTCCAGTTCTCTAATCTTGTTTTGCTTGTTTAATCTAACGAGTTGTTAGTCTGTTATTCATATTGTTGTTATCTCCTTCCTATCCTCGTTTTGTTTTCTCACGCTTTCTAGTTTTAGAATAAAGAACTGTAGATACAATTGTTATTTGCTCTTTAATATGTAATCTAGTTCACTAATCTTTCTTTATAATAATATCTCCTGCAGCATAAAATAGAAAATATTTTCTCCCTTCTTGTTCACTTCTTTCAATTTACGTGTACAGAGAAAAATAAAATAATAATAAGACTCACATCCAAATTGAGTTCAAGAAAATTTAGAAAATTATAGCAATATGAATCTTGCTAACAAAGCATTTGCTTCAATTTTCAGCTTAGCAGAAATAAGATGATTCGTACATGATGTCATTTTATATGAATATATACATTTTTTGAGCAAAAACCTTATATTAATATACATAAAGATTTAACCTTCACATATATAAGGATGAAAACGGACGGAATCGAACGGAGAACTCCTCAACCGTTTTCTACTTTTACATTTGAATACGAAAACGAAAACGAAAGCGGACAAACCGAACACGAAAACGAACACGAACTTACGAAATATCGAGAATTTCGAAAACGAAACAATTCGAGCGGAATTATATCGAACACGGTCGGTATACGAGAATTCAATACGAACCGACCCACAGTGCATAACATTAAACAAGTTTATGGCCAAATACATAACAAGTTCGCGACTAACAAGTGCATGATCTAGTTCAAATTAACAAGTGCGTGACCCATGGTCTTAAGTAGTACGACACACAATTAACAGAACATGAACATCTAGAGCTCATCAGCATCATCCATGATGTCAGGATCAGAGTTCCCCTGCTGGACCAAATTCGGTTCTAAACCGAATTTAAATTCGGTTCTAAACCGAATATAATGTAGAAATGTAAGATCAGAGTTCCCCTGCTGGACCAAATTCGGTTCTAAACCGAATTTAAATTCGGTTCTAAACCGAATATAATGTAGAAATGTAGAAATCAAACGAACAAATGCCCAAACTGATTTCGTACCGAATTCCGAATTATATACTCCGTATTTCGTTTTCGAATTTAGTATCCGTTTTTGTTCGCAAAAAACGAATTCGATCGGGTTAAATGTAGAAAACGACTGCGGTTCGGTTCGGGATATTTCCGTATCGTTTTCATCCTTACACATATATCAAATGTAAATAAAATATCACCATGTCCATGCTCATCCAATATACATCTTAATCTTCAGAAATACTAGTAGTACTAAGCATCCAGAGCTCCACACGGAGCTGCCTGCTTGGATAGGCTGCAGCCCCTGCTAAGTAGCCACTAAGCATGCACTATTTAGAACTAAACGAAGTCAAGAGGAGAGTAATTCTTATCCTTGTCTTCTACACAGTCATTATTATCTCTTGCATGTGCACCTGTGCTGTTTTCTTGTCTGCAAGCCAAGAGTTGAGGTGATAGAATTTGTTCTAATAGTACTCCTTGCATTTAGCCAAATTCTTTTCAGTCAAATATGACTTTGGTAGTCGTCCTAGTCTTACCTTTTTTTATGATGCTTGAGTTTTTTCCTAGTCACAGAGTACTCCTTAGGATGGAATCAATATTTGTGTTTTGACAAATGAACTTCTATGTTAAGAATAAATTTGGGCACAAGTATTTGTGGATCGAACTCACGAATCAATGTAATTTGAAAGTTGAATTTATATGGTTAAGAATACATATGCTCACATGACCAGTGTGTGTATCCAAGACTCGAAACAATATTTGTTGTTTACTTGTTTGAACAAAGAGATTTTGTTGTTAGAAATAAATCTGGCCACAAGGTTTTGTGTTGAACAAATATTTCTTTATGACCGAAATAAAACAACGTTTGTAGTTTCAAAAATGATTTATTCTGGCGAAGGATAAATTTGGTATATGGGAAAATGTGTTCAGATCAGTACTTTTCTCATCATTCCAAATGTTCTAGGACTCTGGACTTGAAAAAAAATGGTTCATGATACAAACTTTGTCTGAACATAGTGCCTCGTTGCATCTATAATGCTTGTGGCAGTTTCCATTGTTTTATTGTGTATATAAACTCTATTCTTGTCTGATCAATATTGGTTCTAGTGGATCATGATACAAAGTGAATAATGATGAACTAGGCAGAAGCAGTTTGCAACTTTGCGTTGTAAAATTCTGCAGCTAATCAAGGGCGTTGCAGGTTCATCATATAATACTCATTGGTCGAGGTACAGTTTTAGTTGGCAATTAACATGTATTGATGTGCTCGCTGCAGATTTTTGTAGCTACAGCAGCAGCTGTGGCCGCAAACACCAAATAGATTTCTACTGTTTCTATAACAGCTAGCATGCGGATACAGCATACTGCCGCAACCTAAAAATCACAATTGATCTTTGCCACTTTTTCATAAACCATTTACCGGCATGTATCCTCGTAGCCTAGCGCTTAGGTAGGATCCAAATGAGGTGATTAGTGTTGTATCTCAGTTCTCAGTTTAACAATACAAGCCATGTTGAACTGCCTAGTGCTTATCAAATTAACTTTAATGATCACTGAGCACTGTGATATGCAGCTACTAAGAATTGCAGGCCTAAAACTAGTAGTATAATACTGTCATGCTCAATTTGAAGATGTCATTCTCGAAGTAATTATAACCCTAGAAAGTATAATGAGCTTACACACACTGAGTGAAATTCTGTGGTGATCATGGCATTAACAATTTGTCCCAACATTTAAAGCTTATGGCGTTTGATTTATTTGTATGTGATTCAAAGGATTTTATACTGCAATGGCAATGTTGCACCCATAAAAGCTGTATTTATGATTGTTGTGCACAAAATTTTATGGAAGCCTATTACTGGAACATACAACAGTTGGTCCGCACACAATGCCTTTTTCCTTGGAAGCATCATGTTTACTGCCTTCTCAAATCTTTGCAACAATAATCTGTTCAGTTGCTTGTGCTCTCTATTTTGATTTCTACCTAGGTAACAACTTCCATTTTGAATTGAACAACTAAACTAGCTGCATTAGTAATGAAGCATAGTCATATAGTGCACTCGAAAAAAGAAAGACTGCACCTGCATTCTACCTTTGAAAACAGCTCCACTTTCCATAGCAGACTACTGGCTCTTTCTCCTTATGAAAATTGAATCATTTCATTTCTACCTAGGTAGCAATATCCCTTTTGAATTGAATTTGCACTATTTGTCTTATTTACCTAGTGCATATCTTGTAGGACTTATCTCCTTTATTTTAATGGTTTTTGTATAGTATTGCCAATTTCTTCTATTATTTTCTCCATCTTGCAGGTATGTGTCCGTTGTAACAAACTGGCTGAATGATGATTTTATCAAGGTTGCCATGGATGATCATGCTGCTAACTTCAGAACCATAGAGAAGTTCCAGTTAGCTATGTCGAATCTAAAAGCCAAAGTAAGTGATAATTGATATTAAGATTGTTGCTTTTGACTCAGTAATAGATATATTATATCAAAGCATGTCGAATAGCTTCTGATTGTAGAGCATATGTAGCTTTGATAGCTAAGCATTATTGTTTCATACTTGTGGATGATGTAGCACAATTTATTCCATTAGAGCCTAGAGGATATTAACTTTGTCAAAACATGACTTGCTGACTAAAAGCCAAAGTAAGTGATAATTGATATTAAGATTGTTGCTTTTGACTCAGTAATAGATATATTATATCAAAGCATGTCGAATAGCTTCTGATTGCAGAACATATGTAGCTTTGATAGCTAAGCATTATTGTTTCACACTTGTGGATGATGTAGCACAATTTATTCCATTAGAGCCTAGAGGATATTAACTTTGTCAAAACATGATTTGCTGAACAACATATTTGCACATACATATTATACAGTAGACCTGGTCCTGAATCTTGATCACAGTCATGAAAGCATTGTCAGGTCATTGTCTCTTAATAAGTTAAATAAAATTATGTCATTGAGAACAAGCAATTAGGTCAAAATGCAAGTAACATGATCTAGAGTGTTGGAATAGTTTGTTGGTTAGTTTTGGATATGCATGCTGCTATATGGACATATATGCATCAAGATACATTTTACAAATTGTTAAGTTGCAATTTGTTGCTTTTGACTAAACTCATGATAGGATTACCACAAATCCATATAAATAAAACTCTCTAGGAACAAATTCCTTCATGCATAGCCCTTCCAAAACCATTTGATATGCATCCCTCTAGGAATATTTTGAACTAGTAGCTCCATTTATGAAGCTTACTGAGTCACAATTTATATATGGTGTGATTACTTCTAAAATATATTTTGTCTTTTCCCTGCTGTGGTTGCTTGTGCTTGTGCTGATTATATATGCAAGCAGGAAGCTCTTCTTCCTAACGAACATCTATTGGAAGTGCTTGTGTTTCACTGTGGGTGCAGGTTTTTTGGTAATATTTTTAAGGCTTAATACATAGATGAGCTTAGATTTTGGTACTTTAGAACCACCCTTCTTTGAGTGTTAATGTTAAATTGATTATAGGTGACCGTAAAATTCTATTGACTTGATTTGTGTGGATTCTTTCGTTTGAAAGTCGGCCAATGTTCTCTTGTATTTTTGGCCTTGTACCAATCGAGTGCAATTTTCTTCTGCTGTTTGTTTTTTCCTTCCTCTCTGCTAAACACTGTCCTGCAAATGTATAAAAGGCTTTCATGAGATTATCATGACTGCCCGGTGTCAATCTAAACAATCAAATTATCTTGTAAAATGTTATCTTAAGGGTTTTGTGATAGGTTGGTGATGAAGCTTCGTCATTCGGGAAGAACAATGTCATGTTAATGCAATATGAGCGATTAAGAATGTTGTTAGATTGACCATGGCTATGCTTTGTAAGGCTGAGAAATTCACGTCTTGGCTTATACATTGAAGTTCTATTTATTGTTGTGATGGTATATTATATCATTGGACATTTTTCCTTGGACATATATTTTAATTTCGAATGGTTTAGGGAGCTGTGTTTCAAAACTATAATAGTCTAATTATTATTCTAAAGTTCGTTGCGAGGGGATGATAGGGAAGATAGAGGGGGATGGATGGCTGAGAGAGGGAGATGCGATGGAGAGTCGACCAGAGGTGATAAGGGGAAAGATAGAAATTCATATGTGTTGTAGATCTAAAATGAGCATGATTCATTTGCTTTTGCATTCAACGAAAATTTCAGCATGAGTTCAGTCAAGCTGCAGCTCAATTTTTGATAGTATTACTAGAAATAGTATTACTTGTTTTGCCCTCCCTGCAGAAGTCTTCAAACAGTACAAACTGTAATCCATAAGAGAGAAACACAAGCTCCCTAGAAGGCCATTTTGATCAGCACCTTTATATAGACGAGTCACAAGTGCATGCTTTTAATCATACCATCTTTTAAATTAAATCCCCAAAACAGGTGGACATAGTATGATAGTAATTTTAGCAGTGTTTAGTAATTGGTGGATCAAGATCAATGCTATGATCACCATGCCATTGAGGAGGCCAGGAGGGGTCTGAACTTGCTAATTATCCTTGAGGCATGGATTTGGAAACATTGAAAAGGCTATGTTTTTAATGGGGTTCGCCTAATGTGCTTCCCATTCACAACTAGCTAGAGAGGAAGCAAACCTCTAGGTTTGGCTTGTGCTAGGGCATGCACAGCTTGACATGAATTCATTGTAGTGGATTGCAGGTTCAGTTAGTCTTTTTGTTCTTTCAGGGACGCGTCTAACTTTGAGAGTTTGTTGTCTGTTGTATTTCTAGGACTTTCATCCCCTTAATGCAGTGATGCACAGCTCCTGCATATTCAAGAAACATTTTAAATCACTACAATCTTCCTTTTTCAACCCATACTTATTCATTTAATCTATCCAATTTAAATCACTGCATTTTCATACATCGTGGCACTGCTAAATCATTTTGAAAGAAATAGAGTTGGTGCATTTCCTTGTTTATTATACTACTATGAGTTTATTTTTCCCTCAACACTTGATTTCCCTTAACCGTGTCATATGATGTAATTGCTTTTTTTTTGTGTGTACGAAAGTTTGGCCACACAGAAAATCCCTTTAGGAGTGGATTTAATTCAATCTTCATGTTTTTGTTCTTTAAAAGCTCCTTACAAAAAAACGTCATACTGCAAAAGTTGTACGTTCGCATATCTTAACTTTTAATGTAAGACTCAAATATATGTTGTTTGTAAAATCTTGCTTGCTTGCTTGATGTAGCCTATGGGTGTTAAAATTAGTCGTACAGGTGGATCTTTAAGTTGTACTACTATTTAAATTTTACACATTAATTGTCATATGTTCCTATTGCAGCAAAGAGACTGCTCGAAGGGCACAGGCTGGAATGGTTCTGAATCAGAGACTAAGAGGATGGGCAACACTTCTTCATGCTTCTCTTGAAGTTGTGTTTCAACAAATAGTGCTGTGTCGAAATATATCAGAGGAGGTTTTATTTCTCATAGGCTATTTGTTAAAAAGAAGAGGTTTTATTTCTCACAGGCTATTTGTTAAAAAATAGTCATGATTTTTTATAGTTCACTAGTTGCACAAGTGATAAAGAGATTTTTGATGATATATTCTGTGTTTGGAAACTAATTTAGTGTGAGTTTTGCATGAATGTTGCCACTTGGTATATTCCTAGTATTTTGGTTCTAATGATGGGTTTCATACTTTTATTACTATGTACATGTTTGTTTGGTTTCTCTGACTTTAATAAAGAGATTATAATCTCCGATTGTTTTTGTGTGTTCCAAACATAGTGTATTCATCCGGAGATGCCTCCCGAGGGATGTCGCTGCGCAGCCCCTGGCCTGCAACCCGGCCTCCTACACTTGAGGTAAGGCTAGCTGTCAGTCCTTGTTATTGTAATTGTGCATTGATTTGCTGACCGAGCGAGGAAGCTTGTCAATTCTAATCTATTTAGAGAGAGCTGGTGGATGGTGGTATATTACCACTAATTTGTTAGCTGAGGGAGACCAGTTCTAGTAACTACATATTTATGTTCTATTTTTTAAGAAATTGATTACTTTTATTTTTGAATATGAGTACCTGTTCAGATATGCAAGATGGTATATTTCAGAGATGATCACTGTTGATACAACTTCTTTATGGTTAGGAAATCATCACATGATGCTAGAGTGCATATCATTTAATTTTTTGTGATCACACATGACAATATTTGTGGTCAGGCCACATTGGTTGCAAACAATAGAGTTTTTTTTTCAGTTGATTATCAGATTATATGCTATGAATTATATGTTTCATGGTTCGCTGGATTACCCCCAATTTTATCAACTACTGTATGTGTTTGCAGGCTGATAAGATTTTTGCATTCTCATGTGGAAACACAACATGATCTTCCTTTTCTATTTCCTTTTGAGATGATTACTTCACACATGTTGGGACAGATTTGTTGATGCCTTGTGACAGTCCATTGGGACAGATTTGTTGATGCCTTGTGACAGTCCATTCGAAGTTTTGAAGATTTTTTCTTGTTATTAGCACTATTATATGTCTTGTAATGTTGAAATTGTTATCTAACATGAATCGCAATCAAGATGACTTAAAACTGATGTTCACACCCATACTATGAATGAATCCAGTATCCAAATTTCAAAACATGGATGAATGTCTGTCGAATTGGTGATTAGTTTGGCTTCCAATTCTGATTTTTTTTCTATCATAATTTTCATGGTTCTTGAAACAGTCAGACTCCTAATTGCTATTCTTTAGTCACAATTGTAATTTTTTAAACTTTTTCAAATGTTTAAAGAAGCCATCAATGGGCTTGCTGATGCTGGAAGGTCTCTGATTGAAAGAGATGGTGTGGACGATGTTTGTATCTCAGTTAACCCATCCCTAAGTAAAGTGATCAATTGCAATGCAACTTTCAATAATGGATTACCTTTAGTCAGTAGCAGTGTACTCTTTTCAAAGGCATTGAAACTGCTGCATGTTAGTTTCACCTTACAGTTAGAATTTGTTGGAGAAACACTAAAATTTATCTCCTACTATGCGTCCACCCCATTAGTATTTTCATTGCAGGCATGGTGCTTCTAGGACCAGGATCTAAACCTGTCCTACCCACCTATGCTAAAATTGATTTGTCTGATTGAACATTGTAGTCAGAGAATTTTCGGACGATGCTGATCTCATCCTTGTCCTGTTTATGCAGCCAGGAACGAGCAGAAAGAGAGGAGTACCTGAGTGTTCAACTGGTGTCCCTTCTTCCTTCATGGCTCTAAAGTTGAGTATTTTGTGGTTTCTCTAGCCTTACATGACAATAAAAATATTATTTAGAAACACATTCCGTAGTATGATTCATTAATAAAATTGTAATTCAGTGGATTCACTTATTTAGTTAACTACTGATGCTGAGACACAAGAGTTAGTACTATGATTAATTTATAACATTATAATTGTTGCTGTTGTGATATAGTAACCGGTGGATTAATTAGCAGCTCCTTTTTTGCTCATGCCACCCAGTCAAGAGCTGGTTGTGAGTCTAGATGCCTATGCGACTTCTTTCAAACAGGGCTCATAATACTTGGCCTTTTGTTTTGTTTCTAGTTTTGGCCAGTCACTAATGATGGTTCTAGACTTCCCGTTGATCCATTTAGATTAGTATAAGTAGTTAAGTACAATACCTTAATTTGATAACTATGTTTATCTTTAACCATTTTCTAGAGTATCTATAATGTATCCTTGGCTTAGTGAATTATTTTTGCATACTTATTTCCCATTTGTGCTAGCTTGAAGGTCCTATAGTCGTACCATATTTGGATGGTTAGTGCATGTCGTCCCCTTCATGTACTGTGTATTCAGCAAATGGATTATATCAAATTTATGGTTCTTTAATTAATATATAATATCTCTGCACTTGTCTCAAATAACCATGTGCATAGGAACAACCTAGAAAGAATTATAAGTTGAAAGAATTACAAAAGCTCCATTTTTACAACCATAGTTACTTTTCTTGTTTTTGATCCACAATTTTTTATGCCCAAAGTTATACGTAACCATAAACATTCATTTCAAAACTACTATTGTTTCCTCTATAACAAATCCGTATGTATGGCTTACTCTGTTATTAATAATGAAATTCTTTTTTAATGTTTTCTTTTTGTCGATGTTCGGGCCCGTGAGGGTCCTAAGCCAACGAGTGAATTTGTGCTGCGTGTCCCTAATCTGGATGGTGGTGCAAAGAGAATACACTGGGGGTTTATCCTGGTTCGGGCGAAAGAAGGCCCTACGTCCAGCGGGGGGAGTATTGTATTTCCTTGCACCTAAGTGCTTGCGTAGGGGTTACAAGCTGTGAGAGAGGGAGCTGATCCCAAGTTTCAGAGAGAGAGTACAAAGGAGATTGCTTGAGATATTGATCTTCTACGGTGGGGTGATGACTTGTTTTTGCCTTGTCCGTCCGTCCCCCTCCGTAGAGTCCCCTGCCTTCCCTTTTATAGGGTCAAGAGGAGACAGAGACGCCGGGGGATGCCTTAGAAGTGAAGTTTTGTCGAGCGCTGTGGAAGCCGCTGTAGCGACGTGCTCCGGGAATGGCCGGCCATCCCTGGACACCATGGCGACGTAAAGGATGAGACGGTGAAAAGACCCCGGGTCCTATGGCGTGCAGGCCTTGCTTCTTTGTTGACTGGTGGCTGGTCGAGGCCAGGTCGAGGCCAGGTCGAGGTGGGTTGACGGAGAATGGATAAGGATGAGCCCCGAGAATTTTGGGGTACGACACTTGTTGTATTCTGCCTCGAGGGGGATTAGTGGCGGAACAGTGCCCGGTATGGCATGTACAGTGACAGATTTTCACCGCCCATTCCGAGATGGGCAGTGAAAAGTGGGATTTGACACTGATACTGCTTCTATGCTGGTATCGTGTAGCCATGGGGGTAGGAAGTGGTTGGCGGTTGCATTAAATGCTTTGACTTTTGTCTGAGAGTTGGTGAGCGAGGCAGGTCGACCGGCTCGACCTAGGGTCGTACGAGTCGGAGATTTCCCTGTGGTCGAGGCGTCCCGTCGAGCAAGCCTCGTGCGAGTCGGAACGTGGTCGAGGCGTCTCGTGCATGGTTTGGCTCGTTCTGCCTTCGTGGACGATGCCTTTGGCGTGGTTTTCTCAGGGGTTTGTCTTTCTTAATCGTTTGAATGTGGGTACCCTTGTTTAGGTACCCGACACTTTTGTTCCGGTTCTTTGGACAGGTGAATTAGAGAGGTGAGAAAAGAGTGGGATGTATTAGTTTTGTTTTTCTCTTTATGATAAAAAGTATTATAATTTGGCCTACGAGTTGTTGGAACCTAGTATTTATGATCCCAACGAAGGTTGTTTAGCTGCCATAAATTGTATGTGATTTTGTCGAATAACTCAGCCGAAGACAAAATCATATGTATTCAAACTGCAAAGTGTATTGCAATCTTCTTTGGTGATTCATTTACCTGAAAAACTATGTTCTTGGCGGAAAAAAAGGTTTATGGTTTTAAATACGATTTGTTTGATTCATTTACCATTAAAACCCAAGTTTTGTGACCAGTACCGTAATAAATACATCAAATCACATCTTTACGTTTCAGTTGGAGAGTTTTTTTTGTTGCCTCACCTATTTCAATATAGAATAAAATCTAACTTCCAAAAATAAGAATACAATACGTGTTTAACCCATGTTTCTGGGACGTTCACCCATCCAAATAAACCACCATCTGGCTAAAGAAAACCGACCATGAGATGAAAAAAGGGGAAAAATCGGCCAAAGAAAAAAGGAGAAAAAATCGGCCAAAGAAAAAAGAAAAAAATGGCCCCAAGAGTAGACCATGTGAATGTAGTGAAAGAAAAACGGGTCCCACCCGCACGAAACCAGTGGATACAGCTGGCGTCTCCTAGGCTCCGCTGCCTGCAGGGCTGAGCTTTTGGCTCGGCTCAAGCCATCGGCAGCTTTGCGGCTTAGCCTGGGCCAGTCCTCACGCTCTCTCCTCGATCGCATTGATTGCTCCCGTCATCACCGAGGCTGGCATCCCCCGCGAACACTAGCGCGACGTTGGGGATCGGGGTAGAGACAGCGCGCTGCTAGGGGTGGTGGATCGAGAGCAGCGGGAGCGCCTCACCTTGATCCGGCTCGCCTTCTCCCGGTGGCCAGCCCCATGGCAGCGTGGCGTCTGTCCGTGACGACCACGGACCCTTCCCCACACATAGCGTGCATCTTGGTTGAAGATCTACGGACGGGTATGACAGATTTTCTTACGGTTTATTGATTCTGGATCTAAAGTTTTCAGTCACCTTTCTATGCAGATCGAAGAGTATGGTTTACTGCCGAGCTAGATTGATGGATTATGGGTTTCCGTCAACCACCATCGCACAGAAGGGACAGGATCTTCACATGAGCATCCACATCAGTCCATCAACCCACAGGTTCGTGACTCCCGTAGGTTCTTTTCTTGATTAATTGTTCATCAGTCATTTAGTTAATTCCATTTGTCTAATTAGCCATCTGGGTTTTGGTAGCTGTTCGTGACTCCCGTAGGTTGAAATATTGTTTATTGTTGCAGATCTATTGACCACATTAGACAGAGTGCGTAGGTTTGTAGATCCTATATCGATTTTAGGTTGTGGTAGCTGTGCTGCTTTCAGTAGTAGGCCAAAGGATTAGAGGCTCTAACCTTATTTTTTTATTGTTCACAAGATGATTTGCATATAGTATTTTTTTCTCTATTAGTGTTAAACTGTTAATGTCAGCTCTGAATTAGTGTATTCAGTTGACAAACAAAGCCTGTGGATCTCTGGTTATTATGTAAGCAAGCTTGAACTTTCTTTCTTGGAGATTCTATGTTAGAACTACCGCAAGGGCCACATTTGCAGAGCCATTTGGAGAAGTCCCTGTATCAACAGAGTTGATTCGACGCTAATTTGATCAGTGGATGGAGACAGTCCATGCAGCAAAATGTAGTTTAGGTTGCTTGAGCTGCTCTTCTATATGCTAGCTGCACCACACGCTATACGTGTATTATCAAACCTGTCATAAAATTCTTGTTCTTTACTGAAGGTGCTATCGAATTTATACTATACTGGATTTTAAGTATAGTATGATCACACCATTGTGGTAAACATCTTGTGTGTTGAACACTGGCTTTCAATTCTCGTAACTGTTTCAAGATAGCTGCCTTTGAATTCTCGTAACTGTTTCAAGGTAATTACTATAAAATTAATTACTGTAATTCCCAGTCGGATTCTTATACTTATTTCAAGGCAAATTTGACTCTGGTTCCTTAGAACAGCTTGATGCCAAATTATAGTAATTCTCGATCTTAATTACTCCTAACTTCTGAGCCATTTCAAATTCTTTTAACAATTTTATTGTAAGTTTTACTGTATGGTTAACCAATTCATGTTATACAATTCTAGTATGAAAAGAAACATAGTAATTTACACTTATAGCTTAGCTATCATTGAATTCTCGTAAATTTTCTTTCTAGTAAGTCTTATATATAAATCTTCCAGTAAATCTTGGTCGACCTATGGTAATATATGGTTGACTGAATTTTTGAATGGTGCCTCCCTGTTCTAGTAAATCATATGTTCCTGTACACATCTAGTACAAAAATAAATGTTGAATTATATCATAACCTACACCTCTGTAATTTATTAGTAAGTTTACTCTTTGTACCAATTTTGGATTCTTGTAATTGTTCCTATGTCTGAAACTTTTATAAGTAAATAGTAACTGTGTCTCTACAACTACAGTGGTTTTACTTTTATTGCTACCATTGAATTCTCGTCATTTTTCATTCTGGTAAGTCATATATATAAATCTTACAGTAATCTTTGTTGGATTAGCATAACTGTGTAGAGTTAACCAAATTTATTGAAACTGTGTACTTGTAGCATGTACTCCGTATGTCTTCTCCTGATCAAGCATCGCCATCCGCGCAGCCAGAGATGATCTGCTCCAAGCGACATCATCAGCGCAGCCGGAAATGATCCCGTCTCAGCTGGAACTTGTGCATTTGTTCAGCTCACAATAATTCCTCTTCCATGTTTACCATCCAATCATCACTATCAAGAGGCTCCGTGCTGGTCTTGAAGCTCACATCATGTCTCGCTAATGTCATTCATGGCTACTCCTGATTATCAGAATAAACATGTAAACAACATTCTCCGTATGGTAATCAATATATTATTAAGTTATAGTAACATTATTTTAGTGTTCCCCATAATAGATTATTGCCAAATTGTGGTAACTCTCCACCCGAATTACTGTATTGAGCCTCAACTTCTCGTCATAATTTGTGTACTTGTCTAGTCATTATAGTAATCGCTTACTTGAAACAAATCTAATTATAGCAACTTGAATTCTCGTATTATTTTATTGTAAATCTATGTCATCACTATAGTATCTGGTTTACCAGAATAGCTTGACGTCTAATCATGGTAACTCTCCATCCTAATTACCATCTCGAGCGTAACTATAGTAGTATTCTCGTAACTAGAGACGAATTCTCGTAACTACCATAGTGGACTAGTCGAGTTCTCGTAACTATACCATAGTGGACGGCCAGCCATATATTTCAGGTAGCATTCTCGTAAACCCGTAGTCACGTAGATAGGAAATGCGTATGCATGTACTATTTTAGTAGTAAATAAATGAAGCAGTAATCAAGGATTATCGTAACTATTTTATAGCACTTTATTCTTGTACCTAACATGCAGCCTTTTTGGGAAAGGAATAACTGCGACCTGCATGGCTGCATGTGCGTTGATTACGCATCAGCCTAATAACAGCTGCAAGCCAGGCTTCTGATATTTTGGCTCTAGCGGCTTGCTCATTTACGACCCTATCAGCTGCGGGGACTAATCTGTGCCGGGTTTTGGTTCGGCCAGGTGCGCCAGTTGGTAAATGCTGGTGCGCCTGATGGCCTGGCTACTGAACAAGGTATTTTTGTAGCTGGCTATATATATATATGAAAATTATTTTTTACTCCCTAAGAGTAGTACTCCCATGTTTATATCTCTAGATTTAGAGTATATATGACATAACAAAGTATATGTAGACGAAGTATATGATCATACTAGACCATCTATGATAGTATGTATGTCAAGTATGCAAATATACGTAGAGTATATGGTTATACTTATTTTATATACTACAGTAGTGACATTTTAGTAATATATTTAAAAGTATGGGCTCTGCTAAATTTTTTTACATAGTAAGATTTAGAGTATCTTAAAATAAGTATGTAAACATACTCAAGGTGATAAATGAATATGCATCCATACACAATGTGATTTTTTGAAGATGAGAGTAACTACTCCCACTCATATATATATATATATATATATATATACCTAATAATAAAGAGACAAAATTTTAGGCTCTTTTTTTCGTCTATCCATTTGTTTGATCCGTCTCCCTTTAACTACCGGACGATAGAGAGTTCCTTCCGTCCGGATTTATATATATAACTCATGCTCTCATACGAGTTAGAATAACTCTTGTCTTCCGTAATACGGAGTCTGATTCCAAAACATGGTCGAGTATGTGGAGCTTCTTAAGACAACCTAGATAGATAGGAATCCTAATACAAATAGATCTCCTCAATCAGAGTAACCTCTGAATAAGAACTCTAATTCAGATCCTTTTTGTTTTTTCTTTTATTTATTATTTTTCCATTGAACGTCCTGGCGAGAACCCTTCTAATTTTTCATATCAAACTCTCCGTCCACATTACCACGGTAGCAGCGGTATCCAGTAGCCCAGGTGCTATGCGCAATTTGATTCTGTAACTTTTGTGTTGCTATACATACAAGCCAAATAAAAAAAGAGAAGGCCATATACCTGTGGTTAGGTGTAGTAACGTGAGCAACAATAAAACATAGTCCAGCCTTTGCACGCCACCACCAGGAGGCCAGGGCAGTCCATATACGAATACGATTCTCCTTCTCCGTTTGAGATTCAATAAGGTGGACAGGGTGCGAACGGAGACGGAACAAAAAAAAAACAAAACAGAAATAGAATATCAATTAAAGAGGAAGAAGGTACATGTCTACGTGAAGATATAACTCGCGTCGTCGTGGTCATCAACTACTGCACCCTACTCACCGTCGACGACGACATGGGCTGTTCCTTCATGCTGATCGCCTCGGACATGGGCAGGAACCTAGACTGCACGTCGGCGCATATTAGGGTGCAGACCGTGTCGTCGTCGGACTCCGGCGGTGGCGCCCAATGGAACCCCGTCAAGATCATCAACGACCACCCATGCCGTTGGCGGTGCAGGAGCTAGGACAGAGACAATGATGCCACGGTCGTCGTCAGCGTCATCGTTAACTGGCTCATGCATGTCTGTGGCGCCTGCTTGTTGAGCAAGGATGACATCGGCGAGTACATCCTGGCCTACGACATGAATGCGGCCACCGTGGGCTTAGTACACATCCCCAAGGACTGCCAGCGCGCTAGCACAACAAGAGGGTCTAGATCGCCGCCGTCTCGGCTAGCGTCATCGCCAGACGGGAAACTGAGCTTCGTCACATGGAGGCTCCTGGGTAAGGCACATGGAGATCGTCGACATATGATGGTGCAGTGATGGCCGCTGTTGGGGCTGAAGCCAGGGATGGATCATTGGCTCGAGCTTGGAGAGCTTCGGCGATCAGAGGAGCGGCGTGGTGTTCTGGTTGTTTCATGGTAACTTTGTTTTGCTCGACATGAAGACGGCGGCAACGTCTATGACGTGTTTGGGAGGAGAGACGGGCATCCGGTACAAAGTGGAACGCGTCTTGGCTACATCCGAAATTTCGGTTGCAAATTCCGTTTAATTTTTGGATTTATTTTTGTCTTTTGGCTGCGTCCATTCATTCGTCCGTGTCCTCTTCGGTTCAATCTGTTTTTTTGCAAATCCTATTTATTTTCCTTTTTTGCTTTGGTTTTTTTTCCGGTACGTCCATTCATCCGCTATGGCACTACTACAGAAACAGTCAACAGTGCCGGCCACATCACTGCCGAAATTAGGACAACCGGCAGTGATGACCCTTCACTGCCGGTTCTAGGCTCTGACAACCAGAAAATAATTGGGGGGTGCGAGAACCGGCAGTGATGACAACTATCACTGCCGGTTTGTGCCTCCCGCCGGCAGTGATGACAACTCCACTTATCACTGCCGGTTCAAGCCACGAACCGACAGTGATTTGATTCTATCACTGTCGGTTCTAGGATAGAACCGACAGTGATGAGCCTGACAGCACAAAAAGGTGGTAGCCGTCATCTTCTTCCTCCACTCTTTTATCCCGAGAACAGAGGCGCGCGTTTGGGCCACTCCCTCCAATGTTGCGGTCGCCCAAATCCGTGAAGCTACCACTTGGATTTGGAAGAATGGCTTGATCTTTTTGCTTTAAGGTTAGTAACCAGCCTCCATTCCTTCGATTTTGTTGCTTAATTAGCTTTGTTTTGATGGCTATAATGCTTGATTCTCATTCTTATTTCTCCATTCTTCTACAGAGCACTTTTCTAATTCATGGCTATAATGCATTGTTAGTATGTGATGTTATAATTGGTTCTTAGGAGTAGAGTAGATTCTTTTACAATGTTGATGAGCAAATTAACCCTTGTGTCACCAAACAATGCATTGTTTGAGCAGTAGTGGCGGATCTAAGGGGGGGTGGGTGGGCTCCAGCCCCCTAATGACTTGATTTACTACTAGAAACAATGCATTGTTCATGATAATGTCTCCAATTTTAGTATTTATTTAAATTAATGTCTCTATTTTTATGTGGCATGGAGTAGAATAATTGTTCTACAATATTGTGCAATAATTAATTTTTATGGGGCTGCGATTTTTAATTTATATGGGCATTGTTTGGAGCTACATTGTTATTCATGATCATGTCTCCAAATTTAGTCTTTTTTTAAATTAGTGTCTCCATTTTTATGTTGCATGGAGTAGAATAATTGTTCTTCAATATTGTGCAATAATTGTTTCTTATTAAAACTTTCCTATGTTTCCTCTGCCCGGCCCATTTTACCTGTGCAGACATGGATCGAGGGTGGATGTACGATCTGTCATGTACAGACCAACGGTACTTGACGGGCATCGACGATTTCATCAAGCTCGCTAGAGCCAATGCTGGGGACTCACAGCCTGTATTCTGTCCATGCAAAGATTGCAAGAATACGAGAAAATGGGGCGACGTGGAGCATATACGATTGCACTTGATTACCAGGGGGTTCATGAGAGACTACACGATTTGGACTTTGCATGGGGAGGTTGGTCAAAATGTTGCACAAGAAAATAATGATGATGTGCCTATTGATGATGACCAATGCCTAGACGCATTTCTACCTATTGATGATGACCAATGCTACACAGTACCTGTGCCTACCAACGATAATGTGTTTAGGAATACATTAGTGGACGACACAGAGGAAAATGATGGCATTTCACGGTTTCTTCATGATGTGCATGGCGGATTCCTTAATGCTACACAGTTGAAAAAACTGGAGATCATGAGAAAGGATGCAAAAACACCATTGTATCCGACCTGCCCAATAAGCAAACTGGAAGCCAACATCATGCTATTAGAGTTCAAATCAACGAATGGATTGAGTGATAAAGGCTTCGATAGCTTGTTAGGTATACTGCATAAACTGCTCCCGAAGGGTACCGAGTTACCAGAAAAGACTTACCTGGCCAAGCAAATGATTTGCCCAATCGGCCTCGAGGTTGAGAAAATACACGCGTGTTCCAACGATTGTATATTGTACCGTGGAGAAAAATACAAAGACTTGATGCGTGTCCCAAGTGTAAAGCTCCCCGATACAAGCAAGGGCCGTCAAATCAGGGAAGCAAGACCAGAGGAGGGCCCATAAAGGTCGTATGGTATTTTCCTATAGCTCCACGAGTGCATAGGTTGTTTGCAAATGCAAAGTCAGCCAAACTGTTGCGTTGGCACGGCGAAGAGCGTAAGAAAGATACAATGTTGAGGCACCCCGCCGACGGGTCAGACTGGAGGACTATCAACACTATGTTCTATAAGAACATTGGTGGAGAGGTAAGGCATCTTTGGATAGGTTTGAGCACAGATGGGATGAATCCATTTGACCAGGTTAGAAGCAATCATAGCACTTGGCCAGTGACGCTATGTATATACAACCTTCCACCCTGGCTTTGTATGAAACGGTCATACATCCAGATGCCACTGCTAATCCAAGGGCCAAAACAACCTGGTAATGATATCGATGTGCTTCTACAACCAGTGATCGATGAACTACTACAGATGTGGGAGACGGGTGTGAAGGATGTTTGGGATGAGTATAAAAAAGAACATGTCACGATAAAGGTTATACTTATCGCTACAATCACTGACCTGCCAGGGCGAGGTTGCTTGTCTGGAGAGAAGACAAAAGGATACACTGGGTGTGTCGAGTGCTTGGACGAGACTGATGCTATACATCTACCAGAAAACAAGAAGATGGTCTATATGGGACACCGTAGGTTCCTACGAAGGGATCACCCTTACCGCAAGAATAGAAAAGATTTTAATGGGACTACTGAGAAACGTGGCCCTCCAAAGTATCGAGACGGGAAACAGATACTTAAACAAGTAAGCAAACTCACAGATGTTGTCCTTGGGAAGGGGGAAGGTGCAGTACCAGCGCCAGCCGGTAGTATCTGGAAGAAAAAATCAATCTTTTGGGAACTACCTTATTGGCCACTTTTGAGTGTACGTCACTGTCTTGATCCAATGCACATAACTAAAAACGTGTGCGGTAACACACTTAACATGTTGATGAACACCGGGGGAACAACAAAGGATTCTCTCGCGACACGCTTGGACATGCAACACCTGGGCCTCAGGAAGGAGTTGCACCCAATAACTCTTGAGGATGGCCACTTGAAACTTCCGGTGGCATCATGGACACTGAAAAAGGAAGAAAAGGCCATGCTTATTTCTTTCTTTAATGATCTCAAAGTGCCAACTGGCTACTGTGCGAACCCGAAGAGGCTAGTTAACATGAGAGAACTTAAGTTTAACTATGGTTGTATGAAGGCCCATGACTGTCATGTCATTATGACTCAGCTGCTCCCAGTTGCCCTACGAGGTATCCTCCCTGACAAGGTCCGTGCCCCAATCATAAAGTTGTGTTCATTCTTCAACGCGATCTCTGAAAAGGTCATTGAAGGAGCCAAGCTAGACCAGCTGAAGCAGGAGATAACCGAGATTCTATGCAGGCTTGAGATGCATTTCCCACCGACTTACTTCGACATATCAGTGCATCTACTTGTTCATCTTGTGGACCAAATTAAAGCCCTTGGCCCAATGTATCTACACCAGATGTTTCCTTTCGAGAGGTTGATGAAAGTTTTCAGGCGGTATGTTAGGAATAGATTCAGACCAGAAGGGAGCATGGTAGAAGGATGGACAACGGAGGAGGCCATTGAGTTCTGCACATATTATATGGACATCAATCGGGTCGGAGTTCCAGTATCTCGTCACGATGGAAGACTAGGGGGCAAAGGAACGATAGGTGAGAAAGCAGTCAAAATAGTCGAAGTGGTTTCCTTCAGACAGGCACACTTCGCTGTTCTCCAACAGGCCGACGGTGTGATGGCATACATTAATGAGCACAAGCAGTTACTGCAAAGTAAGCACATCGGTAGGTCACAGGCTTGGCTTGAGAAAAAACATAAGGAGGAATTCGGTGACTGGTTTCGACGCCGCAGGCTAGGAATGGTGTCGGGATGTCAGCTAGATCTCTTAGCTCCCGGACCTTCGACTACGGTGATGATGTACCAAGGTTATGATATAAATGGTTTTACATTTTACACAAAAAAACAGGATGGAAAGAGCACCAACCAAAATAGTGCTGTTCGTTTCGACGCCCACGATGAATACGGCATGGTGGAGGCAACATACTATGGTTTCATAGATGAGATATGGGAGCTAGACTATGGACGACAGTTGAAGGTCGCTCTTTTCCGTTGCCAGTGGGTCCGGCTAGATGAAATCAACACCGACAATGATGGGTTCACTACCGTTGATCTATCCAAGACCGCATACAGAGATGACCCCTTCGTCCTTGCAAAGGATGTTTTGCAAATATTCTATGCAAGGGATAACAATACAAAGGGAAGACTACAAGTAGTCATGCAAGGCAAAAGGAAGATTGTCGGTGTTGAAAGAGTGACGGACGAAGAAGAGTACAAAGGTTATCAAGAAATGGCTCCTTTTGGGGTAGACATTACCCTACCTATCCTTGAAGAGGGTGACGAACCTGCTTACCTCCGGAGTGATCACGATGAGGCCATCATAGTTAGAATATCATAAACTATGTAATCCTTAATGAAATGTTGTTGATCTTCATTAGTTGAACAACTTTGGTATTCATCACTTTCTGAGTTGAAATCATTTAGGGGCTCAAATTCTGGTTTGAACTAGTGAAACATGACAATGAAACATGTGCAACATCTCAAATTCCCGATGTAAGTTTTGTGAACAATGTGTACTAAGAATTTGTCAAATGTGAACAACTTTGGTATTCATCACTTTTTCATTTGAAAGGAATTGGGGTTCTAAAATTTGGTTTGAACTTGTCGTTTTTCAAATTTTTTTAAAAAAGACAACTTGAAACATGATTTTGAAACCCCAAATGGTTTCAACTAGAAAAGTGATGTAAAGAAAGTTGTACAACTCATCAAGGTCTACAACTTTTATATTGGTCATTTCTTCATCCGACAAAGTGGTAATAACATTGTTCATAAATATTACACATCTCTCATAAGATTTCATAAACCATATGAGACACGTGTAGGTTTTGTGAACAATGTATATTAACAATTTCTCAAATGAAGAAATGACCTATACAAAAGTTGTAGATCTTGATAAGTTGAACAACTTTGGTATTCATCAAGTTTTATGTTCAAATCATTTTGGGTTTTAAATTTTGGACTGGACGTTCCATTTTTCAAAATTTCAAATTTGAAATGTTCAATTTTTTTCAAATGAAGAAATGACCTATATCAAAGTTGTAGATCTTCATGAGTTGAATAAATTTGGTAGTCCTCACTTTTTCATTTGAAATAATTTGGGGTTCTAAAATTTGGTTTGAACTTGTTGTTTTTAATTTTTTTTTAAAAAAGTAAAACTAAACCGGTTCTAATGACCAACCGGCAGTGATATCCCACATCACTGCCGGTTGGTCATTAGAACCGGCAGTGATGTCCCACATCACTGCCGGTTGGTACTGCCGGTTTTTAACCAGCAGTGATGTTGGCTATCACTGCCGGTTTTTTATTAGAACCGGCAGTGATGTGGGACATCACTGCCGGTTCTAACGACCAACCGGCAGTGATGGCCAACATCACTGCCGGTTGTAATATCCAACCGGCAGTGATGCTGGGGTTATAAAAGAGGCTGGCGCTCCCGCCAGCCCCTTTTGCTCGACAAAAAACCAAACTCCCGCCAGGCGCCAGTGCACGCCGCCGCCGCCCGACTCGCCGTCCACGACGCCGCAGCCCGACCGCGCCGTTCGACGCCGCAGCCCGACGCCGGAGCACGACGCCGCCATCCTCGACGCCCCCAGGAGCTTCTCCCTTTGCTGATTCGCGCCACCCCTGCAGTTTGGGTGAGTGCCCATAAGGTGTTCGGTGAAATGCCTCTACCATTTTCTTTCTTTCTTTCTTCCTCAAACTGTTGTTGTAATGTACATGTATCGGTATCACACATGAAACAAAGAAGCACAAATTCTTCATGATGCAATGCTCCTGAGCACAAAGTTACTGAGCTCAAATACTTAATAGACCACTAGTGTTCTTTAGAGCATAAACTGCAAAGACTAAAGCTAAAGGTGTATGGGCCTCCGTGCACTGAACTAGTAGAAAGCATGGAGACTGGAGACTGAAAGGTTTGTGCCTGATTTCCTAGTCCTAGTACAAATAGAAAAGGATAGAGAAATAAACACGTGGTAGCTTATTCGGCCCCCAAAGAGCCAAAAACTAATCTTGTTATAGTTGTTACACACTATCATATAATTCAGGTGCAAATTGCACCATCAGCATCAATAGCACACTTGTTCATCAGTTAGTTCTGCTTTGACGCAATTTGCTCCATGCTTCTTATCCTCTGACGGGGTTTCTGCTCTGAATCTCGGATCATGTGCCTTTTCGCGCACTGTCAGAATCCCATTTCTTTCACTTGCTCGCTTGCTTTGCTTTCCTCCGATCCTTGGATCCCTGAGAAGAACTGAGCTCAATGGTGAGGCTGAGGCGGCTGAGTGCCGAGCAGAGCAGGGAGCGGCAGGGCAGACACGTCGCATGCAGGCAAGTGAGGCAATCAGGCAAGGCAAGGCAACGCAAGAGACCCGATACCATTCCCCCCTCGGCCACCACCATTCCATTCTTGGCAACCCCTGCCAGGCACTCCCACCGAGCCCGGCCGAGCAAGCAACCGGCCACCACCTCGCCGGCGAGCGAGCGTGCGCGCGGGGGACAAGTACTAATTAAACCGCGCGCGGGATCCATCCATGGCCGTGCCGCCGCCGTGCCCCGCGCAAAGTCACAGGATAATCTCTTGAAATGTGAGATAGTATGGACTTTCTCATGATGATCTCCATTGTCAAGTTTCCAGTCCTTTGAGCCATCATGCTTTTGTGCTTCTTGATAAAAAACTTCTAATAACTTCTTGTCTAAACCTAGGGGTATTCTTGAAATGCTTAATAGCCCTATATAAATTGAAGAAAAACTTCTTGAATTCATCTCTTGTGCCCCTTTGGTTGTTATACGGGGTCGAGTCGGTAACTTGATCAAGAGTTGGAGTCAAGAGTGTTTTGACGCATATATGAGATTTACCCTAAGAAAGTTGATGCCTTTGATTGCATGTCCAGAAACATGACTCGTCATCGCCAATTCACCACCCGTCGCCGAGCTACTGATACCCCACAAGCAGAGAGCACTGCGACAGGAGCGTCGCAGGATCCAACTAATGGTGGTGGTAATCAGGACGATTGGAGCCCTAGCCATTATCTACAGCTAGACCAAGGAGACGAGGTAATAACTTAGGTCAAACCTAATAACGTGATAGTAAGAAATCACGCTAGATAAGTTTGATGGGGACTTATTTATGAATTTTGAAGCAGGTTCCGCCGCAAGAGCCAAGTGGTGAGGGTACCAGCAAGACTAAGCGTGGTGCAACAAAGCTTCCTCAAACAAGTAAACATTGGTACATCTCTGAGTTTGACCAAGTAGGGGAGCCGGTGGAGCCTCTTACAGCATTAGGCCCATACAAGAGTGTCATCGGGGCACTTGTAAGAGACTTTATCCCGATCAAATACAGGAAATGGACTGGTCGTGAGGATGACCCATGGAGGGTTCCAGAAAGTGAGAAGGAGCTAGTTTGGAACAAGTTGAAAGGGTTTTTCAGTTTTCCTAATGACTATGACGAGGCGACAGTCAAGAAGAAGGCCAAGGAAATCATGGGTCGCTCGTTCAAGACTTTCAAGGGAACCTTGTACAAGTTAATCAAGGAGGACAGAGAACCAAATTTTGAGGGAGGTCAATACACCAAGCAGAGAGACTTCTGGGAGGAGTTCAAGGCTTACAAGCTATCCGAAGAGGCCAAGGCATCAAGCGAAAGAAATAGAGCAAACTCACTTAAGGCAAAGGATCCTCATCGCCTAGGATCGCGTGGCTATGTACGAAAGATTCCGGAATGGGAAATGGAAGTCTAGAAACTAGAGCAGCGCGGCGTTAGGCCTCAGACAAGCGATTGGCAGCCCAGATCAGTAAACTACCTACTTGCAAGGGGGGCACGATACAATAGTGACGGGAGCCTTAATGCCAGTAGTGAACCCGTCAGCGATCTCCTCCAGAGGATTTCAACCTTAACTGAGGAAGTGAATAGAGGTAACCGCAAGTCAGATAGAGAAAATGACGTGCTCACACAAGCACTTGGAAACAAGGAGCACCCCGGTCGCACTAGAGGAGCCGGGAATGTACCTTGGGTGAAAGCATTCGAAGGTGAATCTTCATCCTATAGGAGCCGGGCGAGGGCTAGAACACAAAGAGAAGAAGAGCTCCAAAGGTTTCGAAAGGAAATCGAAGATAGCATGGAAGCACGGATAGCTGCTCAAGTTGAGGCACGAGTTATGTCAGCTATGCAATCCATGTGTTCGTCACAACCGCAGCCTATCCTGACTTTGAATAGCCCAGTGCCCAAGGGTCGCAGTAGCTGCGGCTCAACCCCTATGCTTGACGAAGAAGAGGTCAATGCTCCTCATCCGGTGGACAACATCACTGGACCAATTAATGTCAGGTTATACATCCGTCAGCAGTGGACAAAAGACAAGGTGGCGGTCGGACAAGCATTTCCAAGAGGAGACGGCATCATTCATGGCAAGCCAATGCCACCCGGGTATGCCAGGGTCAGCATTGATAAGATCTTGGATAAGAAGTACAATAAGATACACATTGATTTCCCAGTGGAGGAAGATAGGCCGCGTCTTGTTCACAACTTGGGCACTCATGTGGCTTGGCGCAAACGCTTCATCAAGCTGGATGAGCAGCCATCTTCGGATGATGAGGATGGCAGTGAATCATCGGCATCGCCGCCGCCAAGAGGTTTCTCTCCTCTACAAGATCCTCATTCTCCCTCTCCTGCCTCGAAAGAGAAGACACCTCCTCCACCGCCAAAGGAGAAAACACCTCCTCTACCTCCTCAACCGCTAAAGGAGAAAACACCTCCTCTACCTCCTCCACCGCCAAAGGAGAAAACACCTCCTCCACCTCCTCCACCTCCTCCACAGCCAAAAGAGAAGACACCTCCTCCTCCTCCGCGAAAATCCAAAGTGCGATCAGGTTCGACCTCGCAACACAAGAGGTCATCAGTTTCGGTTGGTAATGCTCCCCAGACAAGTAAAAAGAAGGTGGATGCTAGCATTACGAGTAAGATGAAGGACCCGATTGTGGAGCCTCCAAGCAAGAAAGCCGCCATTGCCTTCTTTAATCGAATAGCCAGTCTACCTAAGTGGAGACAACAGACCGAATTTGAAAGGTAACACAACAAAGAGAGTAATCAAATCAGAGCTAGAGAAATACACACCAAAGAATTGCTAGAGATACAGAACTTGGCCAACAACATGGGCATATCCATGGAGAGGGCCACGGAGTTGTATTACGGAACGAGAGATTTTGAAAAAGCCACGGTCGCATACAAGTATTCAAGAGGCAAACCTTTGGTCGCCACCGAACAAGAGTATAAAGAGTTGCCAACATACATGCGACAGTTGCATGATTATTACTCCGTGGATACTGCCAACGGAGACTGTATCGGTTTTGAAGTTTGCATCCCTCCCGGAATGGTTTTTAATCATCCTGAAGAAACGGTGCATACTATTTATTATGAACACCTCTTTCAGCTCTTCCAACGGCGCTCGCTCGATACGCAGATTTTGATGATATGGTCTATGTAAGTACCCTACCCTCACAACGTTATAATAAACTACGTGATTTGCATTTGAATATATCATATGTTTATTATGCAGGTGTATGGCAAAATGGTGCCTAAAGAAGAAATTGAGCAATATAGACTTCTTGGATCCCATATTTGTAAATGAGACAACATGCACCGCCCCTGGTGATGATGACTATGTACCAACAAGTTTGAAGATTGAGTTTGAAAGTATGTTCAGAAACAACAAAACAAACGTACTCCTACCCTACAACTGCGAGTATGTGTTCTCGACCCTTATTTTAGTGTTTCTTTTCTTGATATGTCATTCAATAACATGGACTTTGTGATTGCAGCAACCATTTCATCCTCGTAGATATCTATCTTCAAGATTCACATATCGAGGTGTGGGACTCAAAGAAAAAGCCATTTTCTCTTATCGACCCCCTAGTCAAAGTGCTGAATAAGTAAGTGAACCCAATATCACAACACTTTCTAATCACATAGGATATTGTAATGTCCTCGGTCTTCACACTTCATTTACAATGTAACATAGAATGAAGGCATTACCGAATTGGAGAAATCTCGATAGCAAGATGCAAAAGCAATGGAGGGCCCCATTCAGTGTAAAGTATATGGAGGATCTCAAGACCCTAGATCAACCGATGGGGAACAACGAATGCGGGTTCTATGTGATGTGGGCAATGCTAAAATACTTTGGCGCAAAAACAAATACTGGAGATGACATGGTACGTAGGCATCCCATTTCTATTGTTTTGTCGTACGTTTGTGCATCTCAATATCATCTTGCTTCAATTACAGCGCAAAGCAAACAATCACAACCAGTTGCTAGATTTTGAGATGAGAGGAATTCAAGAGGAGGTAGCAAGGTTTGTATTGGACGAGATATTGACCAAGACAGGATCATTCTCCATTGCGAGGACTAAGAAGTACAAGGCGCAGTACGGAAGAGACCACATTGATAGGCTATTGTAATGCGACTCTTAATTCGATACTTAGAGTTTTTTTTTGAAACTTTTGTAATATAAATGTTGATGGGTTTGTATTGTCTTCATTCACATCGATATCAAATTGATCGATAGCAACCACCTCCACCTTCACCTCCCCGACCTCCCACCCCACCACCTCCCCTCGAAATGAAAATAAAACAATTATTAAAATGCAAATTGTGAATACTATATCACTACCGGTTCAAAGATAACCGGCAGTGATAATATAATCTACACAACCGGTTGGTTAAAACAACCGGCAGTGATGGCTCAAGTATCACTGCCGGTTTGTAACACGAACCGGCAGTGATACATGAGCTATCACTGCCGGTTTGGCATAACCGGCAGTGATGTGATCAGCTCATCACTGCCGAGTTGGTTATGGCGGTTCAAAATCCGCCAGTGAAGGGGGGTTTTGAACCGCCAGTGATGTCCTTCTCTGCTGTAGTGTGGTGAATTTTTTTCACAAAGTAATAGATAAATAAATAAATAAATATAATATATTATAGGTTTGTGAACAATTGATCCTTTCCTATCCCTAAGTAAATAAAGATTTCTTTTGTGTTGATGTAATTTTAATTAGAATAAAACTTCTTTTATTAAAAACTAGATTAGTTGATATAGTTCAAGTAATTAAAATGTGAGTTAAGATCTTAGGCAATTTATTATCAAAACTAGACTAATTAATGTATCTCCATAATCCTTGATGAGGGCTAACTGTTGTTGACTTTAATCAGAGATTAAAATTACAGATTTTTATAGGTCCACAAAAATGATGGAACTCGATATTTAACTATAGCAACATATGGATAGTAAAAATTAAAGTTATGATATATTTATGTTCTAAATATTTGTGTGCTTTATGATAGTAGAAAAAAATCAAGTTTGTATTTTCATTTGATATGGGATCAATAGTACATTAGCATATTATTATCAACATTAATTTTTTTAATTTATATAATAAAAATGGTTGAACGTAAACAATATGCATCAATTTTATTGTCAAAACATCTGATATTTTTTTCCGTTGCAACGCACGGACATATTTGCTAGTAAAAATAAGAAAAGAGAGCCCTCGAATTGAAACAATTTGCACGACGAGAGTTATATTTTAGAAGGCTTATAAATTACTCTCTCCATCCCAAATTATAAGACGTTTGACTTTTTTGACACCAAGTTTGACCACTCGTCTTATTCAAATTTTTTTTGTAAAACATCACTTATTTTGTTGTGGCTTGCTTTATTAATGATAGTTCTTTAAGAATGACTTAAATATGACTATATTTGCTTAAATTTTTTGAATAAGACGAATGGTCAAACTTGGGGTAAAAAAAGTCAAACGTCTTATCATTTGGAATGGAGGAAGTAAGTGTCAAATCTCGAGAAACGTGTGAAATCAGGTTAAATATTGAAATTTCTCTCCGCCCCCGCCCCCGCCACCGCCACCGCCTCCACTCCCTAGGGCTCCACAATAGGCGGCTCCCCGCACGGCGCTGGCGCCCTAATGCTCTCGCCGTCCTCCTCCCGCTAGTCCGCGCCGCGGACGAGCGTCCCCTCCACCTGCTCGCTCTCCCGCCGCGAGAAGACGGCGCCCCGCTGCGGCCTCGGTTTCTGCTTGGCCGGCGGCGGCCTTGCGGGGTCCAACACGAAGCGGTCCGTGGCGTCGATGGTGGTGGCGCAGGTGGCGCCGGGGCCCCTGCTGCGGCGCCACGGCTCGGCGGCGCCCCCATGGCTGTCGTCGTCCTTCGCCTCGCCGCCGCCGGCGAGTTCCGGATGCAGGAGGTAGTTGCCGTGGCACCGAATCGCTCTTATTGTTCGTTGTGGCCTTCGGAGGTCGTTAAAATGCCCCCTTGGGTCTTCGGACTATGTGTCTACGCGGTGCTTAGCTGTGTGCCTGTGTCGGGTCGGGAATGATGCTTGTGCTGTTCTAGGTGGATTTGCGTCTACCGCTGTGGTTTAGACTGTCTCGGGAGCTCTCTTCTTTCATTTGCAGCTAATTAACCCCATGTCCTGGCCACTGTAAATACAGTCTCTGCCAACTAATCACAGGATGTGCCGGTTTCTGTGTTAGGCAAGGGAACACGGTTTCACATCCTAGTGTCCCATGATATTGCTCTGTTCTGACCTGTCTGTACGCTGCCAGCTAATAGTGGTACACTTAAGCTTGTCATTGCACCTTGCAATCTATTCACACTCTGAAATGTTCCCCTTTAGGCATTTTTCAGGGACTTAGGAATTTCATGTTACTTGGTGATTTCTAACTCTGGCAATCGTTTTGACTGACAGGCAGGAGCAGGACTATTCTCATAGCTCAGATGTGGCAGTTCGAGGAAGCAGTGGTTTCAAGCTTCAATTCTATCCCAAATTAAACGTGAGGAATATTGCACAAGAATGGGTTCAAGAGACCTCTAGGCTGTTCTATCTCAAAACTGCCAACAATGTCACAAATAACATCTATATGGGAAGCACTCTATTGGCTGGAAATGTACAAGATGGTCTCTCTGAAGATCACAGGGGTTTGAACTACCCTTACTTGCAGAACCTGAGAGAGCGTGTATCATCCAAATCAATGAATAGACATGGTGATGATCGAGAACTGGTCAGGCATAGGATGGTAAATCAGCCTGTGCAATCAGTGCCAGCTCCAATAAGTGTTGTTAATGATAGTCCCAAGTGTTTGAGCATGCCTAGAGCCTCTAAGGTGGAGATTCCTTGGCGTGACTATGCACCAGCAGAGGATCCTTTGCTTGCTAATACAGAGGTAATTTTGGAGCTTGATGATGAAGTTCATGATGGTGATGACAACAAGGAGAAGAAACTTGTGGTAAAAAAGGTGGTTTCACCTTTGCCAACTAAAGCAGCCTTCTCTGAGGAATCTTTGAAAGCACGGAAGGCACTTGCTAGCATCTACGACAAAGTTTTGGTAGTTGACAATATCGAGTCAGCTAGGAGCATTGTTAAACTGCTCACTACAAAGTACAAGAGCTTTATTCATGCATGTCACACAGAGGTAAAAAGGAACCCTGCTTGGCTGCTTGATTTATTTGCTCCTATGGAGTGGTCAGATTGTCCATCCTTATTCATCTAGGCAAAACCATTTGTTTCACAAAGACACAAAATGTTCCATTTTTTGTAAGTATTAGGTTTAGCTGAGTGATATCTTTTTACTGTGAGTTGTCATCTGTCATGAATTACTTTAGTGTTTGTTCCAATTCCATAGTTGTTACAAGAAACTTCTGATGGTGATAGATTTTAAATCCTGGGGCTCTGTATGCTGAACCATGTGTTTGGTATATGTTCCTCATTAATGTATCAAAACCTGCCAATGAGTTGAAGTCAGATATCATATGTAATGCTGAAGGTTGTAGTCTAACTCCAGTGTAGTTATTTGAGTATAATGTTTCTGCAGGTAGCAGATATTGATGCCAAAGAAAAGACACCAGTTGGTCATGGAGAAGTAATATGCTTTAGCATCTATTCAGCAAATTCTGATGTACAGGCAGCTGATTTTGGACATGGCAAAACTTGCATTTGGGTTGATGTTCTAGATGGTGGAAGGGGTGTCCTGATGGAGTTTGCTCCTTTCTTTGAAGATCCATCCATCAAGAAGGTGCAATAATTTTTTTTTTCTCTATGTATCATTATATTAAGAAGAATAAAGGAGTGGGTTTAGAAACCCATAGAGCCACACACACCCTTTTACATCTAATGGTGTCTCTCACTTTTCACACTTGACCTGAGACCACTAGAGAGGAACTCACACATTGGCTGGCTCTAGAGCAAGGAGATTGGATATTCCCCAATCTCTGGCCAAACTCCACAGGAGAAACTCATCTTTTACTGAAACCAGAACACTATTTAGGCTCAATTGAATCCCATCAAACACACAGCGATTGCAGTAATTCCAAATGGCCAAGCTCCCAGAATGATGATGGAATTGAGGCCTTTTTTTAGTCTGGTCATCAACACCAGAATTTGTGCTTGCCCACCATCCATCAAAGGAGTTGTTATCAGGCTGGAGGGAGAGGTCCTGCAGGCCGACCTTATGTAGAATGTTGTACCATACTTGCCGGTAGAAGACACATGAGATCAGTAGATGTTCAATCGTTTCCTCAGCTTGATCACAAAGCGCAGCATTCAGGATGGGGCAGACCTCCTTTAGCAAGACGGTCTGCAGTCCAACACCTATTGTGTGCCACTAACAACATGAAGAACTTGCATTTGCCTTGTGCCCAGCTCCTCCAGATTCTCTCCCAAGGCCCAAACTGTACAGCCCCAATAAAAAATCCCTCATATGCAGATTTAGTAGAGTACACTCCTGAACTAGAGAATTGTCATATATGAGCATGATCTACTTCAGGTTGCAAAGTCAAATCCAAGAGAAGGTCCCAAAACTTCATATTCTGTCAACACGGGTACTGTAATGGCACCCCGTGTGCCCTGCACCCATTTCATCTCGGTAATGGCTTCATACACTGTCTTTTTCCTTGTTTTGTTGTTGACTGATCCAAAAAGAGTAGGCACTAATTGATCCAGGTTCAGGCCATGCAGCCACCTGTCGGTCCAGAAAATTGTGTTCTTGCCATTGCCGACCTCTGAGACAATGGCCACTCTAAAGAAAGCTTTGACCGCAAGGTGCACTTGGATTTGGAAAGCCGCCCAGGGCCTTATCAGGTTCAGTTTTCTGCAGCCACAACCAACGCATCCGGAGAGCCCATCCCAGCTCCTGCAGATGGGAAAGCCTAAGGTCTCCGAGTTCTGGTAACCAAGTAACCTTAGGCCAGGCCAACAGGCAGTGTCCCCCCTTTGCGTCCCTTCTGCCTCTCCAAAGAAAACCTCTTCTAATTTTTATTGATAGCTTTAAGAGCCCAGGGAGGAAGATCCATTGCCATAGCCAAGTATACCAACATGGAAGTGAGCACAAACTGAACCAAAATCTTTCTCCCAGCCTTTGTGAGCAAATCCGCTTTCCAGCCCGGAAGTCGATCGAAGCGATCCAATCAATGATTGGCTGAACTTGCGGCTTTGTCAGTTTCCGCAAGGAAAGCGGGAGCTCCAAGATATTTGCAAGGGAAATCTGATAGTTGACAGAGGAGATGTTCTTGTATGGTGATTGTATCCTCCGAACACTGGATGGGCAAGCCATTGCTTTTTTGCACATTTGTTCTCAACCCCGAGGCATCTCCAAAAAGTTGAAGAATATCCAGCACAATAATTTTCCTTTGTGGATCAGTTTCATGGCTATTTTTCTCCTTTGTTAGTTGAAGTTGTACTCTACACTTCTTTTCTTACTGCTCTATTTACTCTTACAAACATGAAACAAATTGGATGTACTTCACCATTTTATCCTTGTCAGTTTCATGAGATCATCAACATGACAAAATTCCAAGCTTTGTATTGGTAAAATCATACCTGGTTAATACCAAATTAATCGCATCTGAACTACTTTTAGCTTTGTTTTTCTTGAATTTTCTGAAGTCAACATTCATGTTCTCTTCATAATGTAGGTTTGGCGTAACTATAGTTCTGGTAGCCATGTCATTGAGAATTATGGAATCAAAGTTGCTGGGTTTCATGCTGATACAATGCATCTTGCACGCCTTTGGGATTCATCAAGAAAAAAAGATGGTGGGTATTCACTTGAAGGACTTACAAATGACCGTAGAGTCATGGATACTGTTCCAGAGGATTTACCTAAACTTGGAAAGATATCAATGAAAACCATCTTTGGCAGGAAAAAAGTTAGAAAAGATGGATCTGAAGGGAAAGTTGTATCTATTGAACCAGCCAAAGAGTTACAAAGGGAAGACAGAGAGTTATGGATTTGTTATTCTTCTCTAGATTCAATGAGCAGCTTGAGACTTTATGAGAGCTTAAAAAGCAAGCTTGAAACAAGGAGATGGGTCTTGGATGGTTATCCTAGGGGCACCATGTACGATTTCTATGAACAGTATTGGCGACCCTTCGGTGCCCTACTTGTGAAGATGGAAACAGAGGGCATGCTTGTTGACCGTGGTTATCTTTCAGAGATAGAAAATGCTGCTATTGCTGAATTGCAAGTAGCTACAGATAAGTTTCGGAAATGGGCATCTAAATATTGTCCTGATGCCAAGTACATGAATGTGAAAAGCGATATTCAAATTCGCCAACTTCTCTTTGGTGGCATTGAAAATAGGTATTGCCTTTCACTGATTTCTTTATTTAAGGTTTGAAAGCCTTCTCTGTTTCCATATACCTTTTCTCTGTGGTATCTTCCTCAGTGCACTTCATGTATCTTTAGGAAAGGGCGCCAGAAATTATGGTAGTGGTTTGGTGTAGAAGACATTAGTTTGACCGCAAGTCATGGCGTCATGCACAATAGGACACATGGCCCAAAGCCCGAAACTTGATAAGAATTTACTTTTATCTCTTATATAAGCAAGAGCTAAAATGGGAAATGGAAAATGAATTTTCCTTTGCCTTTTGTGCATGCTTACCATTTTGAGTATGTAATATCCTAGGTAGAAGTGAATTGAATGTTCTTGGTTTTCTTTTGTATCTTCTAGTAATTTGATTGCGTATATGTCCAAGGAAACTGGAAACTCAAGCTTTCTTTCAAATCGTTTCCGTACAATTCCTAAAAGAGTTAAACTTTGTTACCTTTGTAACAGACACAGACCTGGTGAAACTTGGCCACAGAGTAAAATTTTTAAAGTGCTAAATGAAGAAAATGTTGCTACAGAGGGTAAGAAGACGTCAAGGTATCGTACTATTGAACTTTGCAGTATTGTTGAAGATCTGAAAACTGATAAGTTCACCCGTGGCTGGCCAAAAACCAGTGAGGATGCATTGAGAAGTTTGGCTGGTAAAATACCTACAAAATATATTTACACAATGGATGATATCCAAGAGGACGATGAAGATACAAGTGGTTCAGAAAACCCAGATGGAGATTCCTCTTGTGGAACGGTATATGAAGCGTTCGGTGGAGGAAAGAATGGAAAAGAAGCATGCCATGCAATTGCAGCTTTATGTCAAATACGTTTTATTAATTCATTGCTATCCAAATTCATTCTTCCGTTGCAGGTTAGCTAGCCAATCTTGTTAGTTATCGTTCCTACCTGTTTGAGGAATTATTTTCCATTACTTGGCTAACCCTAGAAGGGTAGCTATATAGTTTCCATACATGGGCCACATGGGCCTTAGCCTCATGGGCCTAAACATATACTCCAACACCCCCCCGCAGTCTGAACTACCGTCGCAGCGGAGTTCGAGGCTGAACAAGAAAGAACACACACACAACCCCCCCACAGACACAACTAGCCACTGGTGATGTTGAGGCTGGAGCGAAACTCGGCGAAGGTCGAGGACGGGAGGCCTTTGGTGAAGATGTCCGCGAACTGGGAAGTCGTCGGAACGTGAAGAACCCGCACCTCGCCCATGGCCACCCGATCACGGACAAAGTGTAGGTCGATCTCCACATGCTTCGTCCTCTGGTGCTGGATGGGGTTGGTGGAGAGGTAGACCGCACTGACGTTGTCGCAGTAGATCAGTGTGCTCCGGGAGGGTGGAGTGTGCAACTCCGCAAGTAGCTGCCTGAGCCAGGCGGCCTCCGCCACGCCGTTAGCCACGGCGCGGTACTCCGCCTCGGCGCTGGACCGGGAGACCACCGGCTGACGCTTGGACGACCAAGACACCAGGTTGCCGCCCAGGAAGACGGCGTAGCCGGAGGTGGAGCGGCGAGTATCCGGGCACCCGGCCCAGTCAGCGTCGGTGTAAACGGTGAGGTCAGTGGAGGAGGTCCGGTGGAGGAGGAGGCCGTGGTCGAGCGTGCCCCGGAGATATCGGAGGAGGCGCTTGAGAGCCATGAGGTGAGGCTCCCGGGGGTCATGCATATGGAGACAGACCTGCTGAACTGCATAGGTGATGTCCGGCCTGGTGAAGGTGAGGTACTGAAGGGCCCCGGCAAGGCTCCTGTACGCAGTGGGATCTGCCACCGGTGGTCCCTCAGCCTCAGACAGCTTGCCCTGAGTGTCGACCGGAGTGGAGCAGGGGTTGCAGTCAGTCATCCCAGCCCGCTCCAGGATGTCCCGAGTGTACTGTCGCTGATGAAGTAGGAGCCCGGTAGGACGATGCTCAACAGTAACACCGAGGAAGTGGTGGAGCTCACCCATATCCTTCATCGCAAACTCCTGCCGGAGAGCGGCGATGATCCGGCGAAGAAGTGGCTCACTGGAGGCGGTGAGGACAATGTCATCAACATAGAGCAGCAAGTATGCAGTGTCGGCTCCATGGTGGTAGACAAACAGAGACGTATCTGACTTGGCCTCCATGAACCCCAGGGTCAGCAAGAATGCAGCGAACCGGTGGTTCCACGCCCGAGGTGCCTGCTTGAGGCCGTAGAGGGACCTGTTGAGCCGGCAAACCATGTCAGGACGGGTGGTGTCGACGAACCCCGCCGGCTGACTGCAGTACACCGTCTCGGTGAGAAGGCCGTGGAGGAAGGCGTTCTTGACGTCCAGCTGATGGACGGGCCAAGACCGAGCAAGCGCCAGCGACAGCACGGTACGGACAGTGGCTGGCTTGACCACCGGGCTGAAGGTCTCATCGTAGTCGACACCAGGGCGCTGAGTGAAACCCCGGAGGACCCACCGAGCCTTGTAGCGCTCGAGAGATCCGTCGTCCCGGCGCTTGTGAGTCCAAATCCACTTGCCGGTGACGACATTGGCGCCCGGCGGCCGGGGCACCAACTCCCACGTCTGGTTGGCGAGTAGCGCGGCGTACTCCTCTTCCATCGCGCGGCGCCAGTGGGGGTCCAGTAAGGCGTCGCGAACGGAAGAGGGTACCGGAGAGACCACCGCGTCGCCAGTCGAAGCCTCGAGGACACGAGGCGGCAGTGTGCCAGCCGCGTGTCTGGTCACCATCGGGTGAACATGCCGCGGGTGTCGGTGAAGCAGCGGCGGGTGGTAGACCGGCGGGACACCACGAGCCGGCGGGGACAGCGGCGGTGGTGTCGGTGTCCCTGGTGGAGAAGGAGGCGCGAGCGGCGGCGGCCGCGGCCTGCGCTGGTACACCCGTATCGGCGCGGCGAACCTCGACGCCGGTGCAGGTGCCGGGACGGGATCCGGCGGCGTCGGCAACCGACACGACCCCCCCGGGGCAGAAGCAGGGGACGAAGGCCCCGGGTCTGCACCAGCCGGAGAGGACGGGGCCGCGTCCGAGACCGACGGGCCCGGACCCGCTGGGGATCCGGGACCGGGAGGCGGCTCATCTCGCGGCGAAGAGGTACCTGCAGGAGACCACGAAACAGGTGGCTGAACCACCGGGTCAGTGGGAAACAGGGAGGGTGGATCCGGGACCGGAGGGGTGGTAGGGCTGGAAAAGGGAAAGACGGACTCATCGAAGACCACATGGCGAGAGATGAGAACCCGTCGGGAAGTAAGGTCAAAGCACCAGTACCCCTTGTGATCCGGAGAGTACCCGAGGAAGACACAGAGCGTGGAGCGAGGGTCCAGCTTGTGAGAAGAGGTGGCAGCGGTGTTAGGGTAACACGCACACCCAAACACGCGGAGGTGATCGTATCGAGGCGCGTTACCGAAGAGGGCGTGGTGAGGAGTAGGAGCGGGACAAGCCGCAGAAGGAAGGCGGTTAAGGAGGTAGGTGGCGGTGTGCAGGCCCTCAGCCCAGAAGCGAGCGGGGAGAGAGGCCTGAAACAGAAGGGTACGCACGGTGTCATTAGTGGTGCGAATCATCCGCTCAGCCTTGCCATTCTGCGAAGAGGTGTATGGACAAGACATGCGGAGCTGAACACCGTGAGAGAGGAAGAAATCTCGGGAGGTGGAGTTATCAAACTCGCGACCATTGTCACACTGGACGGCCTTAATGGTGAGGCCGAACTGTGTAGACACCCAAGTGAAGAAGTGAAGAAGCGTGGTAAACGTATCTGACTTCGCACGGAGAGGAAAAGTCCACGAATAATGCGAAAAATCATCAACAACCACAAGATAGTACTTATAACCGGAAATACTCAGAATAGGAGATGTCCATAGGTCGCAGTGTACAAGATCAAAAATACGGGCCGCATGGGAAGTTGAACTAGAAAAAGGAAGACGAACATGTCGGCCCAATTGGCACGCATGACACAGTTGCTCATCATGAGCTCGAGTACATGGAAGACCAGAGCTACGACTGAGCTGTATCAGGGCATCACGTCCAGGATGGCCGAGGCGCCGGTGCCAGGTAGTAGAGGAAGTAGAAGCGACGAAGGCAGCTGACAAAACGGACGGCGAAGAAGACGAAGGAGCCGCCGGGAAGCGAAGGGTGTAAAGGGGCCCGGTGCTGTCACATCGGAGCAGTGGACGCCGGGTAGCCAAATCCTTTACAGTAAGACCAGAGGAGTCAAATTCCACAGAACAAGAATTGTCAGCTGTAAAACGTCGAATGGAAAGAAGATTATGAACCATAGAAGGAGCAACAAGAACATCAGGAAGACGAAAGGAGCCATGAGCACCGGCGGTACCCACAGAAGAGACAGGAATACAAGAACCATTTGCGACCATAATGGACGAAGAAAGAGAGGAGGGAGAGTGAATCGACGAAAGTATACCGGGGTCAGGAGTGGTGTGGTAGGTGGCCCCCGAATCAGCGATCCACTCGGGTCCGACCGGAGGTGTCAGCCCCATGGTGCTGAACGAGCGAGCCAGGGCCGCCTGATCCCAGCTGGTGACCCCCGGTGGAGTCCCGGAGGGTGGAACCCACGGCGTAGGAGCAGGAGGAGCTCCGGTGAGCATGGCCACAGGTGGACGAGTGTCGGCTCCAGGAGCGTGGTAGGGCCACATGGCGATGCGACCAGACCACGGGTTTTGGAACGAAGGCCATGGTGTCCCCCCATGTGGTCCAGCCGGGGCCGAAGCCTGGTGGTGACCGCTCCGGCCACCCCCGCGGCCCCCTCCACGGCGACGACGAGAGCCACGACCCCCCCCACCTCCGCTCGGCCCGGAGGGAGGAGGGCCCAGGAGAGACGATGGTGGCGGAGCGGACGGCCGCGGTGGAGTAGGAGGACGCGGCGGAGTAGCAGCCAGAGCCGCCGACGAAGCCCCTGGTGAAGTAGAAGACGCAGGCTGGGGGCCCTGAGTGAGCTCCTCCATGACAAGATCGTCACGGACCTCCAGGAAGGTGGGGAAAGGCCGCTGACGGGTGATCCACGTCCGGAGGTGGGCGAAGCGGTCACTGAGCCCCCTGAGGACGTTGAGGACCAAGATGCGATCCTCGACGGGCCACCCAAGGTCCCCCAGAGAGTCAGCCATGCCCTTCATCCGACGGCAGAACTCGCCGACGGAGAGGTCTCCCTGGACGAAGGTGCGGAAACTCGCATCGAGACGCAGAGCCCGGGCCTCGGCGTTGCCCAGGAACTGGCCCTCAAGAGCGAGCCACGCCCGGCGCGCGTCAGGGGAGGTGCGGACGAGGTCGTGGAGGTCCAGAGAAATCGTCCCCAGGATCCAGAAGAGGACGATGCTGTCGAGGCGGAACCACGAGGGCGTCTGGACGGAGACCGAGGCCTCGACGAGGACGTGGTCGTCGAGGGCGTAGCGGCGAAGGGTAAGAAGCACCAGATCCCGCCACCGGGCGTAGGAGGGCGACTCCGGCTCGAGGACGACCGGGACGAGAAGACGAATGTTCTGGACCCCCCCCGCCTGGTAGTGCAGCTGAGCCACGAGCGGGTCGGCCGGGTCGTGCCAGAGAACAGCAGTGTGTGATACACGGCGCCCCGGCGAGGCAGAGGTGGCTCCGGCGTCCGGGCCCGCGGGAGAGGTGAGGAGCATCTCGGCCTCGGCGATCTGTCGAGCCAAGGCGTCGGCCGCGTCGCGCTCGCGCTCCCACACGAGGGCAGCCGCGCGCACCCGGGCCTGCCCTTCCGCCGCGGCGGCCCGGGCAGCGACGAGGGCCGCGGCGAGGGTGAAGTCCGGCCCCGGAGCGATGCCGAGAGCAGCAGCGGTGACGGTGGATGCCGGTGGAAGGGTCGGGCCCGAGGTTGCAGCAAGGGGTTGCGGCTGGACCCCACTGTCAGGGAGGGAAACCGAGGAGGAAGGGAGAGCCGACGACGAGGAAGGAAGAGCCGCAACCACAGCACCCTCGGCAGTCTCGACCTCCGCACCCGGGGCAGAGGAGAGGGCTACTGCCCCCAGGGCGCCAGCCGCGCCAGGGCGTGCAGCAGCGGCCCCCAGGGCGGCAGCAGCAGCCAGGGCGGACGGATCGGTGAAGCCCAGGGCGGCAGCAGCAGCCGGGACGGTTGGATCGGTGAAGAAGAGGGCTGGGGGTGGTGGACGGGTGGGGAGGAGGGAGGGAGGGGCGCCAGGGAGGCCCCCCATCAGTGGCGCGGCCGGAGCTGGAAGACCGCGGCCGGTCAGGCCCGCGGCGGGTGGAGCCCCGACGGGCGGCGCGCCGGCGGGAGGAGCCCCTCCAGAGAGCACCTGCGCCCAGGAAGGAGGAGATCGGGTGGGGAAGTAGGAGTAGAGGGTGGGAGGAGGTGGAGGACGGCCATCCATGGGGTCAAACGCCGGCGGCGGCGCCCCAGAGGCCGGCGGCGGCCTGGCCAGGCAGGTGTGGCGGGCAGGGAAGAGAAGGAAAGACCTAGGCTGTAGATACCATGTTTGAGGAATTATTTTCCATTACTTGGCTAACCCTAGAAGGGTAGCTATATAGTTTCCATACATGGGCCACATGGGCCTTAGCCTCATGGGCCTAAACATATACTCCAACACTACCTTGAGACAGCATGCCTGGCATTTGCTGCAATGCAAATTGGATTTTGCTGATATTATATATGCTGACAGCACAAAATTCTTCTGTTGTGTGCTGTGGATGCATCACAAAACTTGCTGATTTGTTAGGGCTTTTTTTTCTCTCTTTTTCTTCTTTTGTTGAGAGGAAGCATGAGGTTTGCTAAATTTAGTGTCTATCTGCACCATCAAGTTTTAGTTTTTGTTGATTTGGATCATGTAGTTTTAAAATTTTGCTCTTAGCAAAATAACTGTTAAATTCAGTTCTTGTGATTGAGTGCTTTTCCCCTCCACCATGATCATTCATTTGTGGTGTGCCCCTTGAGATATCTTTGAGGTCTTTAAAGGTGCTTAGATACTTCATGCTCACATTCAAGCATGCAACATGACTGTGGACATTGCTACTAGGTGTTTCTGCTGGCTTTTGTCAGCATACTGATTATGCTTAGCTAACTGCATTTGTCTACAAAGTGTTTTCATGTGTCGTGTATCTGATAAATCCCTTACTCCATGGTAGGGAGATCATATATCATGTGCAGAGGGGCGCATTCACTGTTCATTAAATATCAATACTAAGACGGGGCGCTTGTCAGCGAGAACACCAAATCTACAGGTATGCACATTCTTTTGTTTATGTGAGATTTATATGGAGATTCTTAAATCGCCTTCTCTGGCTTGTTATCAAGTGCATGATATATCACTAATTCACTATGCAAGAAGAGGGAAAGACAAACATGTGTAGTTACATTTGTTTTTCAATAAAATAATTGATGACATCACATCTTTTGTTCACTAGTATGTAAATGTTGCTGCTTCACAAAGTCATCGTACAAGATGGATGTGGTTATGATTAATGTCTGCTGATTATAGCCTGAGGCTTCAGCATTAACCAGTGGCACTGGATAAATATATTTAGCTCCAAAAGTGGCAAATGGTTTAACTCTAGTTGCAATACAGTTTAGATCTGGTAAATAGTGCCTGCAGCTGAAGTAACACCCTATTCTTTTGGTCAATACCATGTATTCAAACTCAATATGTGTCCCTTGCAGAACCAACCTACCCTTGAGAAGGATAGGTATAACATCCGCCAAGCTTTTGTTGCAGCTCCAGGGAATTCTCTTATTGTTGCAGATTATGGTCAGGTGTGTGAAATAGTGCTCAATAGTCAACATTTTTGTCCTTGAATGGCCTTTCATCTTAATTTCTTATTAAAGGCATGTTTTAATGTAGCTGGAGCTTAGGGTCTTAGCCCATCTTACTAATTGTAAAAGCATGCTGGATGCTTTCAAGGCCGGTGGTGATTTCCATTCTAGGACAGCCATGAATATGTACCAACATATCCGTGATGCTGTCCATGAGAAGAAAGTTCTTCTTGAGTGGCACCCTCAACCTGGTCAAGAGAAACCTCCAGTGCCGCTATTGAAGGTACTGCAAGTGCTACTAGTTTTATTTATAGCTTTGGAGTTTCTTAGTTATTTTTATTTCTTTTAACTGTTCGTATACATATATTAGCCTACCCCAACTTGCTTGGGACTGAGAGGCTATGTTGTTGTTGTTATTGTTCATATACATATATAAGATATATTGTACCTACATTGGAGTTATAATCCCTTAGTGCTAGTAGTTTGTAGTTCATTCAATCAAATTCCTACTAAATTTTTTAGAATGATACATATATACATTTATATCATTCTTGTGATTTTGGGATTTGTGAACTTTTGAATGCTATTTCATTTGTCGAGTGGTGTTGTTCCAGATTATTTATTGGATAGACCATTCCATTGCACTTTTTTATGAATTTGAGTCTGCCATTATGGATCCACAGTCCACACACCCTAACACTAGGCATTCCTCGAAGGCTTGAGCTAAGAATGCCATGATTGTATTGCATGCATGTGTTGTTGAACAACATTTGTATCACCAAATAGTTTGAACTCTCACATCTTCATTATCGAACCTTAAATAACAGTATTAAATTGCTGCAATGGCTGGTACCCTTGTACGGATGTACATTCCATACACAAGGGCATAGTTTGTATTTTAAATAAGATGCACCCATCTTTTTCATCAATTGCTATTGAGCAGGAATTTTCCTGCGTGTACTTTTAGTTCTCTAAATGCTTCATGCCCTGATGTTCATATTGTATTCCCTTCTTCCTAAAATAACTGCACATCTCGCTTTTCAAGGAGTTAAACTTTTAAAAATTTGATAAAATCAATACAAAAATATACTAATATTTATGATGTGTAATAAGTACCAGCAGATTAGTAGTGAAATATGCTTTCAGAATAAACGTATTAGAAAAACCAAATGTTGATAATGTTTCTATAAATGTAGTCGTTTTTTTAAAGATGATTCTTCAAAAAGAGAGAAGTGCAGTTATTTTGGGACGGAGGGAGTACTATATTATGTGATTAAGGAAATATATGTGTATTGTTTTTTACAGAATCACATAAACATATAAATAGAAATACCAATGGTAATTATGGAGTTCAATTAAGTCCAGTGTTTCCATTTTAGGATGCTTTTGGCGCAGAGAGGAGGAAAGCTAAAACACTTAATTTTTCCATTGCTTATGGAAAGACAGCTGTTGGGCTATCCAAGGATTGGAAGGTATGAAGCTTATTGCTACCAAAGTACCAACCTAGATCTGCATTTCAAACTAGGATTTTTGGGTCAGCAATCTAATCAAAGTATGCAGGAATTGATCATTTCTTTTTAGAGTTGACTTTAGTGATTCTTTTATCACCACTGTCCGAGCAAGACAACAGTAGTTGCGTGCTATGGCAATTTTCATAACTTGATCTGAGTCCTGCTGCTGCTAAGGAACGAGGATGCTTTGCTCCTTAATTTCTTTCCTTTTTTTTGCCAACTAGTTAACATGCACGTGCGACACGCACGTGCCTAGAAAAAATTTGTTGTTTTTGTTGTCATTTTCTAGCTTGTTTATAGTTATCATAGTATTTTCAAGTTTATTTGAAACCAACATTTGTCATTTTCTAGCTTGTTTGTAGTTATCATCTTATCCTAGTATTTTCAAGTTTATTTGAAACCAACATTTTTCCATTATTTGGAACTATATTGAAGTATATTGAATGTGGCCACTAATTGTAAATTTAGACAGGGCAAGAGCCACTACTTATATTTGTAAGTTTTATTTCATTTTGAATATAAATTCATTTACTTTTTGATCTGTCGTTCAGATATTTTTCCATCCAAAGTACAGTAGCCGGAAGCAAAGCAGTCCAAGAGGATGGACAACTTTTGTTGGATTTTTTATGTGCTGAAACGATGAATAATAAACTGAAGTGCATCTAATTCCCTATATGGATTGACTGTTCTAACTGACGCAAACTGCAGTGATTTGGTTTATTTCTTACTATGCAAGATCAGACATGCCATTGATACGTCGTGCGTCAGAATCATCACAAAGAGTTTGCAAGATCGGTTGCTTGTTGTTTCTTGCCTATTTTCTTCACTTGATGACTTGGACGGAAGCTTGCAAAGATTGGAGATCACAAAGGCAGCAAGTCACACAGTTGGTACTGAAAAGATTGAGTGACTTTTCACAAATAAAAAAAAAGAAAAAAAAAGAAAAGATTGAGTGACATTATGCAGTGGAGGATGTAGCTTGCACTTGCACCGTGTGGTGCGCAGGCACACACGCACCTGCACCTAATTGGCATTAGGTCGTACAGCTCGTTCTGGCCGGCGGGTAACGCATCATCTCCTGGAGGTCAGGCGCCTTAGGCATCTCCTCGATCGACCATCTCCGTTGCCCTTTTCCTGACGAGTTGCCAGTCCAGGGAGTTCCTGCAGCAGGAGTAACATCAGGATACGGGACATATATTCGATCACTCATCACATTAGGTTCTTGCGCTTAGGGGGTTGGCGGCACTGGAACCGTTAGGGTTGGAGGTGGCGGCTGTAGCCTTGCGGATGGCGAGGCGACGATCGGACGGGAGGGCCAGGGCGAGGAGTTACGCCGGCAGCGCAGATCTGGAGAGGATCAGGGGCACGATATGATTGGAAATAGATGAGGTGTGGCGCAAGAAAGGAAATAGCCCAAATCTCAAGCGGGTACAGGCGGGCGTGTACGTCGTCGACGGGTGAAAACAAACGAGGCATCGTGTTAGACACAGTATAAACACGCGTAAAGAATTAAAAGTTTTCCGGCCGGGCCTATTTTTCAGGTTAGAACGGGAGATTAGATGCGTTGGATTTATGATCTAAGGGCTAAAACATAGGGTGAGTAGCAATTGCCGAGTAATAGGTATTTTTCAATTCCTTCGCTACACGCACGTGCGACACGCACGTGTGTACCATACAACTTTATTCAAGCGCAACTAAGCAGGGCACAACTGCAAAATGTATTCACGAGATTATTCTTCAAACAAAGGTTCAACAGAAGACCTGTAACTCTAGATACGGCTCCTGTAATTCCAGCTTCAGCCCCTCACATGACGAGGAGATGGGGACCTTGAGTAGCTTCTTCCTCTCCTGTATTTGTGAAATGATAAAAAATGTGTGCTAAAAAAAGAAAGGGGAATGCAATCTAGCTGGAGTATTCAAGGAAACCTCCTGCATGTTCAATTAAAAAGAAAAAGAATTCAAAGAAATACCTAAAATCCATAGAACTGTTCAGGCAGTTTCCTTTGAGATGATCCTTTTCTCCACAACAGTGGCACCTATCTTTCTACTCAGCTTTGAAATCACGAACAGATTAGGGAAAAGATCAACAAAGGGCAGGGAATATAAATGGTTGGAGCAACCAAAAAGAATTATCCAATTAACTTTATTGTCCTCAACAACAATCATTAAAGCTCTGGTGTAGCTCCAAAACACAACAAAAGAAGTGAACACAATTTATTAAAATGTCACATGCCATGTATGTAGTAGAGAACAGTGGTAGCAAGAGCTTACCCCCTCTTGCAAAATCAAAAACAATGCAGCATCCATGAAATTCTTGACCGTCAAGTTCAGACCTTGCAACATCTGCATCTCGGTGATCATATACTCCTACAATATGATCTAGCAAATGAAAACACAGGGTGGGTCTTAAATGTGAAGAGTATTATGAAGTACCCATTACTAATCCCAAAGATCACAAGTGGACATCTTGTGAATCAAAGAAGCAAAAAATTTTACTTACAACAAAGCCATAGATCTCCTTCATATTTACTTTCCGCACTCTAGGGAATGATTGGCAGAAGCAGCAATGCCAAAGACTCTGGTAATGAAAATGCATCTCCAGTTAGTAATAAAACTACACACCACTTTTTCATAAGTGTTCTTTTGATAAAATAAATGAGGATATTTTCAAATTAATTGTTAAAAATCTGCTTAGAACTTTGGAGCAACAAAACCAATTTCATTGATAGCACACTCCAACCATGGACACTAATTTAGGTTGACAACCCCAAATACCCAACAAGAATATCCAGTCAAAATTTGTAATAAAGGACTTTGGCATGTTATGGGAAATTGACAATAAACAAGGGAAACAAAATACCAAGTATTAGTGCAATCTACCTGGTCAGATCATTAAGAATTCGTTACTTTCCTGGGATCCATCTCGGCGACATTGGAGAAACATCTTCACCACGACATTGGAGAAACAACTTCACGACAGTCAACAGGTAGGATCAGCCTTAACAAAACAAAAAACGAAGGAGATGCACATAGATCGAACTGCTGTCAACTCCCAATTTAAACAGCGGAACCATTTAAGAAGCAAATGATCGTGATGAACACATGGTCGCACACTCGCACATACTGTGTACTCACCTTAGTTTCGGTCCCTCGAACCCTGCAACGAGAAGACCGAGATCATTATTTTTTTTTTGATAAAGTCAATCCTTCCCTATCCACGTGGATTGGAGTATAGAAAATAAACTGTGTTTTTTCATCTTAATAAATCCTTCCAAAGCATATGGATTGAAGAGGATTTCCATGTGTATAAACAAACCCTATCTACGGGGATTGAAGCAGCAAATGATCGATATGAAACCTAACGACGCCGGGCGGGCGCAGCTAGCTACACGGAGAGCGAGCATGATGACTGACCATAGAAGTCAGAGCTGATGACGATGGTGCGCGTGCGGGTGTTGAAGTGGTTGTTGATGAAGACTTGACGTCGTAGCACCGCACTCCTGGCTTCTCGTGTTCTCTCGGCACACGTAGACGGCATGTGCATGCATGGCCTACGTGCACGTATATGCATATACATCTAGGGCTTTTGCTTGCTTCTTGTAGTAGTACCTGGCGTCTTCAGGTTCCCTGTCCTGGCGGCCGCATCACGTCTCGGCCTCCGAGTCCACAGCACGGGCACATCCGGCACCGGCAAGCCGAAACCCACCGGCGATGCTCCGTCTCCTTGTGACGCGATGATTAGGCCACAACGTCATGGAAGTCGCGTGTGATCTAGCCCGCCTCTCCGCACCCGTGTCTGTCATGTCCAGCCTAGTGCCGTTGGTGCTGGAGACGGGAGCACGAGCGGCGCGTTGGCTTCCTCGGCCGGCTGAGATGAGGGTCGCGGATGTGGTGAGGATGACGGCGTGTGTGATGGAGGCGTGTGACGATAGGAAATTAAGTTGGAAAGATGCCGTAGGAACTGGAGAGGTAGCGGATGAGCAGGCGGGTACCGATGGGTGGGTAGGAAAATTGCCGGTGAAAATAACGTGAGAGAGCGCGGCATACTATGCATAAACACGCATAAACATTAAAAAGTTTTCCGGTCGGGCCCGTTTGTTAGATTAGGACGGGAGATTAGATGCGTTGGATCTGTGATCTAAGGGATACAAATTTAGGTGGGTAGGAAACATAAAGGTGAGAGGATATTTTCAATTCTTTCGCTCTTTTATAGTATAGATTTGTGAGATACATGGCATATTATCTCTATTTAAATTTCTAGCATGTTAGGTACTGGTAATTGCCAATTCAATTCTTATGCAGTGTATCCTAGATATCTTTCCCTTCATGTTTGTGCTCTGTATGGTACAAAAGATCTTTTCGAAAAGGTGTCATAACAAGTTCCGGAGTTGTGGCCCAGGTTTCTGTTAAGGAGGCAAGGGATACATTGAAGCTCTGGTATAGAGATAGAAAAGAAGTGTTAGCTTGGCAAAAAATTCAGAAGAAGCTTGTACACGAGAAATGTGAGGTCTACACTTTGCTTGGGCGGTCGCACCATTTTCCTAACTCTGGTGAACGAGGTCATATTGAGCGTGCTGCTATAAATGCACCAGTGCAGGTACTGATTACTAATTGTGGCTCAATGCTTCATTGCTTCTAAAACTTGACCTTCAGTGTGGTATCTCTGATCGTCAGGGAAGCGCAGCAGATATTGTTATGCGTGCCATGCTTGAGATCGAAAGGAATGCCTATACTTGGCCATGCAGCCCGAGGCCCGGTGGCCCGGCCCACGGCCCGGCGTTTTGGCCTGGCCCGAGCACGGCACGGCCCAGTGGCCACCGGGCCTGGGCCGGCCCGGCCCGAGGGACCAGGCCGTGCCTGAGCCGCCACCCAGGCACGTGGCACGGCACGGGCACGGCCCGGTCCAAGAGGCGGCCATTAAATTAATAACTATGTGAATATTTTGCACAACCCACTGCAATCCATACATATATATAATATCTTCATCACTCCAAACCCTAATTTCCTCCCACTCCCACTCTCCCAGACGGCGCTGCTCTTCCCTTCCCCTCCCCATCCCTCGCGCCGCTCTTCCCTTCTTCGCACGCTGCTCTCGGGCCGCCCGCGGCACGCAGGGCACGACGTGCTCTCGGGCCGGCCCGACGGCCCACGGGCCGTGCCTTGGGCCGGAGGCCAGGCACGAGCACGCCACAGGCACGGCCCGTCAGGCACGGCGGCCCGTGGCGGCACGACGCGGGCCGGCACGGCACGGCACGTCGTCGGGCCGGGCCAGCACGGCACGGCCCGTTGGACATCTATAGGAATGCCCGCCTTAAGGAGCTTGGTTGGAGGCTCTTGCTGCAGGTTCGTCTTCTCTTCTTTTTTATAATACAATGCATTCTGGCTGACAACTTTATTACGTCTTCAAAGATGGGCAAGCCAGTATTTGTGTTTCCTTCGATGTAAACAGAAGTGAAGCTGACAGATAACTATTCGATAACATCATTTGGATAACATTGGTTGCAATGTTTTCATGTCAGGTGCATGATGAATTGATACTGGAAGGGCCTTCAGAATCTGCTGAGGTGGCCAAGGCTATAGTGGTGGAGTGTATGTCCAAACCTTTCTACGGAACCAACATTTTGAAAGTCGACCTGGCTGTTGATGCCAAGTGTGCAAAGAGCCGGTGTGCTGCCAAATAGTCTGAGCAGATGCTGTCATCCGAGGAATATCTATTTATATATTTATATATATGCACATGTATCATGTTGTTATGTGGGGCCGCTCCTACACAAGGAAACGTCGCGCCCGCGACGTGCGCCGGGCTGCAGAACGCGCAGCCGCGCCGTCGCCCACGGGTCAGGTGGAACTGACTAGTGGCTAGATGGAAATAATAGGTCGGTTCCTTAGATTGAGGAGCAATTAGCTCTGAGTTTGTTAGCCTCAAGGCTTATATATTCTTGTACGCAGACTAGGAAGGAATTAAGCAATATATTATCATCTAATCTCTCTTTCTCTCTTCTCCAAACAAGCTAGGCGAAGAGGGGCAAAACCTCGCCCTAAGTCATGGATCGCGACTACGATCTACGTAGTCAAGGTCCTCCTACCCTAGGGCTTGAGGCCCTTGATCTACGTAGTCAAGGTCCTCCTACCCTAGGGCTTGAGGCCCTTGACAATCTGGTATCACGATCCCGGTGTTCCTCGCCTGTTCGTTCCACTTCTCCGCCGTCGCCGCACTCTGCCTCCACGTTGTCCCCCATGCCCCACTCGGCCACCATGGGTGACAATGCCGACCTCAAGGCCACCTTGGATACCCTGGCCGCCGCCGTCAATACGTTGTAGGCCTCAGTCGAGGCCAACTCCCAGGCGATCCAGCGCTTGGCCGCCGACCCCAAGCCACCGCAGTCGTCCTCCTCCGCCATCGGATCGGGCACAGGCGAGCATCATCAGGACTGGCCCCCGCGATTCCAAAAGATGGACTTTCCGCGGTATGACGGCAAGACCGATCCCCTGATCTTCATTAACAGATGCGAGTCGTATTTCCATCAACAGCGCATCATGGAGGAGGAGAAGGTGTGGATGGCCTCCTACAACCTCAAGGACAGCGCACAGATGTGGTACATCCAAGTTCAACAAGACGACGTCATGGTGCCGCTTCAAGGATCTGCTTCACCTCTGCTACAGGCCGCCGCTGCGCTTCAACCCTCTCTACGAGCTGGCCGAATGCAAGCGCACTAGCACCGTGGCGGAATACCAGGATCTTTCAAGCGCTCCTCCCCCGAGCGGGACCGCTCGAAGAAGCTCAATGCGTGCAGCTCTTCATCGGAGGACTTCAGCCCACAAACCCTCACCGGGGCCATGAGCCTGGCGTGCAAGCTTGAACTCCAGGAGCAGTATGTGGTGGCTCCCCCGCGAGCGGCGCCCCGAGGTCTTCTTCCTCCGCTAGCGCCTCGCCTCGCGCTGCCAGCGCCGCCAGTGCCCAAAGCGGCCACCCAGCCCACGGTCAAGGTGGAGGGCCGGACGATCAAGGTGGAGGGCCGGACGATCAAGCGTCTCACTCAGGCAGAGCAGGAGGAGCGGCGCTGCCTCGGCTCTGCTACAACTGTGACGAGAAATTCACCCGGGGCCACAACCGCGTCTGCAAGTACCTCTTCCTCCTTGATGGCGTGGTGGAAGATGACAACGCGGAGGCCTTCGAGACCGTCGGGGACAACACCACCGAGGAGACGCCCCACTACTCCATGCATGCCATCGTCGGCGTGGCATTCAGCGACACGATACAGGTCCCGGTCGCTCTGGGCGACACGACCCTCACCGCCCTCCTCGACTCGGGATCCAACCACAACTTCATCTCCGAGGCCGCCGCACACTGCTCCGAGCTGCCCCTCCAACGCCAGCCCCGACTCACGGCTACGGTGGCCAACATCGAACAAGTCGTGTGCCTTGGCGTCATCCGCCAGGCCACGCTCTCTATCGGCAGCGACATGTTCTTCGCCGACCTCTTCGTCATGCCGCTCGCGGACTACGACGTTGTCCTTGGCACCCAATGGCTCGCCACATTAGGCCCGATCGTGTGGGATTTCAGAGTGCGCACGCTGACCTTTAGGCGCCACACACGCGAGGTGTGCTGGCACGGCCTAGCAGGCCGGCAGCCCCCGACATCAGCGCGACCACAGTGAGCTCTTTCACCGACGTCTTCGCTGAGCCCCCCGGGCTGCCCCCACCTCGAGGCCGCGACCACAACATCACCCTAGTGGCGGGGGCACAGCCCATGGCCGTCCGGCCCTATCGCTATCTGGCGCTGCACAAGGATGAATTGGAGCGCCAATGTGCGGCCATGCTGGACCAAGGGCTCATTCGCCGGAGCTCTTCAGCATTCTCCTCCCCGGTCCTCCTCGTCAAGAAGGCTGACAGGTCATGGCGCTTCTGCGTCGACTACCGCGCCCTGAACGCCATCACCGTCAAGGACGCCTTCCCCATCCCGGTCGTCGACGAGCTGCTCGATGAGCTCCACGGCGTCAAATTCTTCACCAAGCTCGACCTGCATTTGGGCTACCACTAGGTCCGCATGAGTATAGACGACATCGCCAAGACGGCGTTCCGCACCCACGATGGCCTCTACGAGTTCGTGGTGATGTTGTTCGGGCTATGCAACGCCCTAGCCACGTTCTAGGCGCTCATGCACGACGTTCTGTGACCCTTCCTCTGACGGTTTGTGCTCGTATTTTTTGATGACATTCTCATCTACCGCACTTCCTGGGCGGATCACCTCCGGCACCTCCGCACGGTCCTCACTATGCTGCGCCAACACCGCCTCTTCGTCAAGCGCTCGAAGTGCGCTTTCGGCGTCGACTCCGTCTTCTATCTCGGCCATGTCAATTCCGAGGCAGGCATCGCCATGGATCCTGCCAAGGTGCAGGCGGTCCTCGACTGGCCCCAACCCCGCTCGACGTGCGCGGTGCGGGGGTTCTTGGGCCTCGCAGGGTACTACCGCAAATTCGTCCATGACTACGGCGCCATTGCGGCTCCCCTCATGGCGCTTCTGAAGAAGGAGGGGTTCATGTGGACCGACGAGGCCACCGCGGCGTTCACGGCCCTCAAAGTCGCGGTCACCTCGGCGCCGGTGTTGGCTCTCCCGGACTTCGGCCGACCGTTCGTCGTCGAGTGCGACGCGTCGACACATGGCTTTGGGGCGGTCCTCCTCCAAGACAAGCACCCCCATCCCCTACTTCAGCCGCTCGGTCACGCTGCGCCACCACTCACTCGCCGCCAACGGGAACTCATCGGCCTCGTCTACGCCGTCCGCCACCGGCGCCCATACCTATGGGGTCGTCGATTCACGATGTGGACGGACCACTACAGCTTGAAGTTTCTCCTCGACCAGTGCCTCTCACAATCCCCCAGCATCATTGTGTGGGCAAGCTTCTGGGCTTCGACTTCGTCGTCGAGTACAAACCGAGCATCCTGAACATGGTGGCCGACACTCTCTCTCGCCGTGACACCGAGGACTAGGCCATCCTTGCCATCTCCAGCCCGCACTTTGACTTCATCGACCGCCTACGCAAAGGTTGGTAGTAGAGAGGTGAAACCGCGTAGGTGACGAGGCTCAACCTCAGCGGCAAAGCATCCGCCAAGGGAATTGCGAAGACGACAAGGTTGAACCTTTGGCGGCAAGCATCCACCAAGGGTGCCACTACGAGCACAGTGGCAAAGCAGAAGTTGAAGCCTATGGATGATCTACCTATTCCTTGATGTCATATGCAATTAGCATCATTACATGGTCTTTTCTTAGCAGCATGGTTGAATGTGTTCTGTTTTTAATAACTATATGTGTCGGTGTTATGAAACCACCAACGAGTAAATTTCTAATTGTACGTGTCGGGATCAGATGGTGAGACAAAAAGATACAAGGATTTATATTGGTTCAGGCCGAACAATCCCTACGTCCAGTGTGAGGTGGTACTCGTGTTTCTTATCTCTTGCTTGCCAAGGGGTCTACAAGCTTGGACGAGAGAGGGAGACGGGCTCCCAAGTCTCTGTGGCCATGAATGTGTGAGTGCTCGAATGCTGCGTTGTTCGGTGTCATGTGAAGGAACCGTGTACATGATGAGTAGTGTACATGATGAGTAGTGTTACACAAGAAGTGGTGCCTTCCGGGGGTGAGAATTCACCCATACTGTCCATCCTTTTCCCTGCTCACATTTGCCCCGTACCAGACTCCGCCCTGTGTCGTACCTGATTTTACGTATTTCGTACACACCAGGGATGGATCGTAGCTGTTGTGATTGGCATGGTCACGCACATCTGCCTGATTACGCCTTGTCATCATGGCGTAGTAGGTGTTTGACATTCGGCGTTACGCATGTTGAGCCCTGGTTACCCCAACTGCTTCCTACTAGAGGTCTGGTCTTATCCAAGTACGGCGCCCTCCTCCTTTAGCCTGCCTAAGGGGTGGTCGACATGATTTCCCCTGTGTCCGGTCGCTGCGGCGATCTCTACTGTCCCGTTTACCGGAGCCACTCCCGTGTACGTATAGGCATGCCTGGTGACTGGTACTATCCCTGTCTCGACGGGACACGTGTTGCGACGGCCACTCTCACCACGTCGGGCGAGGCAGAGGCTCCTTTACTTCTTTGATGTAGTATTCTGGAGTAGCAGAATTCCTAGGAGATACTGTGGGAAATTTTATCTTTTTCCTAGCCTCTCTGAGATCTTTTGGCAAGCCATGCACAATAACCACATCACTGGAAAGTGCATGTATGAAATGATCTTCATCGTATATATAGATAAGAAAAGCTTTTGAACTTCGGACTGCAAAGTTGGAACAGAGGAAAGGCTATATTTTAGAGGTCGAGCAGAAAAAAAAGGATAAGGAATAGACAACCACCATAATGAATTTCAGAATGAGGAAGGGCACAGCAACCTGATGCCTTTTGCACGAGTTGTTGCTTGTATCTCAGGAATAACCAGAGTGGCATTTAATAGCCTGGCAACGGCAACAAGATCACAGATCTAATAAAGGAAACAATGTCATGATCCTATTACAATGATATAACAAGTACAAGGATACTTTACACATTACACAAGAAAACTTACTGAAGACTGTATCTTCTCAAAGCCACCATATATCTTTGCATAAATAAAACATTATGCTTACTGGGAGCTGCAATAAGGTAACCAGACAGATTTATCAAGGTTTAGTTATATTATTATCGTAAAATGGTTTGATGCTGAGTATACAAATCATAGCATTTCAGGTAATCTAAAATCACATCAAGAAACATTATAAGGTCAACAACCTAACACTAATGGTTCCAATGTTGGGAAAATATAGAATATTTAATTATCATTCTGAATGAATCTCAACATACGACAAAATGTGGAAACTAATGAAGAATGCTAGCATATTCAGTGCCTGGAAAATATAAGTTATACAATGCCAAGTAAGAGAACTAATGAAGAATGCTAGCATATTCAGTGTCTGGAAAATATAAGTTATACAATGCCAAGAGTGCACCTGGGTGCGTTTGTGCCCATTTTAGTCTGAGCACTGATATTTATACATGTCAAAAACATGTCGGAAAAAAAATCAAAGACCGATAGCATCATAGAATATGCAAACTTGAAGAAAAATGATCGCCGTGCATACCAAAACAATGCATATCACTACTATATGCATGTATCTTTTGAGACATTTCTTATACACAAATTGTTTGTTCAAAAAGAAATACAAATGCACCTACATTTTTTTTAACTCAGTGTCTAAAGTAACCAAACGACTAGTTGAACAAAAGATGTCACAATGAAAATACTAATAAAGTAGGTGCAAGTTTAAGATCAATTTACCAGCATATGATTTGCTAGGTTTCACAAAAGGATGCAAATGATCAAGTGGGACCAATGGACCCCACAGTCTCCGTGGTCGAGGCCTCTGCCAAAAAACCAAGAAGCATAGAAAAAGATGTTAGACATAATCGATGATAACCACTACAAATTAGCAGCAAAGGGCTAACCAGAAAGAAAAAGAAAAAAAAATTGCAGCAAGACGTACCTCAACCAACCCAATGAGGCAAGCATGGATAAAAATTAGGTGCAGGATGTTTCTAAGTTTTGACCATCCATTCAAAAGGATATCATAAGTTGAGGAAGTATGTAAAACTCCTCTCCTTTCATCTCACTGAACAACTCTTTATGCATGATGGCATATCTGGCCTAGCTGGAAGACACTCCAACGGTTAGAACCCCTTCTTGCAACTGTAAAGTTTCTGGAAGAATCATCTCATTCGACCATCCTATAGGCAGATAATATATTGACACTTCATTTTTTTCCCTAAACCTTGAAAAGGGTCTTAAGTAAACGTCGAGCTTCCCCAGTCATGCCCGGCCTTGAAAATGCTCTGGACATAGAGCCGATAGTGCCTTTAGATGGTTTAAATCCTAGCTCTTTCATATCTTTGAGAAGTATTCTTACCTCAGTTCCATTTCTAAGCTTTGACCATCCATTCAAAAGGATATCATAAGTTGATGACATATGTAAAACTCCTCTCCTTTTCATCTCACTGAACAACTCTTTAGCTTGATTCATCATTCCAGCTTTAGCAAAGTCACTCATGAGTGAATTATACGTGCTTGCTTTGGGAATAAAGCCTTTACTCACCATCTCACAATACAGCCTCAGTGCTTCAACTTTGTTGCTTTTCTTTGCATACCCTGTCACCAGTATATCATAGGTGAGATTATTGGGCTCAAAGCCCATCTTCTTCATCTCACTGAGAACAGTATCCGCTTCTCCAATTCTTCCAGCGGACTCAAGGCCACCCAGAAGTGTGTTGAATGTAGCTATATTAGGAGAGAGGCTTTGATGAAGCATCTGAGCATACATTGCAAATGCATTATCTAGATGGCTGCTCTTACAATGGCCAAGAATGAGAGCATTGAATGTGATAGTGTCTGGTGCAATTCCTCTCCCCAACATTTCATCCAAAACAACTGTAGCTTTCATTGTCATTCCGTGGCAACACAAAACATGCACGAGTGTATTGTAGACAGTGATGTCAGCATGAAGACCAGCACTCATCATCAATTCATGAATTTCCAAAATCACATCCGGCTTCCTGCCTCCAGAACATGCTTGCAGCACCCTTTGATGAGTCAGAGAGGTTGGAGTGAATCCAGCAGAAGCCATCTCATTTAGCAAATTTTTTGCCTTGGCCACAACCCCGGCCTCAAGAAGGCCCACAACAAGTGTAGTATATGTGATAAGATTAGGCTTTATTGAATTCCACTTCATTTCCTTCAGTAGCTTTAGAGCTTTGGAGGTCTTCCCTTCCCTGCACCGTGCAGCAATCATAGTGTTATATGTTGCTTGATCAGGTTCTAAGCCTGTATTTCTCATCTCTTTCAAAAAGGATTTTGCTTCACTGAACTTGCCAAGCGTGCAAAGGCAATTGATAAACACATTATAGACAACAGCATCAGGTGACAGGTTTTTCTCCATCAACTCCTGACCAACCTTAAAAGCAGCTGGCATGTTTCCTGTTTTAAAAAGCCCATCCATTAAGGTGGTATAGTTGACATGGTCTAGCAACAGACCACGTTCACCCATATCTTTAAATAATGCTTCAGCTCCCTCTATATTCCCATTCTTTCTCAAACCATTCACCAGTGAGTCAATGACAAAGTTGTTTGCCTCAACACCCTCATGCAACATATCACGGTACACATCAAGAGCTGCTTCTTGCCCCTGGAACTTGAAGAAGCCATCAATAAGTGTTCCATACGTCACAACATTAGGAGCAATGCCACTGTCCTTCATCTTCCTCATATAATCAGCTGCTTTGCCGAGACATCCCCTTTTAACAAGACCATTGATGATCGATGAGAATGTGACAATATTCGGGCGAAGAGATTTCTCCTCCATTTGCAACAACACCTGCTCTGCGCCATCGATATTGCCAGCTCTGCAGTGTGCATCGACCAGTACAGTGTAAGTTACACAGTTGGGAGTAATATTATCCGACTGAGCATGCCAAAGCACATCCTTAGCTTCCTCAATCTTCCCTTCCTTACCTAAACGGTCCATCAGAGCTGTATACATGACCAGATCCATGACCACGCCCCTTGAAACCATCTCTCCCAATAGACCAAGTGACTCATTGCCCCTCAGCGCTTTCGCCAGTGAATCAATAAGCGTACAATAGGTCACATGGTTCGGCGCAACTCCAATCTTGTCCATCTCCCTGAAAAGCACATATGCCTCTGAGAAACGGCCATCCCTGCAGAGGCCATCGACAAGAGCACTGAGCGTGACCACATCAGGCAGCACACCCGACCTGACCATCCCCTCGTACAAACTGAACGCCTCCTCAATCCCCTTCCTCTTACAATACTCCCCAATGAGCGTCGTGTACGTCACCACATTCGGTTCCACCCCATCAGCCTTCATCCTCTCCACTACCTCCAGTGCAGCATCAGCATCGCCGGAGTGGCAGAACCCATTAACCAGGGTATTATACCCCACCACGTCAAGCGCCACACCTTGTGTTCTCATCCTCTCCACCACCACCAATGCTGCGGCCATGTCCTGTACTTTACGGTGCCCGTCAATGAGAGCATTCCATCCCACCACATCCAAGCCATCAATTCCTCGGCCTCGGAGTAGCATCTCCGCCAATGCCTCGGCCTCGCTGACCAGGCCGGTCCTGCAGAGCCCCACGAGCGCCGTGCTCACGGTGACCCCGTCCCAGGGCACGCCGCGCTTGCACATCTCGGCGAGCACGGGCGGCGCGAGCCTCCCGTGGCCCTGCTCGGAGAGGCCAGCGAGGAAGATGTTGTAGCTGACGGTGTCAGACGCGACCTGCGCCTGGGCCCCCGAGGAGGAACGGAGCAGGCTCAGCGCGGGGCGGAGCGAGCGGAGGCTGCAGTAGGAGAGGATGATGGAGTTGAGGGTGAGGGTGTCACCTGGCACGGGGCAGAAGCGGACGGCGGCGGCGGCGAGGCCCGAGGAGGCGAGGGCGGGGATGAGGCGGCGGAGGAGGCGTGCTGGAGGCGAGGCGGGGAGTGAGGAGACGACGTGGGAGGCGGCGGAGAGGCGGCCGGCACGGAGGAAGGCGAGCGCGAGGGAGCAGAGGAAGGAGGCCTGGAGGGCCGGGGTTAAGCCCTGAGGCGGAGATGCCGCCATGGTGGTGGTGGTCGGCGACGAGGGGAATGGAGTGGAGGCCGGCGAGGTGCGGAGGAAGACGAGGACAAAGCCCGTTGGGCCTGACTGAGGTGGGAGAAGCTGGTGGGCTCTGTGGATGATGTGGGCAAGACTTTTAGCCCACAGAGTTGTGATTGTGCCAGAATCACTTTTAGACTTCTTATTTAACTGTTTATCTTATTTTAAAAAAATTTATAAATATTATTTATTTTGTTATGACTTATTTTACCATTAGAGATACTTTAATAATGATGTATTTATTTTATTATTTACTTAAAATTTTGAATAAGACGAACACGAAGTCTAAAAGTTAAAAATGACGCTTTCAATGGAACGGATGGAGTATTCTAGATCTCTTGTCAAATGATGTAACAATCCTGATGGAATAAAGTTTGCCAGTTTGATTAAAAAAAAAGGTAGGGTACTTGATGGGGTAAAAGTTGAGCTTTCCAGCTTGTGATTCCTTCAAATTCTTGGTGCACACCGCAGCAGAGAAAGCTAGGTAGCCTAGGTGCAACTTCCGAAACTATCGATCATGTTGTTGATTTCAGTCTCTTTTCATCCCAGGAGTTGCTTAGCCGGACAAATCCGGATAGCACTCTTTTGAAGTATATGATAAATAAATGGAAATTTAAAGCCCCTCCAGTTTTACCCAAGGCAGTGGGGGTACTTTAACATAGCCTCAATTTGAATTGCCCAACAATTTTGCGAGATGTTTGGATGAGCAAAACTCATTTACACTCGCCCAAGTTTTATAATTTCCTAGTTCTGACTGATTTCCTCAGTGATTAACCGTCGGTGTTCTTCTCAACGTCCTTGCCACTGCTCAGATCCTCAAAGATTTTACGCCCTGCTGTATACAGAGCTGCTTCCGACTTATGTGAAAAAAAAAGTCTGGATTTTCCATCTGCTTCATGCGCTGCTCAATAGTGAATACCTTGCAACTGTACAAGGAAACGCAAAACGATATGTTTCATTCTGCAAACAACAAATAGCTGGAACAATTTAATTTACGACCAACCTCAGTGTGGGCACGCACATCACTGGACAAGAGGTTAGGTCACAAAAATAACGTCAGCTGTTGTTGGAGTTGGAGCTCATCAAACAGCCCCTGTGGATTCTGTTGCGGTGGTCATTTAAACTTAATCATTTTTCCACTTTCCCCCATCCCAATTGCTTCCACGCCCGGATACCTTTTTTTTCAAAGGGACGGCAAAAGCTTTGCTACTATTTTTATTAGACGATGAAAAGAAAAACAAAGTGGCAGCCCAATTTTTCGAGTGGAAACCGGATCCAAAAACCACCCACTGAGAAGAGTGTATCACTCATCGTATACAACTTTGGTGCTCCAACTACTCTACTCACAAGTAACTTGGTCGAATCGACCTAACTAACAACTATCCAACTAACAGCAACCGTGCCAAGGCACGCCTCTACTTGATGCTCCAACTTGGTTGAATCGACCCAACTAAACAACTCAACTAACTACTAAACAAGGACATGAGGAACATGGAGATCCGCTGAGGCACCACAAAGACCAGATGGCAAGAAGCAAAACCGCAGAACTAGAAAGCCTAGCCTGCCCCCAAGGAGGAAACGACGCAAAAGCGTCGACAAGATAGCCCGTCAACGGAAGGTTTTCACCTGCAACATCCAGCACGGTAGGAGGAGAGGTAGGAAAGGATGCCTCCAAGAAGGGAACGACGTCCGCAGACGTCGTCGTTCAAGCTCTCACCCCGACCTCGAACACCCTCCACACCGCCGCCACCAAAGACCCCACCCTACCAGGGAGGCAGGGTGCGGCAAAGATTCAGTAGCAGCCGCCCGTCCGCCGCCCATAGGAGCGCCATCAAGGAGAAGTGTCGGGAGAAGCTCGCCGGAATAAGACCAGCTCGCTCCGCCACGGAAGCCGGCCCGAGGAAGGGGGAAGGCAGCTGATGGGGAGAAGAGAGCCGGGATCAGAAGAAGCCCCAGATCGCCCAGCCCACCAGCGTCCCTACCCCTCGCCGAGCCGACTCTTCATCCACCACGCCGCACAAGGTCACCAGTAGCCTCTGCACTGCCGTTTTGCGCCAGCCCCATGGCACCTCCACCGCCAGCGAGCTCCACTGGAGCAAAACCAGCAACGAAGGTGGAAGAACTGCAGCCATCACCTCGGCCCAGCACCGTCAACAGTGCCACCATGGCACCACGGACATGCCAACGCTAGGTCGCCACCTTGACGCCGCTGGAGCACACCCAGCCAAGCCAGGCCGGCCACACCACCACGGCGTCACCGACGAGCTGCCGCACCACCACCTCCTCCGCTCGCACACGTCCTGCCTCTGCGCACCCATCTCGCGGCCGCTACGCCAATGCACATCCGCACCCCCGCCTGCAGCGCCACTCGCACGCCCCCGGAGATGCGCCGGCGCAGCCCCGGCCTGCAGCGCCGCCCGTCGCGCAGCCCTCACGCTGCCTCCCGTGGCACTCGCGCCGCAGCCTCGGCCCGAAGCACCCGGCCGCACACCACGTTGCTGATCCGGGTGGGAGAGCACCGAATCCGCGCAGATCGGGTGGGAGAGCGCCCGATCCGCCCACATCGGAGCCGGATTCGCGCCGCTGCTCGCTGGGCGTCGCCCCACTACAGGTCGCACCACGAGCTCGGGAGCCACCACTGCGAAATAGGGATGGAGGGAAGATCCCTGCCGCCACCATCCTTGTCCTCAGCCGGAACTTTGGCGTTGAACTCCGGCAGTGGCAGGGCTAAGAACGGCCGAGGAGGTCCTGGCGGCGTGGGAGTCGGGACGCCGCCCGAGTCGCTCCGAAGGAGAGCGACGCGGGGGCCTTAGTATGTCTTGATGTTACGCCCAGATACCTATCAAAACATAAACCGCTCTTTACACATTCAAGGCTGTTCTCACAAATATAGGTTGGAGCACAAAATATAAATGGCTCCAGCTACTAACATCCGATCATAGGTTAGCAATAATATCGACCAGGTCCTAATTAAAACAGAACACATCCAACCATGCTCTCCCAAGCCGGTAAGAAAGACCGTGTAATGACGCTACTGCACATGACATAAGGAAGCGATAGATCATCCAAAGCTTCAACTTCACATGATTCTGTTGCGGAGGTCATTCAAACTTCATCCTTTTTGCACTTGCCCCCATCCCAATTGCTTCCACCGCACCCAAGCAGAAACAGATATTTGGTGTCAAAATATAAACAGCACTTTACCTACTTCAAGGGTGTTCTCACAAATATAGGTTGCAGCACAAAATATAAACGGATCTTTCATTCAAGAATAAAAGTTGGAACAACTTTGGAAGAAACAGGGCGTCGATGACAATTATGGATATCGAAGTTTATCACCCCGAGAGATGAGATTTGTTTAGACAACATAATTGCTGATAAACACACAGGCCTGTCATATCATCATGTAATACGGAGAATTATGGGCCTAAAATAAAGTATGTAATGTACGTACCTGGTGATACATTGAGCCCCGCTGGGAGTGGCACGGAGGTAGCGCCACCTCAACAATGGTCTTGGGTGTTTTTGCTGGGTGGCAGAGATGACCCTAGTCCCCTAAACCGGTAGCCTTCTACGCGTTCCACATCACCCGGAATGACAAGGTAGACGACATTATCACCGTGTTCGGCTGCCCTGAAAAGCACTGTGCAACGGCTTATGCTGACCAGGCAGAACAGTATCCTCCAGCCAGCCAGCCAAGACAGCCGGCCACCATAGATTCAAATATTCAAATTCAAACTTCATTACTAAATAAAGGCGCCAGGAGGAACCAAACTGAGAAATCACAGATGCACTAGGAGGAATCAAATTCAAACTTCATTACAGCCCAGAGATGAATGTCTTGTCTGCCCAGAGATCTTCTAGAAGCAGCTTGGTGTCTGCCATCCAGGTCCAGGGTATAGGTAACGAGCGAGATTGGGCCGCCCTCCATGGTGAGAAACTTGATGGTGCCGCCGCCAACGCAGGCGGCGTTGCGGAATTCTAGCGGGTTGGACGTCCACCGGGGGTTTTCGTCGCTGACGGAGCAGCCATGGGGCAGCTGAACAAAAGACATGTCCAACGAGTCGACCTCGCACTGTCGTTCCGGATCGCAGAGTAGCAATCCGTGGAGAAGATCGACCCAGCAGAAGAGGCTCCTGTTGCTGCTCTGGACGGGGAAGGACATACTGGAGCACCTCGGCGGGGAGCTGGCCGCGCTTGTAGACCCACGAGCCTAACGACGACTGCCAGAGGCAGAGCATGCCCAGCGCAGGAAGCCCGCGGCGGTGGAGGAAGTCGAAGAGCAGCTCGGCGAGGACGATGGAGTTGAAGGTGAGGTTATCACCTGGGACGGGGCGGAAGCGGGCGGCGGCGGCGGGAGGGCGGGGAGCCGGGGATGAGGCGGCGGAGCGGGCGGGAGGCGCGGAGGAAGACGAAGACAAAGCCCGTTGGGCCTTGGTTGGAGAAGCTGTTGGGCTTTAGTTTGCTCCTAGATGAGCCCAGTGTTAGGAAATGCCAGCCCAGCCCAACATACGTTTGGTGTTTATCGCCGACGAACGCGCCGCAAAGTACAAGTCGACAAAAGCAGCTGCATGCGTTCAACTTCTCTTATCTTTACTAAAAAAAGGAAAAAAAAACTTCAACTTCTCTTATCTGCGAATGGAAAAAGGAAAGAAGAAAGAAAGCGTCCAACTATGGACTCATATGTGCCACGTGCCGAGCCATCAATTATGACTGACATTTGAGAAAACTTTCAAAAAGGTGTACTAGCATTTGGATGAATCGTCAGCGTGTACAAGTTGCTTTTTTTCTGTACTTGCCATGTGCTTTAAACCTGTGTTGATACAATGGTACATATAAAAGTACTACGCGTCTAATTGATTGTTTCCATTAATTTTAATAGATATTAGACCTTACACAGTATAATAACCTAAGCTAGCATAAAGGTGGCCATAGTCTTGATGTTCAATTGTTCTTCACATGAAAGCAGTATTTGATAAAGTTATGTTTGTTTATTTATCCTTTGTTGCATGTAGTTACTTCAATTCTGTGTTTTAGTTAAGGTCTCATGTTTCTTGTATAGACATATGATGAGAATATTTGATTTTATGTAACATATATATTAGCCTGTATAAATTTTTATTGTCTAATACGATCAAATCTGACGTACTAGCTAATGTAGCATTGGATCTCACTTATTTGAGCACCGTACAAGTCTGCATAAGAGCCTATGAAGACAACCAGTCATGAATAAACTATATGGCACAAAACTAAATATAGGCTAATACATATGGAACCAATCTATATATGTTGCCACATTAAAGGGCGTATATGCATGTCAGGAGGTGCCTCAAGAATCATCATTGATTTTTTGATTTTTGATGAGATGTGCACTAACATATATAGACTTTTAAGGCGTGTATTTAGCACTACGTGTGCAACTCGTGCTTTGGCACCCGATCCGACTCATGCATGCATCGCGTGTATCCGCCGTCGGTGGATGGCCGAATAATAATCCCACCACGACCACCAGTGAATAGCAGCAGATTGATGGACACAACACGGCAAACTAACATTTACTTCATCCGTTCCAAACAACAATATAAGTCATTTCAAAGTTTCTAGGCATATATTTTTTTATCATTGCTATTGCTAAATAAATCTATTTACTTAGAAAAGCTATATAATAATTTATAATTTGAAACAGAGGAAGTATGTTCATCCACGCGTAATTTGATAAGCTTAGTGAAAACTTGTGAAATTAATGCATGCAAGAAGAAAGCGGTAGGTACTAGTAGCGAGCTGCCGATTAAACATAGTAGATGATATTCATTTCCTGTTGGTTTCTCTTCTTCTTTTTTGCAAAAGAATAGTTCAAGCCCATAGATACTCGCATGCATGCTCTGTCTTTCATTCGTTCCGTATACATTAATTTTTGTTAGAATTTTAACGTGAGTAATCTTGGGGTAGTACGAATACGACAGCACGTACCTGAGTCCTGACTCCTGTGGGCTAGCTGTGGGGTGGTATAGAAGTGCAACTTTGTCATGTCTTGTTATCCTTTCCTTTTCTATCTAGAGAAAATAGCCAAGAGCGTTAGTTCTATTTATTTGTGTCAAAAAGTCGGTAGCAGCTACAGCTAGCTATCCAAAACGACGGCGACATCGATATATATATGCATGATTCAGCTTAGGCGCTCTATATCCAATAGCAAACGAAAGCCGGCCATCCAGTCTCTGCCCACCGTCTCCACATGGCAAACATTGTTGACAACTGCCACAAGCAAGCAAGAATCATGCATGCAGTGGCGGAGCCAGGATTCAAAACTTGGGTATTTCCACTTCTGCATTAAAAAAATACAGCAAACATGAATCCAGGATCCAAGAATTTGAGTTCAAGAATAGACCTGGTGCTCGATGCCACTGGCCGCTATGGCGCTGCCGCTCTGCTCCGCTCAACTGCTGCTGCTCCCTTGCTGGCTGTGCCCGGCGTGCGCCGCCAGGGCGCCAGCCGCAGCCCGCTCCGGCGCAAACAAAGAGAGGCCGGCACAATCAATAAATCATCAACCAACAACAATACTGAGCCAACTAGGCAACTACAACAAATCTGTGCAGCTAGACACAACATACCTCAGCTGCTCAAGCTCAAGTGAAGTCGCCCCCGCCCGCCTGCCGCGCGGCCACCGGCCGGCCGCATGCGCTGCACGCGCGCCTTGCCCAGCGGTGCCTCGCCGATTCGCCGCCGCCCACCTCCGATCTGCCGCCGCGGCGCCGCCGATTTGCTGCCGCCGTCTAGGGTTGCTGGGAGTGGGGACTGAGTTCAGGGATATTTAACTATTTGCCATCCTTACGAAAGGCACCTCTTCAAAAGCCATCCTTACGGAAGGCCGAACCATGCTTCGTCGATGGAGGTGTCTTCCGTAAGGATGGCAAATAGTTAAATATCCCAGAGTTCATGGGAAGAAAGAAGGACCGAAGGAGACGACGGGATTTCGAGTCTTTGGTGCCGCCGTGGAGAAGAGCTAGTCTGCGATGCGAAATGGGCCTCATGAGGCATGAGCCGGCCTGCGATGCGAGTCTGGGTTGGGAGAAGGGAGGTAGGCTGTTTTTGGGCCATTTTGGGCTAAAATAGCGAACAGACGACAGAAATACACCATTATACATTTATATATATATATATGATTATACATACATATCTATTAAAACTTGTATAAAAAAAGTTAGGTATTCCCGGGAATACCCAGAAATACCATTAAATCCGCCCCCATGCATGCCAGCACAGCACACGCCGACCATGTTGCATTCTACGCCAATTAACCCTCTCGATCGATATCTCCGTTACAAAGTTGATGAAATAAGCAACAGACACAGCGTACAACAAATTATATACATACTCCGCCTTTCGCCTTGTTCGCACCCAAATTAATTCAGCTGAATTCGGGGTCGCTGCTTTCCTCAAAACCGACTTGCCTGATTTTGGAACTTCCTAAAAAATACAAATTATGTTACCGAGTTGAACAAAAATAGAGCTGTACTTTGCGATGGATTTGTAAGGGTTTTTTTAGCCCTATTTAATAGGAAAAGTCCAAGCTTATGACACTCTACAATTATTTTTTATAACAATCTTGTTTGTAACTTATATGTTTCTAACTAATAAATACTTTGAAAGTTATTGCTTTTTTTTACTGATCAACTAAATCTTATCATAAATGCCATGTTTTAATTATAAGCTGAGACAGTAGCGCGGGAAAAAATAAAATGAATTAACTAGTGTGTAGGTTGCATGGACACATATTAAATGGTCAATGGATCCTTACCCCCACTCGTTTGTCTAGCTACACTTTGTATCTATGTCCAAACACAGACATGCACAACACATTTTTTTTGTGGGGGGGGGGGGGGGGGGGGGGGGGGGGGAGAGGGGGGGGGGGCGGGAGGGGATATGCACAATACATTTATTTTTATATATATACAGTACATAGCACCGACCCGGGTACCCAAATTCACCCCCAAATTCCACTATGTAAAAAGAAGATTCTCCGTCACATCAAAATATCGGCACATATATGGAGTACTAAATGTAGATGAAATAAAAAACTAATTGCACAGTTTTATTCTACTTTGCGAGACGAATATTTTAAACCTAATTAATCAATGTTTGGACAATTATTACCAAATAAAAACAAAATTGCTATAGTATGACACGACGTTTACTATGCAAAAATTTGTCTCCAAATTTTGGTATCGCCTCTGAAATCATGAGTGCAGGGCGTCTCCGTCTCCGTCCAAGTCCAATCCAGACTAGTGGAAGTGGCGCGCCCCTGCGCGCCGAGTGGAAAGTGTGGTAGTTTAAAGGTTCTGCGATGCTCTCTGTCTCTGAGGTACCAGATGGTCACTAAATTGGAAAAGGAATAATTTCATTAGACACAGCATATCATGTTACAATGTAGTCAGTAAGTTTAAGGATGGCATGGCAATGAATTTTCTGAACCTAGAACAGAACACATGCATAATACTGGTGAATTGAAGGTTCTTGATGGTGCAGAATCGCAATCTAAACTGAACTTGCAACTTCAGGTTTAATATGTATGTATGACCAAACCAAGCCCACACTAAAGGGAATATAACCTGATCTGGATGGCTTCACGATGAATTTGCTGATAATGTATGATTCGTCCAGTGCTAACAGATGAGCTTTTCTGTCCACCTCTGTTGCCGGGATCTGTGCATACATGGCAGTTCCTTGTAAAATTTTACAGCATAGAGACAAAGGACATTAAGTCAGTAATCTTGTTTCGATATAGATGCATGCTTCATTTTTTTACCGAGCTGTTTTTTTTGTTTAACCTTTAAATGTGTACAGAAATGGATATTATGGAAAACTCAAAAGAATTATACCTACTGATCAGCAAGGACAAGACCCACATACAGAGGTGGTCCATCAGGGTCATTCCCGTGGAAAGGCCATTTCCTCATGACACGTACACAAACACTCGGCCTTTTACTGTTTGTTGTTAGCTCTGACAACGAAGCACGCTGCATGTGCATTGTGTACAGCTGCGGTCACAAATAAAAGACTGAAAGTTAGTTCGAACGCTAATAGAAGAATCATCTTTTGTGGGACAAATCAGAATTTGTAGGCAAATTCATGAGCTGTATGTTTTTTAAAAAAAAAAAGAAGCACGAAACTATGTAAAGATATATACCTAAGCATGGTATGTAGCAGCAGATTTTATTTGAGAGGCCAAATGACGCAGTAGTAGTAGCATATTTCTGTGTCAATATACACAACGGATGATGCCTAATATAAATAGGCAGTGTCCAAAGGGATGTCATGGCTTAGCTCAATTGTAATAGGATTGGATCTCCAGAATGAAAAAAATACATCTCAGATGGCCTAGCTCAATTAAAATGGAAAATAAACATCATAAAAGACTGAGTCCTCATCATAACATATACCAATGGATGACTTCAATTGAGAATAAGAAAAGCAACAATTATGACTGCATAAACGGTCTTCTTTTTCGTCCTTGATTAACAATCAAATATATGGATATCATTGGCAGCCAATGAGAGAACTGGTTAAGCATGAGTTTTCTGAATAATAAGTTTTCTGAAAACGGAAACAAACAGTAAGGCATTATCTGACAAACTGAAGCACCAAAAGCGGAGCCTTAAATGCAAACTTAGCAGACAAATTCGCAGGGCTAACATGGCAAGAATAGTTGGAGGTAATTATACTGTTGTGCATATATATAGGCAAACGTGGAAATCTACGGTGAATTAATGTTAGGTTGGACCTCGTAATGGCAACCTGGATGGTTTGTGAAATCAACATATATGACAGGATTTCTATCTGAGGTTGCAGATGTTCACTACATTGCAAAAACGAGAAGCTCATCAGCCCAAGCATATCACATAACAATATAGTCAGACTTACAGAAGCATTGCATGTGAAGAAACTCAAAAGAGCAGTGCAGAGTAAAGTTCCAAAGAACTATGCACACAGGTGTATGTATAGGTAGAGTAAATGTATGGAACACCTTGCATTCACCGAGGCTGTCATCTATCAGTCTCTGCCAAAAAAAAATGGATGCAACAGGCATCAGATTAAGGTGGTAACAACTGATACATGATACAAATTAATAGTTGGTCCGAAAAGCATCATCAGCACAAACCATAACAGGCCAAGAAGCATGGCACAGAGCTTGCACCCAACATCTGCAGATGAAGCCTTTGCATCAGGGTGTGATTTTGAATGTGAATAAACTAATAAACTAAGAATGCAATATCCATGGCAGCAAAAGATCAGAGTGTCATTTTTTTTTTGCAAGGGCTCCCTCCAACCGCCATTGTCGCTGTAGCCTACATAAAAGAAGAGCACAAGCAGGGAAAACGTGGGGATGAGCATAAGCACCAGAAATGTGGGGATGAGCAGAAGCAGCAGGGGCACCACCTGCTCCTCCACCATAGATATGGTGTCATTAGATAGGACAATGAATATCCATATGCAGTTCTAAAAAAAAGAAACTACATATCATTTACCTAGATAAATCATGGAGGCACTTGAAACATGGACATAGAGTGGGAGGTAGTAAATTGCATACCTTCATCTAAGTTGATTATGGATATCAATCTCTAGAGAGGAACCTCGCTCTGTTTACCAAGGTCATACCTTACACCGCAGTATGAAGCGGAGAAAATTTGTGTCCAAAAAAATAAAGAGGAAAATGAAAACCAAAAATATATGTAGGAAAGCAGGGAAACTGAGATTGAATAGCATGAGCGTGAGCACAAGAGAAAGATCCTAGTCCAATAATAAAATCAGAAAGGCAAACATTATAGACATCAGGTTCATCCATCTGCACTGAACCTGAGAGCAGGTAGGGGAAAGCAAAATAATAAACTGCATATGGACATGGCGCTTCAGCTGGAGTGTAGTAATCTGTTTTTAATGCATTTGTACCAGATAGCAAAAGCAGAAAAAAAATGGATCAAACAAATTTGAGCAGAAATAAAGGGAAATTTAGAAGAAAAGGCATAATACATACTAAGCAGCAAGGAAATAGAGAGAGAGAGAGAGATAGGAATAAATACATCATCAGCAATTGGGTGTGCTCAGTACCACAACAATCTAGGAATTATATATGAAGTAAAGTCATCGTCGACAATGGACCTATGCTCAGTGGCAATATGAACTAACGAAAACCAAAGAACACATGCAAAAGAGAATTGGGAAGATATAATGACATTGTCACCACCAAAGTAATGCAGGCAGCAGTAATCATGGAAGGATGAAATAATTAATCATCACTGCACAATTCCACTGTCTCAGTCCAAAAAAAAGTTCATCACCGCACAGTCCCAAGACCTCAGTAGATAACATGAAGAATGAAACAACTAATCATCACCGTACAATGAAGGTTACCAGCTCTGCACCTGATCCGTGCACTTAAAAACAAGAGAGCAGCAAGGTGTACGCATGACATGGCTGCAATTGTTCTAGCTTGAGTACATGGCAGGCAACAGCAGCTCCTGCTCAGCCGACAACACGGCAACCCGAAGCTGTCGCCGCTCGATGCCCATGGTAATCAGCGGTGCCGTGGTACGGGAGGACGGATAAGGCAGAAGGTCTTCCCTCTTTTTTTTATCCTTCTTTTTTTTGGTTGGAAGGGTGTGGAAGGGGAATAAGAAGGCGCCGTTTACATTTCCGAAAGCTCTAGTAGATGTACACATTACATCATCTAAAATTTGCAGCAAGATAAAACACAAATCTAAATAAGCATGCTCCCAGCACTTAAAAACTGCATAATACAGAGCAAAGTATCCAATTGCTATCTTCACAGTTTGAGAAGAGGAAATAACATAGTGCTGCAGTGGTGGACGTAATGTTGCTGCAGGAAAGCCAGAGATAAATTATCTTTGTCACTTATTGCCATCAGGATCGAGCCAATTCCAAATGTGTTTTGAGACAAGAGTACAATGAAACAACGACATCGTTAAATACAATGAAACAACTACATCGTTAAGTGTATGGAGTCCATCAGTGTATATAGAGATAAAACTGGCATGACATTAAAAATAGAGCATCATTCTTTGTGGAAACTCATTGGTTTCAGTTAAACAGGAATCTCCTAGAAGGAGCACATGGACATATGCACTAACCAATCACTATCGTAAATCACGCAAGGAAAAAAATGGCATAAAAAAGGCACTGAACTTGCTGCTCTTTCAATGAATGGACACAATCCACTCGGAGGAGATGAGAAATCAATGCACAGTAATATATCAAGATTGTAGCTGTAACCATTTTTACTGACCTAGAGGTATTGTTTTGAACCAGCCAACAGACTTTAATTGAGGTAATAGAAAATGCAATATTAAAGGGAATAAAATCAGCAAAAGCTTTAGAATTTGCAGTTGTCAACTGCCATAGAAATTATTGTGAGGATCTGCCACTCCAAAAAAAATGCGAGGGAGAGGATCTGGAGGAGAAGCCATGAAACGAAGGAGGAGAAGAAGAGGGTGAGTCACCGTCAAATCCAGTCGCCGAGCTTCGCCGCCGCCGCACAGGCACCTAGGGTTTCGTCAAGCAAAGGAGCAGAAGCTCCCCAGCGGAAGGAGGCGTTGAGGAGCCCGCACGGAGGATGGGGGAGAGGGAGGGGGCTGCCGAGCCTCTCCCGCGCCGGCGCACCGCCCACAGGGGCGCCGGCGCCTAGCACCCGCCGCCGCCTCGCGCACGCCGCACTGCCGCAGCATCAGGAGGGACGGGACAGAGAGAGAGAGAGAGAGAGGAAGGGGAGGAAGAAACGGAGGTGAGAGGCAGGCAAGGGAGGGCGGAGGAGGAGGAGGACGAGGACGGCGGCCGCGGCCGCGGCCGCCCCGCCGCGCCCCGGTCGCGCCCGTCGCCCCTGTTCGCGTCGGGACGGAGAGGGAGAGACCGATGGGGAGAGAGAGGAGGGAAGAATCTGGAAGGAGAAGCCGGAGCCGTAGTATATATTTGTTTCTCCGGATTCGGACGAGAAGTGGGAGAAGCAGAATAAAAGCAGAAGAAGGCGAAGAGAATCATAAGAAGCCGCTTCCGGCGAGATCTGATTCAGCAAATCTGGACCGTTAGACGGCAGATCGAACGGCCAGAAGATTTGGAGGCAACGTGGAGTAGGCTTCTGTGGAGGAGCCCTACGGCTATTCTAGGTTTTAAAATAAAACGGAAAGAGAGGCGGAATGGAAACGGGAAAGCGACGGGATGGAATGGAATCGGCCCACGTGTGGCCGCAGTTGCTCTGGGTGGGTCCGGGCGGTGCGGTCCAGCCAAAAAATGCCAAGCCAAGCCATCGAGAGGCGCGCCGTTGTTTGTTTCGTTGACCCTCGCTCCGAGCGAGTCTAGACCATCCGTCCATCTAAATGGATTAGATGATGAGTCGCATGCGGTCCATGGTGCCGCCCATGCAGGTCACCCTCCACTCCTTACTGACATTACTCCCAAATTCTAGAGAGAAACGAGGAACAGTTATAACTCAATTTCCTTTCCTTTTTCTATAATACAACTTGAAATAGACACCCACTTCAACAAGTATATATAGTAATTCAATACCAATAGTTTTGTCGTAGTCCCCCTGTCAACCAATAAAGCAAAAAAATACGACACAAGCTAGACCTGTTTGTTTCACCCCTCCTAAACTTTATTAGTCACTAAATTGTCAAACACCTCCACTAAAGTTTAGGGGGTCACTAAATTTTAGTGGCTTTTAGTCACCAAGGGATAGTTAAAAGTGACTAAAGTGTATATGGGACAACTGTTTTAGTAGGTGAAACTAAACATGAGTCACTAAACTTTAGGAGTCACTAAACTTTAGTGGGTAGAACCAAATAAGCCCTTAGTCCCTTAATCACGTCAAGATCACACCGGGCCTCACCTCACACAATATGAAGTTATGGACACACCACAAACCATATCCAATATTTGGGCCACCGTTTACCTTTAATTTTGCCAAATGGGAGAAGAACCTATCACGGTCACCTTGCCTCACACAATATAAATAGCATAAAAATCTATTAGTACAACCGTAGAAACATATGCACCTAGGATGTCATATGTACAGCAAGAAACACTTTTTTGTGAACAAGAACCAAGAGAAAAAAACTAAGCAACAAAGGCATAGAGACCGTACCCTTGCCATTTTGCCACTCAAGTGTACATAACTCTTGTAGATACAAGTTTCTATACTCGCCACCACCGCGATGGCCAATCTCAAGAGACATCATGAAATTAGTTGATCACACACTCGAGACTATGGAACCCCACCATCGGGCACCAAACGTCCCGAACCTATGTGGATCCTGCTTTCCACCACTGGCCGCTGAACCTATATGGATCACATGTGGTCATCGTCTCCTCCATTGCTTCAACATCCTTGCTCTAGGCGCTCACAACCAAGGCATTGTCATCCCTGCCTCAAGCCACCATTCGCCTTCTTCAAATTGGCCTCGAACCTGACTACCATTGAACACTAGCTATAAATCGGGCTCAAGCTGCCACCGCCAAGAGCCCCTCGTGCCGCCACTGTGTGTGTGAGAGAGAGAAGATGTGAGAAAATGTAGGAATCAGATGAATGTCTAAGATATATAGGAGAAAGTAATAAGGTTCTACCTATATGAGACTTGTCACACCATATGGTTTATATAATCAACATAAGCTTATACACATACGAGAAAGGATGAAGTTTGTGAACCCTTAGGGTGTGATTGGTTCAACATGGAGCTCAGCCTGGCTCGCACCTGCCAATTAGGTTTCCCAACGCCAGGCTCAGAGCATGCGAGTCATGTGTGTTTGGTTGCTCGCTTCCCTCTAGCCAAACTGCATAGTCAGATGATTGATTGGTTCGGCCTTTTACTACGCACTCAGAGACAGAAAACGACATAAGCGTTCGTGCTGCACCCCGTCGGCCAAGCTCGCCAGAAACCGATGAAGTGATTTTCGTTTTTGTGGAGCCATGCATGTTGAAAGCTGTCGTTTGCACCAACACGTAACGTAGCCAGGTTCGGTTCATTGCAAACAAATAACCAATTAACTGAACGTTGCGAACAGGCTTGCCCATACACTGCATGTAACCAATCACACCCTTAGAGTTGCAAACAGTTGCTCCGCCATGTCCTTTGGCCCCTGTCATGTAGCCACGACACCAGGCTAAGGTCCCAAGTGGATCCATCCGCTACTGAGATTGTTGTATAATAATCCATAAATATACAAGGTTATGTTTTTAAAAATTAATGGTCAAAGAACTAATACGACATATAAAGAAAAAGACGCATATTACTCCTATATAAAAAGACCAGTGACATATTTTTCTGCTAGAGGGAACAAAACAGTCAACTTCTGGATCGTATCGCAACGATTTCAGAAAATTTATGTGCAGGCAATCGATATGATAAGACTGGACGGCGCGGCACTCAGATCACGCTCGGCCGCTGGAATCGGAATGCAGGGAATGGCCGGTGGTGGACTACTGAGTGTACGTACGTGGACCGCCGGCCCCGCCGGTCAATATACGTCGCCTCCTCCCTCCTGATCGAAACAGGAAAACACTGGTTTCCTATACCTGGCCACACGCCTACGTACACCAGAATTTATTTTATTTTGTTTACGTGCTGGACCGCAACAAACAAACAAACAAAAATATATAAAACCTTTCAAGAAAAGGACAAATGTGAAGATCGCATGCATCCGTCTAGGTCTACGTATTTCCAAATAGAACGTGTACACTCAAATCTTTATATTTTTTCCCTGCTACGTACTCCATAATACGTAGAGAGCCAATATAGTACAGTATTATTACACGTACCCGTGAGTTTTATTACATAATAATTGTCCATACTCAGATTTGATACATTTATCTAGGCCGGTATGCATGGTGTGTGCACGAGCTGGCTAAGATTTGAGCATCTCCAGTAGTTTCTAAAAAATCGCTTGGTAAATTAATAAGTTTTCCAAATAGCTAAAAAGGTTAGAAGCATATTTGTTGGCTTTCTCTTTCTTCAACTATATATTTCTAAAATCTCACTCCTAAAATATAGAAAGGTAATTTTGCATAAAAAAATCTCAGACTATTCTTAAATCACAATAACCACTTGCATCAAGCTAATGCAAATTTTATTCAAATAGGGGCTTCGTTCACACTGCTAGGCCACACCACACGTCATTGTTCTCCACTCGTGGGAGCTTAGATAGGTAATTGTGAATTTGTATCTCTCGTGCCAATTGCATTATATTATTAATTTGTAATATAGCGCTCATCACTGCATGCTCCAAGTGGACTCTAGTTTTTCTTTTTTTTTTAAAAAAAATGCATGATTCCAACTTTAATCTATCACTTCATTCCACTTGAGCCTCTTCAGCTGGAACACGAGCTGCTTTTTTTTTATTAACTAGTCTTATGTTTTTTCTCTGAAATTTCTGCATGATTCTTTTGAAATAATACTCCACCTGCATTCCAAAGGTGCTTAGTGGTGGTGGGTGGGTGGGGGGGGGGGGGGGGGGGGGATACCGCTGCCAAGACAACGACAATAAATGACACTACTACTAGTACAAGTTAGATAATAATTAGGACAGCTAGCTAACAACGGAATCGCTTTAGGCAATTAAAGCCAAGACTTTGGGTAATTAGTACTAGCTAGTACTTGATCGAGCACGAGTTGTGGAAAAAACGTTGCTTCCTTCCTTCGTTCCATATGGGTGACAGCCGGCTGCGTGCTGAATACTTGCTTAATTGGAGGCATGGAGGTAGCTAGCAAAACAAAGTGCGGCAAGCATCTGGAAAATGTATATGGCTATGGACGATGACGGTTAGTTAGGGCCTGTTTAGTTGGTGAAAAAGTTTGGATTAAGTTCTTGTAGCACTTTTCGTTGTTATTTGGTAAAATTTATCTAATCATGGACTAACTAGGCTCAAAAGATTCGTCTCGACATTTACAGACAAACTGTGCAATTAGTTATTTTTTTACCTATATTTAATGTTCCATGCATGCGTCCAAAGATTCGATGTGACAGTTACTGTGCAAACTTTTTTGGGTCTTTTCACCAACTAAACAGGCTCTTATTGTCACCGTATCCGAATATAATCGTCGCGAGCACGACAAGGCGATTACTATATAGGAGTATATAATCATCATTTAATTAGTGATGAGCGAGATGATGAGTTGCGCTAAACCTTGCATGCATTGCACACCCCTTACATATATTAGTAAAAGTTTAGAATTTGTTCCGATGACATGTAACAATGCAAATTAATTGGGGCCCTGAAAATGGCTGCCTGCCAAGAAGTTGACTTTGTATCTCGACATGTACGAAAAGTAAAGCCAATTAGCATGCAGACGCACGCTAGACAACTTGTTAGGAGCGGTCTTAGGCGTCCGATTTTGGATGCTTAGAGCTCGGATCCTTTGTTATGGTTGGGAGGTTGTTTTTGACTTGCTCATTTTCCGTGAGGGAAAATGTGGATATTTTCTGAGATGTCCAAATCAACAAAAAAAAAAGGGGGAGTGGGGGTATGTAGAGTGCGTTGTTGGTACGTGTTGGATTATGTATGCATTATAGAAACTGTAAGTTGTGCAACAATATAAGGTTACAGGGGCTGTTGTTTGTTCTTACTTTTTTTGAGCTGTAAATTACAAACATAGGTGAAACAAACTGGGTCTGAACCTAGCTAACACCAATTCAGTGTACTAGACGCTTACACACTTTCTTTAGGAAACGTATAACTGTACGGTAATTGACCACACCAGCAGGCGCGCGGCAATCCATTATACTCCGATATAACGTCGCCTTTTTGACTGTGTGTTAAGGCTAGCTTTTGCACACGATGCCCTTTACTTTTCCGTTTTGTATATGAATCGAACATTAGCTTTATCGTTAATTAATAAATACGCTAGTACTACCATCAGATCAGACTAATTAATTAATTAACATCAGTAGTAGGACACTAGGGCCTTGTTTAGATAAAAAAAAAATTTCACCCAAAACTATCACATCGAATCTTGCGGCACATGTATGGAGTATTAAATATAGACAAAATAAAAAACTAATTGCACAGTTTGTGTGTAAATTGCGAGACGAACATTTTGAGCCTAATTAGTCTGTAATTTGACACTAAAGTGCTACAGTAACAAATATGCTAATGACGAATTAATTAGGCTTAATAAATTCATCTCGCGGTTTCCGGACAAGCTATGTGATTAGTTTTTTTATTAGTATCCGAAAACTCCTTCAATATCACACGGAACATCTGATATGATTTTTTTAAAAAAAAAACTTTTCGCACCTACTCCCTCCGTCCCATTGAAAGTGTCGCCCGAGAAACGTGTTTGTGAGGGGGGCACGCTTTTCTAACGACACTTTCAATGGGACGGAGGGAGTACACAGGGTCTGGAGCAGCAGCAGCTACTCGATCGTCGGCCGGTGTAAAGAAGAAATTGTCAGTCTGAAACAGGGCGGAGAGACGACGGAGCATTTCGGCCATATCATGTTGATTCTGTTGATGGCGACGAGCGATTTTGACCAGTCATGCATGCATGGGGCCATTTAATGTTTTGCTTCCAGGGAGGGAGCTAGCTGGCTAGCTGTCCATGCACGGATCGGATCGGAGCCGAGCCGAGCCGCGTCCGTGCGTCGCTACTGGGTCGGTGTCGTCGAGTTCCAGTCTGACCAGGCCAGCAGTTGGTTTTGGCTCGCCCGGCCTGGGCCGCGTCTCTTTCTTCCTCGATCGGTCAAACCGAGACGACCGCCGCACCGCACCACCCGTCGGCGTCGCCTAGCTACCTCCTTCCCTCTCCATCATGCATCTCATTCCTCCTAGCTAGCTACCTTCTCCGACCTCCCTCGCTCTCCGGCCCTCCAGCTGGAGCTGGAGCTGCATGCCTATATAAACCCCAGCGCCATGCACCACCTCTGCTCGCAGCAGCAGCAGCAGCAGCAAGCGACCACCATCTTTGCATATATAAATATATCTATCTATATATACATACACCAACATCATATCTTTGCACACCAAGCATTAGTATAAAATGGACGCCGTAGCGGCGGCAACGGGTGGCGCCATGGCGATGGCGGCGGCGGCCGTGCTGCTGCTCTGCGCCTTCATCTACGCGGCGTGGCTGGCGCCGGCCGCGGCAAGGCGCCGCCTCCGCGGGGCCGGCTTCGACGGGCCGCGCCCGTCCTTCCCGTTCGGCAACCTCCCCGAGATCACGGCCTCGCTGCAGGCCCAGGCCGCCGCCAACACCAAGAAGCCGTCCTCCTCCTCCTCCTCCGCCGACGTCTCCAGCGACATCCACGCCGCCGTGTTCCCCTACTTCTCCCGCTGGCGCGAGTCCTTCGGCAAGGTGTTCGTCTACTGGCTGGGCACGGAGCCGTTCCTGTACGTGGCCGACCCGGAGTTCCTCAAGGCCGCCACCGCCGGCGCGCTGGGCAAGCGATGGGGGAAGCCCGACGTGTTCCGCCGCGACCGCATGCCCATGTTCGGCCGCGGCCTCGTCATGGCCGAGGGCGACGAGTGGGCGCGCCACCGACACATCATCGCGCCGGCCTTCTCCGCCACGAATCTCAACGTACGTCTTCTGCTTTGAGATCCGTGCTAGCTCTCCATGCATGCACTCTTCACTGATGGTGATCATGCATCCATGATACATGCAGGACATGATCGAGCTGATGCAGGAGACCACCGCCAAGATGCTCGCCGAGTGGACCGACGCCGTGGCGTCCGGCGCCAGCGTCGTGGACGTGGAGCGGGGCGTGGTCCGCAACGCCGCCGAGATCATCGCCAAGGCGAGCTTCGGCGTCGCCGACGACGAGGCCGGCGCGCGGGTGTTCCGGAAGCTGCAGGACATGCAGGCGATGCTGTTCCAGTCCAACCGCCTCGTCGGGGTGCCGCTGGCGCGCCTGCTGCACGTGCGCAAGACCTACGACGCGTGGCGCCTGGGCCGGGAGATCGACGCGCTGCTCATGGAAATCATCGACGCGCGCCGCCGCCGCCGAGCAGCCGGCAGCGGCGGGGGCAAAGGAGGGAAGGACCTGCTGTCGCTGCTGCTTGCCGGCACGGAGGCCACGGCGGGCGCCGAGCGGCGGCTGACGACGCGGGAGCTGGTGGACGAGTGCAAGACCTTCTTCTTCGGCGGGCACGAGACCACGGCGCTGGCGCTGTCGTGGACGCTGCTCATGCTCGCCGCGCACCCGGACTGGCAGGACGCGCTGCGGGAGGAGGTGGCGCGCGAGCTCGGCGACCACCACAACCTCGACGCCGCCGGGCTTGGCCGACTCACCAAGATGGGGTGGGTCATGAGCGAGGTGCTGCGCCTCTACCCGCCGTCGCCCAACGTGCAGCGGCAGGCGCTGGAGGACGTGGCGGCGGAGGGCAAGTCGTCCACCGTCGTCATCCCGCGCGGCACCAACATGTGGGTGGACGTGGTGGCCATGCACCACGACGTGGAGCTGTGGGGCGACGACGCCCACGAGTTCCGGCCGGAGCGGTTCGGCCGGGACCCCGTGCAGGGCGGGTGCCGCCACCGCATGGGGTTCCTCCCCTTCGGCTTCGGCGGCCGCATCTGCGTGGGCCGCAACCTCACGGCCATGGAGTACCGCGTCGTGCTGGCCATGTTGCTGCGCCGGTTCCGGGTGTCGGTGGCGCCCGAGTACCGGCACGCGCCCAAGATCATGCTCTCGCTCAGGCCCTCCAATGGCATCCAGCTCCACCTCACACCACTGGTGGAGGTGGTGGACCACACCACCACTGCTGCTGCTGCCACGTCATCATCGGCCTAGCTGATCATCACATCTATCATCTCAACTTGATTAGCCAATAAGCGGCTTATAGCTAAGCTAGTCAGCATTTTTGCTGATATGGAGAAGAGAGGAGATATGGAAAAGAGAAGAGAGTTTGGCTCTCATCCAAGTAACAAGTTGGGCACGGAATCATAGGCATCTGTGGGTCCCAACAAAAGTGTATGTGAGGAAGAATAGGAAAGAGAAAATAAGACACGATACTACATAATAATAATAATAAACTTTTCTAAAGCCAAATAGGAGTCAACTATTGTATAGCTTAGCTCTTATGACTTGACTTATAGCCGAGCACTTAGCTCTATTATTGACCATGCTCTTAGCTGGAGGAGTACTAAGTTGTGCTCCACTTACTATATAGATAATTAAATAGATATAGATATCATGAAACGAATTAATTACGTGTATATATATAGGGAGAGTATACTCTATTTACGATAATTTTATATACTAATTTACGACAATGTCAGTATATATTTACGATAGTTGAATTACTATAACACATGAGGATATTTACCATAATGTTATAGTAAATCACATAATAAGAAGTTACTATAATCTCGTAAATTAACATAACAATTATCGTAACTCAAAGTGACTACAGAATAAGTTATGAGGTCACACTAGTGCTCGAGTGATTTATATAATAGGCACGTGATGAGCATCCCGTACGCGTATATGTGCAGCTAGTTTTTAGCTCCTATAAAATGGGTGCTTGTTCTGTATCCCTACTACTAGATGCATATATATACACTCGCAGTACGTACAAAGTAGATCCCGCTAATATATATATATATATATATATATATATATATATATATATATATATATATATATATATATATATATATATATATATATATATATATATATATATATATATATATATATATATATATATATATATATATACATACTTTGACCCTCTGTTTACAAATATATAATGGCATTGGCCTTTTTTTTCCTCAAAAATATTGACCTACGATATCATTTATTTCAATTAATTAGCTAATTAAAAATGAAAAGAGTGGCTTTCTCCAAAACAAAAGGGTGAAAACGGTACAGGCATAAGCATCAGCAGTATTTTTCAACGAACAAATAATATTTTCTTCTCACAACAATTCAGCATAATCCATGCTGTCATGATCTTATTAGTATAAGCCCTGCTTTGCGTTCCTCTGCTCAGCTGGCCTGCGGCTGTGCTGGCTGACTTCCATTCATCAGTTGAATGCATGAAATTAATTGTTTGTATGTTATCGATGCCAGCCAGCCAGCAGCTACTGGTCCATTTTCCATTTGCATGCATGGAAACTTGGCAACATGTGGGCTGTGGCACATACGTTATCGTGTGGTACAAGTTGGATTGAACGACCAACGACAAACGCATGCATGCATATTATTGAGTTGATCAAATCTCCGTCCTCTATGAACATGCTGCGTGCATGCACGTCTTTTGTTTGGTCCAACCCCAACCCCAGGCAAAGTAATTAAAGTTGGCTCACGCTGCTGGTCTACAATACGTGCTGGGTTCGGATATGGCGCGATCAAAATACGTATCCCGTACGGGCAGTCAATGTAAAAACATGGAGCCGTACGTGGCTGGTCGCCGTGTCGTATTGTAGACCAAATTTGGCCGGCGGGTCAAATTTGTGTTTCAAAACCTCTCATCATGCTTCTCCGCTCTCTGCTGCCGTGCGACCAACTATTATATTATATAATCCGGCCAGTTATATATATACCCTCAATTTCAAAATAAATAATTTGTTTAAATTTTTTAGACAAAATAAGGGCATGCATGTGCTTTACTAAAGTATTTCCGTGCACATCCATCGGTTCACAGCAACAAGAGAGCATATATATACCTTTAAGAGCAAAAAAAGAAAAACTACTCTTTTGGCAAAAGACATAAGTATTCTCATTTCTCTCATTTCCTTTTCTGCAGAATTTAGCAATTATCATTTGCATGCATCTATGTGACGTGCTTCTATATTATTAATTAGGAGACGGTGTCCAATGTTTTGCAAGAATGTTTTTTTTTTCGAACAGTTTTGAAAGAATGTTGTGAGACAGAGGAAGTACGTATAGAATGGCACGTAGCACACATACCACGTATATATACCAATGTTTTTCTAAACGCTAAACAGTAAACAGTTGGTCACCTGCCGTCTAGCCATTATTCGAGCTAAACAGTCCATTAAACGGGTTAGACGGCTAATTAAACAGGCTAAACAGTTGATTAGACGGAAACAGCGTACCACCGTGTAGCGTTTACATGATGTTTACACGGGTTACACGGCCGTTTTAGGCAAACAGTGATATATACACACATGTGTGTTGTAGTCCAACACTTTAGTGGAGGCCGACCGACAACCGTACGTTCAACTATGTACGTACTAGCAGCAGCAAAATAAACGTTTGACAAAAACAAAAACCAAAAGGAACTTAGTACTACAAATAATAAGCAACTGTTATTATTAGTAAAAAAAAACAGCCTCCACTACACAAAAAAGACAAACAAGGGCCCATCCGGGTTCGAACCGGAGACCTATTGATCTGCAGTCAATTGCTCTACCACTGAGCTATGGACCCGTCGATGGCATGGGGTCGATTGATGTACTAATTATCATGGAAAAAGCCGGCGGTCGTCATTGAATGGAACGAGGAAGCATACATGGATTCTGCTTCTGCTGACGGTGTGAACGCCGCCACCGATGAGTGCTCCTATCCAGCGGCGGCGTGCCGGCGTTGGGAGCTTCCATTCCAATCCATACATACAACAGTGGCATCTCGCCATCTTCCGATCCTCCTGTCCACCAGCAAGCAAGCAATTCAGCATCCACATCTCATGACTGATGCTTGATGCCGATAAGCAAGCAAGCAAGGAGGGGACGGGACCTACATAGCTCGTGGTCTCAGTATTTGCATTGACAGTTAGAACTGACTGGGATTGAGATAACGTTGACCACCAAAGCTGACATCCTGCATTTCCCAGCAACGCAACCCAACCCACCCCGTACGTCTCGTCTGTCCGACTGTCCCTCTTGGTTTCAAACTTTGAAATTCTCCGATTTGATTAGGTTCAACCTTTGGTTAATTAGTCCGGCCTAATGATGACTAATGAGTGAACAAACGCGTTGGCCGGCCGGTCAGCAGTACTCAGTAGCTAGCTTTTTCGCCCGGCCGGTTTCCTTTTCTTACCTCCTTGCCCTCAGGCTCGTGCACGACCGGAGACCCTCCTCCTTCAGTTTTAGTCCGAGTCCTTTTTTCAATTTTGATTTCATTTCATTTCATTTGACCAACCATGCACAGCATTTGCCCACCAAACCTAGCTTCTTCTTTGGTCGTTGCTTCTCCTTTACATACAGACTTCACACACACACACACACACACACACACACACACACACACACACACGTCAAGATCAAGATCAAATCCAATCCCATGTTTCCAATCCTGCCAAGCCAATACTCAGTCGCCTTTTTTTTTTGGAGTCTAAAGTTCGGACCGTCCGTCCGACCCCAAGATTCTAGTCAACTCATACGTACTCATGCAATTTCTCATAAACAATACAAGCACATTTTAAAGTTTGACTAATCTATATAAAAATGCTATAATTTATGATAATAACTATCGTTAAATTAACCATGCAATATACTTTTCACAGATCATAAATGCTTACAATATTTTCTATAAATTTCATTCTATCAAACTTTACAAAGTCTGACCCAATCTAAACCCAGAGTTGCATCCTTTTTCGGACACACGTAATACATCGACTACAATGACCCATCCATCCGCCTCCAAGAATTCCAGTACCAACTCAATCAGCAAGTACCCATTCATTTCACCCAGCCTCTTCTTCCAACAGTAGCATATACCACATATATTTAACATAACACCATCGTTAGGTGGCAAAGCATCTCCCATTATCTCATACAACAACATCCCAAGTACAATTTCACATCACAATAATACCATATACGATATACTCGAGTTCTGAGTTTCCTAAACCACGGCAAAGCCTACAACACAGTTGTTAGTACATGCATGCTGTGTGTCCAAGGAGGAGGAGGATTCCGTTTGTTCCATGTCAGGGAGCCTTATCCACCCACCCAACCAGATGCAACAACTGCTACCCTACTACTCGCGGATTGAGTTGATATCGATGTTGGGAGTTCTCGAGTCCATCTGCCGCATCATGCCCGATGCCCACCCGCCGCTCATCGCAGGAGGGGTCATACTGCTGTGCTCTGCAAGTGCCATCGCAGGGGCCACCTCTTCGTCGCCAGCATTTGCCTCCTCGGGCTCCATGTCCGCCTCGGCTTTCGCCTTGTTCTTCTTCGAACCTCCGTACATGAAGCTCCCCACTATCACCTGCAACGATGCAAAACCAGTGCGTAAGAAACAACCCAACTACCACAACAGGTGGTGCGTAAACGGTGGCCATGGTCCCTTTTCTTTATGCAGATGACACAGCAAACAAACCATATGACAGAAAAATTATAATACTTACAGTATATTCATATACTACTTCACAAAAGGTCAGATGATCTATCTTCTATCACACTCACCTGAACTGTTCCAGCTGCTGTCAGGACTCCACCTACACTCCCACCAATAACCCTGTGGTCAGGACCACACAAAGCTATGCAAAGCCCTCCACTTCGGGTCCGTGTACCACCATCATCTAGCACCAAGTACGACCCAGAAAGGCACAAGATCTCAAATCGACCCTGCCAAATCGACAATAAAGCATATAAGGGTACAAAACTAAATGAGAACAATATAATTGAAGTATACATGAATAGTTCCATGAAAAAAAAGTATCATGTAAAGTATGGCCTGTACTGCAACCTAGAACAAGGATAACAACCACCTTGGACTGAAAGCAGACGTTCTCAGCATACTTAACTAATTAAGAGAAGGTATGCAAACAAATGCCTCCTTTTATGATTTATTTTCCCCCTTTGATAGCGAAGGGCAGGCCTGGTGCAGTTGGTGAGTGCTAGCTCGCCGAGTCACCAGGTCCTGGGTTCGAAGCCGTCTCTCTACAGAATTTCTGCGGAGGTAAGACTTTGCTTCGGTTATTCCCTTCCCCAGACCCCACTTGTGGAAGCCTCTGGCACTGGGTCTGCCCTTTGATAGCAATACTTCAGTTGTAACATGCAAGCAATCCAACTATCCAAGCAAATTCTACCAGGAAACCTTTTGTTTAATTTGTGCAGTGGGCAAACATTTATATTCAAATATGCAACAAGAGTCTCGCTCAAAAAAACAAAAAATGCAACAAGAAAGAACAGAACACATGCATGCAGTAGTTTTAGGCAAATGATAACCAACCGCAACATACCTCGTATGTAACCACACCCCCCGAGTCTGAATCCTGTTGAAGGGTTGCTGTAGAAACCGCTCCAGTTGCTGAAATGATGCACACTGCCCTTGGGCCTTGTTGTGAGAAGGCCATTATTCTGGCAGCAACATCCTGCACAGACAGGAAAGCTATAATCAGGCTATAATCAGCACCCCATGGTTGGTATTTACCAGAGTTAAAAATAGCCACTATAGCAACTGCCAACCAGATAGCAATATAAATACAACAAGAAGAACAAAGCATTTTAGTAATTTAGTCCCAAGGTTATTCTCTAGTAAAAACATAGATCAATAAGAAAAAGACTATTCTCAAGTAGATAACCCACAAAGCTGAACTGCTCTTTAACCAAGGTTCAATGAACAAGCCTGGACCAGGACCTTGGAGGCGCAAAAGTTTTCCACTTTTAAAAGAACCATAGGTGCATCGGTCTTCAAGGATAGAGGATTTTATTGGATATATGACATTAGGTGTATGATTGCCATGATAATACATCCTAAGGCATGAATTGTAATTGTAAGTGTCACATCAAGCAGCTTCTGAGGGCAGAATGCAAATGATGTATCAGCAGCAAGTCCAATTATCTAGAGAAATTAGCTTGCATGATGTAACAATGATGCTAAACCAGCTGCAACCATCCCACGTTACAACCTCCTTCAATATCAATGATAAATTCCTCATTTGACAGCTAACAAAATGGTTGTAACTTAATGTACGGCGGTAATATAGAAGCCACTAAATGCCACCCTTGAGTTGAAAACCACAAATACAATTGACCACCAAAGAAGAGTTTGCTACACTACACTACCTCCAGATTTATCTGGCATGAAGAGTTTGCTACACTACCTCCAGATTTATCTGGCATTGTCTATTCAGATACCGCATCTAACAGATTCCCTTTATTATAGCAGGAAATTTATTGGATATGCACACTGGGTATTTGGGTAAACCAGATAAATTTGAAGGTAATTAGCAGTATCAGATACAAACCATCACCACTCATCACTCAAGCCACTACGCAAACAAGAAGTCCCACTCCGACATAGCAATCATGCATAAATCAACATTGGGTGCAAGCGACCCTTTTGAAAACTAATCATCAGTTAGTGTTCATTCAAACTTACCTCTCCTGGTTGAATAATAATCACATGAGGAGTAAAACCTGTTCCAACAGAGCCAAGAAACCACTTTCCTAAACAAGAGAACAGAATTTCATCAGACGACTGATACAAAATCACCAGTTCATGCACATTAAAAAAGGGAACGCAAAAGAACAAAAAAGCTAGTTAGCAAAAGGGTCCACTTCTTTCCTTTTCTTTTGGGGAGAGACAAGGTAGTAAAAGAGGTCAACTGCTTGCTTAACATAACAGAGCCAGCAGACAATATAAATATGTTGTTAATTCAAGAACTTTGAATTCAATTTAGAAAAACGACAAAAAAAAATGCTTAAAGGACATGTCAGGACCTACTCAAATTCAGAGTAAAATCCTGAAAAGGTCATGCAACAGAAACGAAAGCAGGACAGAATGCGAGGGGATCGTATTTGCCATAATGACAGTTATATATTCCAGAGGGCAAAAGGTGAACAACGGCCTAGCAATCATGAGGAAGACAGGCAGTGGATGTAACGTAAGACAACAACAACAACAACAACAACAAAGCCTGTCAGTCCCAAGTAAGTTGGGGTAGGCTAGAGTTGAAACCCACCAAGAGCCCCTAGTCACGGTTCAGGCACATCAATAGCTGCTTTCCAAGTACTCCTATTCAAACATAGATCTCTATCCCAAGCTTTCCAAACATGGATGTAATGTAAGAAACAAACCAAAAGCACAGGTGCGGCAGAACACGTTAATCAGAGTTGATCCAGTTGCTAGATAGAAAATATAAGCTAAGTCCAGTATTCATCTTAATAGAACAATATACATTGTGTCTGGATTCATCATTCAAGGAAGGTCCAACATAACACAATAGGCGGCCACAGCCAGAGCATATACATACCCAAGAAGCAATGCGATCATGCGAAAAGTTATCCGTTACAGAGATTGAAACGTACCATTAATTGCCTAGCACATTTCATTCAGTTTCACAGATAAAGTACATATAAGCCATGTGAATTGATTAATATAATGCATAGGGTATGTAAGTGAAATTACAAGGCCATGGAAGCTCACCAAGCGAAGCCAACTGTTGCATCTTTCCAGAGCCAGGTGGCCGCCCCCTGCCACGTTTCTCTGATGGCGCGCCCGAACCTGAACCCCCTGATCCCCCCGACCCAAATCCAGAACCCGGAGTGGTGCAAACCATGGTTCCCATCCCCGGGCTGGACGAGTGTGGCGTCGATGACAAAGAGGGTGATAACCCGAGAGTCACCGCCCCATCAGGCTTATACTTCCTTGGCCTACCCCGCTTCTTCTTCACCTGCTCATCCTGGCCAGGCCCACTCCCCTGATCCCCCTTAACATCAGCGTTCACGGCCACACCGATGCCAATGTCCATACCCCCGCCGCCGGAGCTGGAGCCGCCGCCAGCGCTGTGCTGCGCCACATGATGTGAGGCCTCGACATGGTGGTACCCCTGCCCAATGTGGGGACCCCCAACATGCGGGGTCTGGAATGCGTACCCCGCAGAGACAGCATCAAGATGCTGCCTGTACCCGCCGGGAGGCGGGCCGTGGAGCCCCGCCGAGTGGCCGGGGACACCAGGCGCCCCGATGCCCCGGTGCTGCGCGTAGAACGACGAGAAGTTGGGCCCCGACGCCACCGTGGACTCCCTCCCGTCCATTCATAGGAATGGGCAGCGCCGCCACCCACCGATACGCAGGCGGCGGGCAAGCCTAGTTGCAAGGAACGGCACAAAGGTGGCTCCTTTGTCTCACTGTTCGAGATCAGATGCTCCCGAAAGGTATTGGAGCGAGCAAATGGACGCGAGAATCTCAACTCTGAGGATCTTGCCCTCCCCCAGGAACTCTCGCGCAAAACCGCAGTTGCTTGTGGTGGCGGGACGAGGCGAGATCAGATCGAGGAACGAGAGATCTCAAGAAAGCGGTGGGATTTCCGGAGACGGAAGGAATGGAACGCGAGGCATGGATGAGGGGGAAAAACACAATCTTTGCAACAAATGGCCGGAGCGAGAAACGGAGGGGATTTGTGGCGAGGCTTTCGGTGGAGACCGACCCTGTGAGACGAAGGGTGGCGGCGCCGGAGGGTTGGGTGGCTCGCGCCGGGATCTGCTCGGCGGCGGGTGGGAAGGGGGGCGATCCGATCGGGAATGGCGATGCGGAAATGGGGCGCTAAAACCCTAGAGATGGGGGCTGACGGAAGGAGCGAGGGATCAGACTCATCAGAGGAGAGGAGGGGACGGACCCAAGAGGAGGAAGAGCGAGCATGTATGCTGTATGCGTGCGAGGAGAGAGAGGGAGAGAAGGATTTTCTGTGAGAGGCAGAAAGAATGGCACATTGCTACTCAGGGCCGGTTTAGTTGTAAAATGTTTTAAAAAACTATATTATAGCAAATTTTGTTGTTATTTAGCAATTAGTGTCCAATCATGATCTAATTAGGTTTAAAAGATTCGTCTCGTTCATTTCGTCTAAACTGTGTAATTATTTTTATTTTTTATCTATATTTAATGCTTCATGCATGTGTCCAAAGATTCGATGTGACGGAGAATCTGAAAAATTTTGCAAAATTTTTAGGGAACTAAACAGGGCCTCACCATGAGTACGTGAGTTGAGAGTGTGGCGGTGAATCACACCAATCGGTTATGGTTCAAATAACATGTCCTGATCAGTACAAGATGACTTTTATCACTCTGAGATTGTCATCGAGATTTTAAGGTAATCTTATATTTCCACTGTACTTGTACGGGACATTTAAGGCTATTTTCACCAATAACAGTATTTTCAAACTTCTTTTTACTTTGACTAGCAGTGTCTATAAAAGAATGAAGGTATTATATTAAATAAAAGACAATATGTTTTAGGAATATATCGGACCTTCATCTAAGAGTCTACGTCGTATAAGCCTGCGGAACTATGACCAAGAAAGACTAAGGATCGCCAATTTTCATTTAAGCACCGCCTACTCCTTAATGCATAGGCGTCTGTTCAACTTCCTGAGTAATCGGTTGCTAATTCCATGCTAATGCGGCGCAAAAAGTTGTTATCGTGTATGACTGCATTTGATTTCACAAGTGGCCATGATCTCCTTTGTTCGCCACTTCTCGTTTGATCTGTTATGAGTCTACGACTAGACTAAAAATTGGAAGCGCTAGGGCCGAAAAATTGCCACGATCTCCTTCTCCTCTACCTATCACTTCTAGAAGCGCTAGGACCAAAATTTTGCCAAGATCTCCTCTACTTATCACTTCTCAAATCACAGACATCTTTGGACCAAAATTTTCATGATGCCATGGCCTATATAACGCTGTCCGTGGAGGAGGACTATGGCTATGAAATTCCGGTGAACTCCCCCTCCTACTCTGATTCAAGGTTCTCATTTACTCATTTTCGCCCATATCTTCTTATGATTTCATTCTTATGTTATCTTTGTCATGTCATAAGTAATGAAGATCTAGTAGTAGGCAAAGTGCAACATGATGTTGTTGCAGATGGCGTTCATGTTTCTTGTGATACAGTAGCATATGTCATCTTAGGTGGAGGTTTTTGGTGCTAGACACGAACTTGTTAACCTCGATTGAAGCCAATTGCACTAAGCATCCATGACGTCAAGTTTTTCCTCTTTGGCAATGGCCATTTTGGTGTCTGACACCATATCCCACCACAGTCTTGCTAGCAATGGACATGTCCATTGAATCTTTTTCTCCTGTTACCCTTGTGCTAGTCATCTTCATCGCAAGAGTCTGACGCCCAATTCACCCCTCGCCCAAGTTCAACCTGAATAGTGGCGCTCTAGATGTCCATAGCGGCAGCGTTGCGACTCGGTGAAAGGTGGTGGCGACGTGGCACAACAATGTTACAACTTCGCGGTGTGATGGCACCACGGAGCGTTTAGGTTCCCGTTAGGTAGAAAAAGGGAGAATTGGAGCTCAGGCTCACATAGTACGTACGCATTCAATAAGCATGTAATACGAGGAGCCACACTAAGAGAAAATAAAAAAAAACGAGAGAAAAAATAGGTGATGCATACTAATGGAAAACGAGATTTCGCTCATACGACTTAGACTCCTTGACGGAAGGCTTAAATGTACAATGCCGTTATATGTCGTTAGTCTAAATAACATTTTTAGTTTTGCTGGTCAAGTTTAAACTTTGGCTTTGGAGAATAAACTTTGGCTTAAGAGATCAAAGTATGACTCAAAATAACACTTTTACATGAACCCATGGATATATATTGGCAACTAAAAAAATACCTTTAACGGTAAGTGATTGGTTAGGATATATGCCATCTAAGCCCCCAATTTCAGAGCAAAATATTCCTAAACTTTTATCTCTAAATTCTCATTTTCTCCTTTCAATTACCTATAACTAAACGCGTTGTAAATTAGGCTATTTGGCAATGGATTGCAGCTGCACAACCATCCTCCCAACGGTTGCCATCTCAATAATAGCATGTGCAACAACAGTCAAAACTGCCACTTAAATCAGAAATGAACACCTCTCACGGTTTCATGGAGATGGAACGAACGTTTAAGAGATTATCCTAAAATAATATTAACAATTCGTTGTTTATTCAAATAACTAAACGTGACTTTATACTGACTATATATGAGTTAATGAAAAAGGTTTTTAATGTTCAAAATGCACACCATGACGAGCCACCTTGCTCGTGCAAAAAATGCATAAAAGAAACATAATTTACCAAGTGTGTTAAAAAAATACAGTTTCATCATCTATGTTTGAATAATTGAATTAACCAACAGTGTCTTGGGATTTTTTCTATCCATTTCCGTCCCTAATCGGATTAACCAACGGTTTTTTGGGTAACACCAGTGCAAACAGAGTGGCACGGGATGGCCGTCGCAAAGGATCCTAGCCTTGACCGGGTAAGGAGACAAAGACACATCGCTTGTTGAACGCGTAGGATAGGATGGCAGTAATAACTGCGCTGTGAAGCCACCCCACATATAGCTGAGCAAGCTATTGCCATCAAAAAGAGATATTTGCTATCACTTGTTCAAGAGGATTATTAGTACTACAAGATATTTTTTTTTGTCCAAACGAACGCATTTCAACGGAGAGAGAGAGGGAGAGGGAGAGAGAGCTGTTGCTGTTGATATGCATGGAACACAAAAATTCTCAGCAAGATCAAAGTAGCCCGTACCCCCACTGTGGCCTGGTTTAGTTCTAAAATTTTGAATTTAAAAAGTGCTACGGTAAAATTTACGGCACATGCATTGAGTACTAAATGTAGACGAAATAAAAAACTAATTACATAGTTTGCGTGGAAATTGCGAGACGAACATTTTAAGCCTAATTAGTCCGTGATTTGACACTAAAGTGCTACAGTAACACTTTTGCTAATAATGGATTAATTAGTCTTAATAAATTAGTCTCGTTGTTTCCAGGCTAGTTGTGCAATTAGTTTTTTTAATATCTGCAAGCCTCTTTCAACATCGCACGATACATCTGATATGATATTTTTATCTAAAACTTTTCGAAAGGCCTGTGCGTGTTTGTTCGGAGACGGTTTCTCTGAAATGACAGGCCGCCTGACATGATATCCCCTACTTGGCTGTGTTTAGTTTTAAAAAAAATACTATGTAAAAAAAGATTCCCCGTCACATCAAATTTACGATATATGCATGGAGTATTAAATGTAGATAAAATTAAAAACTAATTATACAGCTTGATTGTACTTTGCGAGACGAACGTTTTGAACCTAATTAGTCAACGGTTGGACACTATTTGCCAAATAAAACCAAAACGTGCTACAATACTTTTTTTATCCCTTTTTAGGAAACTGAACACATCCCTCGTTTCAATTCAGACCTTGTTGGAACATATTTTTTTTTATTACCGTGTTGGCTTTGTATAATTGAACCGATTTTTTTTTCAAAATTTTATATTAATGTTTATATAAATTCATTCGTGCGTTCCAAAGTCCAAACAGATGTTTATTATTGGGTTTTCAGTTTCCTGATCCTCCTCCGTGTTTTTTTTTCTGGGTCTGAGAAGAACGAGTCCAAAGGCAGGCAACAAAGGGTGCGTTTAGATGCAAAATTTTTTGTAAAATAGCACGGTAGCTCTTTTCATTGTTATTTGACAAATATTGTCTAATCATGGTCTAATTAGGCTTAAAAGATTCGTCTCGTCTATTTCGTCTAAACTGTGTAATTAGTTTTATTTTTTATATATATTTAATGCTTCATACATGTGTCAAAGATTCGATGTGATGGGGAATCTGAAAAATTTTGCAAAATTTTATCACGTACTGGCGTTGTTTTTACTCGCTCGCATCCAGTAGGGCCTTGTTTAGATGCACCCCAAAAGTTGAAATTTTTTTCACTCTCTCTTTATCACATCAATCTTTGGACCCATACATGAAGTAGTAAATGTAGGTAAAAAAATAACTAATTACACAGTTTAGTTGAAAATCACGAGATGAATCTTTTAAGCCTAGTTGGTCTACGATTGGACAATATTTGTCAAATAAGATGAAAATGATATTATTCATTGGATTGAAATTTTTTGCAATCTAAACGTGGCCTAGGCTCCAATTAATGGAGCACAGCCTGAAGCTGACCCCATGTGCCAGGCCGCTTTGGATCAACACCTCGTCGCTACTTCCGATGAGAGGAGATTAAACAACTGCTTTCTTTTTGTTACAAGGAGATTAAACAACTGCTACTATAGCAGCAAAATGACAAAATGCAGGCATACCAAGATAGCAGCACAAGCATGCATATCACAAACAAATAGGCTTGTCTCATATGATGGTTATAGGCTGCCCATTGTTACTTTCTCATTTCCAATAAAAAACATCATTTTAGATTTGGGCTAAGTTATTTTTTAATTTGACTTGGCTTATAAAAATAGTTATCAACACTTATATCTCAAATAGGTTTATTGTGAAAATATTTCTAGATTCATCTAATGTTACTTAAGCATCTCCAAAGAGATGTAAAAAACCACTTCCAATCTTTTTTTTTGGCAAGACTGAAAAAACCTCTCTCAACGACTCATTATCTTAACTCTTAACTTTTTGGCACTTGGGAAAACGATTCAATCGCGTAGAAATTTATGTGCAAGTATCGAAGCGATCCAGAGCTGGAAGGACACGAGGAATGAAAGGAGAAAGGACATGGTTCCCAATATATAGATATATAAGAGAGAAAGATAGTAAGTGACTAGAATGGTTTAGAAATACCTATAATTTCTGATGCATAATTGCTTTCTAACTTTCAAAAGTGAGATATTGAAAATGGTTGGGGAAAGGCAACAAACATGCTTCCTACTTTTGTAGTGACTTGAAAAACTCAATGATTTACCGATTGTTTTTTAGTAACTATTGAAGATGCTTTTATTTAGTTAAACTTAAGGGCAGCAGCAACAACAACAACATAGTCTTTTGTCCCAAGCAAGTTGGGGTAGGCTAGAGATGAAACCCAAAAGAGACGAGAAAACAGAGAGACACATAAAGGGACAAAAAAAGGTCATGGTTCAGGCACGTTGATTGCCAGTCTCCAAGCGCTCCTATCCATAGCTAAATCCTTGGGGATATTCCACTCCTTAAGATCTCTCTTAACGGACTCGTCCCAAGTTAGTTTAGGTCGACCTCTACCGCTCTTTACATTATCGGCCCGCTTTAGAACTCCACTACGCACCGGCGCCTCAGGAGGCCTCCGTTGGACATGTCCAAACCATCTCAACCGATGTTGAATCAATTTCTCCTCAATTAGAGCCACCCCAACCCTATCCCGAATATCGTCGTTCCGGACTCTATCCCTCCTCGTGTGCCCACAACACCAACGCAACATACGCATCTCTGCTACACTCAATTGCTGGACATGTCGCCTTTTTTAGGCCAACACTCAGCACCGTATAACATCGCCGGGCGAATCGCCGTCCTATAGAACTTATCTTTCAGCTTCTGAGGCACCCTTTTGTCACAGAGGACGCCAGAAGCTTGACGCCATTTCAACCAGCCGGCTGAAATTCTATGCCTAACATCTTCATCAATGTCTCCGTCCTTTTGTAGCATCGATCCTAAATACCGAAAAGTATCGTTCTTGGCCACCACTTGTCCATCGAGGCTAACGTCTCCCTCCTCATGCCTAGTCACGCTGAAGTCGCACCTCATGTACTCGGTCTTAGTCCTACTAAGTCTGAACCCTTTCGACTCTAACGTTTGCCTCCATAGTTCTAACTTCCTATTAACCCCTGCCCTACTGTCGTCAACTAGCACCACATCATCAGCAAAGAGCATACACCAAGGGATACCACCTTGTATGTCCCTTGTGACCTCATCCATCACCAAAGCAAATAAATAAGGACTCAAAGCTGACCCCTGATGCAGTCCTATTTTAATTGGAAAGTCACTGGTGTCGCCATTGTAAGGTCCTAGATGGCTAAGGGGGGGTGAATAGCCTATTAAAAAAAATCTACAAGTACCACTAAGCAAACTTGTTAGAATAACAAACGGCGTAAAGCGAGTTTTGCTTAGCCAAAGGTTGTGATGCAAGCCTCCTATCCACAAGTCTAGTAGATTAAGATCTCTAGTTCACACAAGAGCTATGTCACTAAGGTTACACTAGAGAACAAGCTAACACAACTAGCAAAGCTACTACTAGAGCTACACAAGATAAACTAGTGAAAGTAAATGCAAGAGAGAGGATTGTGATTATTATACCGACGGTGAAGTGAAGATGTTGCCAATCACCAAGATGATATACAAACAATCAAAATTGACAACAACCCAAGATGAAGACCAATCACCGGGAGACAAGAGACACAATATTTGTTCACCCGGTGTTCACTTGTGCACCGACAAGCTACGTCACCGGTTGTGTCGACCAACACTTAGATGGTTCCTCGGTGTGACCCTCAAGTCACTTGCCCCTCAAGGCACGCCCCGCAAGGCACCGCAAGACACCACTCTCAAGTGAGGTAACTCAATGACACGCGGATTCCACTAGAGTTGCTTTTGGCGTCCCGCCGAGGAAAGCACAAGAACCTCTCACAAACAACCGGAGGTGGCCAAGAACAATCACCTTCTCTTGCCAACGCCTCCAACAATCTCCAAGCCGGCTAGGAGCGGTACTCTCCAAGAGTAACAAGAAATCCACCGGCTAAACCACCCACAAGTGCCACTAGATGCCCTCAAGCTATGCAATGCACTTTGGGATCACTCAATCTCACTTTTGATTTGCAATCAAGCAAGGGAGATGAGTGGGAGGAGTTGCTTTAGCTCAAAGGATGCACAAGAGTGTTAGAAAATGCCAAAGAGACCTCCCCAAGGGCCGGCCAACAAGTATTTATAAGCATCCCATCCAAAAAGAGCCGTTACAACTCCACTCACGATTTTCGCGGGACCACCGGACGCGCCGGTCGTAACAGACCGGACGCGCTCAACCGCGTCCGGTGCCCCTGCGACGTCCACGTGTTCTCCGAAATTCAAATTCGTCCGTTAGAACCTCCAACGGTCACTGCGCGCCAACGGTCAAACGAGCGACCGGACGCGCTGTTGCGAACCACCGGACGCGCCGGTGCGCACAGCACCCGCGCCCGCGAAGACATCACCGGACGCGCTCCTCGCAACCACCGGACGCCACAGTACCCGCGTCCGGTGCGAGTCCAGTAAGCTCCCTGGACCACCGGACGCGTCCGATGGTGAGTGACCGGACGCGCACCGCGTCCGAAGACTTCGTGACTCGCTGTTCGCCAGACCGGACGCGCCGGTCCCGTGGGTCACCGGACGCGTCGGTGTCAAACCCTAGCTCGCGCGCCAGACCCTGACGCTGTACTGACCGGACGCGCCGGTCGAAACTGACCGCGTCCGGTGCAGCGTCCGGTGCAGCGTCCGGTGCACCTCTGTGACCGCGTTCGCCTCCGTTTCTTTTCCGACTTCCGGCGCAATGGAAAATAGGCATTTCATTTCCCCGAAATCGCCTGAATCCCGCGCTCGCACGCTCGGCGGGAGAGAGAAAGGAACCAAACCCCTCTCTACCCGCAAATCACAGCGCGACCAACGCCACCTTTGCAAATGTGCCAACACCATCAAGTGTACATCTCCATGTGCTTGTGTGTTAGCATTTTCTCAATCATTTTCAAAGGTTTTCCAGTTAGCTCACTAGGCCCTACATGCAATGCACTTCATGAATTCACCTAGTGGCACCCGTGCGTCGAATAACCGATAAGATTTCCCCTCTTAATAGTTCGGCTATCGACCCTAAACCACTCACACCCTCTATGGTGTCTTGAGTGTAAAACAAAATGGCCCTATGGTTATACCTTTGCCTTGAGCCTATTTTGTTTCTTCAAAAGATATGATCCACCTCATATCATCACATGACCGTCTTGATCCATCGACCTTGACTTTACTTGCTCTTTACCGTTGCATCGGTCCGTCGGCGCCAAGTCTTGCTCAAGCTTCACCATCGCATGGTCCTTCGCTTCGAAGCCTCGACTTGCCCTTCACCTTCACAACCGGTCCATCGAGCCAAGCCTCATCTTGGTCTTCACCATCTTGGTCATATGAGTCAATGTCATGTCTCATATTCAATGACCACCTTTATCTAAATCATCCACTTAGATACAAAGGTTAGTCCTAGGTTTCATCAATTAGCCAAAACCAAACTAGGGACTTTCAGCCATCACATGTTCGAACAAACGTCACCACATCCCTGTACATATCCTTGATGAGGGTAACGTACTTAGTTGGGACTTTGTGCTTTTCCAAGGCCCACCACATGACATTTCTCGGTACTTTGTCATATGCCTTCTCGAGGTCAATAAAGACCATGTGCAAGTCCTTTTTCTGCTCCCTATATCTCTCCATCAATTGTCGTAATAAGAAAATCGCCTCCATGATCGACCTACCAGGCATGAACCCAAACTGAAGGGCATTGACTCAAAAAGCCTAAAAAGCAAGAATGGCATTCTTATAGAAACCAAGGAATAGTGATTAAGAAGTTTGTATTCTGAGGAAAACTAGTGACAAAAGGGCAGGCATCACTTGTCAACATTGAGTCGTTGCACACGCAAGAAAAGCATGGAATGATTTCAGTGGACCCACACGACACAACACTGTAGACTGGCAGCTGCATCCCAAGTAAAAGAGCATAAAGATCACAAATCTGAATCAATACCATTGATATTCTGTTGCCAAACACATTTAAACTCTACGACTACAGGCGTACATAAAGGTAAAGGGTTAACAAAGCTGCAGCTGCACCCGATGGGAGTTTACACGGTTCCCATCTGGTCCCATCAAAAGCTCATGTGGGCATAGAACTTTTGCCGTTTCGTTCAGAGTTCCAACATTGGCTCGACACTTAAGCTGATGATGTTTATGCCCTGCACTCACTTGTCGACCTCCATGGCTTGTGCGGCTTTGGCTTTCGCTAAGGCTGAAAGTTTCGTCTTCACCTTTTTCTTCCCAACCTTAAACTGACCACCCTTGCGTTTCTTTTCACCACCATCTATCTGAACAATTTGTGGAAAAAAGAACGACATTAAAACAAATGTGGCACGTATTTAGGCTGTTCAAATCTTAGTGTTAGTGCAGCATCATGGTCAAACATGTAGTGAAATTTGATGAACCATAGAGGGGGGAAAATTTAAGGTACCATAGGGTTTATAGCTAGCAATGCATAAACAAAGAGTAATTTGCAAATCTAGTGGAGCCAAGTGCAAATTTTAAATACTTTTTATGGTTGCAGAGTGCCCCAAGAATTAAAGTTCTGGTTTCAGAATAAAGGAGATTGTCAATGTTTCTCTGGAGGCATAGTTAGGTAATCCAGATCTTAAAACAAGCAAAAGTACAAAACCAGACAAAAAAAGGGAAATTGAAGGAGGCAGGGAAGGAAAAAACTGAAGAATAATAAGGTATATAAAAAGCCACCACTGTATAAACTAGGGGTGACCAGAAAATCTCCTCAGGGCCAAACACAGAATGCTACCAAAGGATTACAGTTCTGGTTTTAGAGGACAGCAGATTAGCACTGTTTCCCGGAGCCACAAAGTTACCACGAGACGTACATCAGATGGCATGTGCAGCACAAAGAGTCATTTAGCTGGCATGAAGAACTTGGCAAAAAGCCAACAAGTACATAAAATGGCTGATAGGCAAAACTTCAGATCACATATGAAGGCAGCCAAACATAATGCTGAATTGTGCAAATGAGAGAACTTGATAGAGCTTAAGAGTAAACAATTGTTTTCATGCACATAAAGCACACTACATTTGGTTACTAATAACTGCTAAACCGTTTACAGGAGTAAAACCAGACCCCTGAAAATAGTTGACATGATAAAACAATCAAAGATGTACATATGTAACATCGATCATAATCAAAGCAGCTGCAAGAAATTTCAGGCAAATGCCTAATGACCGGTGAGCATGGCATTTCAAGAAACATAATAAATAAAGGTGCACCACGACCCTTACAACTTCCCAGGTAATTAAGAAAATGCCAGGTTGCCAGGTTGCCTATTCCTTTGGGCTTTGGACAAGTTGAGAGATGGGCATCATGTTCAATGTGCACACAGTGTCATCGTTATAAAGACCATGCCTTACAATTGAGAATGAGAAAAACGGCTTGTATGAAGCTAGAACTGGTATAATATGGCCATAGCCTCATGAAGTCATGAGAAAGTAATGGCCGCAATAACCCGCCTGCCATGTGTTTAGTTTGTTGGGTGCAACCCCAAGCTGGAGCATTGAGAGCAAATGCTCCTGAGTCCGGCCAGTTTGAAGCAAAATCAGGCAACAAATTAGTCTCTTAGTGAGAATATCTTTTTTTTTTTTGGTAACTATGTTAATTAAAGGCTCCACGGTCCTGGTCCTAAGGACAAAATTCACCAGCTGCAGCTGGTTATCACCATGTTACTTTTAAGCAAGCTTAGGGCCGCCTTCTCTAAGGCAAATGATTTCAAAATGAGGTCCCATACCACACAGAGAAAGGCATCCAGCAATGTTAACCCCTCTGTATTTACTAGTCAGATGAGAGCATCCAATAAGCAGGAATAGGAAGGAGCGAAAGCACTGGGGTCGGCGGTACCTTCATCTTGGATTTCTTGGCTTGCAGCTTCTTGGCCTGCTTCTCCTTGGCCTCCTTCTCCCCTGCACACCAGCAATATCGATTCCAAGCACCAAATTAGACCACGAATCCTCCCCAAGGCGACGATCGAAGTTGGACAAGGAAAGGAGAGGAGGCAAGAGAAGAGAGGTCGCACTCTGGAGGTCGAACTCGTACTGCTTCTTCCTCTTGGCAAGATTGTTCTTCTTCGACATGTTCCCTCCCTCGCCGCCGACACGACAGCAGCCAAGGAAGGAGACGCGAGCAAACCCTAGCCAAGCCGAGCCCCCTCCTCTTCCCTTCCTTTGTCAAAAAAAGTCAGCGGGCCCTTCAATCTGGACCTGTGGCGGCGTTGCTTGTCTTCAGGCCCAAGTACTACACAGCCGGCCCACGTCGGGGCGACGAAGGCCCAGCTACTTCCAATGCCCATGGTAGACGAAGGAGGAAGCTTCGGCTCGGACAGGTGTGAGAAACGACGAGATAAAGGTGGTCGGATCGTGGGCGGGACACGTGTCCTCGCTGGGGCCCGCAGGAAGGAGAAATCATGAACGCGTGGCTCGTGGCCGGCGCCGACGTGTCAGTCATCATTCTCTGACCTCTACCCAAAGCATTACTATTATATGATATGATATATAATAACAATTATTAAATTAAGCAACATGGGGTAATTTATTCACACCTGCCTCGTTTAGTGATGCCACTGCAAAAGCATTTCTCTTTGAGGCTCCGTCTTTCCAAAAGATGGTTTTGATTGATAAGGGTAACGCGTAAGCTCTACTCCTACCACTCAGCACTGAGCTTCTAAAACGGGCAGGAGGTTGGCCATCATTTCATCGGTGCCTAGGCTTAGCTCGAGCAAAGAGAAGGGGAGATCCGTCGGCCCATGGAGTCCAAGGAGGCGATGGTGGCGGCCGGGGCAGTGGCCGGTGCTGGAGCCGGAGAAGCCAAGAGTAAGACCCACCACTGACTTGTTTGCGTTGCGTCTCTTTTGGCTTGAATGTCAGTCACATGTCCAGGCACCCCCTTTCGATTCAGTCATTCAGACAAGTGAGTAACAATCTGTGGGATTCCAAATGTCACTATAGTAGCAGACTAGCCGTATCCTCCTCCTTGTTCATTTGCTAGATCCGAAAAAGCTGACTCTTTTAAGACGTGATTAGTACTGTACTCCTATGTTGCAAATGGAACAGAGGCATCTGCACCAGCTCGACATCCTTTTTACCGTACTTGCTCTAGTTGTACAGATCAGTTACCGTATACATCGTTCAGGCGTTTGGCCAATCTGATAGCAATACTGTACTGTATACATCCGTTAGCAGTTGCTTCAGCTCTACGTACAGCTAGGCCGGAACCGGATGGATTGCTTTGCTTGCCACAAGGCGCTCTGCTAACCGGCCGTGTCTCTCTGCAGATGGTCCTGCAGTGCCAGTCCACAAAGCTGGAGCTGCCCCGGCTGACAGAGGTACGAAAGTTTCAGTAGTACAAATGCTTCGCTTGGGCAAAACGACGAGTCTTGATTTGATGAATGCATTGTACACTAACACATGATTTGTCTGGCAGCAGATGCCGTACTTGCAAAGGTGGAGATGGACAGGAAGCTGTCGATGATCAAGGCGTGGGAGGAGAGCGAGAAGAGCAAAGCTGAGAACAAGTACGTCAATGCTCAGCTACACTCTGCTGCTGTGCTCTAGGAACAGCCAGCTGCTAGTTAGGACACTTAGCCAGCCAAACTGTTTGTTTTACCTTTGTTATTGCTCGCAATGCAATGGCGGGGCACGCAGGGCCGAGAAGAAGATGGCAGCCATCATGTCGTGGGAGAACACGAAGAAGGCGGCCGTGGAAGCAAAGCTGCGAACCAGAGAGGTCTCAATCTCTCCATCCATCCCTTATGCTACTACTGTTGATGATGACCATGTATCACCTGCTGAGCTTGGTGAGACTGAAACTAGCCGTGGATGCTCACACTGATGACTGCAGGAGAAGCTGGAGAAGAAGAAGGCGGAGTACGCGGAGAAGATGAGGAACCAGGCGGCAGCCATCCACAAGGCGGCGGAAGAGAAGCGCGCGTCGGTGGAGGCGACGCGGCGCGAGGCCATCCTCAAGTACGAGGACATGGCGGCCAAGCACCGGTCCAAAGGGACTACCCCGGCCACCAAATTCCTCGGCTGCTTCTAGGTGGTGCTGAAAGCAATTCCTGAGCTTCTGATAAAGCTTTATTACAGCGTAAGCAGAGCGGAACGCATATCATCTCATCCTTTGCAGTTTTGGCTTTGTTCTCGTGCACATTAGTACATACTCCTGCTTCGTCCCTCATCTTGGGCTTGGCTATTGCTTTGCTGCGTGGTGGGTGTTTTGTTTGCTGTTTGCTCAAGGGAAATGTAATCCTCTCCTGTATGTCTGTGCTGTGCGTCCGTTGTGTGCCGTGCAGTATGGTGCATCGTGTGACTGTGTAGTGTACGTATTGTAGCCACGCAAAGAACATTTTCAGTACCTCAAAGCACGTATGCATCCTGTACATGTTGTTAGTATTATAACTTTGTTGTTAGTATTATAACTTTGGGTGTCTACCGTTGGTAAAAAGTGGGTGAACAGTTAGTGTAGCATCTTTCGTTGTTATTTGGCAAAATTTATCCAACTATAGCCTAACTAGGCTCAAAAGATTCGTCTCGACATTTACAGACAAACTATGCAATTAGTTATCTTTTTTACCTACATTTAATACTTCATACATGCGTTCAAAGATTCGATGTGATGGGTGGAAGAGGAAATATTTTGGGTTTACATGGAAGTGAACACACACTTTGATGTTGTTTCAGTCTCGTCACAGGAATGGAATGCAAAAACGTGCAGCAATGCACACCCGATTGTACTGAAACAAACTAACAGCAATGCAGCAATGCCAAACAAGGTAACGACAGCTATTTATTAGATATTTAGACTGCAACACTAGCTACGTACGTGACTACTACGTGTGTATAGCACTCCTACTTGCAATGCAACTAGAAACAGCAGGCGGCGGCGGCGGCGTGACGGAGCGAGAGACCACGGTCGGTGGGGGGTAGCAGGGCGTGGCCGTACCGCTCGTTGGCGCGGCGCGCGTAGAGGTAGGCCGCGAGCGCGACGTCGGCGACGGCCACGGCGGCGAGCGTCGCCGCGAGCACCGCCACGCGCACCTTGCCCCAGAAGCTGATGCGGCGCAGGCGCCGGCGCCGGGCGGTGGAGGCGGGGGCGTCCAGCTCCAGGGCTGCGGCCTCGGCGAGCGCGGTCAGGAGCCGCTTCGACCGCGGGCGCCGCGCAGCTCGGCCAGGGCGTGGCTGATGTCCTCCGGGAGCGCCGCGTCGGCCTCTGTGTCGGTGGCCGAGTCCGCGCGCTGGCACCTGTGCATCAGCAAGCAGCAGAACAGAAACATGATCCATCAGGGTTTGGGTGCCTTCCTGAATAAATTGCTGTACCAACATATAAAGGTGAAATTGAAATGTGTACACGGGCGTTCGTGAAATCAAACGGAAACCCTTCAATCCAGATACCCAATTCCTCTCGAAAAAGTTCACAAAATCATTCCCGATCAGCGCGAATTTCAAATTTCAAAAGCTCAAACCTCAGGTCCGATGAAAACGGAACAAACTCCGACAGTAGCACCGCAAAAACCCCACCCACCTCGGTGACGCAGGAGTCGGCGGAAGCCGTCAGCTCATCATCGGCAACGGCGGAGACGACGGAGGTGGAGGTGTCGCCGGAGACAACGTCGGGGTCCGGGAGCTCGAGGAGCGGGGCGAGCCCGTCCCCTGGCACGGCGTCCGAATGCGGTGCGGGTGCGGCGGCGGAGGGGAGGGTGAAGTAGTTGTCATCGTAGACGAGGCACTTGGCCACCACCTAATTAGAGGGCGCCGCCGCGATTTGTACTTGTGAAAGGTCTTGATGGCTAGAGGGGGGTGAATAGCCTTTTAAAATTTTCTACAATGACAAGCTAAACAAGTTTATCAATACAACAAATAGCGAGATGCGAGTTTTGCTTAGCCTAAGGGGTGTTTGCAAGCCACCTATCCAATTCACAATTCTAGTATATTTGCACTCAATCGCACAAGTCAAACCGAGAAGGAAACTACAACAACAACTAGCAAGCTATACAAAAAAAAAGCTACTCTAGCAAAGCTAACTAGCTAGCAAAGGTAACTAAGAAAATAATACAAGAGAGAGTTTGGAGAGTATCACCTAGGGGCGAAGTATTGAGCCAACCAATATGATCAACAATAAATACCAAGACAACCGAACACCGGGATCAATCGATCACAATATGAAATTGATGACACGAAGATTTATCCCGAGGTTCACGTGCTTGCCGGCACGCTAGTCCCCGTTGTGTCCCTTTTCACCACGTGGTTCGGTGGCTAATCGGTCTCACACCGAGCCTCTCAAAAGGCGCCACAAGAACCTACCAAATGGCAAAACGTTGCAATGACACGAGCAATTTACTATGTTTGACCATAAGGCATGTTGATGTAGTGTCGAAGATGGATGGCTTGTTGGAGAGGGCGATGCTTGCAATGGCTCGCCGAGTGGTCCTCTCATCATCACTAGAGCTTTCATCATCATCACTATCGGAGTTTTCACTATCCCAAGTGACCACATAACCACCACCCTTCTTCTTGTTGATAGTGAAGCTCTTCTTCTCTTTCTTCTCCTTCTTGTCCTTCTTGTTCTTCTTCAACTTCAACTCCCCATCATGATATCTTTTGTCTTCATAGGGACACTTTGCCACTACATGATCGGGGCTATTGCAATTGTAGCAAAGCACCTCCTTTGCCTTCATGGAGTCCCTTCTCTTTCTTGCACCATATCCTTTCTTCTTCATGAACCTCCCCATCTTGTGCACTAGGAGGGTCATGGTCTCATCATCGAATGGATCGTCATCATCACTCTTCACCTTGCTCTTGCCCTTAGAAGATGAAGCATTGAATGCAATGGGCTTCTCTTGCTTGACCTTGGTCTCCTTCTTCTCTTCTACCTCATCTTCATCATCATTGTATTGGGCATCGGTCATTATATCTCCAAGCACATCGGTTGGTTTGACCTTGTCCAATCCCTCTCTAAAGATCATTCTTCTCAAGGTGGCAAACTTCTTGGGTAAACACATCAAGAACTTGTGTGAGAAGTCCTTTTCCTCAACCTTCTCTCCAAGCCCCTTGAGATCATTGACAATGACTTGGAGCCTATAGAACATCTCTGGGATGGATTCATCATCCTTCATCTTGAAAGTGGAGAACTTGTCCTTGAGCATATATAGCTTGGCACTTTTTACCATTGAAGTGCCTTCATATGTTTCTTCAAGCCTTATCCAAAGCTCATTTGCCTTTTCTAGATCTTTGATTTGCTCAAATACTTTATCATCAATGGCACGGTAGATTGTGTCAAGTGCCGTCGTGTTGTATTGTTTGTTGATGCGGTCATTTGGGGTGAGATTTTCTTCATCAAGAATGATGTATCCTTCTTTGGTCACATCCCAAACCTTCTCATGTATATTGCCTAGATATTGCTTCATCTTCCTTTTCCAATGATCAAAGGATGAGACGCCATCAAAGAATGGAGGCTTGCCATTAACATGATTGAACATAACTTGAGCCTCTTGCACCGAGGTTGTTAAGCCTTGCAAACGGTGACCACGGCTCCGATACCACTTGAAAGGTCTTGATGGCTAGAGGGGGGTGAATAGCCTTTTAAAATTTTCTACAATGACAAGCTAAACAAGTTTATCAATACAACAAATAGCGAGATGCGAGTTTTGCTTAGCCTAAGGGGTGTTTGCAAGCCACCTATCCAATTCACAATTCTAGTATATTTGCACTCAATCGCACAAGTCAAACCGAGAAGGAAACTACAACAACAACTAGCAAGCTATACAAAAAAAGCTACTCTAGCAAAGCTAACTAGCTAGCAAAGGTAACTAAGAAAATAATACAAGAGAGAGTTAGGAGAGTATCACCGAGGGGCGAAGTATTGAGCCAACCAATATGATCAACAATGAATACCAAGACAACCGAACACCGGGATCAATCGATCACAATATGAAATTGATGACACGAAGATTTATCCCGAGGTTCACGTGCTTGCCGGCACGCTAGTCCCCGTTGTGTCCCTTTTCACCACGTGGTTCGGTGGCTAATCGGTCTCACACCGAGCCTCTCAAAAGGCGCCACAAGAACCTACCAAATGGCAAAAGGTTGCAATGACACGAACAATTTACTAATGTTACCTTTGGCGCTTCGCCGAGGTAGGCACAAACCCCTCACAATCACCGGAGGTGGCCAAGAACAATCACCAACTCTTGCCAACGCCTCCAAGCTGCTCCAAGCCGTCTAGGTGGCGGCAACCACCAAGAGAAACAAGAATCCCGCAGCAAATCAACCACCAAGTGCCAACTAGATGCTATCTCACAATGCAAATGCACTTGGATCACTCAATCTCACTTCGAATATGCAAAGAAGCAAGAGAGATGAGTGGGAGGGGAGTTGCTTAGCTCAAAGTGCTCACAAGTATGTCAAATGTCCAAGAGGGAGAGCTTTGAGCCGGCCAACGAGTATTTATAGACGTACCCCTTCGAATATAGCAGTTACGCACTTGAAACAGCCGCAGTCGCGCTAACCAGACGCGCTGGTCGCGTGGACCGGACGCGCCGATCACACAACGGCTATTTCGCGAACCACCGACCGGACGCGCTGGTTGCAACGACCGGACGCGCTGGGCTCGACCGGACGCGCTGGTCCCGTAACTGACCGGACGCGCTGGTCAAGCCATAGCAGTGCTCTAACGAAACAGCGACCGGACGCGCTGGAGAACTGACCGGACGCCACAGTGCCCGCGTCCGGTTGGAGTCCAGTAAGCTCCCTGATCGACCGGACGCGTCCGGTCGACTGTGACCGGACGCACCGCGCGTCCGATCAATAAACTGAAACTCGCGCAGACGCTGAACGCTGACCGGACGCGGCCGGTCAAACAGAGACCGCGTCCGGTCCAGCGTCCGGTCACCACTGTGACCTCCGTTCGCTTCCGTTCGATTCTCGACTTCCGGCGTAGTGGAAAATAGGCGTTTCAATTCCTCGAAAACGCCTGAATCCCGCCGAGCAAGCTCGGCGGGAGGGAGAGAGGACCCCAAACCCTCTCTACCGCTCAAACTCCACCGCCTTCGCAAACGTGCTAACATCACCAAGTGATCATCACCCTGTGCATGTGTGTTAGCATTTTCACAATCATTTTTCGAGGCGTTATTAGTTCTATCCAAATGCATATGACATGAAATGCACACCTAGAGGCACTTAGAAGTTCAATAGCCGCGTCATTCCCCTCTTTATAGTACGGCTATCTATCCTATAATGTAACCACACCCACTAGGTGTCTTGGTTACTAAAACACAACCCTTAAGCATATACCTTTGCCTTGATCACGTAGGGTTGCGTCCAAATCCAAGTGTGGCCATCATGATCACCATGTCCATCTTGCCACCAACCTTGGAATGTACTAATCCTCATATGCTACATACAACTTAGGCATATGATTAGTACTTAGGCATTGTCACTAATTACCAACACCAAACATAGGACTTTCAATCTCTCCCTTGTTGGTAATTGGTGACAACCCTTTTACAAAGATATTATGATAAAATTTTGATTGAACCCATGCCACATTGTCCAAGTATATTACCATGTGTAAGAATTATGGACATGTGATCATGAATTCAAATTGATAGCAATGGCTCCCCCTACATGTATGCTATATGTTTGGATTTAGGAAGCATACATGCTTAGATAGGAAAGATTATGAGCATTGACTACCAATAGGTGCTAAGTGTTTTAGATTATAGACCTTTGAAGCGTGATACCATCGGAGTAGCGATAAACACCATCTTAGCACCTTGTGTAGTTAGATACCACTTGGAAAAGCACAAACATAACTAGAAACCTCGTGAGATCAACATTATAAGCAAGGTTCTAGTACCGCTTTGAAAAACATAAAGCAAGAAAAATCTAACTACTTTCTATTCATGCTAGTATCTCAATACATCATTCAAATTATACTAGCAAGTCACCACACAAGCAATGTATCGGAGAAAAAGAAATGCATAACTATGCATCATACACATGAAGTGCACAAGGAAATGCAACATTCATGTTTAAGAGCTTGCTCCCCCCTACTTGTATGCTCAAAAATTTTAGCTGATCCCCTTCTTTTATCAATTCTCCCCTTTAGGTTTTCTCCCCTTTAGAATCTATCTTTGTGAACAACATTTTCTCCCCCTTTGGCACCAATGACCACAAGGGACCAATTTTAGATAGATTATCATGTTGAATTATGGGGTGAGGATCAAGTTTGTGTTTCAACCTAGATTGCTTGCATAAATAAAATGCTTCGGTTTGATCCAAGGGCAAGCTTCTTCACACCTCACTAGAAGGGTTATCATGCACCATGTTGAAGCAAATATTTAGACAAGTGATCTAGATTTACCCTTAGGATCACAAGCTACTTAAACAAGTTATATGCTACCACTAGATCATACAAGTCATGGAAACAATAGTGGCACCATATAAACTTCAAAGTCAATTGATTTTCATGAATGAGCCTAGCACAAAAGAAATCATGACTAGATGCACTAAACATGTCCTTAGTATAGAATGTATGACATACCAACCAATTGTACCTTGGGGCTCGAAGGAGAGGCATGTCATATCATTGGGGTGCATCAACTCATGTTGAAGAAGTCAAGTATGTTCAACTCATTCTTTAGCTTGTGAAATCTCTTCTCATCAAGTGGCTTGGTAAATAGATCGACTAGTTGATCTTCGGTGCCCACACTCTCAATAGCAATATCACCCTTTTGTTGATGATCTCTAATGAAATGATGACGAACATCAATATGCTTTGTTCTTTGATGTTGAACCTGATTGTTGGTTAGCTTCACGGCACTTTCATTATCACATAGCAATGGCACATTCTTGAAATTGATTCTAAAATCCTTCAATGTTGCCTTCATCCACAAGATTTGTGTACAACAACTACCCGCGGCGATGTATTCGGCTTCGGCGGTAGATAGTGCAATACTATTTTGCTTCTTGGATGACCATGATACAAGTGATCTTCCCAACAATTGACAAGTCCCGGAGGTGCTCTTTCTCTCAACTTTGTCACTGGCTGTTGACGGTCCTTAAGTACCAAATATAGTTATCAAATAAATAAAGAAAAGGATCCAAATGCAACCAACACCTAGACTTAGGGTTTTATCTGACAGAATTCCACGAGTTTTGGTGTTTGTCTGTTTCTGTAGGGGGTTATCAGAAAATACGGAGGAAAGGCCCACACGTCGGGTTTACATAGAGATAATAACGTGTTCACCGATTTTTTATCATCTAGAAGACTACAGAAGCCACGAGATTGAACGGGAGGCCGAACGGGCCCGGAGGCAGGGCGCCCGCCCTGCCCCCTAGGGTGGCCGCCCTGGCCTGAGAGCCAATCAGGCTCCGTCTCGCGGATTATGCTCCACCGACCTAAGGGATCAAGGAAAACCGTGCGATTAATGTCGGTTTGATCCGACGGCCCACGTTCACTTGAGGGGGCTATATAAGCAGGACCCCTGGCCCCTGGAGGAGGCACTCCCTCATTCTCAATTCCTCAAACCCTAATCTCAGGAGGAGAGTCTCTGATCAAGCCCTAGAGCCACCACATCAACTAGATCTCTAGTATAGCATAGCTACATAGGATTAGAACTAGAAGGAGTCAATCTTCGATTGGTTTCCGGATCTGTCAAGAGGATTCTTGGTAATTCCTTTACTGTTCTTCATTGTTCATCTTTGTTCTTCAATATTATGAATACAACTTTGTTCTATTTCAATATATTGATTATGACTATGCTCTACTTGTTTATGTTTGCGATTATATTGTTCTTAGTTTATCGTAGTTATACGCTTGGCTTAGTTAGATTGGAATTATATACATGTTTAGGATCGTATAGCGTTTATCCATCGGATCCATGGGTAAATGATAAATATTGTGTAGGCGTGGTGCTTAGACCATATTTATCTGCGATTGCACCTTATATGCCGGATCGTGGGGTGGTCCGCGATGGTGACAGCTTCGTTGGTTCTTATATAGTCCCCCTCCCGTGTGTAAGGCAGTCAGAGCAACATTATTACGGGGGAGTGATTGCTATGTTTCTCATCTTCCTTGATAATATCACTATGCATGGGCGTAGTCCTTTTTCGTAATGATTGCCAAGTGTACTTGCACTAACTATGATATGCTAGACTTTATAACTTAGGAAATATCCTTGTAGTTCGTCCTAATACCATGCTAATGACTTGCTAGAATATCTGTTGAGGTGCTTATCATTATTATATGTGGCTAGCTGATCAGATTAATTATCTTTGTCACCATTCATACTTTATCTATATTTTATGTGACACTTACCCCTATATGCAAGAGATAGATGAATGCTCTCACTTATACATGCAATAATTGATACTCATTCCTATATTCCATTCCATAATCAACATTGATGTTAGTAATCCCTTCCCAGTGGTAAAAATATAAATAACGATACCTGGAATACTTCCCGGTTAAAATGCTACATCGGTATTAATCTGTGCGCTTGCAGATCTTATTTATTATTTATTTAGAAGAGCAGTTGCATATTTCAATACCGCGTCTCTCATGTCATGCTGGGGATGACAACTTGGCTTAAGTGGCATGAGGGATAGGTTCGGCATTTTTGGCGCCGTTATCAGAATTAGAAAACTAAGTCTACCTTTGGTAATGACGTTAAGAATGCCCAACAAGCATTTTTGGCGCCGTTGCCGGGGAAGGTTGATTTACTAACAAGGAATGTCATCATTCGCATCATTAAGTGATTGAGATCATCAATTCTCCCATACAGATTTACCCCTGTATTTTTCCATTCTTATTGTTTTGCAGGGTGATGTATGAATAGAGGACATCTTTCAGAAAATTTTGTTGACAACCCCGAAGCATTAATCAGAGGGGCAAGAGCCAAGCTCAAGAAGTCAACACTTCGACGCAACACTTCATCCAATTCAGAATACCGCCGAAGTTTCATCCGGAATTTGTCAACAGAGTTTGCAGCCATGGCGAACAAGACGATCCGCGAGTTCTCAGCTCCCACTACGGACAACATCCGCACTGGACCTGCCGCGGCCATCGACAAGAACTTTGAGCTCAAGCCAGGGCTCATCAACATGGTACAAGCCAACCAGTTTTGTGGGAAGCCGCACGAAGATGCAAGTGCTCATCTCCAACACTTCCTGGAGATTTGCAGCACATTCACTTTATTAGATGTTCCCAGAGACGCCATACTACTTCGCCTTTTCCCATTCTCACTATTGGGGAGAGCGAAGCAGTGGTTCTACGCGACGAAGGATAAGAACACTACGTGGGCACTCTGCTCTATGAACTTTCTGGCTAAGTTCTTTCCCATGGGCAAGACCAATGCTCTCCGTGGGAAGATTACAAGTTTTCAGCAACAACATGATGAATCCGTTCCAGAAGCATGGGAGCGCTTTCAAGATTACATCCTAGAATGTCCCCATCATGGAATGGAAAGCTGGCTACTTATGCAGACTTTCTATCATGGGCTCATCACTAGTGCTCGTGAGACCATGGATGCTGCAGCTGGAGGCGCATTTCTATCACTCACCACACCACAAGCTACAGCCCTTGTGGAGAAAATGGCGTCCAACCAAGGTTGGAACGAAGAGAGGACTCAAACACGCAAGAAGGGTGGAGGTATGCACCAGCTCAAGGAGGTAGACATGCTGTCTGCAAAGTTAGACCTACTCATGAAAAAGCTCGATGACAAAGCTGGAGACAAAAGAGAAGTCATGAACGTCTACGACTCTCACATGACTTGTGAGGAATGTGGAGACACTGGACACTCAGGCAATCACTACCCTGAGATGCTTGAGGATGCAAGGTACATCAACAACAACTACTACTACAACCGTCCTCAACAAAATCAAGGTTGGAATCAACAGAGGCCTAACTACTCAGGTAACTACTCAGGTAATTATCAAGGTAATAACTCTTACAACAACAATAATAATTTTCTACCCCTGAGAGAGTTAGTGTCTAATCAAGGAAAGCTAATGGATAACTTGTCTAAGAAATTGGCATCCAATGATAAAATATTAGAAAACATAAATAATAGAATGGATAATTTCTCTACTGCCATCAAAAACCAAATTAGCTTTAATAAAATGATTGAATCTCAGTTAAATCAAATAGCTGCTGCTGTTCCTGCTACTAACCCCGGTATACCATCACAACCGGAAGGATTAGAATCTGCAAATCTTGTAGACATGTTTGATGCAGGTAACTATTGGAGTAATCCCGCTGTCGGAGTACATAATGACCTTCTGCCAGTCAAGAGAGGCGGTCTAGGACGCCCCGTCATCCCGATCTCCATCGGCATGGTGGACTTCCCAGAAGCACTCTGCGACTTTGGCTCCAGCGTCAACATTATGCCCAGGGTACTCTATGAAAAATTCTTTACATATCCTTTATCAGAAACAACTATGTGTTTGCAGCTTGCAGATCGGACACTAAGCTTTCCTGAAGGAATATTAAAGAACATGTGTGTCCGAGTTGGTACCTCGTACGCTCCAGCTGACTTCGTGGTGATAGAGACCGGGTCCGATGAGAGGTCACCAGTTATTCTGGGAAGGCCATTCCTGAACACCTCGGGAGCTGTCATCTACGCCAGCGCTACGAAGATCAACTTCAACATCAAGGGGAGGAAGGAGACGTTTTCCTTCAAGAACAAGATTACACAAATCCCAGAGCAACCCCAACATGAACCAAAGAAGAGGACCAACAGGAGGAACAAGCAGAACAAGAACAACCAAGGATGGACCGAATCAGCTAAGATGGTCACTGCAGTTCAAGGAGGTCAAGACCGACGACCCAAGTCGCCGTTCCTAATCAAGAAGGACGACCCAGGCATGCCAAGCATTGAGTGCTCAATCAATGGATACTCCTTTCAGAAGGCGCTCTGCGACACTGGATCAGGCGTCAACATAATGGCCACAGTCACCTATCAGCTCTTGTACGGGACCATGCCCTTAAAACCAACATACACTCAACTCCAGATGGCAGATCAGACATCCTGAAAGGTCGAAGGTATAGTAACCGATGTCCCTGTTAAAATTAACGATCATTTTGTCCATACAGACTTTTAGGTCATTGACATGGGAGACGACGAGTACGATCCACCCATCATCCTAGGAAGACCGTTCCTAGGCACCGTCAAAGCAATCATCTACATTGGAACCGGAGAAGTCCATATGCATTTCTCCTCTGAGAAGGTACGCCGCTACTTTAATGACCCTAACTATATAGTTGAAGATTCTAAGCAAGTCAGGACAAGAAGAAGGCGATGTAACCGTAACCAAAGGAGGCAAATCATCAAGGACGTATGGGCAGACTATGAAGGAGAGGTCATAAGGCCCGAGGATACACAACAGGAGACCGAAGCACCAAGTCGGGTATGGAAAGCGAAGACAGTTACACAAGAAGAGGAGGCGCTGCCGGAACCACCGTCTACGCCACCCAAATCCCAGGACAACTAAGAAGAAAAGAAGTCCTGTTCGGAGGACTTAAAAACACCGAACGCCGTGCCAAGAGGTAAACTTGGTAGTTATCATTTTCCCTTTAATTATTGCTTAGTTAATCATGTTCATTCTGTCTAAAAAAATGTTGAAAACAGTAAGCCACATGTGAGTATGCGAGTGGCATAAAACCCATAAGTACATTCACTGTGGTGGCATAAAAAAATATATAAAAATAAATAATATATATTTTTTCTGTTCTATAAAAATAAAAATAAATAGAGAGTGACATTTATCAAGGAAGCTCAAACATGATAAAGGCTAGATATTTATGCTAACGCTTAATCAAGTTCCACGAAGCTTTGTTGTCTATTTGAGCTCCACAGAATTCAGGAAGACTAGCAGATGGAGGACATCCTAATCGTTGTCAGGGTGCTGCCGACATTCAAATACACCTCTGCACCTGCTAGCTACATCAGAAGAAATTACGTCAAGATCCAACTTGGGGGAGAGCACCCCCATTTATCCCGATAAGTATTTTTATCTACATTTATACCTATGCTTTATTAAAATAAAAAAGATGCATAATCATGAAAACCCAAATAAATATTTTGTGTTTATATATATTTGCTTAGTTTAATAAATAAATAAAGTAGTTATGCTAAACTGAATCTTGAAAATAAAACTCTAGCATGGATATGATGAATAGTTGCTCTGCCTAATTTTCAAATTTGTTCTCTCTCTAGTTTAGACATAACTGTTATAATTTAAAACTGGTTCTAAACCTGAATTAGTGGGAAGAGAACTTGATCTGAAGTCTAAGTTGTTAGCGGATATGATATGGGAAGGTTGAGCTGCTGTTTATCTGTTCCTAGAGATGCTGGAATTCTGGAGAATTTTATCTTTGAAAATCTTTAAAATGTTGCATGATGAGTTCCTGTATGATGAGAGTTTAAATTCCTACCACAGCCATATATACATGCTTGTTAGATTAGGAGCCGCACTTTTACTACTTACTGCTTATGGGCATTGAGTGTGGTCAAGTTGTGTAGACCCTTAGGAACTTGTCATGTGGTTAAAATCAAGATTCACTTGCACGTTCACTCATACATGCTGCTTCTACTCCGGAAGTACGCATCCACATATATCCACTCATTTCCATCTCCAGATTCACCCAAAATTATTCTACTCCTGACCCGGGAGAGAATAGCCAAAAACATTATCCCATTCCTGTTATTCCCTGTGAAGTTAATGCTCAAGTCATTTCTACTACCACTTGCTATATTTTCAAAAGAGGGAGATTGCTCTAAAAAAATAAAAATATAAAAACGAGGAAATAAAAAGGAGCAAGTGCTCGGAACCTCGAAGAAAGAAAAAGTGAAACGAGAGGTAAAAATGGACAAGTGTCCGACAGTAGAATTAGGGGTACAAGATACCCACCTGAGAGAAAAGAAAAGAGAAAAAAATAAAAATAGAGCATCTCATTCCCCTCAAAAGTTTTAAAAAGCAAGAAAGGTATGTATTCCCTCAAAAAGAGCATTAGACTTTTGTTATCACCATCATCACCATACACCACTCATTCACCACACATGCACATCTTGATTTGACTTATTGACTTGTTTCTCTAGATCCATGGTTTGACTATGCAATAAATGTTCTATGAGTATGTATACTGTATCTCCCACCTATGAGCTCCAGATATCAAAGCCTTATTAGAGTAGGGTGAGAGAGAAGGCAATGTCACTACGCCTTATACCATAAATACCACATACTTTGAGAGAGAAGGCATATACCATTACTGCCTTGGTAAGGATCCAGAAATACCACAAAAGAGAGATCTGAGAGAGTCATACAAGGAATCTCTGAGTTTTATTTGAAAAATTTGCAAAAACTCCAGAGCTATAGCTGATCAAGAATAAGAGACATGGCGTTTGACTAGACCGTTCTATCTTTTAACCACTCAAGATGCAGGTGACGGTTGCAAGCCCCATGGTGAATGGAAAAATGAGTAAGTTTTAAGTCTTGACAGTTTACTCTAACTCATGGATGAGACCTTATTTGAAAGCATATGTACCGTCAACGTTCAAAGGCGTTGCAGCAACTTCTGATCCATAATGAGTCTATCCTTGCTCAGGGACGAGCAAGAGGTAAGCTTGGGGGAGTTTGTTGACGGGTAAGCTTGGGGGAGTTTGTTGACGGTCCTTAAGTACCAAATATAGTTATCAAATAAATAAAGAAAAGGATCCAAATGCAACCAACACCTAGACTTAGGGTTTTATCTGACAGAATTCCACGAGTTTTGGTGTTTGTTTGTTTCTGCAGGGGGTTATCAGAAAATACGGAGGAAAGGCCCACGCGTCGGGTTTACATAGAGATAATAACGTGTTCACCGATTTTCTATCATCTAGAAGACTCCAGAAGCCACGAGATTGAACGGGAGGCCGAACGGGCCCGGAGGCAGGGCGCCCGCCCTGCCTCCTAGGGCGGCCGCCCTGGCCTAAGAGCCAATCAGGCTCCGTCTCGCGGATTATGCTCCACCGACCTAAGGGATCAAGGAAAACCGTGCGATTAATGTCGGTTTGATCCGACGGCCCACGTTCACTTGAGGGGGCTATATAAGCAGGACCCCTGGCCCCTGGAGGAGGCACTCCCTCATTCTCAATTCCTCAAACCCTAATCTCAGGAGGAGAGTCTCTGATCAAGCCCTAGAGCCACCACATCAACTAGATCTCTAGTATAGCATAGCTACATAGGATTAGAACTAGAAGGAGTCAATCTTCGATTGGTTTCCGGATCTGTCAAGAGGATTCTTGGTAATTCCTTTACTGTTCTTCATTGTTCATCTTTGTTCTTCAATATTATGAATACAACTTTGTTCTATTTCAATATATTGATTATGACTATGCTCTACTTGTTTATGTTTGCGATTATATTGTTCTTAGTTTATCGTAGTTATACGCTTGGCTTAGTTAGATTGGAATTATATACATGTTTAGGATCGTATAGCGTTTATCCATCGGATCCATGGGTAAATGATAAATATTGTGTAGGCGTGGTGCTTAGACCATATTTATCTGCGATTGCACCTTATATGCCGGATCGTGGGGTGGTCCGCGATGGTGACAGCTTCGTTGGTTCTTATATAGTCCCCCTCCCGTGTGTAAGGCAGTCAGAGCAACATTATTACGGGGGAGTGATTGCTATGTTTCTCATCTTCCTTGATAATATCACTATGCATGGGCGTAGTCCTTTTTCGCAATGATTGCCAAGTGTACTTGCACTAACTATGATATGCTAGACTTTATAACTTAGGAAATATCCTTGTAGTTCGTCCTAATACCATGCTAATGACTTGCTAGAATATCTGTTGAGGTGCTTATCATTATTATATGTGGCTAGCTGATCAGATTAATTATCTTTGTCACCATTCATACTTTATCTATATTTTATGTGACACTTACCCCTATATGCAAGAGATAGATGAATGCTCTCACTTATACATGCAATAATTGATACTCATTCCTATATTCCATTCCATAATCAACATTGATGTTAGTAATCCCTTCCCAGTGGTAAAAATATAAATAACGATACCTGGAATACTTCCCGGTTAAAATGCTACATCGGTATTAATCTGTGCGCTTGCAGATCTTATTTATTATTTATTTAGAAGAGCAGTTGCATATTTCAATACCGCGTCTCTCATGTCATGCTGGGGATGACAACTTGGCTTAAGTGGCATGAGGGATAGGTTCGGCATTTTTGGCGCCGTTATCAGAATTAGAAAACTAAGTCTACTTTTGGTAATGACGTTAAGAATGCCCAACACTGGCATAGTCGGAATCCGAATATCCAACTAGCTCAAAGCTTGCACCCTTGGGATACCACAATCTAACATCTTGTGTATGCTTTAAGTACCTCAATATTCTCTTTGTTGCCTTCAAATGACTTTCTCTTGGTGAGGCTTGAAATCTTGCACACATGCATACACTAAACATCATATCGGGCCTTGATGCCGTCACATAAAGTAGGCTACCAATCATTGATCTATATAGCTTTTGATCCACCATGTTGCCACTCTTGTCACTATCCAAACTTCCACTAGTGCTCATTGGGCTTGTAATGCCCTTTGCATCTTCCATGCCAAACTTCTTGAGCATATCTTTGATGTACTTGGTTTGACTCACAAATGTTTCTTCCTTCATTTGTTTGATTTGAAGTCTAAGAAAGAAACTAAGTTCACCAATCATTGACATTTCAAATTCCTTTGCCATCATTTTCCCAAACTCATCACAATAATTTTGATTGGTTGAACCGAAGATGATATCATCAACATATATTTGCAACACAAACAAGTCTTTCTCAATCCTTTTGGTGAATAGAGTAGTATCCACTTTGCCCATGACAAATCCTTTGGATAGCAAGAAGTCCCTCAATCTTTCATACCATGCTCTTGGTGCTTGCTTCAATCCATACAAAGCTTTCCTTAACTTGTACACATGGTTGGGTTTCTTGTCATCTTCAAAACCGGGAGGTTGCTCCACATACACCTCTTCTTGAATGTACCCATTGAGAAATGCACTCTTCACATCCATTTGATATAGCTTGATATTATGAGCACAAGCATAGGCAAGTAGGATCCTAATTGCTTCCAATCTTGCAACCAGGGCGTAAGTTTCACCAAAGTCAAGACCCTCTATTTGTGTGTAACCTTGAGCCACTAGTCTTGCTTTGTTCCTTACTACTATTCCATCTTGATCTTGCTTGTTGCGAAAGACCCATCTTGTTCCAATGACATTGTGATCCTTAGGCCTCTCAACTAGTTCCCATACTTCATTTCTCTTGAAGTTGTTGAGCTCTTCATGCATTGCATTTACCCAATCCGAATCTCTCAATGCTTTATCAACGTCCTTGGGTTCTTCCATTGACACAAAAGAAGAGTGAGCACAAAATGATGCCAATCTTGATCTAGTTTGAACTCCCCTTTGTATGTCACCAATGATGGAATCTAATGGATGGTCTCTTGCAATGTTAGTTGGTTGAAGCACTTGGACTTGATTGCTAGGATGTTGATGTTGATCATGAGTTGGAGATGATGAACTAGCCACTTGTTGATCTTGTTACACTTGAGATGATGTACTAACTTGGTTTTGCATTAGAGAACCACTAGCTTGTGTAATTAGACTTTGGAGCACTTGATCTTTGTTGTCATCCACATCAATCACTTGCTTTGGCCTAATATCACCAATATCCATTTCTTTCATAGCATTGGTCAATTGAGTTCCTCTCACATCATCCAAGTTATTTTCCTCATCTTGAGAGCCATTTGTTTCATCAAACTCAACATCATAAACTTCCTCAAGTAAACCACTAGCCAAATTCCAAACTCTATAAGCTTTGCTAGTAGTGGAGTAACCAAGTAGAAATCCTTCATCACATTTATTCTCAAACTTGCTCAATCTAGAGCCCTTCTTCAAGATGTAGCATTTGCAACCAAATACCCGAAAATATGCAATGTTGGGCTTTCTTCTATTTAAGATCTCATATGGTGTCTTCTCTAGAAACTTGTGGCAATAGAGGCGGTTGCTATAGAAGCAAGCCGTGTTGATTGCTTCGGCCCAAAATGAATGACTCACATTATACTCATTCAACATTGATCTTGCCATATCAATCAAGGTTCTATTCTTCCTCTCAACTAAACCATTTGATTGAGGTGTATACTTGGCCGAAAATTGATGTTTGATTCCAAGCTCATCACATAGCTCATCAATTCTTGAATTTCTAAACTCACTTCCATTGTCACTTCTCACTTTCTTGATTGTGGTCTCAAATTCATTTTGCACTCTCTTGATGAACTTCTTGAATATGTCAAATACATCACTCTTGTCCCCAAGAAAGAATACCCATGTGTATCTAGTAAAATCATCCACAATCACAAAGCCATACTTGTTGCCATCAATGCTTGTATATGTAGTTGGCCTAAATAAATCCATGTGCAACAACTCAAATGCCTTGGAAGTACTCATAATGCTTTTCAATGGATGAGTGTTGCCTACTTGCTTTCTGGCTTGACATGCACTACATAACTTATCTTTCTCAAATATGACATCCTTCAAGCCTCTAACTAAGTCATGTTTCACTAACTTGTTCAATTGCTTCATGCCAACATGATCAAGTCTTCTATGCCATAACCAACCCATACTTGATTTGGTGAGCAAGCATGTTGAGAGTTGAGTGTCACTAGCATTGAAATCAACCAAGTATAGATTCTCATATCTAAAGCCCTTGAAGATCAAGTTGAAGCCATCAACACTAACTATCTCTACATCATCAACACCAAATATGTACTTGAAACCAAGATCACACAATTGAGCAACCGAGAGAAGATTGAAGTTCAACTTTTCAACTAGGAGCACATTGGAAATACTATGATCATTTGAGATTGCAATCCTTCCAAGAGCCTTCACATCACCCTTGCTATTGTCACCAAATGTGATACTATCAATGCCACTATCATTTGATTTGAGAGAGTTGAACATTCTTGAATCACCGGTCATATGTTGAGAGCACCCACTATCAAACACCCAATGCCTTCCTCCGGCCTTGTAATTTACCTACAAAATAAATTAATATTTCTTAGGTACCCATATTTGTTTGGGTCCTTGGAGGTTAGTAACTAAGCTCTTTGGTACCCAAATGGCCTTCTTCTTTGGACCCACAATTGGTGTACCAACAAACCTAGCATGCACACCTTTCTCACCCTTGGTAAGCACATAACAAGAATCAAAAGGAATATAATCCATTTTAGCATGAAACTTGTTGTTGTTCTTGTTCATTTTATTACAATTAATCTCTAGATGTCCAACTTGCTTGCATCTATTGCAATAACGACCATTGCTCTTCACAAAGCGAGGCTTTGGAGTAGCAAAGGCCACCTTGCCCTTCTTAGGAGTGTAGCCCAAACCCTCTTTGTTAAGAGAGAACCTTTGGCTACCCAAGCATTTTAGCAAGCGGGCATCCCCACCATAGGCATTGCCTAATGCGCGGGTGAGATCATCCACCTCTTTCTTGAGAGTCTCATTCTCAACCACAAGTGATGAATCACTAGTAGTAGAGGTAGAGTTGGTTGTGGTGGATGATGATGAGCTACATGAAGCATTAGTAGGACCAACAAATAAAGAATCATCAATAATATCACATGTTAGTCCAATATCACAAGTGACAATCACTTGCTCCTCCTTAGCTTCCTTCATGAACTTCTCCAACTTGAGGTCCTTTTCCTTGATGAGCTCAAGTAGATTGGAGTGGGCTTCCTTAAGCCTAGTGTGAGCAACTTCAAGGTCCTCATGGTCTTCCTTTAGACACTCACGAGAGGCCTCTAGCTCATCAAAGGATTTCCTAAGAGCTTTGAGCTCTTGTTCAATTCTTTTGCACTCCTTACTCTTTTTGAGAGCAACAAGCTCCTCCATCAAGGCATCATTTTCATTGCTCTTGGCAATGAGCTCTTGTTCCAAGATTTTGTATTTCTTGGTGGTCCTCTTGTAGCCTTTGCTTATTTGATCTATTATGCCCAATAGTTCATCCTTGGAGTAGTCCTCATCCTCCTCCTCATCACTCCTACAAGCATCACTAGCACAAGAATCATCATCACTATCATCATATTTTACCTTGGTAGGCTTGGCCATAAGGCATGTCGATGTAGTGTCGAAGATGGATGGCTTGTTGGAGAGGGCGATGCTTGCAATGGCTCGCCGAGTGGTCCTCTCATCATCACTAGAGCTTTCATCATCATCACTATCGGAGTTTTCACTATCCCAAGTGACCACATAACCACCACCCTTCTTCTTCTTGTTGATAGTGAAGCTCTTCTTCTCTTTCTTCTCCTTCTTGTCCTTCTTGTTCTTCTTCAACTTCAACTCCCCATCATGATATCTTTTGTCTTCATAGGGACACTTTGCCACTACATGATCGGGGCTATTGCAATTGTAGCAAAGCACCTCCTTTGCCTTCATGGAGTCCCTTCTCTTTCTTGCACCATATCCTTTCTTCTTCATGAACCTCCCCATCTTGTGCACTAGGAGGGTCATGGTCTCATCATCGAATGGATCGTCATCATCACTCTTCACCTTGCTCTTGCCCTTAGAAGATGAAGCATTGAATGCAATGGGCTTCTCTTGCTTGACCTTGGTCTCCTTCTTCTCTTCTACCTCATCTTCATCATCATTGTATTGGGCATCAGTCATTATATCTCCAAGCACATCGGTTGGTTTGACCTTGTCCAATCCCTCTCTAAAGATCATTCTTCTCAAGGTGGCAAACTTCTTGGGTAAACACATCAAGAACTTGTGTGAGAAGTCCTTTTCCTCAACCTTCTCTCCAAGCCCCTTGAGATCATTGACAATGACTTGGAGCCTATAGAACATCTCCGGGATGGATTCATCATCCTTCATCTTGAAAGTGGAGAACTTGTCCTTAAGCATATATAGCTTGGCACTTTTTACCATTGAAGTGCCTTCATATGTTTCTTCAAGCCTTATCCAAAGCTCATTTGCCTTTTCTAGATCTTTGATTTGCTCAAATACTTTGTCATCAATGGCACGGTAGATTGTGTCAAGTGCTGCCGTGCTGCATTGTTTGTTGATGTGGTCATTTGGGGTGGGATTTTCTTCATCAAGAATGATGTATCCTTCTTTGGTCACATCCCAAACCTTCTCATGTATATTGCCTAGATATTGCTTCATCTTCCTTTTCCAATGATCAAAGGATGAGACGCCATCAAAGAATGGAGGCTTGCCATTAACATGATTGAACATAACTTGAGCCATCTTGCACCGAGGTTGTTAAGCCTTGCAAACGGTGACCACGGCTCCGATACCACTTGAAAGGTCTTGATGGCTAGAGGGGGGGTGAATAGCCTTTTAAAATTTTCTACAATGACAAGCTAAACAAGTTTATCAATACAACAAATAGCGAGATGCGAGTTTTGCTTAGCCTAAGGGGTGTTTGCAAGCCACCTATCCAATTCACAATTCTAGTGTATTTGCACTCAATCGCACAAGTCAAACCGAGAAGGAAACTACAACAACAACTAGCAAGCTATACAAAAAAAGCTACTCTAGCAAAGCTAACTAGCTAGCAAAGGTAACTAAGAAAATAATACAAGAGAGAGTTAGGAGAGTATCACCGAGGGGCGAAGTATTGAGCCAACCAATATGATCAACAATGAATACCAAGACAACCGAACACCGGGATCAATCGATCACAATATGAAATTGATGACACGAAGATTTATCCCGAGGTTCACGTGCTTGCCGCCACGCTAGTCCCCGTTGTGTCCCTTTTCACCACGTGGTTCGGTGGCTAATCGGTCTCACACCGAGCCTCTCAAAAGGCGCCACAAGAACCTACCAAATGGCAAAAGGTTGCAATGACACGAGCAATTTACTAATGTTACCTTTGGCGCTTCGCCGAGGTAGGCACAAACCCCTCACAATCACCGGAGGTGGCCAAGAACAATCACCAACTCTTGCCAACGCCTCCAAGCTGCTCCAAGCCGTCTAGGTGGCGGCAACCACCAAGAGAAACAAGAATCCTGCAGCAAATCAACCACCAAGTGCCAACTAGATGCTATCTCACAATGCAAATACACTTGGATCACTCAATCTCACTTCGAATATGCAAAGAAGCAAGAGAGATGAGTGGGAGGGGAGTTGCTTGGCTCAAAGTGCTCACAAGTATGTCAAATGTCCAAGAGGGAGAGCTTTGAGCCGGCCAACGAGTATTTATAGACGTACCCCTTCGAATATAGCAGTTACGCACTTGAAACAGCCGCAGTCGCGCTAACCGGACGCGCTGGTCGCGTGGACCGGACGCGCCGATCACACAACGGCTATTTCGCGAACCACCGACCGGACGCGCTGGTTGCAACGACCGGACGCGCTGGGCTCGACCGGACGCGCTGGTCCCGTAACTGACCGGACGCGCTGGTCAAGCCAGAGCAGCGCTCTAACGAAACAGCGACCGGACGCGCTGGAGAACTGACCGGACGCCACAGTGCCCGCGTCCGGTTGGAGTCCAGTAAGCTCCCTGATCGACCGGACGCGTCCGGTCGACTGTGACCGGACGCACCGCGCGTCCGATCAATAAACTGAAACTCGCGCAGACGCTGAACGCTGACCGGACGCGGCCGGTCAAACAGAGACCGCGTCCGGTCCAGCGTCCGGTCACCACTGTGACCTCCGTTCGCTTCCGTTCGATTCTCGACTTCCGGCGTAGTGGAAAATAGGCGTTTCAATTCCTCGAAAACGCCTGAATCCCGCCGAGCAAGCTCGGCGGGAGGGAGAGAGGACCCCAAACCCTCTCTACCGCTCAAACTCCACCGCCTTCGCAAACGTGCTAACATCACCAAGTGATCATCACCCTGTGCATGTGTGTTAGCATTTTCACAATCATTTTTCGAGGCGTTATTAGTTCTATCCAAATGCATATGACATGAAATGCACACCTAGAGGCACTTAGAAGTTCAATAGCCGCGTCATTCCCCTCTTTATAGTACGGCTATCTATCCTATAATGTAACCACACCCACTAGGTGTCTTGGTTACTAAAACACAACCCTTAAGCATATACCTTTGCCTTGATCACGTAGGGTTGCGTCCAAATCCAAGTGTGGCCATCATGATCACCATGTCCATCTTGCCACCAACCTTGGAATGTACTAATCCTCATATGCTACATACAACTTAGGCATAGGATTAGTACTTAGGCATTGTCACTAATTACCAACACCAAACATAGGACTTTCAACTTGTTATTAGGCGGGAACGCGAAGGTGGGAGGAGGAGGAGGTGAGCATAGGCTGGTACTGCGAGGGTTTACCTTGGCGTTGGAGACAGAGTCACGGTGGGTGGCGGCGGCGGCCGACGAGGATGTTGATCCGACAGAGCTGCGAGTGGCGGAGCAGGAGGGGGTGGAGGAGGATGAAGAGCGGAGCACGGAGGGGCGTGGGGTGTGGATGGCGGCGGAGGGTTTCGCCATGGCGGTGCGGCGCGAACTGGGCGCGAGGCGATTGCGATCAGGGCGGCGAAGAGAGGGGATATTCGTGGAGGGCTAGAGGGGATAGAGGTTTGGCCACTAGGCTGCTGGTTGGGACTTGGAAGAAGGTGGGCTTGGGCACATCGGAGGTGAAGACAGACTTTGGGTAGGATGGGCCCTTTTGGGCCAATAGCATCTTCGGTTCAGGGTCCTCTGTTCTTCTGAACCTTTACTGAAGGATTTTATTTTTTCAGCCATGTTTAGATAAAAATAATAAAACTAAATAAAAACTCTAATCTAATATAAAGTATAATTAGAAATATAAAAAATTGCTCATATACAAATAATAATTCAACTTAGCTTGAAAATATATCATGTACATAAAAGTTACTGTTGAATAGCATAATAGGTACAATGGTACTCTTTTCTCTTCACTGCTAGGTGAGTGATCCTCCTCTTATTCTTTTGTTGCAAAAATGTCAGGTTGGGTTAGGTATTAGGGTTGTTTTGCAACGGCTTAGGGGAATGCCACAGGTGAGTTACATGGCGCATAGTGGACATTATGTGTTCAAGGATGGAAGATAGACAATAGTGAAACACACATGTACAAGTTCGTGCATGAACCTGTTACACGCTTGATAGTTCGAGCTGACAGGGCTGAATTTATTTTATAATTTATTGTGCACTAGTTTCTAGTAGTAGATGATATGCCTATTGATAATGAGACATATACTGACTTTGTTTATTCAATCTTTTCAAAGATGCCATTGGAAATAGTATGCAGTATCTCTATACTCTCTCTGTTCTATAAAAAGTGTCATTCTCACCTTCCGAGAAATAAATAATTTTAATTCTAACTAAGCATATATAAGAACATATTAATATTTATGATATATAATTAGTATTGTTAGATGAATTGTTGAATATATTTTTATAATATAAACTTATCTAGAGATAAATATAGCTAATATTTTCTTACAAATCTAGTTATAAATTTTAAGAAAGTTCATGAATTTCTTTTGATAAAGGGAGTATGTTCTACTGTTGTGTGATTGATGATACGAAAAAGAGAGAAAAAGGTAAACGTATACGGACTGGCACGGCACGGAGTAATACACGAATATACACCTCCTCAAACACAGACAGCTTGGCCCTGTTCGGCAGGCTGTTTTTTTTGGTTTATAAGCTGGCTGTGTCTGATTCGCTGTGAGAGAAAAATACTGTTTCATGGCAGATAAGCCGTGCTGATAAGCTCAGCTGAAAGGGGATCGTGGATCGGATTTTTTCTTCTCTTCCACATGGGGCCCACCTTCAATTCAACCCATTAATTATCATCTGATGAGGCGGGTAGCCGAAACCGATACACTGCAGATTAGACCTGCGGATCCATCCACGCCGCGGAACAAAGCCGTCGGATCGATCGATCTCGCGCCGGGTTTCCCTCCCGTCTCCACGCCCGCTCGCGGATTCGCAAGTCGCAAGGTCCAATCCTGGTTTCTTTTTCCTGATCGCGGATTCCGCCTACCAAACCGGCGATCTCGTTCTCTGATCCAAGCCTCTTGTTTTCGATTGCTGCTGCTGCATGCGCAGGAAGGGAAGAGGCGGCGGCAATGGCGGGGAGAGCCAACATCCCGACCAACAGTTCCGCGCTAATCGCCATCATCGCCGATGAGGTAGCTCGCTGTCGTTCCATCTTTCTCCCCCTGAATTTGGTCTGTTTTCTTATTTGTGTGCGTGAAGATGCTAGGCTGTCAAGTGGTTGAGTTGATAAAAAGAAACGCATGATACTTCGTTTCCGGTAGAGATCAGATCCGTGGCAGGACGCTCTGAACAAAGAGAGATCCCTTTCTCGCTAGTAGCTCGACATTAACGGCCTTTGTTACGCGAGAAATATAACTGTTGTGTTAGCTGTTCAGCGGCGATGGATCTGTCAATCGTTATGTGGCTGTTCAGCACTGAACTCATTATCCATGCATTATTGCTTCTCTGCCGAAGCATAAGTATTAATAGTTAGGTTACTGTACGAAAACAGCAGTCACCAAATGCTATCCTGCCATCATAAGAAGGGGACACAGAAATAGTGCCGTTTCCGTGTTTTGACTGTTCTGCATGGACAGCTGAACAGAAACTAGTTGATGGTCTACTACTTGGTAGCATAGTATTTACTTCATGCATATTTGATAAACAAGACATGTTTATTCTTATATAATATAGATATATGCGAATGGTAGCATAATGCACTTGGTAACACAGTATTTACTTCACAAACATGGCAATACGTCATCTGTTTGTATTGGACTGGCAAGAAAGGAAGTCATGCCAAATTTTACTACTTGCTGAACATAGGGGCAGCTGGGTCATCTCCCATGCCACTTAACGGCAGCTACTAGCTAACTTTAACATGGACTTAAGTGGCATGTAATGTAAGCCACACATGTTTGAGTCGATGGCAATTAAGGAAGAAAAACTTTTCCAGTGCCAAACAAGACACCACTTTAATTTCTGATGGCAACTAAGGAAAAAAAACTTTTCCAGTGGATGGTCAAGCAAAATGATTACAGACAGCCCTCATATAATTTGACAGTGCTTTCTGGGCACTGGGATAGACTTATCGTAGTAGATAGTGCTTCTCCAGTCAGAGGATCGCCTTTTAATTTGATCTTAGTACCTGTCAGATGCCACCTTGAGAACAGCCAGGTTTTTGTTTTTATTCTGTACGGCCAGGTTTTCTAATTTAATCTTAGTGCACCATTATAATTCTACTATGGGAATGATTTTGTTGTCTCCAATTTGTTTTGCAGGACACGGTGACTGGCTTTTTGTTGGCTGGAGTTGGCAATGTGGATCTGAGAAAGAAAACAAATTATCTTATTGTTGATAACAGTAATTCCTTGGAACTGTTAATATGCAAAGCCATTTAAGTTGTCTATGGTGTAGTTTGAACTTTCCTAGCTTTTGACTTCACTGAATAAAGATGTTAACTTTCATACGAAGGTCATACATGACTTGCCAACTGATCCATAGTACTAATAGAGTTAAGTGTTCAACTTGATTAATCTTTTGAAAGCTCTGCAGCATAGTGTGCTCACAGAAAAAATGGCCTCTGGTCATTCTGTGTCACTCAGTTTATTGCAATATCGGCGTGCCGGTAGATTGCTTCAGCAATTGTTCTTAGTAGTGAGGTTTTTTATGGTAGCTTTTGTGCAAAAAAAATTGTACTTGAACATTACACAACCATCTGTGAATTCCAGTGACTGGTTTAGCTAATATGTCGAACCTGAAGTTGCTCTATTGGGCTGTAAATTGCTCTGGAAGATACTCATTGTGAGCTTTAATTATATATTAATGGACACATTTAGGTTTTCCTTTGGCAGTTGGTGTACTTTTTTGAACGATGAAAGCTAAAGCTTTCAGAAAACTGAATTTTATTTTATAGCTCAACTTTTTTTTATGGCTCATGTATTTAGTTGAAATGCTGATCTGCTACCATTAAATTTTTACTTTTATTTATATTGATATTGTTTGTTAGTAAGATGATAAAATCCTGTGTGTTTATGCTACAGAAACAACAGTTAAACAAATTGAAGATGCATTTAAGGAGTTCACCGCTAGAGAGGACATTGCGATTGTACTCATCAGCCAATATGTAAGTAATCTTGTTTAATACAGTTTTTTTTTGTCCAGTTGTTTATTCTTTTGTATCATGGGATCATGGCAGAGCTAATTTTTCTGCCTAAAGTTCAGGTAAATGAGTTAGTTTTGTTAAATTTGCTCTCAATTCTAAACACATTAAAATGTACCTTTTAATTTTAGGGGTAAAATTATTGAGCTTGTGGTATTTCATCATGACATACTTGCCTATCCACCTGCAGGTGTAATTAATCAAAACCGATTAACCTTTGGTTGTGCTTAGCTCTAGACTTAAAGGAAAGTGCTTGATCAGTCTGCAGAACTTAGGCTCCTAATATTGAATGAACATTGGAATTCCAGCAATGCACCGAAATCAGCTTTAAGCTTTTGCATTTTGAGTAGTTCTGTAAAAGTTGAAATTGAAATGCTTAAAAATGGATATGGAATCTGTTCTCTGAGGTGTTCAATTTGTGTCTGTCAGGTTGCAAACATGATAAGGTTCTTAGTAGATGGCTACAACAAACCTGTTCCTGCTATACTGGAGATCCCGTCTAAGGACCATCCATATGATCCAGCGCATGACTCGGTTCTTTCTCGCGTGAAGTATCTATTTTCTGCTGAATCAGTGGCCTCAGATAGGCGATAAAAGTCTTATGACTTCATGTATCTTGTCTATGATGTGCCTGGGCCATTTTATTGAAAATGAAGAGGTATTAACATGTTCTGTATCTGAATGAGATTCAGTCACCAATGATTTTTTATATTTATTTATCACAATTTGTCTTTTCGTAATCACAATTTGTATTTGGAGGATATGTTCTTTGTAGCACAGTATTGTAAGCTTAGCAGCCGATGTTAACATTCCATTCCCGGAACGTGAAACATGAGAACAGGAACGTGAGTCAATGTTCCCGTTCCCAGGCTGCTAAGATTGTACGTCATGCGCTGCACCCATATCATATCGAATAGTTATAAACCACATGAGCATCTCGCCTTGCTGATTCGATGACCGCTCCTGCATCCTGGCCTGGTCTTCATGCACAAGGTTGTGCCCCATATAAATGATCTGATGGATGCTATTCCATCTAAAAAAACCCGGTTAAGCTGCTTAATGATTATCAAGCAGATCCTAGAGGGAAGCGGTACCATAATACAATGAGGGTTGAAAAGCACAGCTACATGTTTCTACACCTTTTGGATTACAATAATTCGCATGGAAGCCCGTGTAATTCGTCAGTACAGCGTCGTCAAGGAAGCTGATCAATGTAACTACCAGTATACAGAAATGCCACTTCAGGTGAAAATAGAACATATACTACTCATCCATGAGACTAGAGTAAATTTGTACACAAGGATAAAATCATAAGCGAAACACAAAAAGATGTGTTTGCGATGGAGGAACAAGTCATTTCCTTATTCGAATCCCAGGGACATCCTTCAGCCCCATCTTCAGTGCGGTCTTCCGGTATATCGCTGGAGGCTTCTCCAAGCCGATCGAGGCACCAAATCGATTTGCTAGGTCAGCAAGCATGGTTTTATCTCTACCTACGTCAGCGATTGAGTTATAGTACCCAAGCCACGCATGGTAAGCTGCTTCTTTGATGCTCATGTCAACAATTTTTATTGAATCGTCAACCTGCATTGCAAAATGTGAATAAAAGTATGACAATGGCTGAATAAGCTGATCGGCGACTATTTAATCACACTACAATATAATGGGGGCAGCAATTAAACAGTGAACTGAAGTGTTATGACGTGACATAAAACATCAGAAAAGCTGTCGTGAGCACATCTGCAGATACTATTTTAAATGAAGTTCTCGTAAGCATTAATGATAATTGAGCGATGAGATGATTATAGGACACAATAGGCTAGTTATTACTAAAAGATAACAAGTACACAAGCTAAGTTAGCAATCTGGACCTTTTGCTTCATCTCCTGACCAATATCTGGTGCTGGACATTTCTCAATCGGGAGATCACCTATCTCATTCAAGAAATATTGTTCCCATGGTGCAAGCAAAAGAATTCCTTTGCCAGATTTACCTTCCCTTCCAGTCCTTCCAAGCCGATGGATGTAATGCTCTCTGTCAGGTGGAACCCCAACCTAATCCAATAACTATATATGTCAGTACTGCAATAATGAAGCACAGAAGCAATGTAATCATGCGACGCAACTGTAAGAGTTAGACATCAATTCTCCAATTGCTTAGGCAAATAAATGGTGTTGTCATAAACTTTCTTCAGCTAGAATAATCATGAATGGAATTTCACCTGAATCACAAGGGTGACATCTGGATAATTCACCCCACGAGTAGAAACATCTGATGTTACAAGAATTAAGCGATTAGAGCCCCGGAACTCTTCAGATATGCGAGTTCTATAAAGCTGAGGTTTTCTTGAGTGAATTTCCTTGACATTTAACTTCAAATCTCGAAGCATGATATACATAAATTCAGTCACCATGGCTGTCGTGCAGAAAACAATAACCTGAAATTTGAATATTATATTATTAGTAAAACAACACATTGAAGTTCTTATAACTGGTTGTCTGAAGAAAAGGAGATGCAGGACCTTGTAATCAACTTCACGATCAATATGCTCTCGAAGTAGGTGATGAACCATATGAAAATGCAGCTCATGTGGTACCACAAGACATGACTGCTGAACCTAAGCTCAACAACAGGAAGTAGAAATGGGTCAACGAGCAAACAAAACTATTTTCATAACAGAGAATAGAAAAGAAGGCTAACAGAGGACCACAAACTTCTATTTTAAGCTAGGCATGATTTACAAATACAACTCATGTATCCCTAAAAAAGTATGACGGTATAATATTCAATGGTCAAACTAAAGAGTGGAGAATATATGGCTCCAAACATCTATACATGAGTGTCAAGTATATTATCAGAATAGTGTTTCGTTTCAAAAATAAAATAAAATAAAATAAAGAGTATACCTTAGTTGGGGTTTCAACAGCTCCAAGGCCCACTGTGTCAACAAAAACATGATCCCTCTTTAATACTAGCTGTGAAACTCTTCGAACCTGTCAGGCACAACTAGCAACCATTACTCCCAGTTTTATGATTGTGGCTATTCATTCACAGATATAGTATAATATATAACACAGATGAAGTCAGACAAAAATATACATATATTGGTGCGTGAGCTATGCTGATTATACTACCTCTTTTGGAATAGTAGCTGAGAAGAGAAATGTTTGTCTTTGACGTGGCAAGCTATCGACGATCTTTTCTATGTCTTTACGGAAACCCAAATCTAGCAAATGATCAGCTTCATCCAACACAAGCAATTTCAATCTCATCAAACGAACAGAGAATGATGATTTGTTTTCAATGTGATCCAGCAGTCTACCAGGTGTAGCAACTAAAATCTGGAAGGGAAAGAAGAAAACAGAAAATGGTAAGGCTAAAGTTAGTTTTGTCTTGATCTTCAGTAGGCCGATAAATATGACAAACCTGGCATGGATCAGATTCTAAACGTCTCTGATCAAGCTTGAATCTAGTGCCGCCAATAAGAGATTGAACACCAATTCCTTCGTGGTACTTCAACAAGACATTTGCTTCAGCTGTAAGCTGAATAGCAAGCTCTCTTGTAGGGCAGAGGACAAGAACAAATATTGGAGATACTCGCTGGTTTGTATTGCTCTTCATACCATTCAAGACTGATTCAATTGCAGGAAGCTGTTTATCAATCCATTTTGAATAAATTCGTTGAATAATATGAACATCAAAAGAAACAGAATGTCTGAAACTAATATATCCTGAGTGAACATTACTTACCAGAAAAGCTGCACTTTTGCCGGTTCCAGTTTTGGCCTTGACAAGAACATCTTTACCTGCTTATATATAATAGTGTAAGTGAGAAATTCAACGACTTCTGTGATGCGATAACTTCAGGCAGAGATATAACGGAATGGTATCATAAGGTCTAAAGTACTAAAATGAAGAAATACTTAAGTCAAGCAACATGGACCATATGCTTATGCTTAAAGAAGATATCACTGTACAAACAAAGATTTAACAACCTGACTTCTTTGAGAGATGTACATGCATAAGATTATGAGGAGCAACCTAAACCTCATTCTGACAAATATATTCTCAAATTCTTCTGAACCCAAACACATGTTTTCCTCATAGAGTTCATCCCTTTTATTTTTCTGTGTAAAAAATTCCTAGAGAAAGTAAAATAAATATAATACCTTCAAGACATATAGGAAGCACTGCCTCTTGCACCACAGTTGTATGTACATATCCAGCATCAGTAAGTGATTTGACTGTCAGAGGGGAGACACCACACTCATCAAATCTGAAGACAGAAACAACATAACTTGCTGGTTATATGGATGCTATCTCTATTTCAAAGTAAGATAGGACATGCAAAATTAAATTTATTATTCACCAATCGTTCATTAATCTTGAGTCAAAAGGAAAAGTATCATGATGTGCAGTGATGAGCAATCTATATTGCCTCCACTCGTTGCATTAGTGTTAATTTTTATATTAAAGGTCAGTGTCATGATAAAACAGAACTCCAGAAGCTGAACTACAAGATTTCATACAATATGATGCACACATTTCAAGAATATTTCATCGCTTTACCTAAATTTCATGAACCATACAATATGAAGTTCCTAGGCTACACAGCAAATATAAACAATAGTATATATAATGAAATATGAGAGTGTGACCTTTTACTGGTAAGCAGAGATTCACCCCTGGACTCGTAACGCCTCCTCTCAGTACCCAAAACCTCCCTATTTCTGATCTCCTCTCGCAGCTCTCGGATTCTACCCGTGAGATCATTGCTTTCCTCTTCGTAAGACTTGAGCACCCTCCTTTCCTTCTTCATATCGCAGTTCCTGAGAGCAGCACTGCTCCATCTCCTCCTGATGGCACCTGTGTCCCCAGACTCATCAATTTCTGAATCCTCTTCGCTCGAAGCCCCAAACTTTCCAAACCTCAGATTCCTCTTCCGCGCAGATGTACTCTCGTCGTCATCATCCGACGAATCTGGTCTCCATTTCCTGCCGAATCGCCTCACAGCCACCGAGTACAGCCTCTCCTGATTAAGCAGCGCCAATGGCGTCTCCCTCCTTCCATTCCCAACCTCAGTAAGCCCTCTAGCAATCAATGGCCTCAGGTTGAAACACGGCGCAACCACTGTTAGGTACTCTCTTCTCGGATTGAACGCGGCCAACTGGCCAAGGTCGGCCCCTTTCCCCTGTCTAAAGGCTCCTTCCGAGGCCTCGGTTGCCCCAGAGCCAGGTCTTCCCAGTCCTCCCAACTCGGTCCTCCGCGGGACTTCCCAGAGTCCAGCTGCTGCTGCTGCTGGTGGTGCCGGACACCCGACGATATCCCAGTCGGCGGCCGCTTGGCGCGGCGGAGGGGCTCGTCGTCCTCGTTCCAGAGGTCCTCGGCGCCGGGCCTGCGGAAGCGGTCGGCGAGGGCGCGGATGTGGGCGCGCGACGAGGTGGGCCCCTCGCCCGGCGGAGCCTCCGGGAGGCGGGAGGCGCGGATCTCGGAGCGGAGGCGGGCGAGGTAGAGCTGCTTCTCGTGGCGGAGGAGCCCCCGCTGCTTCTGCCGCGCCAGCTTCTCGTGCATCCGCTTGTACTGCCACTTGGACAGCCCGCCCGGGAACGTGCGCGGCCCGCCCCCCATCGCCGCCGGGCGCTGCAGGGTTTATCGCTCGCTGCTGGGTTTTGAGAAGAGGAAGAAGAGTTATTAGGTTTCCGCCTTCTCCACCAGGATACGTATCAATCACTCTCTCAACTGAAGGGTGGGACCCATCAACCGAAGCCGAGCGCTTTGCTTCCCTCCCTCGCAATCTCTCAGTCTCAGCAGATCTCTGGAGATGGCGGGGGAGGAGGAGGAGGAGAGGAAGCGGGTGCTGGTGGTGGGCGGCAGCGGCTACCTGGGCCAGCACCTCCTCGCCGCGCTCGCGGCGTCCTCCGCCGCCGATCGCCTCGACGTCGCTTTCACCCACCACAGCCCCACCCCGCCGCAGCCGCTCCTCGACGCGCTCCCCTCCGTCCGCGCCTTCCGCGCCGACCTCTGCTCCGGCGACGGTTTCGAGGCCATCTCCGCGTCCTTCGGCCAGGTACATACGCGTTCGCATTCCCACCGCGCGCAACTCTCTGCTTCATACGAACTTCTGCCCTCACTGATTCAGTGATTGACGATTGCTTGCCTTAAGTACGTTACATGAATCACGACATCACTACTAGAGTACATTAGTTCTCCGTTAACAGAGCATGCTAACCTGTACCTATTATGTTCAGCCACACGTAGTTGTCAACTGTGCTGCGATGTCAGTTCCTCGGGCATGCGAAATGGATCCACCTGCTGCTATGGCTACCAATGTGCCTTCTTCACTTGTGAATTGGTTGCTGAGTTTTGGGAATGACGACTCACTTTTGATTCATCTGTCAACTGATCAAGGTACAGCACTCACAATCCTTGGTGCCATACTCTGCTACTCAGACATTTTTATCTGTGGTGCATACTGCATGTAGACTCAAGTGTACAATGAAATATGCCTCTCTTGTACTGACAGTTTATGAGGGGGTGAAATCCTTCTACAAAGAAGAGGATCAGACAATGCCGGTGAACATGTATGGAAAATCTAAAGTTGCCGCGGAGAAACTCATTATTGAGAAATGCTCAAACTATGCGATCTTGAGAAGCAGCATTATCTATGGGCCACAAACAATCTCTCCTGTGGCAAAATCCCTTCCCATTCAGGTAAAATGCACTCGGTGCTCACCAATAGTGTTATGCTATTCTCCCCCAACTATAAGTAGGTAAACTCGTGTTGTTAACGTTTCAGAATTCAAACTGATGCTACAGGACTAGAGCATTGTCTAACTAAGAAAAGTACTTGGCATTTGGATGCAGTGGATGGATGGTGTTCTTTCACAAGGCCAACAGGTTGAGTTCTTCAATGATGAATTCCGGTGCCCGGTCTATGTCAAAGATATGGTGGACGTGGTTTTGTCATTGACAAAAACTTGGTTATCTGGTATGAGTTTGACTTGTAGCATTTGCGGAACTCAATCAGTAGCAATACTCTTTCTGTTCACTCTATAAACAGTTTTAACATGTTCCAGTTTATATATAACGCTTCAGTATTAATGTTTTTCTTCTTAGCAGTTGCTTTCCATTGTACCATGGTGACTGACATCAAAGTGCATGCTGCATATGGCAAAAAAGTCCAGGTCCTCCTGAATGTTGGTGGTCCAGATAGGGTATCAAGACTGCAGATGGCTGAGTCTGTTGCTATTGTTCGTGGATATAACCCCAGTATAATCAAATCTGTGTCTGCATCATCGGTATTGCCTCTGGAATGTAGCATTGAAGCATCCATATATGCCTGTTTAGTGTTAACACATGAGTACTATTAGAACACGGTTATTCAACAAGCATGATGGTTTAGATACAAGTTGGTCTTAACTTTACAACTGAAATAGTATCCAACATGAGCATTGAGGTCGCTTTAAACATTTTGCTTCCATATGCTTATTTTTCCATCATAGTATCTTGTAATGCCCGCATGTACCTGTTACCCAGGTTAATCGAGGGGTGGCTTCTCCACCAGACATATCCATGGACATCACCAAGCTAACCCAGATTCTTGGTATCAAGCCAATCTCATTTCAAGATGGAGTCAGAAGTACACTTGATGCAGAAGCCAGTACATGACACTTCCTCAACAGTTTGCTTGAGTTCCTAGGGAGTTGCTTGCATTCACATATGAAAGTGTGACATAGAAAATCACATTTAATTTGCGAAATTTCAGCAACAGTAAATTTCTGTTGGATCTATGTGAAATATGTAACTTTGTACCTACTAAACACCAATGGCATCATCGGTGTTACTGCCTGATTGTACTGTACCATTATGAATAAAAATGGCATTCATTTTAAATCATTTTTTTCCAGAAGTATGGAACTGTATTGTGCATGTACATTACAATTTACAATTAATGTTACCCTCATGTATTTTTTTAGAGTTTTAAGGCTTTGCCCGTCTTAGCATTAAGCAAAGACAATAGCATTCAGTTACAGCATTCAGGTGGATCTACCCTCATGTATTTTGTTTGTTTGGTATTTTCAGATTGTTTCTGCCCAATATTTGGCTTTAATTTCTAACCCTACCTTGGTGAGTTAGTATTCTATATAGTGCATAACCCTGTATTGGATTGAGTAGAAGTGCTGGGTTTGCTACTGCATTACCTATAGGGCAAAATATAAGCCTAGGTGACAATAGTTGTCATATTCACACGACCATGCATTCTGCTTGTGGCCAAAGCAACATGGTTTGACTCAAACCATTGTCCTGTAGAATGACCTATTGGCAAAGCTAAGTACTGTTGCTCCAGAGCTAATCAGTCTTTTACATGTAATTTATAGTAGGTTTTAGCACCTGTGGCACGAATAAATTGCATTGCTTTTGACCCTATTGCAGGGACATGAGAGGACGATGGGCGAATCACATTCACGTGTGCCTAAACCATATAATAGCTAAAGTTAGTACACCAACTCTTTGGCGCAACTCTACCACGACAAGCTTCCTCAGCTCTGCGGAAACTGCAAAATCATATGAACATGCATGCATATATTATACGCAGCAAACATTGAACCACTGAAAAATTGAGCACTCACACTTGCTTTTTAAACCATGTTTGCTTCTACCACTTTCTGCACTTGTGAACAGGTGATTTTTCTGTAGCAAGCCCGTTTGTGCTGACAGATATTTGTTGGCACATCATCAAAGCATGACGTGCAGACTGCATCACTGGACAACCTTGCCAGGTAAGCATGCATATTAAACCTGTGTATGGTATGCCTGTAGATTTCCAGTTAATCTCCAGCTAAAGCAGTGAATGCTCATCATGGGTACTAAATTTGGTTGCTTGATAATAAATTGCCATTAACCCTGCCTGTAGTGAGACACTGTTACTTAATAAGGCAGCCGCACAGATCGATGCAGCGACACATCCATTAACAATCCAGCATGTCAAATGGGAAAACACTGCAGGTTGACTGAAAATAAACAGCTAAAAGTATCGTTGACTGATTTATGTGAGAGAAAAACATTGCTGGTTGACTGAAAATAAGCGGCTGAAAGCTCAAGCGAACAGGTTGAATATTGTCTTGTCATGGTTGCTTTTTCTTTCCCCTGTTACCAGATCTGTTGAACCTTGCATCGACTTGACCAAACAGTAGACATAGAAAAATGTAACTGATGTCTTCTCTGCCAGTCTGTAGTCAGCTGCCCGTTCCTGCCTCCCTCCTAAAAAGATGTAATTTGGATTTGTGTGTTGTCAAACTTTTAAAACTTAGTTAAGTTTATAGGAAATATTATTAATGTTTATGACCCTAAATAGTTATATTTCATGATTAATCCAGTGGAACATATTCGATATCATAAATCTTAGTACTCTTTTGTATATAATTTTGATCAAATTTAAAATTGTTTGACTTATCAAAAAGTGACAATTGCAAAAAAAAATTTGGGGGGGGGGGGGGGGGGGGGGGGGGGGGGGGGGCAGGGTGGGGTGGGGGGTGTTTATTTTGTAGTCACTCTGCTGGTAATTGGAATTTGCAATGCTTAAAACTCGCTTTGGTCCATCACATTGAGGGTGTGTTTAGTTCGCGAAAATTTTTGGCTTTGACTATTGTAGCACTTTCGTTTGTATTTGTCAATTAGTGTCCAATCATGAACTAATTAGGCTCAAAAGATTCGTCTCGTGGTTTTCTACCAAACTGTGTAATTAGTTTTTTTTTCTTCTACATTTAATGCTCTATATGTGTGTCTAAATATTCAATGTGATGGAGAATTTTGAAAATTTTTGGAACCAAACATGGCTTGAATTGCCCCATCCAAGTTCAAGATTCTGCCAGGACGATGGCCCCGCCTTTTTAACTAATGTTGGTAGACCCTCCATACCTTAGTGCCTCTGAAGGTCAGCTTTACATTTGACACTTGTGCCTTACGCTGCAGTGTTTTGCTAGATTAGTAAGGCCTTGTTTAGATCAAGGCTAAAGTTGAAATTTTTTTCACTCTCTTTTCGTCACATCGAATCTTTAGACGTATGCATAGAGCATTAAATGTAAGTAAAAAAATAACTAATTGCACAGTTTGTCTGTAATTTGCGAGACGAATCTTTTAAGTCTAATTAGTCCATGATTGGATACTAATTACCAAATACAAAGTGCTATAGTAGCCCAGATTCAAAAAAACTAGCCATCTAAACAAGGCCTAAGATTACTGAGCACTGGTCTTGATTTGGATTTCCACCAGATGTGGAGCCTAGCTGGTTGGTAGGGATACCAATGGTGTTATGTTAGCTTAAGCTACCCTGCGTTGATACTCTAATCCCAGGGCAGCAGGGCTGTTTTGAGGTGAGAGTGAGAGGGAAGCAGAAGCCATCTCACATTTCAGAGAACAATTGCTTGTAACTGCAAGTCTGCAACCAAAGTTTGCTGGGGGTACCTTTTCAAAGGACCATTGGTTGCATGCTGACCAGGCTAACATAATAGCATGCAAGGAAACTGTCACAAACAGCCAAGATTGTCAGTCAGTAACCTCTCGGCGGCTAGGCCTAAGCATTTCTTTATTATGCCACATGAGTTTCATGAATCTTTCCGTATAGGCCTTGGAGAAAGATACCAGAGCATCCTAGTGCCCAATCTCTTCAGAAGACCCTGATAGCAAAACAAAGAGGGCTGGGGGTCTGGGGACAAATACTTCGAAGTTATCTAAACCTAACCTAGCACGACCTAGTTCGCTGTTTCACATGGCTACAGAATTGTTACTGTAACAGTGGAAGTCAGACTTGGGCAGCGTTTGGTTCCAAAATTTTTTTTTTTTTGCAAAAGAACAGTACATTCCCCGTCACATCGAATCTTTAGACGCATGTATGAAGTATTAAATATAAATAAAAAATAAAACTAATTACACAGTTTAGACGAAATGGACGAGACAAATCTTTTAAGCCTAATTAGATCAGGATTGGACACTAATTACCAAATAACAACGAAAATGCTACAGTTGCATTTTGCCAAAAATTTTGCCAACTAAACAACGCCTTGCCTGAACCCAAAGTTTAAGCCGATGGGATACCTGGCACTGTGTCTGACTGTCTGTGTACATACTTCTTCATGTTCATTCAGAAGCCACGATATATAGGTCCCATATCAAAATATAGCTGCTAAATACATCCATGTCAAAAAAAGAATGTTGTTTTAGATTCAGACTAAGTTAAACTTATGTTTGACTAGAATTTATTAATATTTGTATCTCCAAATAGATTTACTGAGAATATATTCTATAGTTCATCTACACATCATAAATATTAGTACCCTTTTTGTATATTTGTTGGAAACTGAAGATGTAGACTGAAAAAAAAGAAATCTAGAAAGTTGATTTTTTTATTAGCAAACCAAACGCGTTGTCATCTATCAAGAGTTAACTGGACCATACCATAGGATCGATGGAGGTTCATTTAGAGCTGTATTTCTTGTTGCCCGTGTCTGCCCCCCACGGGAACAGGGTATGGACTCTACCCCCAGCTAAATCCATATTAATACCCTCAGACGGTCAGACCCTGGCCTCCCAAACTCCTCGTTCTCTCTCTCCCTCTCCCTCTCTCTAACATATGCCATGAGGATGTTCTTCCGGCACTTGCTATCTTGCATCCTCCTGCTCTTGCTAATGTCACACTTGCCAAGCCCGATCCTCGGCTTGAGAACATTGAGAGGAGAGGAGGCGAAGAGCGACTTGAGGCGCCATGAGCATGAGCTTCCGCCAGCCGTATCTCCTTCAAAAGAGGTGGACAACGACGACGCTGCCGCCGCCAGTAAGTTCACAGTTTCAAGAAGAATGGTTCCTCAAGGTCCAAACCCTCTCCACAACAGATGAGAGGATCGGAGCAGCATGCTGCTGCTGCTTCTGGTATGGTCTTCAGCTAAGGTAGCAGCTAGCTAGCTCTTCTCAGTCTCAGGTAATGGTGTAGTGAGTGGCACGCACTCAACAAAGTACCCTTCTCCTCTTCCTTTTTTTTTTAGCCTAGATGTCATATGAATGATACAGATGGATGCATATATAAGTTGAATACTAGTTCCCTTGTAATGTGTTTTTGTTGCATTGATTTCATTTATAGGCAGCTTTGTACATAGATTTTTATGATATTAAGGTGTAAAAGTTGTTGTGCTAGATGGATCTAGATTTTGTATGTTTGTTTATTTACACATGGCTGTAGGTTGTACTCCTGTGTTACTTAGAAATAACAGAGATTTCAGTGAGTCATATATGGTTTAGCAGGAGAAGGGAAAAAAGGGGTGATTAGACAGTGCAGTACTGTATGTTGGGATGGTTACTCGTTTGTTTTGTTGTGTCAAGGAAAGGAAGGTGTGATTTGTGATGGTTGTGTTATATCTTGGTTGTTGAAGGGCTGCCATCTTCAGAAAAAGAAAGAACCGTCTGCTAGCTCCTGTGGTTAGGCGTTAACAAGTGGTTTTGAGTGGTCTCGCTCAGTCGGATGGAATGGAATGGAAGCACAAGAAAGTAACTTGTAAACTCATGCTTGAAGGAAATGGAAACCAGATTACTTTTCATAACCTGTTTGTCATCTTTTCAGAGAAGAGAAAAGAGGCTGAGGTTGGTTGGCCGAGAAATTTGAATGTTTTTTTGGTTGAACTTGGACAAGCTGGCTAGTGGCTACTGGCAGGAGGGAGAAAAGGGGAGTAAAGGAAGTACCAGCAGCATAGTGAGCAGTGACTCAGTGAGCAGTATCGGCCAGCGTCTCCCCCGCAGGACGCGCTGATGGGACAGTGAAATTTGGTGCAAATATTGTTTATTTAATTATCTATTTTTGTTTCTGTTACCCGAGTGGGTTACATGCATGACGCTGTTGAATTTGGACCCATCGATCATATATATATATATATATATATATATATATATATATATATATATATATATATATATATATGGTCGGCGTGAGACTAGCTTTGTTTTCTTTTTCCCTTTACAGTGAGTAGTGCACAATATTTCTAGTCCAATGGCACTCAATTTGGAACAATATATACAGGAACTTTCTCTGTTTCCTATTTGTCTTTCTGTGAAAACAAGCTGATTTCTATCAGTTTTTTTTCTAATTCCTGTGAAACTCGTACATTTTGAATTTTCAAAGGATCTAGACGTAGCTATGTCAAAGCTCGAGAGAGGAGAGGGAGTGAGATTGGTCAAATTAAGCTCGAGATCCAAGGCAGATATCTAGTGGTCAGGGCCAATACAGCTAGCTGTGTACTCAGACTACTGTACTACAAGTTGTACTAAACAAATCACTACTAGTTGGTGTGGGTACTATTAGCATTGGACCAAAAAATGCCCCCACACTCCAACGCGTGAGCATTTGAAGGTGTGTGTGAATCGACAAAGACGACTCTTGTCTCGCTCACCAAACCAGAGAGCATCACCGCCGACTGTCGCGGAGGTTGTAGGTGGTGGGGCCGTGGGGTTGAGTCCCATCGCTGGATCCGCCCTAAGTAGCTTCATATGAGATGAGAGGCAGCATCCATCAGCCATGGCGTCCAGCCGAACAAGATGTGATGTATATTGCACGAGGGACCGAGCACCGTGCGAGGCTTCTGACTGCGATGCGCCGGGGGGGCAGTGAACTGGCGATGGCGGCATGGCAAATCGCATCAACCAACAACAACAATGCCTCTGCCTGGCTTGTTTGGCAGCAGGAGGAAGAGCAAGGCGTGTGTGCTTGGCTGCCCCCCAGGCAACACGGCATGCCATGTTTTCCCGGTGCTTGCATTGCCTCCTGCTTTTCCTTTCACAGTTTCTGTAACTGTTTGTATTGCCCACAGAAGAAGACAGTGTAAGACTGTTTGAAATTGATGCCAAAGCTTGTCGCGAACGGAGAGCTATTTGGAGCTTTCGCTATTCATTTAGATATACTCATATACACTACATCTACATGATACGATACGGCTAAAGCAATGTATTTAGAAACATCAAAACGTCTTATAATTTGAAATAAAAAGAGCATGAACTAATAAGGCAGTAGCCAACCGGCACTACAATGAACCATTTTTCGGCTCGATGAAATACGTGCAATAAAATAGAACAATCGTGACAAAAAACAGGGAAGAAATCCGCATCAACCGACGTGAGCAGCTCTGCTCATCGTACACCAACACCACGGTTCTCATTCAAGGCCCAGCAGCACGCAGGCACAACACAATCTGTGCAGGGTAGCAGCGTCTCCATCGCTGCTGACGCCTGACAGCCGGCCTGCCAGCCTGCCCGCCTCTGAATTAACATGAAGCCCGTGTTTAGACTACCCGCACTCATGGACCTCTATATTCATCCTCTATATATCCTAGTCAGCAAGATTCTCTCCTCTATACTCAATTCTCCCGCACCCATCTATCCTCTATATCATTCTCTATCCACTATATCCACTGTGGGACCCACTTGTCACTTTATCTAAATATATCTATGTGTGATCTAGTTTTAAAGGATTTATTGAGACGAATTTAATGGTGCAATCGAAATTTAATTTAGATTTTTGGTTTGTGAGTTATAGCATTTTTTCCCTTTGTTTAGCTAGTGGGGCCCGTCACTGTAGAGTATAGAGTATGTACTGTACTACTCTAAATATAGAGTGAGAGAAAGAATAGAGTATCGTTTTAGAGTACCCAGTGCAGCAGTTTTTACTCTATATTCATACTTTAAAGCTTTAGAGTATCGTTTTAGAGTATCCACTGCGGGTAGTCTTAGTTGCCGATTCAGGTGTTCCGACTTGGAACAGTAAACATTAAATGCGCACTGTAGCATTCCGTTTGTATTTGGTAAAAATTGTTCAAACTTTGACTAATTAGGCTCAAAATGTTCGTCTCGTAAAGTACAACAAAACTGTATAATTAGTTTTTAATTTCATCTACATTTAGTACTCCATGCATGTGCCGACATTTTGATGTGATGGGAATCTTCTTTTTGCATAGTAAAATTTGGGAGTAGAATTTGGAAAGTAAACAAGGCGAAACAAAAGGTACTCATCAGTACCCTGATGCACGAACATAAGCAATTAACACGTCCCCAGTGCTGGTAGTACTTGTGTACCGCCCCTCCTTAACCTCTGCCAGATCAAGTGCTGTTGTGCTTGTACTCAGAAACGGTTACAGGGACTTCAGTATTGCACCTTACCCTGTCATTCGTTGTGTACATTGGTGCTGGTGCTCATATTGATGGATCGCACAAGACTTTATTTGCGTAATAATTGCTGCAGCAGATTACAGATAAGAATCCCAAATCTGTTTAACAGCTGGGGAAGAGTTCAGATATACAGCACAGAGTGCGTGTGATATACCTTTATCTATACCTATATATCCAGGTGCACCAAGACAATAACAGACAGAGGAAGATCAGAAATATCAATCGGGGTTGGTATACTACCCCACATCGTGAAAGAATGTCAGGAGCCTTCAAATCAAATTAAACAGAATATCATTATACGGAGCGCTAACAACTAATGTCCAGAACTCCATGTGAATTCATCCTAAAACGTGCGTGTTTTTTTCCAAATAAAAGGAACGGCATTAGCCTCTAATCAGGCAGCACCAACACGTAATCTCCGGAGTTCCATGTGAATCAAATCCTCAGATGTGCAGTTTGTAATAAGGGTACTAGTTACCGTCTTGAGGTAATCAGGACGTATGGTAACAAAAGATGAAAACCAGAGAGGGGTCATCCATCTGTCCACTGCACAATCGAATGATTTGAGTAACGATAGATAATTCAACCTTTATACAAGCAGTTAGGAAAACGGATGATGACATTTTCATGAGCAGTCTGGAAGCGATGACTAATGAAGTCGGCAGATCCCAATGAATTTCTATGACAGGCCACGTTTATGTCTAGTAGTCCCCTGCCTGAGTTGGAAGCATTTTTAACATCATCGGTGATCGGCCGATGGCATTCATTTTTAGCACATGCCGGTTGAATCCAAACAACGGGACGAACAGCCGGCACAGCAATTTGATGATGATGGACTGACATGAGAGTTATGAGAAGCATATAAGTGGTTTTGAGTCGATTAAAATTGAGAGACAGACAGAATAGTAGTAGTATTTGACAAGAACGCGATGCGCGCACACACACACACGACTTATTTGGCGAGAGAGAAGATCGATTGGATTCATACGGGCGGCAGGGGCGGCTGCTCTTGCTTCTGGTCGCCCTGGAGGTGGACCTGGTCCTTGGCGGCGGCGACGACGGGGAGGGAGGATTCGGGATCGGGCTTGGCGACGTCGTCGTGGCGGGGGGCGGCGGCGAGGATGAGGGGGCGGTCCTTGGCCTCCTCGTGGTCGTCGTCGTCGTCGTCGTCGGTGGAGAGGTTGATGCAGGAGCAGCGCTCGAGGGAGGCGAAGAAGGCGGAGGTGACGCTGGTCCCCACCCAGGTCGCCCAGCTCTCCATGGCCGGCGAGGCGAGGCGAGGCGATCTGCTTGCTGCTAGGGTTACGGTGCGGGGCGGGTGGGTCAAAGCAAAAGCAAAAGCAAACGCACGCGGAGAGGCAAGGCAGGCGAGAGGAAGAGCAAGAAACAAACAGAGAGGACTCGACTCCACCAGCACAGCACAGCACAGCACAGCACAGCAGCGGCCGGCGGTCAGCGGAGGAGAGTAGTGGCACGCACGCCGGACAGCCCAGCCCATCAAAAGATACAGGGATGCAAGGCCCATCGATCAGAGCCCACCCGACGGCCGGCCTAGCAAACGTAGTACGAGTAGCTGCTGCTTTCTGTTTTTCTTTTTCTTTTTCTTTTACTAACAAACATGGCCCTGTGTAGTAACGGATTTGTTAATTCTAAAATGTAACGGAATTTTTGCATGGCCATCATGCCTAGACAGTAGACACACTATTTGAAACATGGCCTCTTGTTTGGATTTCGATTGTGAAACATGGTCTCGTGTTCAATTTGAATTTGAATTTGGAAAGCAAAACATGAAAGAGTCAGGTGCTGTGTGACGAGCTAATGCACAAAAGAAAAAAAAAAGAGCAAGACAAATTTTCTCCTTTCAATGAGTATATATCCCTTTTCTCTGCCAAAGAAAAATAGCTCCCTTCTTTTTCCGTGACAGGGCCCAACCAGTCAACCACTCCACGGGGGAAGTCACCGCAGCTTTCTCAAGAAATCCACGAGGTCCATACATACCCAAACGGTGCACCAAAACTCTCTGCATTTATTATGTTCACAAAAAACTCCAAAATTGATACGCATATTACGTAGCAAGCATACCGTCACCATCCATGTCATGTCACCTCTCAATATAGGCTATGGCCGATAAAAACACATGCTTCGTCACGGTACAAGGACAGACGCACACATGTTTTGTTACTTGAGCATCTTCTTGTAGTCCTTGAAAGTGCCCGAGAACGGGGTCACCCTGCCTTCCGACACCACCCAAAGCTCGTCCACGCTTCCAGTGATGAGATGCTCGTCGTGACTCACCTGCCAAACCAACACCACCCGCCTTAGTCATATACGAAATGCAAATCTACGCACTGAGTGCTGTCTGGTCATACCATCAGCACTCCTCCCTGGAAGATGAGTAAACCCTGGATGAGCGCCTCAACCGCGTCCAGATCCTGCAACACAGAGCAAGTTTATATTCAGTAATAGCTGCCTCCCAGACCCAGAGGTTCCTAATCCTCCATGTCAAAAACAACAATTGGTACGCAGCATGATGATTTTGCTCACCAGATGGTTAGAAGGCTCGTCCAGGAGAATGATGTGTGGCTTCTTGAAGGTTATTTTCGCGAATGCTACCCTACTCTTCTGACCACCTGGAATTGCAATTGCTTTGGTTAGGATATCGAGAAATCAGCAATTCTGTTCTACACGGAGATGAACCCCTTAGCAAAGATGCTATAGTTCTGCGCCCGCGCAATCAGCTAAAACCTTCTATGGAATTGCTACGATTTCTACCTGATAAAGTGTACATAGGTTGGAGGGCAAGGCTTCCTGAAACACCAAACGAACCCAGATGTGCCCTCAACTTCTGCTCAGGTACACCCTGCAAACAGCGCCATATACATTTTCTCACTAAAGCTGGCATTCAAGTTCAGGCCAGATGCAGAAGGAATATCCATCTTATTAGCTAACCACATGGTGGAGCTCATATCCAACAAACACCAAAAGAGATGCTTAAACTTACCGGGTAGCACTTCATCATGTACAAAAGGGGATTCACCGTTAAATCAAGCCCATCAACATGATGCTGATTGAATACAGCCATGCGAACCTGTAAAAACAATCATAAGAAAATTTCAAAGAAACAAACAAAAGAGAGGATCCTGCATGGAAAACATGGGAATCAACAATGAGGGCTAATTTGGAAGCAAGGGGGAGGCACACCCAGGGATGGAAACCCCTCCATGAAGAACTAAATAATTATTCAAATTATTTCCCCATAGATTTCCCACCCTGGAAAAAGTCAGGGATCCCAAGGGGATTTGAGTTTCCAAATTAGCCCTGATAGCAAATAGATCTCTTCATTTGTGATTGGCAGTATTATGCTAGTAAACCAAAGAAAAAAAATTGATATTAAGGATCAAGGTTCAGAGTATTTTGTCTGATTCAGTAATGGCACTGATTGATACAAGCATCAGAACCACACCCTGACAAGTAAAGAACAAATATGCACATACTGACATCTCGATACAGTACTGTTATGAAATTCAGACAAGAAAGCTCAAATGACATAAATCAAGTTCATGGAACACAACTTTGTTAAGGAAGAAAATGCAAAACATGTTAAACAATGCTAAACACAGATGTAGCTACAGAAGAATGAAGCACCTTGGGAGAGCGGAATACTGTTCCAGAAGTTGGCTGCAGATCCCCAGATATTAGTTTCAGTATAGTGGACTTGCCAATGCCATTAGGACCAACCACTGAAACAACAAGTCAATGAAGGATTCAAAATGGTAGAACCGCAACTTCAAAAACCAGACATTAATATGCAGTAAGATTACGATGAGTGGAACAAAGAAATCATACTTGCTATGCGGCTGTCGAGGTCAATACCAAAATTCAAATTTTTAAACAAGGTAGGCCCTCCAGGGTAACCAAACGAGGCATCACTACAAAGATGGAAAGAGTTATTCAACAGAGAATGAATACATCACATGGATGTCTAAAAATTGCCTCAAAGAGAATGTAAAAAGAATTACAAACATCCAAAAAGATTTCATAAATAGCATAAGGTATCAGAAATGAAACCTGAAGCTAATGATTGGTGGTCCAGGGCGATCATCTGGGGTCGGAAATTCAAATTTATAGCTGCAAGGAATTATTCGAACAATTAATGAGTTGACTGCAAACAAAATACCAAGTACAATAGTTTAGGGAGCAGACATACTCTGGATCGCTGACAACTGCGTCAACATGTTCCATTCGCTCCAATGCCTGAGATAGTACAGATAAGAATTTCAAGTCAGACATCAAATTTGCCACTGAACAACATCCTAGATCAAAATGCTGGTTGGGAGTTTGTCCATACAGTATCTGTTGAGTGAAACAACTACAAAATTGTTTACATGGAGACAAGAGCAAGAAAGTGTACCTTGATTCTCGATTGAACAAGTGATGCTCTCTTTGCATTGTACCGAAACTTGTCAATGAAAGTCTACACAGAGAAAACAATTAAAGTTCATCCCTGGTCGTCGAGAAAATATCGAGCAGTGCTTAATATCTTCAACAGTTTCCAGGTAATTAAAATTTTCATTCATCTTTGAGCTTATATCATGCAGAGATTTGTCTCGAGTGTTTGGTCTCACTAGACAATGAAAGCAGGGCTAGACCAGCTCCAGCTGCCTACAGTCTCTAATTGGCCTATTACCACGTTCAAGCTAAAGAAGATGCAGTTTACTGACTACTACTACTACCTCCACTAACGTAAACATGCTGTATCAGACAAGCTGGACAGCTTGTTTTCTTGACATTCTCCTTGTCTAAACATCAAACTTTCTTGTCTACACTACAAAGCTATATGGTGCGCTTGAAACGACAGGTGACAGCCAATGAGTTTGCTTATGTGATCTTGAAAAGGAAGTGTACAAACCCATAAAAGACGTGTGAGCACTTTGTTTTTGTATAGATCACCTTCCAAGTCATTTTTTTGCTTCAGAAACTACGCAGTTTTCTTGAAAATAGGCATTAAAGCACTCTCAGAATGCATGATACTTGATAGAAACACAACCAACCTGCATGTGCTGTCTGGCCTTCTCATTTGTTTCAAAAGCTTTCTGCTGATTCTTAAGGTGCTCTTCCCTTGTCCTCTCAAATGTGTCATAGTCACCTTTGTAAGCATGTAATTTTCTACCATGTAGATGAAGGATATCGGTGACAACCTAAAAAGTTCTGGTCATCAGTGGTCCAGTTTAAACTTTAAATCCACACAAGAAAAGAATAATATGCTATGCAAATTTTGTCAAATTAGCTCCTATGAAATGATATAGGGTGTTCATACCGTATTCAAAAACTCCCTTGCATGTGATACAACAATGAATGTCTTTGGCCACTTCAGGAGATACGTTTCTAGCCATAACACAGCATGAAGATCAAGATGGTTCTGGAAAGTGACATGTTAGCATGTGCGAGCAAGTGAAGAAAAATAACCCCACATTTCCAACTTACTGTCGGCTCATCAAGTAGTAGCAAATCAGGCTCAATGAACAGAGCACGTGCTAGAGCTATTCTCATGCGCCATCCACCAGAAAATTGTTTTGTTCTCTTGCGTTGCATTTCTGGAGTAAAACTAAGACCCTGCAAATAATTCCTCCATTCAGAACAGTACAATGAAAATATGTAATGTGACCATGATGTGCAAATCACCAAATCCTAGGTTGTTCCTGAGATCAACATGCATAAATCCTACATGAACTGATGCACTCTAAGTACAAAACATCAAGGAAATGTGATAGCCCCTATTGAGGGTTATCTATTTTAAGACACATACTGATGCTTGGAAGAAAGATTGATGTGTAATCAAGGTAAGTGCTGAAACCAAAACGTGAGCAAAAGTAAACCAATGACATGATATTTAGCGAATGGTACAAACAAGGAAATAAAACAGACCGCCAAAATTGATGCCGCACGAGCCTCTGCTGCATCTGCATCAATGAGCTCAAGCCGTTTATATATCTCCTCAAGCCTCTTGCTGATAGAATCTTTGTCAAGGCCATCCTTGCTCTTGCCAGAGCTCTGCCCAAACTCAGCCTCAATCTCTAAATCTTTCTGAAAAACAGTGGCAACAATTAGCAGATGGGCAGAACACATGACAGATGCAGAAAACTAAAAGGAGGAAATTCATCAGGCAATTATGCCCCTAGTCAACCTGTTGTTGAACCAGACGAGCTTCTTCCTGCAAAAGTTGAACTCGTTCGACATCGGCATTCAGAACACACTGCAAAGCTGTTGTATCATCGCCCACAACCTCTTGCTCAACATGCAATATCTGGCAGTTCTTGGGAATACCATCAATCGCATGCAATGCCATCGCTCTGAGAAAAGATGTCTTCCCAGTCCCATTTCTTCCAACAAGGCCTGAAACGGGTAAATAAGAAATTATGAAACTTGTAGAGTAACATTTCAACGAAAACTTTTATAGATATGTATAAACAAAGTGAACATGAATGCTTCCTGGGCCCCGGCCACAGTTTTATCTACTGAGAGCTACCAAACACCACATAGTACTCACCATAGTGCCTTCCAAAAGCAAGTGTTATAGTGGCTTCTTGAATTAGATCACGACCACCAACAGTGACGCTGAAGTTCTCCATATGTATATCCCTAACAGCTGGCCCACCATCATTACTGTGATTTACATAAACAGGAGGCATTCCAGCCCTAAGTGCCTCCATCTCCGCGACATGCATTTGATATTGAACCTGTACCAGCAAGCAGGACAGTACATAGAAGAAGGAAAAGCATAGTCAGGAAGGAAGACTTGAGTCTGCAGATAAAATAAGAACAAAGTGTGGGAAGATGCTGAACATCAGATGTATACTACCAAGAATTGCATCATGTGGAGATCTAAGAGGAGTCGTCTGCAAAATAGATTACCTCTCTTTGCCTCTCCTCTTTTCTTTTTCTTCGTTCAATCTTGGCTTTATCGCGCGAAGACAGCAGCGGTCCGTCGAATACTTCTGGTTGTGGCTTTTTTGGTGCGACATCATCGTCCATCCCCGCATTCATTCGTAACGGTGTAACAAGGCTGCGCATAACTTGTTTGGGCTTCACCAGACCATGCTTTCCAAACTTTTCACAAAGCATACTGCAGACCTATAGTGGACCGAAACAAGACACACGTAAGTGCTTCTGCATTTAGGTATCAATCAGCAATCTCTGTATTATCCATTTCCCAAGTGGATAGATTTCCTCAATGGCTCTCAAGGCTCTCTGTGGATATTATAGCATGACCAAGGGAAAATATGCAGCAGGTGGCACCACAGAAATGAACATCTAAATTGCAGAAAGCATCAGGAAGTAATGAAGCTAGGCTCCAATTCAAGCTGGTCTGATGACAACGAGTCACATTGAATTGCAAAATGTTAGCACTACGTCAACTAATTCCGAACAGCTATCCTCAAATTACTCATTGGATGACACACCCACCAGTAACTCAAATCAAACAAACTAGTGCAGTTGTTTCATGTTCAAATCACGCAGACAGTTGCTTTAATCAGAGGAGCTGGCTCCTGATAATTTAAACAAAAAACAAGGAACCACAGAATCCCAGCAATCCATAGCGCTTATGTGCAGCACGTAGCAATCGAGGCCATGACCATATCTGATTACCGGTCAGCGAGATGGCAACCTAGTCTAGCGTGAGTGGGATTAGTCAGAACGCAGAACAGACAGGCCGGTGGTAGTGGTACCAGGACCAGGAAGGAAGGGCAAGGCGGTAGGGGTGTACGCGGGGGCTGTACCTGGAGGCAGTGTTCCTGGTCGGAGACGCATCCGGAGTCGATGAGGAGCTCCCCGAGCGCCTCGAAGATGCCGTGCCCTTCCGGGGCCCCGAAGTCGAAGTCCTCGTCGGCGAGGACGTTGGCGATGTAGTCGATGATGGGCTGGTCCACCTCCTCGACGACGTCGGCGCCCAGGACCTCCCGCACCACCCCCATGCTCGCGGCCGCCGCAGCCGCCATCTTCCCTTCCTCTTCCCCTAGCGCGGCGGGCAGCGGGTGGGGGAGCCTAGCAAGGGTTCGCACGCTTGCTTGCTTGCTAGCGACCCGGCTCCGCCTACTGCTGAAGCCAATGGCGCGCCCGAGGACGACGCGGCCCAACCCACACTACTGCGTGCGGCCCATATTAGGCTTGAAACTGGTGATGGGAAAATATTAGGCTTTTAGTTTTAGGCTTGTTTCCATGTGTAATGGAGTGGATTAGGGTGGAAAATAGTTTAAATTTCACCCTAATCCATTCCAACATAAGCTCTACCCCAATCCACTCCAACATATGTGAATTGAGGTGGACATGAGCACATCCAAACAAGACTTTAGTTTTGTGTCATTATAAAAGTTGGTATTTGGGTAATTACCACAAGTCATTTAAAAGGTTGAGTTCTCACAGTTGACATTGTTTTGAATTCTTTTGCTTTGCAAGCCATTCCATCCACATTTTGTTTGTTTCTCGCTGTTTGGGAGCCCTAACATGCGGGATAGGGTTGTGAAAACGTCTAAAATACCCTTCTCCCGTCCCTATCCTCTCACTCTCTCTCCGGCTCCTCGATCCCATCTTGCTCCCACGCATGCGCAAGGATGACACCAAGGAGAAGGCGCTACGGGAGCCTGGAGCAGGTAGTCAAGGAGGCCAACGCCACCCGGCGCCATGCACTGGAGCAGGCGACCGAGGAGGCCAATGTGGTCGGGCCAAAAGAGATATCACTTCCCATTACCCTTCATTGATGAGAGGTTAGAACGGCTTGGAAATCACTCTTTCTTCTATTTCCTTGATGGTTATTCGGGTATCATCAAATTCTTATCTACCCTGACGACCAAAGTAAGACCACCTTCACATGCCCCTATGGGACATATGCATACCTACAAATGTCTTCTGATCTATGCAATGTCCCTGTTTCTTTCCAAAGATGCATGATGTCCATCTTCTCTGATATGATCAAAGAAATTATGAAAATCTTCATGGATGATTTCCCCATCTACGGTAAGACTTTTAATGATTGCCTTGAGAACCTGGATAGGATCTTATAAAGGTGTGAAGAGAAGCACTTAGTCCTGAACTAGGAAAAATACCATTTCATGGTTTGGGAAGGAATAGTGCTAGGACATAGAGTGTCTGAGCGTGGGATAGCGGTGGACAAAGCTAAGACAAAGGTTATAGAATAGCTTCCACCTCCCACAAATGTTAAGGGTGTTTGTAGCCTTATTAAGCACACTGGTTTTTATAGGCGGTTTATAAAAGATTTCTCTCAAATTGCCCGCCCTTTAACAAACCCTTGCTAAATATGCACCCTTTTGTCGCCCCTTAACACATGCAACTCTTGTCTATTGCGACAACATTAGTGTTGTGTATTTGTCAACTAATCATGTTCATCACCAAAGAACGAAGCATGTGGAGATTGATCTTCATTTTGTTTGGAAGCGCATGGCCCTTGGTGCCATCCGGGTCCTTTATGTTCCTACATCTTTTCAGTATGTCGATATATTCACAAATAGGCTGCCCATGGTTGTGTCTTCATCATCTTCCGTTCTAGCTCAACGTTTGCTCCTCTCCCGGTTAACATTGCATGGGGCTATTAGAATATGAATCACTTAGAAGCTGAAACGATCAGCGATGTGTGTGAAACGATTAGCCATATGTAACCTATATATATTATTGTATTGATGAATGAAAATCTATAGAGACTTTTACTCTCCCTAATCTTCATATTCTCACACGGAGGATAGGGAGGACAATGACTTGAGACCTCCTGCAGAGGCATTGTCGCCTGGCTGAGGCGCAAGGCGCACATAGCATCTCCATGGCACATGCGCCAGGAACAGAAGGCAAGGGCAACAGTGGAGGAGATGAGCCAGCAATGCCTTAGGGCGAGCGAGGCATGGTCCATGGGACATGGCACAGACGTCGAGAACAGGTAGAGGTGACGCAAGTGATGGCTTAGGTAAGGTTGGCAAACTAGTGGCGACGATGGCGTTGTCAACAGGTGGCGGCGCGGTGGAGTGGTTTCCTGGAGGGAAGAGAAAATAGGTTGTGGCACGATTGTAGGATCCCGAAGCCCATCTATTGTCATTTTTTCACAGCCAACAAGTAAGCAAAGGAGAGAGTTTTCAAAAAAAAAGTAAGCAAAGGAGAGGGCATATTATTGCTGATAGGTGGCTATCCAAGTGCCATAGGGCGTGGCCCGTGGACGTTCAGTTAGAGCATCTCCTAGAGTATCATAAATCTCCTCCTAGTCCTTGTTTTTTTACAAGAAAAAAACTCATCTTTGACAATTCCTAGTCCATCATCCTAATCTTTTTTGCCACTTGGGAAAAACTCGCACAACCTGCGTAAAGTTACGCACCATGGTCATCACGTGTATCCTCTCCTCCCACGCTCTCGTGTCACAGTCGTTTGGCACAGTTTCTTCCGGTGTACCTTCTCGTGCCACTGTAACAGAACCGACCAATTATATGAGATGAAGTAAGAAAATCACCTGCCGAAGCAGATAATTTAGCAAATTTAAGCCCGTATAACCCAGTAGTCCGTGAAATCATGAAGGATTTCAATCCAACCAACATACAAACTAAGATCGTATAAGTTTAGCAGCCACAGTCACATATTACATAAAATTTGCAACAACACTGAGATACATCGGAGTTTAAAACATAAAGTTATTACAAACCAATTCATAATAAAGTAGCGGAAGCAAATAGTTTTAAAGCCACACACACTTTTAGTTCAGATATAGTGCCAGGAGATAGTTGTTTCCAACAAAAGCATCAGATAAGACATACGGAGCGACCATGCCCATGGTCCTAGTTGTCGCCCATCGCAGGATACAGACAATTGATACAATAACCATAGTACATCTGACCATCTACAACAACAATGAGAACAACGTCCTGAGTATAAGAAAGTACTCAGCTAGATTTACCCGTCTTACACTAAAATAAAGTGACACCAAGGAGTATGCAAGACATTCTTTTAGTGGACTAGCTGACTCATTTGCGGAAGAGCAGTAATTTAACTTAATGCACCATTTAAGTACTTTGAATCATCTTTAATATAACCTATCAAGCTAGGTAAGCACCTATACTAGCAATCACTTGATCAACCAATAACATCCAGTTACCAACTTAGATTTAGCATTTCCAATATCATCCATATAACCATCAGTGTTCCATCATCATTAATACGATGTAATAACTCGAGTCAAGTGCTCACTATCTAGGAGCGATGGCGATTCAAATCGATTCCTAACCAGCTGGTGATTTATTCCTCACACAAACCACACTCACCGATCAAGTGAGCTACAGATCACCAATGACACTTTTCAGGTAAACATCGCGGGATAACAATCATGGACCGCAATGCCTAGGGGCCTCCCGATTGCCAGGAATCAGGACCCAGTCTGCCCTTGGGCTCGCTCTTCGTGCCCCTGTCATACCCCCTTCAGCACTAGTATGCCAATCCGAGTTTATCCCGGCCCAAAATGTGCCACTAGCTTCACGGTCGAAAGGTACGTTATTCGGCCAGCTAAATGTGAGGCATGCGTTCAATATGACAAGAGGGACGAGCAACGATCGGTCCTTAACCGACACAGACGGAAAACCAATTGCACCCCAGAACCCTGTCTGGTTACCTCCAACTTTTCCGTCTGGTCTCCAATTATCCATCAACACATGGTTATTTTCAGGATATCATCAATTTCATAGCTAAAGTATTCTAGTAATCACCTATAATTGCAGGTGACCAGAAATAACCGATCGTTACCGGTCTAAGCAGGGCTAAGCAGTTATTCGATCTTAAACCCTACAGGGTAAGAATGTGATAAGGTAGGCAAGGATAGTAATAAATGCATCAACAGTTTCACTCAACTCTTATAATTTAATGTAACAATATATAAAACTCATATATATAAAGGATTGCTTTTATAAAGTAGGAGACTTAGAATGCTCTGGTGCTTGCCTCGCTCAAAGGAACTAGGTTGATGATCTACGCACTCTGGCAGGTTCTCTCCTTGTTCCTCTACCTCTGCCACCTCCTGTGCCTGGATTTCCTATGGGGCAGCCTCGTCCTGCTCCTCTTGTACTGCTACTGACACTTCCTCCTGTGATCCTGTATGATGCAATTGTATAAGTAATTATGCAAGTGGTACATCGGATGCGATGACATATGATGATCGTGATTGCATGCAATGGAGATGAACACACTTAGATTCATTAGATGGTATAGAGGTAAAACTTTTATACTAGGTAGTCAACATCATCCAAGGACAAGTACCACGAGTACACATCATCTACTGCACTCCCTTCTACTACTAGCCACCGTTACTTTCCGGTAACTAACATATAGCCCTAATACAAGTGCTACTACACTCTATCAACATAACTATACTAACATGCCAAATAACATCAGCAAGTGATTTGATGCTTCAAAGATACACCAAAGCTACACCATTAAACTAATAATGCATAAATAATATTATTTTATTTCACTTTACTAAGGTTACAATAGCAACATATATTTCTAGTGCATATAAAAATCTACAAAAATTATAGTAACATAGCCATATCATAAGCAGCCTACCATAAAATTTTCATGACATTTTGATAAGCAAAATAGCCTACACAAAAATGACAAGCTATGGTATATAAATGAGCATGAAAATACTTTGTACTATGAAAAGTATCAAACAACAGATTTAGTATTTTTTCATGATCTACATAGTCTACCAACATTGTAAAAAAAGTTTCATATATATGTTATATTTTTGGCTCTAGAAATTTTACAAAAATAGCAAATAAATGCACATAAATCACATAGCCCTATTTTTTTTTACAGAACATGCATGACATATATTTTTCCTAGAAAGTACATCTCAAGAATAGATCAACAAAATTAGAATCATATTTTTCTGATATATATTCTATTTACTATGTATTTTCTAAGAAAACAACAATTACAATAATTAAATAAAAGCCCTATATTAAAGTATCACAGATTCGAAATGCAATATTTTTAAACTGTAGATCTAGTGCTAAGAAACACAATAAAATTTGTTTCAACAAATTTAGAGCTATAATTCTCAAGATATGATTTTTAGAAGTATTTTCATAATTTCTGAAAAAGGTTTTCTTTTAAATTCTGAAAATCCACCTGACTCAAACTGCTACGCGCACCCCACGCGGTTCCCCAGCTCTGCACCAGAGCGGCTGACAGTGGGGTCCCCGGGTCCACCTGTCACACACACAGGGAGGACACGGCGGCGTACTAGCCGGCGGTGAGCTCCCCGGTGACGGAGGTCACCACCACCCGACTCCTCGCGACGAGGCGAAGCCGGTGATACCTAACACGTGGCCAGACGAGCTCGGCATTGAGCTCGCCGGCATGCATGGCGGCACGGCGGCGCTGGCACACGGCAGCCGGCCGGAGCAAGCCACGGTGGCGGCCAACGAGGCGCGCGCGTGCTCCGCGAGGTGAAGGCGATGCTGGTGCTCGAGATAGAAGAGAGAGAGAGGGCGGAGGGGACTCCGACCATGCGCGGCTGTGAGTGGCGGCCATGGTGCCGTGGCGGAGGAGACGCTCGATTGAGCCTTACCCCAAGCGCAAACTGTGGCGAGGGCGCGAGCATGAGAAGGAGGAAGACGAGGCGGAGCTGAGCACAAGACGAATTGGGCAATGGCGGTGCGGTGGAGAAGCACGATGCCGGTGGTGATGCCACGGCGCGCGGTGGTGGAGGAAGCCGCTCGGCTTGCTGTTGCTGCTGTTGGGCGAAGAGAGGAAATAGGAGGAAGCAGGCGAGGCGGACACGCGCGCGGAGGGACATGGGGGCCACCGGACGGTCAGGTGCTGCCGTCGCTGGCACATGGTGGCCACGGGGCGGGCTGCGTCTACCGCGATCGGGTGGGGCGCACGGGAGAGGGAGGCTTGGTGCGAGGCAGGCGCGGAGCTGGGCCGGGCCGGCTTCGGCCGTGGGCCGAGAAGTGGAGCACGTGGCCCAAAATCCAAAATGAAATGTCTTTTCTTTTCTTTTTTAAACAAACAACCCCACAAATTCAAATTTGAACAAGTAAAAAGCATTTTCAAATCTTGACCCCAAAACATAAGTTGTTTAGAATTTTGAACTCTACAACTTTGCTTAAAGGTATATTTTAAAATTCCAACTAGATTTTGAAATAAAGATTCAAAGTTCATTTAAATCAAAATCCTATTTTTCTAAATTATTTTTAAAAGCAAAATTTGAGAAAACTTTGAATACAAAACTTGCTCCAAACTACATGCTAGACAATTCTAAATTATTTGCACTACCAAACAAACATATTTATTTGACTTAACAAGCGTAATCATGGCATAGTTTTATTTAAACAAGCAATTGCAGCATCCATGTTTCAGAGTCATGTTTTACATGTTTCAAACCACTGTTTCATTTATACAACATATGATTATGAATGCAAGATGATGCTCATGCTCATGATTTGTAATGCCTAATGCATGCTTAACACCAGAGGTGTTACAGCCACCATCCAGAGGAGATCTTCGCCCCGGGGTTTCCCTTGTATTGTGTTGATCTTCGCGATGATGCTGTCCAGTCCACGGCGGAGGTCGTCGCTCGGGTAGAGCCTCACCATCTCCCTAACGTCGAACACCCTGCGACGGCGGAGGTGCGCCTTGGCGATGACCTCGAACTCCGCTGCCGACGTGGGCATCCGAAACCTGGGCCCGAGCATCATCTTCACCAGGTACACGAGGTCGTAGCCACTGCTAGTTGTAAGGACGCCGCGTGCGCCCACTTGCACAACCACGAGGCGAATGCCGCCGTGGCATCGACGCCGTGGCATCACGTCCGGTCTAGGTCTCTTCACTAGGTACACGAGATCATAGCCACAGCTAGACTTGATGATGCCAGCGCGGCCGAGGCTAGCGCGCGACCACTTGCGCAGCACGGGCCGAATGTCGCTATGGCGTCGATGCCATGCCGCATGTCTAGTCCAAGTCAATGCCTCTAGCCCGCAACGCCGTGATGGACTCCGCCATGTGGCAGTGTCGCCGAATGTCGAAGCCTTTCGTGTAGAAAAAATACCGCAAAAAACTCAAGTGGAATCAAATTTGTTTTTTTGGAAGTCAAGTGTTGGTTAATGGTCCTACTCAAACGTCCGGAACGTCGGACGTGCGTCAGAAAATGATTCGACCGACGTGTTGTCTTATCCACTGCCCGACGCCGCTTCACTTCACTTTGCTCTGCTCGTGTCTCTTTTCCTCACCACTCCTCCACTCTCTCGCTCTACTCGCACACTGCCGCCCCTCCCTCCATTCGTGACCTCCACGCCACGACAGCGATGGCTTCTGGCGAGCATGCCCTCCCTCCCTCCATTCCTTCCTTCGTTCCTCCCTCCCTCCCTTCCTCCATGACCTCCACAGCCTCCACGCCACCGGGATAGGAGGGCGACGGCGAAGGCTTCCGCGAGCCACCCCTCCCTCCCTGGCTCCCTCCCTCGCTCTGCGACCTTCATGCCACCGGAGAGGAGTGCGACGGCGGCGGCTTCCGACAAGGTAGGTGGTTCCTTTTCAGGATCTGAGCCATCCCCCCTCCTCCTCCCCCTCATCTGAGCTCCTTCTCTTCCTCCTCCTCTAATCTGGATCTGAGAGACGCGGTGGTGACTAGGGTTCTGGCGAGCTTTGTTGCAGTAGGCTTGTTTTGTTGTTGCAACAAGTAATTTTTCTTTGTTGCATTAGTATTTTTTCCTAATGTTGCATCTTGCAATGAGCTTTTTTGTTTGTGTTGTTTACAATAGCGTCGTTTTGTTGTTGCAACAAACAACATTTCTTTGTTGCATTAGACTTGTTTCGATGATGCATCTCGCATTGCGTTTTTGTTTTCTGTTGTTGCAGTAGTATTGTTTTTGCTGTTTGTAACAAGTAGTCTTTCTTTGTTGCATTTATCTTTTTTTTCTAATGTTGCATCTCGCACTTCCCTTTGTTTTCTGTTGTTGGTAGTATTGGTTTTGCTGTTGCAATAAGCGATTTTTCTTTGTTGCATTACTTTTTTTTTCTGGATGTTGCATCTCGCATTGTGCTTTGTTTCTGTTGTTGCAGTAGCTTTGGTTTGCTATTGCACCAAGTAATTTTTCTTTGTTGCATTAGTATTTTTTTGATGTTGCATCTAGCTGTTGTTGTGTTGTTGCAGTAGACTTATCCTGATGTTTCACCTCATATTTGTGCTTTGTTTGATGTTGCAAACAATTTTCTGATGGAAGTGCGTTGGGGGCGGGCGAGGTTAGGGGGTGGATGGGAAACCTGTTCTATTCGATCCGTTCCGTGCGTGGGACCGGGCGAGGTTGGGGGTGGGCGGGTTCCGTGCGCGGGGAGCGGAGGAAGGGCATTCCGATCTCTACTTCTTCTCCGTGTGGGCAGGGACGGATCTAGGATTTTGGATCAATGGTGTCACTAGGAATTTTTGAACACACAGTCACAGCTTATACTAGATAAATAATACGTGGGGCATTGCTGTCCTGTGACAGCAACGACTATATACTGGATCTGTCCCTACGTGTGGGGCGTGATCCGGGGCGGAATGAGATGGTCTTTTTTTTTTCTCCAAATAGGAGTTGGAAAACATGGTGTTTTGAGGAAGAAGATTTAGGATATCCTCAGATGGTTTTACTGGTATAAGAAAATAAAGAAGGTATGTGATTCGGCTCAGTACAATATATGAGGATTAGCAGGAGTGCTAGTTTTTTTTATTATTGAGACACAAGCATGGAAACTAAAAAAGCTATTACTATTGTATTTCACATGGGTCCGCTCGGCTGTGATTTTTGCAGCGGCTGCGGTTGCTTATTTTGTTCTACAAAGCACAGTACTTGCACGCAAGCTGGCTGCAGCAGTGCTGCTGCTAGCAGCAATTCCGATCAGGCTTAATGGAAGTGTACTGCCATGATTGGACTCCTGAATTTTAGCTTCTTTTGAGACAATGGTTATTGCATACTCTGTATATTTAGTTCGTTATAATTTAGGTAGACATAATCTACAATTTTCGGTTCCAAAAATAAATAAAAAACTGTTAGACAAAACCACAAACTCAACAAAATCTAATTCATGTTGGCACAAAGATAATATACAATTTATAATTATTTCTATAGTTAAACTAGGGTCTTGTTTAGATGCATCCCAAATTCTAAATTTTTACACTCTTTTTCCATCACATCGAATTTTTGGACACATGTATAGAGCATTAAATATAGATAAAAAAATAACTAATTGTACAGTTTTGTTGTAAATCACGAGACGAATCTTTTGAGTCTAATTAGTCCATGATTAGACACTAATTGCCAAATACAAACAAAAGTACTACAGTAGCCAAATTCTAATTTTTTTTCATCTAAACACCCCCTAGGACATAATTTAATATATTATGATACAAAGACAAATAACAAATTACAAAAGTAACAATTTACTTATACTAGTTGTATAAAAGTGTTGCCTAAAATCATCTTAAAATTCAGGCACCTGAAATATGGAAGTGTTTGACTCCATTAACACAAGAGAGATGGAAAATACAATCCCTATTTAAGAAGTCTTCGGCTTGGGCTTGAGTCTCTTGAGCTGTGAGTACAGGAAAACTCCGGCAAGTGCAATCGCAGTACCTGTACACACACAGATGAAAGCATGTAATGCTGATACAACAGAATGATGAAATAGGACAAAAACAGAGAAACAAGTTTAAGCAACATGCTTACCGAGAGAGTTGATAGGAGAAACAGGTGTCCTGAAGAACAACACTGATGTTATAATGACCACAACACGCTTAACACAGTTGCCCACAGAATGAGTGACAGGAGACACCATCGCCAAAATCATGTAAGACACCTTCAACAAAATCAAACAAGAGAAACAATGAGACACTGAAGATATCCTTGCAATACACATGCAGCTACGTATATAGGAAAAGAAAGAATATATTAAATGACATGCATTAGGAACGAAATCTTGTACACCCGCTTTTACAGGTCTTATTTTGGCCAATCAGCACTACGCCGCCTTGACTATGACATCATGTTAAGGCACAACACCATACAGACACATGCACCATGATAATAGAATCTCATTTATTGCGACAAGAATATGGATGTACTAACTACAATAAGATTGCTTTAGTGGAGATGGCTTTTGTTGTAGACACGGTTCACATTTTCCACACTGCTGGATATGCCTAAGATCTTGTCACAAGTTTATGTGCGTAAGTATTCCTCCCTCTAAGCAGGCCATTAACAACTTAACGCTACACATGATTAGTTCCTCATGCTATTTTTCCTCCCTCCAAGCAGGCCATTAACAACTTAACGCTACACATGATTAGTTCCTCATGCTATTTGCAGCTGTTGCAAGCCACATATGAGAAATAAAAAATGTATTTGCATTCTGCACAACTCTGAGCTCTACATAAAACTGAAACATCGAATAGATAACACACTGCAGTCTACAACTTAAGATATGAATATATATCACCAAGTACATGGAGTAACTTGACTGACCTGTTGGTATGCGTGGAAACACAGTCCAGCAAGAAGAGACCTTGTAAGGACCTGGTTTACATTCAGACCCTACAAACACATAAAGCCAATCAAAATTAACCCTGATAGTTCTGCAAGGTGCAGTTTCTCTGTCATTATCTTTTACTTTGGTAAGCAATGGATTCAAATTTGAACATTGTTACACTTACAGCAGATTGCAAAAATGTAGGAGTAATTTTGACACCTTCTGTAAAGATGGTAACAGGGGCCAAAACGAAAAATGACATCACTGTAATGATAGAGAAGAGATTAAGGTTGTCCAAGGATTCCTGTGGAAAGGGAGCATATGAAGTGAATTAGGAATTAGAGATGGAAGTGAACAAATTGCACATGATGGACACGACAAAAAGGAAGCCAACGCAAGTTCATAAACAAACTATCTTTAAGACGCAATATAATTTAGTTACCTCTTTCTTAACCATGAGCTTCTTGCTCAGTACATTCCGGGATTGAAAGGTAACATTTGAAGCCATTGCACTCCAAAAGCCAATCCTGTTTGCATCAAATTACCACCAAGTTAATATATTTCACAGTGGAACTCAGGGATAAAATACATCACTTAGGAAAGATTATATCACTTTTGCTGCGATACACCCAAATGACTATGAGCCGTTCAGTCGTTTCAAGTTACGATCATTTATTACCACCTAGGAGGTAATATATTTATTGAATTTTTCATTTTATAAAAAATATAAATAAGGAATATTTTAGATATAAAAAATCTTGTCTAGATTTGATTGATGCATGTGTGATTTGAAAAGATATCCGGGTCTCCTTGTCATGCACAATCTTGCATACGTGTCCAATGTGGCAATGAACGTGTGAGTACGTGTACCCAACATATGGGGATTTATATGTACATAAGTGCCCAATGTACATGTCCAAAGTACAAGAAATTTTACGTGCATAAGAAACTTTACATAGTCACTTTACGTGCTCAATATACGTAACAGCTATATAGTTTATTAGAAAGCTACTCGATTATGTAATATAATTTTAATCGAGTTAGTATTTTGTAACATATGTTTTAGATTGCTAAAGTTCACAGATCAATTAATATATATGTTGGTTATTGATTTCTTTCATACATGTATCTTATTTTATAACTGAATATGTAATGTATTTTTCATGCAAAGGGGCAAAGAGAACGATGCCCACAGAAAAGGAAGGGACCATGTGCCCATGCTTGTCTCCTGTGATGAGGTGATTTAATAATGTTTCCTTTTTCTTTTCTTAGATTAATTAATTTATTAATTCAAAAAATCTAGAAAATCAATGGCTGAGACTCGTTTGAGGTATTACCTCCTAGAAAGTAAAATTTGTATCGAAGCATTGCCCATTAATAAATTGCATTTACCATGAGGAGAGCTTTAGATCCTACTTTTTTCCCCTTTTCTCTTCATTTTCTCTTTTTTCTTTGTAACTCATGTTGGGTTTCAACTTAGCCTATCCCAACCCGTTTGGGGCTAAAAGGCTTTGCTGGCGTTGTTATCAGTATTTGAATAAAATTTCATATATCTGGTGAAGTATATCCCCTTAGCATGTGTAGATATTTCAGCTCACAATTTGCAAGATGACAATAAAAGCATAGCTACAATGTCTACAAATACTAAATAACCATATTTAGGTCCACTCACCAAGAACATATAGCAAAAAGTAGAAACAGCATGGCACAAGACGCACAGAAGGAAGAAAACATTCAATAGAAGCTACTACACTATAAAGTTCAGTTTGGCTATGCTTGGATTCAAATGATAGTGATTGTTACTTACCAGTTAAAGGATGCCTCAGTAAGAGATGCCAATGCAACACCACCAACAATTGGAAGAAGAGATGCTAGTACCCAAACAGTAGGAAACTGCCATCCGAATATGATTTAGTACAAGAAGACAAAGAAATTTCTTAAAATTCAAAGCATGTTGCTTGCGTAGCATTTGTATAGGGATGAAAAATTACCTCGCCAAGGAAAATTGCAGAAAGAAGAACAGAAAAGAAAGGCTCCATAGCCTTGATGGTGTGGGTAAATGATACTGAAACTTTCCCAAGGCTCATGTTGGTGAAGAGATTGCCCAAAGTGTGAACAATAGCCAGAGGTAGGATGGCTACAAGCTGAAAATTGTTAAAATGAACATGAGTATTAATACAGATCCAAGTAAACAGCGTAAAGTTTGTAATAAAATGTTAAAGGTTACCTGTGCTCCAGAAATCTTTGGCCTCTTAATAATACCAGTGGCCCAAAAGAGCAAAGATAGTACAGATCCGACAGCAAATTGAGCTTCTGTGATGTTTATGGGGTATGGGAAAACTTTGAGAACCTGTCACATACAGTAAAGGCAAGAGAAAGTTGATGTATATCTTCCTGGATATCAGTACAAATCTAGCATTCTGCCAGGAAAAAGTGCTCTAAGATAATAAAAAGAAAACTTGTACACTGAATATCAGTTCTGTATGTTCAACAAAACAATGAATTTTTACATTGCAAGATTTTCTACAAATGCCAGTACTGACACCGGGGCAGAGTAAAGCAGCAGATTAATAAGTAGGCCACTGGTCAGTAGGCCAAAATATTGGAACATAAGTTCTTAAACAAGGTTAGCATCAATCATAATAAAACAATCAAAATAGCACATACATTTAGTTTTCAGCCAAGTACAATGTTATCAGTCTAACATAAGTTGAACATATGTAAGACCCTCACAGGTACCTTGCATAAAACAAAACCCCCATCATAGTTGTTAGGATCAGGGATCCTAGCGGAGGTGGAACGGAGATTGTAGGGATGAGAGAGAGAGGAGGGCGTGGCCTGTAAGCTCGGCGGCGGCGCTCAGGCACCGTGGTGCTGGGCGTACAGCAGTAGGCAACGGCGGCTAGGGCAGGAGGCAGCAGCGGCTAGGGCTGGAGGTTGAACGGAGATTAGGGTTTCTCCCGGCTCCCTGAGGAAGCCGGAAACAATAATATGTTTCTGCTCAAAAATCCCAAAATAGTCTTACATGGTATTTATAACTCTTCTCATCTAATACTAGGAAAATACTCTAATAATTCTAATAATACTATTAAGGGCTGCACTTGGGCTTGGGCGCCCCCTCCTAGGCGTGGCCCCTCTAGCCACGAGCCGGCCGACGCCTTTCATAGTGCACGCCCGTCATAACATCTCTTCCCGCCTGCGAAAACAGCTCGTCCTCGAGCTGGAAGTCGGGGTAGGCGGCCTTGAAGTCGTCGGCGCGTTCCCAGGTGGCGTCTTCCTCAGGCAACCCACGCCACTTGATCAACACCTTCCAGATACCCTGGCGTTGCTGCGCCTGCAATGCTCGGTCCGGGGCGGGCAGGATGTGGCCGTCCAGTGTAGGTGGCAGAACACCAGACGCCGCTGGAGGATCGCCGCGGTGTTGCTTCAGCAAGCTGACATGAAAGACATCATGCAAGCACGCTCCGTCAGGCAGCTGAAGGCGATAAGCGACGCGGCCGATGCGTTCCAGCACGCGGAAGGGGCCAGCCCAACGTGGCCCCAGCTCGTACTTGGCACGCGGATCTAGCGACTGCGCCGTGCGGTGGTGGAGGCGCAGCCAGACCCAGGCGCCGACGTCGAACTCCACCTCCCGGTGATTGGCGTCGTAGTACTTCTTGGCAAGCTGCTGAGCTTGAATAAGACGTTGGCGAACCTCAGCAAGCATGTCGTCACGACTGCGGAGAAGAGCGTCCACGGTCTCAGTACGTGCTGTCCCCGGCCGATAGGGCAGGATTGGCGGCGGGGGACGGCCGTACACCACCTCAAAGGGCGTCGCGCGAAGGGCGGTGTGGAAGGAAGTATTATAGCAATACTCCGCCCACGAGAGCCAATCCACCCAAGCGCAAGGCCGGTCACCAGTAACACAGCGCAAATACATTGCGATGACCTTGTTCACCACCTCCGACTGCTCGTCCGTCTGGGGATGGAATGCCGTACTCATGCGTAGAGTCACGCCCGCCATCTTGAAGAGGTCACGCCACACGTGACCGGTGAACACGGGGTCCCGGTCGCTGACAATGGACGATGGGAACCCGTGAAGGCGGACGATGCCGTCGAAGAAGGCGCGGGCGACGGAAGCGGCGGTGTAGGGGTGACCGAGCGCAATGAAATGCGCATACTTGGAGAAGCGGTCGACGACGGTGAGGATGACCGACTTGCCGCCGACCTTGGGCAGCCCTTCGATGAAGTCCATGGAGATGTCCGTCCACACCTGGGACGGCACCTCCAAGGGCTGCAGGAGCCCCGCCGGTCGAAGAGCGTCAGTTTTGTTGCGCTGACAAACCGCACAGGTGCGCACCCAGTCCTGCACCAACATGCGGTCACCCGGAATGTAGAAATCCGAACGAAGGCGGTACAGAGTCTTCTGAACGCCTTCATGGCTAGCCCCATGAGCGAGCTGGATGGCCTGATGGCGTAAGTCGCCGACGTCGGGGACGAAGATTCGGTGGCTGTGGAGCAGGAGCCCGATGTCCTCGTGCCAAGGAGCAGGCAGCTCGCCCGCGCGCAGGCGCTCCTGCAGCAGCGCGGCGTCCGGCGCCGTCACAGTTGCGCGGCGGACGTCGTCGATGTAGGTGAAGGATGGCCCAGAGATGGCCACCGCGGCAGCGGTATTGGCGAGGTCGAGGGCAGCCTCACTGTCACGACGGGACAGCGCGTCAGCCACCGTGTTGAGGCGGCCCGGACGGTACTCCACGGAGAAATCGAAACCGAACAGCTTGCTGACCCACTGGTGCTGAGGCACCGTCGACAAGCGTTGGTCCAGCAGGTACTTGAGGCTGTAGTGGTCGGTCCGCATGAGGAAGGGGCGTCCCCACAAGTACGACCGCCAGTGCCGCATAGCCTGCACCAAGCCAATAAGCTCCCGCTCATACGCGGCGAGCTTGAGGTGACTCGCGGCGAACGGCCTGCTGAAGAAGGCGAGGGGTCCCGCGCCCTGGTGTAGGACGGCGCCGAACCCCGCGCCCGAGGCATCGCTGTCCACCGTGAAGACCTTGTCAAAATCCGGCATCTGAAGGACTGGCCTCGTAATGAGGGCGCCCTTCAACGCGAGGAAGGCGGCGTCGGCCTCGTCGTCCCAAGCGAACGCGTCTCGCCGCAAGAGACGCGTCAGGGGCGCCGCAATAATGCCGAAATCCCGGATGAACTTCCGGTAGTACCCGGCGAGGCCCAAGAAGCCCCGCAAGGCACGAGCAGAACGCGGAGCGGGCCATGAGGCGACCGCCACGATCTTATCGGCGTCCATGGCGACGCCCTCGGCGGAGATGACATGGCCCAGGTAGGCCACCGAAGAGGCCCCAAACGAACACTTGGAACGTTTGAGGTGGAGACGATGGGCGCGGAGGGCGTTGAGGACGATGCCGACGTGCTGCAGGTGCTCCGCCCACGAGGAGCTATAGATCAGTATGTCATCAAAAAACACCAGCACGAACCTGCGGAGAAACGGGCGGAGGACGTCGTTCATCAATGCCTGGAAAGTGGCCGGGGCGTTAGAGAGGCCGAAGGGCATCACCAAGAACTCGTAGTGCCCCTGGTGCATGCGGAACGCCGTCTTGTAGATGTCATCAGGGTGCATTCGCACCTGATGATAGCCGGAGCGCAAGTCCAGCTTCGTGAAAAAGCGGGCGCCATGGAGCTCGTCAATGAGCTCGTCCACCACCGGTATGGGAAACTTATCCTTGGAGGTCTTCGCGTTGAGGGCGCGATAGTCGATGCAGAACCTCCAAGAATTGTCTGCCTTGCGAACGAGGAGGACCGGAGCGGAGAACGACGAAGTGCTAGGGCGTATGAGCCCTTGCTCGAGCATCACGGCGCATTGGCGCTCAAGCTCGTCCTTCTGTAGCTGGGGGTAGCGGTAAGGCCGGACGGCGACCGGCGCAGTGCCCGGCAGGTGGTGGATCCTGTGGTCGTAGGGGCGCGCTGGTGGCAAGCCGCGCGGTTCCTCGAATATCGCGGCGAACTGTAGAAGAAGCCGGTCCAGTAGGGGCTGGCCGGGCACGGCGCTGACCGCCCGAACCGCGGGCTCCCGGATGTTGTCGCGAGGGGAGCCCATCCCCTTCCACAAGATGTGGCGGCCGCCGCGAGTGAAGGCCATGCAGAGGTCCTCGAAGTCCCATAATATGGGTCTGAGGGTCCGAAGGAACTCGACCGCAAGGATGAGGTCAAATTCTCCCAAGTTGATGCCGAAACAGTCAATGGAGAACTCCTCGGTGCCGATGGTGAGCGCGACATTGCGGGCGACCCCTTGGCACGGAACGCGGTCGCCGTTGGCCACGAGCACCCGCAACGTGGGATGCGGGGCAGTAGCCAGCCGGAGGCGACTGAAGAGGTCGACGTTGATGAAGTTTGTCGTCGAGCCGGAGTCGAGGAGTGCCACCAGTCGATGACCATGCACTGTCACGGGCAGCAGCATGGCATTCTCCGTGCGCACCCCCGCGAGGGCATAGAGGGACACCGTAGGGGGCAGCCCTGCAGTGGTCTGCGCCTCCCCCACGGACTCCTGGGCAGCAGGCGCGGCCGCGGGTTCCTGCTGGAACGTAGCCGCAGCGGCGACCTCGGTGGGGATGTCGTCGTCAATGTAGTCGTCGTTCTCGAGGTAAAATAGGCGCTGACACACATGACCTCTGACGTATCGCTCATCACAATTGAAGCAAAGGCCTTTTTGGTAGCGTTTGAGCTGCTCCGCCGAGGATAGGCGACGGAAGAACCTCGGTTGGCCAGTCACCGAAGACGAGGGCGCCTGAGGAGCGGCGGCGCTGGACACTGCCGAGGGCGCGCCTCCTGGCCGTGGGCCGGAGCGCGCTGGTGGTCGGGCGCCCCGCTGCTGTTGCGGCTACTGTGCAGGACGGAAGGCCGCCGCACGACGCTCATACGCCCGCGCGTAGTACATGGCCGTCTGCAGGGTAGGCGGGTGGTGCAGCTCAACATCGACCTTGATGTGCTCGGGAAGGCCGCCGACATAGAGTTCGGCCTTCTGGCGTGGGTTGAGGTCGCGCTCATGGCACAGCAAGGCGTTGTAGCGGTCCGAGTACTCCTAGACCGTGGAGTGGAAGGGTAGCCGAGCCAGTTCAGCAAGACGCGTGCCCTGCGTCGGCGGTCCAAAACGCAGCTGGCACAGCTCCCGGAAACGCTCCCACGCGGGCATGCCCTCATCCTGTTCCAGGGCATAGTACCACGTCTGTGCAGCGCCGCGGAGGTGGTAGGACGCAAGCCACGTGCGATCCGAAGCCAAGGTGCATTGGCCGCGGAAAAATTGCTCGCAGTGGTTGAGCCAGTTGAGGGGATCTTCGCTGCCGTCGAAGGTCGAAAATTCCAGCTTGTAGAATTTCGGGGGAGCAGGGGCGCCGTGGAGCGCGCCCGGTGGCAGCGCGTCGTCGTCCGCGCCAGAGTAGTTGCTGCCCCCAAAGGCCACGGGCGCGGTGGCAGACGGACCCCCGCTGTAGTACAGGGAGCCGTCCGGTGCGCCGTAGAGGGTCGCCGAGGCCGGGGTCGAAGGAACCGGCGAGCTGATCGCAGCGGCTGGTGTGATCAGCGTCGCAGTGGTGTAGATCGGCGCGGGAACCGACCCCAGTGCCCATGACGGAATCGGGGATGGGGAGGGCGGCCACTGTAGCTGGTGGAGAGGCACCCCCGTCCGGCTGTTCGGCGGCATGCCGTAGGAGAATAGCGCCGACTGCATGGGTGGCGCTGCGGCAGGCAGTGGCGGTGGTGGCGCGGAGGGCAGTGGTGGTGGTGGTGGCGGCACAGGGTGTTGGGGTGGGAGGGGCGGCTGGACCAGACCGGCCAACTGCAGCTGCATGGCCACCATGTTGCAGGCGATCTGATCCACCATTGTGGCCAACGATTCCAACGTCAGCGTCCCTCCGGAGGACGCGGAGGACAGCCCCAATGAAGAGGACAGCGCGGGGGATGACGGCACTGGCAGGGACGGCGTGGTTGATGGCGGGATCGTGGAGGACGGCGGAGGACCTGACATCGCTGATACCAGGCTGTTAGGATCAGGGATCCTAGCGGAGGTGGAACGGAGATTGTAGGGATGAGAGAGAGGAGGGCGTGGCCTGTAAGCTCGGCGGCGGCGCTCAGGCGCCGTGGTGCTGGGCGTACAGCAGTAGGCAGCGGCGGCTAGGGCAGGAGGCAGCGGCGGCTAGGGCTGGAGGTTGAACGGAGATTAGGGTTTCTCCCGGCTCCCTGAGGAAGCCGGAAACAATAATATGTTTCTGCTTAAAAATCCCAAAATAGTCTTACATGGTATTTATAACTCTTCTCATCTAATACTAGGAAAATACTCTAATAATTCTAACAATACTATTAAGGGCTGCACTTGGGCTTGGGCGCCCCCTCCTGGGCGCGGCCCCTCTAGCCACGAGCCGGCCGACGCCTTTCATAGTGCACGCCCGTCATAACAATAGTAGTCTCCCATATATATTTATAAGAACCAAATTAACATCTGCACATCAAAAGCTGAAAAAGAATCTCTAATTTCTTAAAACAACTAACACCTCCACTTATGTACACTAATAAGGCTGACAAGAGTGGCAAGATATCTCAATCCATTTCTACACTTTTAGCAACAAGGTAGTACCACTTACAGTAAGCATCGTCATCCTACAGAGATAAACAGGGAATTCAACATTTTTAACCATTCAGAATTAATTAATAATTGTTTCTGAGCAAACAATGCGAGATCCAAAATGATAAAGAGCAAAAGAAACATGAGAGAAATAATCAAACTCAATCGTATCAGAATTACCATCTCAAGTCATCAGATATTCAGAACCACCAAAAATTACATAAATTACTCTAGATAGATTTGCCCATTAATCTATCTGGAATCCTCTTATTCAAGACTACCCAAAGAGGACAGGTAAACAACCACGACACTAGCGTGCCAATTATGTAGCTCAGTTGAAGAACGCAATATAATCTCACGTCAGGACATGTGCTCCACTGACCTGCTTGTTATAGATGTTGAAGTAGATGTTGAAGAGGTACCAGAGGCCGAAGAGCGAGCCGAGCCACAGCGTCTTCATGAGCCCGCCGCCTTCCTCCGCACTCGGGGCCGCCACAGCGTCCCCGGCCGCGCCGCATGACACCTGTCGCTGGCGGGACTTGCCCTCCCGATCCGGCGAGGCTGACAGCAGCCCGAGAGGCAGACCACGAGTGGTAGCGGCGGAGACGGAGACGCGGAGCGGGCGGGCCGGGAGGAGGGGGCGGCTAGGATTACGGCTCACCAGCTGCCGGGCGGGGCACGGCCGGAGAGCCGCGGCGCTCTGCATTATTCTACAAGGGAAGGATACGCCACTTGCAGAACCTCCACACGGTGGGGCTGCCGGGCTGGGAAGCTGGACGACGGGCGGTGGCGGTGGGCAGCACGGGCGCTGGGGAGCTCCAGCCTCTCCAGGGGATGATGGGATGGGATAGCTTTATCTTTGACAACGGGACATGTCATCGCGTCGGAAAACGAAAACTGGGCGGACTGGACTGCCGTGCCGGCTCCCTCTCTCCTCACCTCTCACGTCCACCTCTATCTCATCCGCTGCAATCCGTGACGTGAGAGAGGGGAGGGGACGGGGCCGGAGCCGGAGCCTGGCGGGAAAACGAGTGGACCGAAATGCATATGCAGGTATGAATTCACCATTTGAACCATGATTTTTCTCTCTTTATAGCATAGCTATCCTAAACTCAAACACACTCTTTTATTTGGCAAAATAAAATCCTACTTATACTTTTGCCTTGATCTTCATAGGATTTTTCTTTTTCTTTTTCTCCTTTCACAAGTTAGAGCCTGTTCATCAATTTTATCACTACGATGCATCACCATGATCATCGTATAGCTCCACCACTTGGTGTGTACCAACATAGCTCATATACATCACTAATGATAAAGGTTAGTACACTTAGGTTTAATCAATTAGCCAAAACTAAACTAGAGCTTTCTGCATGCCATAACGATTGTGAAGACATTAAACACTCGAGCCAAAGAGATATGGGGTCGCCCGGGTGTTTGAAACAAGCTACACAGGGTACTGAATACCGACATATCAGGTTCAGTTCTGATAGCCGATCTGATCAATATATCTAGACCACTTGAAAAGTTAAATCGAGTGGGCCTTGCTGAATTAATTTTAACGGAATGTTGGTATATTTGGTGGGAGCGGATGAAGTTCGTCCATGGCGAGAGCATTCAACATCCCGTAAGATCAGCCGTATCAATTGCTACCCTAGCGACGAACTATCTCATAGGTCAATGCAAAAGATTATTAGGCAGCGGGAGGGGTGGAAGAAGCCGCCTGAAGGGAAGCTACTAATCAATGTCGATGGAAGCTTCAGAGTGGAGAAAAGCAGTGGTGGAGCAGGCGTGGTTATTAGAGATTCAAATGGATCGTTTATAGCAGGATCGTATATATGCATATTTCGAGCACATAATAGACGCCCCAGCAGCGGAGGCAATGGCACTCGAGAAAGGTCTGCGATTGGCTCAGCATAATGGCTGCAATAGCTTTATCCTACAGTCAGATTGTGCATAAGTGGCTGAGACTATAAGGATGGGTTGGTCGGCTGCAGCAAGTGCTCCGATTTATGATAATTGTTTTCTTCTATGGCGGAATTTGGACACAATCCATTGAGCGGTGTGATCAGGAAGCCAATATGGCGGCGTATAATCTTGCTAGAGTAGTTTTATCTTTCAAAGAATCATGTATTTGGGTCGATGAACCCCCCTCATTTTATTATTGAAACTCTAGTAAACGATGTAACCATGTTTGATAATCAATAAAGTGTGTCGCATGGCTTTCCTCAAAAAAAGGCAGCGAAAGTGTTATGGTTGTGCAGTGGGACCCTACCCATTCAAACTCTGGTGTTGTACTTTTTTCGTTTGGTGATACTGAGGTTAGAGAAGTCTCCCAATCTCTGTCAAGAAAATTTAAGGTACATGCACGCATGCGCGTTTGATGGTACGATACGTTTCCTGCGTACTAAAGGCTAGAGAGGCCTCCTAATCTCTTCTTTGTGTATGTACGGACGCACGCACCGGAGGCTAGAGAGCCTCCAATCTCTTCTTTGCGTGTGTACGGACCCTAGAGAGCCTCCCAATCTCTTCTTTATGTGTATACGGATGCTAGAGAGCTTTCCAATCTCTTCTTTGCGTGTGTACGGACGTGCGCACCGGAGGCTAGAGAGCCTCCCAATCTCATTTTTTGCGTGTGTACGGACACACACACGTGTGTGTGCATGTAGAGTGTGTGGGATGTATGCATCCAAGTTGTACCCGATAAAAAAAGAGAGTCTTCCAATCTCTTTTTTGCACGAACGTGCACGCGTGTGTGTGGAGTGTGTAGGTTGTGTGTGTCCAAGTTATACTGATTAAAAGAAATCGAACCAGGCATAGTGTTGTTTCCCATCATTCTGTTCTTCTTGCTCTCCACGTCTTCCCTGCTTTCACATACTCTTCTCTCTCTAGCCGACACGTGGGCCCATCATCTTAACCCATTTTTTCGCCACCCCGACATCTACCATAGATAAATACCCCTCCTAACCTTCTAGCTCCGTCGTTTACTCTCCCTGCCAGCGAAACAATGTCCCCTCTCCGCTCCTCCTCCGACGAGTTCAGCATCCTCGCCGCTGCTGCCACCTCCATGACGCCGCCGTCGCTGCCTCCGACCCTAAGGTAACTCCTCGTCTCACCTTACTACCTAGATTTAAACTACTTCTCATGTTTGAACTACTTCTCACGGTTGCCATGACCTTGCTTTTGAGTTTGTATTATACTCCAGGCCTTTGCATCCAAGCTCTCTGTCTCCGCCACTAATTCTCGTGACTCGGACTATGCCAAGGTAAACCTCCCAATCCCACACTAGGCTCACCTACTCCTCTCACCTCATTTTGCTGCCTACTATAGCGAGTATATTTGCTGTGGTTTTCGCCCTCTAATCATGTGACAGCAAGTGTGTGGTCTACAACGACTACTACTATTTCATCCTCCCCTCCACCGCTGCATCCGGACACCGTGCCAGAGTATGGAGTTGCTTCGCAACAAGAGGACATGGTCCTGCTCCTCGAGGTTCGAATTGCTTCTGACATTAGATATCTCTGCATGAAATTTTTGTATGTGGACCTGTCTCTATTCGAGTGTGTGGTTATTTAATTTTGATTTCAAAACTTGTTGGGTTGCTGAATTACAGTATGCTGGCACCGACACGGAGCGTGCATCGCTGCCGGAGGACACCAACACCCCTAGCCGCGCTAACACCAAGGTTGAGCAGGTCGCGCGGTCACTTTTCCCCGCCACCGACGCCTTTGCGACCGTTTTTCTCCGCCACTTACTAACAATTTCTCTTCACCGTTGATCAGGTGGCGGCAAAGTTTCAACACTACGTCGTCCCTCCCATTTTATACATTTTTTTAATGTTTTTCAAAATATGTTACTATTGACGTATTTATTTGAGAAATTAGGACTACTGGACCAAATTTCCATCACTTCTGGATTTATGTTCTAAACATCCTAAATAGTGAAGCAGATAGAGCTTGTGATGATGCTATGGTGAGAACACTTCAAACCATATCTTAAAATGCAAATTTATTGATTTTGTATAATGATAACACATTGTAAATAATTGCTATCGCTAGTTCAAAGTGTTGTTCATTGAGGTTTTATTATTTAAAATGTTTTCATAAGCATGGAACCTACCAACTCTGAGGTGCTACATTACCTTGCCACAAATTTATGTAGGGCACCCTTATATACATAAGAGTTACAACTGCTATATTGATGTTATGTGGCAACCATCCAAAGTACCACATACAAATATCCTATCTCTAGAAAATTTCATGTTTATCCACCTTCTAGATATTTTCTACCATGTAAAAATATCAATCTCTATAGCTTTATCCACTTCCCCATTAAGCATGTTTAGTACCTTTTCATTTGTCATGAAACTTTTTTAGAATATTACATGGCAAATAACTCATATCTTATATTGTTTTAAAATTCTTCTAGAAGTTTAGAAATATGTATTGTTATTTTTAACACTCTTCTCGATTCATACTTTTCTCTAGTGGTCAGTCTATTCTCATTGGATCTTATTGGTTGGTCTTAGCATCGGCATCACATTCTCCTGTCCGTGCAATATTTTACCTTTAACCGGCAATAAGGTGGTTAGAGGTGTGAAATGATCGGATTAACGGGGTAGATAGTCGTACTATAAAGAAGGGCAAACCAATTTTGCAAATATGGTTATTTTAGGCATGTTTGGTTTGAAGCCAAACCTAGACACACCTTGCCACGCCTAAGTTTAGTCAAGTTTGACCAAGTTAGCTGTTGTTTGGTTGTAGCCACAAACTCTAGCAAGAATCTTTTTCTTCCAGCTCGGTCCCACGTGTCATTGGCTATCAAAAGTGTGGCAAGATTCTCCTAGCTAGTTGAAAGCCCTATATATGTTTAGTTTTAGTAATTGAGACAACTAGTGAACTAACCTTTTGCTAAGTGTTGATTAACCTAGGTTAGGTACACACTGAGGTAGTGAGCAAGGTTTGGAGATGGATGAAGGGTGACTGATCCAATTAGAGCAAGCTCACATTTGGAAAAAAGAAAGAGAAAACAAAACCATATGGTGTTCAAGCAAAGGTATTGCTATGAATTTTGTTTTGCCGGCCAAGATACAATAGAGTGTGTGGTTGGTTTTATGATAGATCGCCGGACTATTAAAAGGAGAACTCTAAGAGAAAACACTGCCATCTAGTGTTACTAGGTGTTGATTTACATGCATATGCCTTAGACCTAGTGACGTGGTGAGTAGCAAGCGAAAAATGTTTTTGAGAACACTTTGAAAAATTCTAACTCAGTGCTTTGATGTTTGGCAAATTCTTGAGAGTTGGCACGCTTGCAAGGAAGGAAGGGAGGGCTGCTAGCTGTGCATTTATGTACTCACCAGAGGTGTCCTGTGTGGCACCAGAATACCTAGCAGATGCCTCGGGCTGTGCACTGACTTAACTGTTTTCTCAGCCGAGCACATTGGCGGAGCCACCGCCCGGCCACCCCGGGCAGCCGGCCGGGCTCCTCGCCAAAGTTTAAAAGAAGTTTTTCTTAAGATTCAAGTAGAATTCTATAATTTTATAGCTAAATATTTTTGCATAATGAGAATCTCCCGGGCTCCTAAAAGCTTCTGGCTCCGCTACTGGCCGAGCATGTTACCTTTTGGTGTGCACTAGAGGTGTCCGGTGTGGGTCTGACAACGCATGAAAATTTCAAATCCATTCACCGAACATGTATGGGTGTGGTGCCAGAGGCCACACCAGAATTTTCTACCAGAGAGCATCCAAAATGGGGTCTTGTGAGCTAACACTCATCGAACTTGTCCGGAGTGCACCGAACGGGGCACTAGACACCTAATAGTCCCTAACGACTAATTTTGTAGCCGTTGGAGGCATCTGGTGTAGCACTCTGGTGCTCACCAGAGAGCTCCAGTGTGCCCGCAACCTATGTGACAAGTGGGTAACAATTGGATTTTCTTTGTGGGCTTATAAATAGCCCTTGTGGCTGGTCCTGGCCACTCTCTTAGACTTCCTAACACTTGTGCGAACCCTTTGAGAGCTGAGCGATAGAATCCACTCAGTTGCATCCATTTGATTCACATTTGTTTGAGATTGGAGAGCCTCTAGGGCATTGCATCGTTGATTTGCATCTCATGGCACTAGTTGAGTGTGGCGGCTGTTGGAGATCGTGTTACTCTTGGTGATTATTGTCGCGTAACCGGCTTGGAGTTGGGTGGATGTTGAGGAGATTGTCGGGTACCACAATTAGGGGCACCCAAATTAAGGTGGAACCCCCCAAAAAAAGCAAACCAAACATTAACCTACCCCGTTTAAGGGAAAAAATCAGCTAAAGAGACCTATGAGCTAAATTATCCCTTGCTGGGCCTCCAGCAAAACATGTGAGCAAACCAGCCCATCTCCCCGCTTCATCCGAGGCTTCATGCAGAGGGGGTCTCGGAACACCTCCGACTCACCCGAGGCCTCAACTCTAGGGTCTCGGATACAGGCTGACCCACGACAACATCACCGCCTCGTCCAAGCCCCAGAAACGGCATTATCTGTCTCCGCCTTGCTCGAGACCGGCCTCTGACGCCACTCCCCCATTGGCGCGCTCGAGACCCCCCCGTGACGTCACCCACGTTCTTGCGTCTGCCCAACCGGACAAGCCAGGAATGACCGGGGTCAAATCACCACGTCGTCGCCCATAACAGGCATGGGAAAAACTGTTGGCCACTATGCCACCCATATTGGCACTATACACACGATTCGTGCCTATGCGGCGTACGAAACGTCACTTTAGGCCACTATTTCCACGATCGGGATAAGGTCGCAGCGCAATTCCCGCTTCAGAGGCCTCGGCCCTCTACGCCAGTCAAACTACAAGGACGAGCACGCTACGCGAGCCACAGGACTAGGTATGACAGGGCGTATTGCTACAACACCAAAGGACAGAGACCACTCCCTCAACAGTGGCGCACATGCCTGGACATGTAGCAACAGCACCAGAAGTATCAACGCCATGCCTCTACAGTATAGACCATGTCACCACCAGATAAGGCCCTCCTAAGGCCTTGGGGCTCCTTCTCCAACAAGGATCGCACCCCGTACTAACATTTTGTAACCCTGCACCTCCTTGGGACTATAAAAGGAGCATGCAGGGATCATTCCAAAGGGACGAGAAAACAAGAACAATAGAACAAGAAAGCAAGACGGACACACAAACAGATAACTCTCCTAGACCTTGTGAGGGCACCAGCAGAGTCACACATATACTCTCCACTCACATCTTGAGACTTGGGAGGTCCTCCCTCTCTCACCCGTTTGTAACCCCTACTACAAGCACTTCGGTGCAAGATAATGTAGAACTCACCTCCCCCACTGGACGTAGGGCATTTCTCGATCCAAACCAGAATAAATTGCCTGTGTTCTTCTTGCACAGCATCCGGATCCCCGACGCACAGACACACATTACTCGTTGGTGCTAGAACCGCTGTTTCTTACACCAATAGTTGGCGCGCTAGGTAGGGGAGCATTTGCGCGTCACAACCACCATTCCTTGCGAGTTTTGGATGGTAGCTCCGCTTCCTCTCGACACGGTGGTCTGATTCGGGAGCTTGGAGTTTATGTCTTTGGGTTACGACTACGACATGGTCCTCCTCCCACTCAGAGCTTCGTTCGATAGCGACTCCTCTCCGCGCTGCCAGAGGCATGGGAGGCAACTAGGCCATCAAGGTCACCACTCCTGTCGTGCTCATCGCATGCGGCGGGCACGAAAGAACCCTCGTCCCTGCTTAGGGACAGAGGGCGACTCCCCAAGCTCTCCCAAGTCCTCTCACCCGACTGCCAGAATAGGATCCCTCACCAGGGACCTGCCTGGCATGCACCTAGCCATGGGAAAAGCACCGTTGGCATAGGGCGCGTCGACAGGACAATGCTCCAGGGGATCGTCATGCTCCATGGGACCTGCATCAGTGACGGGAGGGCCCGCAACAGCACCGTCATCATTTCCTTATGGACTTAGCAATGCCGCCATGGGTTACTCCTGCTCGATGCGCTCCACCATGAGCTCCTGCATGAGACGTCCTGAGCATCATCTACACACCCCCCTTAAGCTCCTTACGACCACATCGGTGACATCCAGCACTAACTCACGGAGGAAAGTGATGGTGGGCAGGAGTGAACTCCTCTAGGCTTCATAACCCGGAGGATCTGCGCCAGTTCATGACCATGAACGACTACCTCTTTGGCTACCCCGATTCCAACAAGGATGACTATGACCCTTCATGTGAATGCTTTCACGTGGAGGTCGAGGAGATAGCCCCAGGGGATGCCACCCCCGTAGGATAGGGCGCTCACACTCCGCATCAACAAGTGCTGCCCACGGGGCCCCCTCGGGGGCGGGCCGCGGTGTCTGCCCCCGAGGGGTCTCGGCAGGCCGAGCTCGAGTAGCTCCGCGAACTCGAGGCTAAGATCGACAAGGACCACCACCAGCTGGTGCACCTCAAGGCCACCCTCGAGCAGAAGCACTCTGGCTGGGGTGATGGTGGAGTGGCCCAGCGTAGGGCTCGCGATGTCTATCGTCACATCAACAATGACGAGAGGGGCGAACAACCCCCACCCTTCACTAGGGCTAGTCAGAACGTCGCTGCAGCGGTAATCCTCCTCCGAATGATGCTGACGCCATCCACTGTGAAGGGGCGACAAGTCCGCGACGAGCTTCGCGAGCTTCTTGAATGCGCTGCGGTGCAGCAGGCCGAGAGCTCTGTGTCTCAACGATGCGAGCCCGAGGCCGAGCCACCTACGATGCCCTCTCAACAAGAAAGAGAGCCCTCAGTTCTTCCCGAACTGCGAGGGGTGCCAGAACGCAACAAGGCCCCCATCGGTACGCGGCCGTCTCGGCAACGACATCGACGCGCGTGTCACTCCCGATGCGCGCCACCATGACAAGGAGGATGGCGCCGCACGTGGTTATCACCCGTGCCGAGGTGGACGATACGATAGTGAGGAGGACAGGAGCCCCTCGCCCTAGCCTCTGGGTCCTCGCGTCTTCAGCGAGGCCATCCGGAGGGCTCGATTTCTGGCCCGATTTCGTCAACCAGCCAACATTGTCAAATACTCTGGGGAAACGAATCCCGATGTGTGGCTTGCTGACTACCACCTAGCTTGTCAGCTGGGCGGTGCGGATGATGACCTGCTCATCATTCACAACCTTCCTCTGTTCTTGGTCGACTCAGCGAGAGCTTGGCTGGAACACCTTCCACCGCGGCGGATTCGTGATTGGTCTGACCTGGTCAGGGTCTTCGTGGGGAACTTCCAAGGCACATACATGCGCCCTGGGAACACCTAGGACCTCAGAAGTTGCCACCAGAACCTAGATGAGACTCTTTGTGAGTTCATCCGACGCTTCTCCAAGCAATGCACCGAGCTTCCCATTGTCACCGATTCGGATGTCATTGGGGCATTCATCACCGGCACCACCTACAGGGAGCTAGTCCACGAGTTGGGCCACAGGTCTCCCACCAAGGCTAGCAAACTCCTGGATATCGCCACCAACTTTGCCACAGGCGAGGAGGTGGTCAAGGCTTCTACTGGTCAACTGCTGTGGCCGACGCCACCAAGATTGTACGCTCCTGTGAGGGGTGCCAATTCTACGCGCGACAGACGCATCTCCCGGCCCAAGCTCTCCAGACGATTCCCATTACATGGCCCTTTGCTGTGTGTGGTCTCGACCTAGTTGGACCTTTACAAAAGGCACAAGGGGCTACACGCACCTGCTCATCATCGTCGACAAGTTCTCCAAGTGGATCGAGGCTCGCCCTATCTCCAAAATCAAGTCCAAGCAGGCGGTGCTGTTCTTCATGGATATCATCCACCGCTTCGGGGTTGCTAACTCCATTATCACCGACAACGGCACGCAATTCATCGATAGAAAATTCTTGGAGTTCTGTGACGACTACCACATTCGCGTGGACTGGTCAGCAGTGGCTCACCCAAAGATAAATGGCCAAGTCGAGCATGCCAATAGCATGATCCTTCAAGTCCTAAAGCCAAGAATCTTCAACCGGTTAAACAAGTTTGGCAGAAGATGGCTCGCCGAGCTCCCTTTGGTCATTTGGAGTTTGAGAACAACCCCGAGCCGTGCTACAGGATCAACGCCATTCTTTATGGTCTACGGGTCCAAGGCCGTCCTCCCCACGAATCTTGAATATGGTGCCCCTAGAATCAGAGCCTATGACGAGCAAGGCAATCAGACCACCCATGAAGAAGCGCTGGACCAATTAGACGAGGCTCGAGATGTTGCACTACTACACTCGGCTAGATACCAACAAGCTTTATGATGCTACCATTTCCAACACGTCCGGGGCTGAGCCCTTAGCATCAGAGATTTGGTGCTAAGGCTAAAACAATCCAACAAAGGGCGTCACAAGCTTACGCTACCATGGGAAGGCCCGTTCATCGTCGCCGTGGTGCTAAAGGCTCGAACCTACAAGCTGGCCGACGAGAAGGGCAAAATCTTCATCAATGCCTGGAACATCGAGCAACTACATCGCTTTTACCCTTAAGTTCCCAAGCTTTGTACATATTTTTATCTCAAAAGCAATAAAGAGGCGTTCTTTACTTATCGTACTTTCAAGAATTGATCTTGACCCGCTAGCAGGGTCGGAGGCATCTTTCTTCTATCACACGATCAAAGAGAGGCCCGACCCTGCCACTGACAGGGCCGAACCTCTCTCGGGGGCTAGGTCGGGGGGGGGGGGAACCCCAAGTCCCAATAATTTTTTCTTTTTTGATCACTTTTTCGAAAAAGACTCCACCCTAATCTCTCGCGCTTCAGCAAAACCCGTGAAATACAAAAGAGCAAGAGAATGTACTAAGGCCAGGGCCGGTTGAGCTGCGAGACCGCCTACACCCCCGAGCTACGGCACCTCCACTCACCACTCTTCGCCTAAGGAACAACTCGTGTTCCGGAAAGACTTCATGGAAATTCGCCCAAATGCAGAATGAGAGACAAAGGTTCGGGAGACAAAGCGAAAAAATGATCATATAACTTGCTTTGTGAGGTACCTAATGGCGTGAATATGGCAAAGTGAGAACCCCTCGGATTGGACGAACATAGCGTGGGCTCTGCCTATGCTACCAAGGCTACGGCACTAGTAAGAAACACTAAATCGCTGAGGCCAGATCACATGACAAGAGGCACGCACAAGTGTGGGAACTCTCGAGAATAATATGCGAGAATCACGAGCGTTTTCATTACAAGGGCCTCGAAGGGTCGCACGCTTGTTCCGCTACAAAAGCTAATTGATTACATGGGCACAATGGCCCAGGCTTTTTTATAGGCCAAGAGGAGGGGGGAAGACTTCATCCTCAAAGCGGGCCGCCAAGGCAGCGCCAAGAGCTTCGGCTGCGTCAACAAGCTTCTCCAGGTCGGGGTCGGGCATGTCGACGAAACATTCGCTGACGCGCTGGAGGTCAAGACCGGCGTAGTGCGAGGTCATCACCGCTAGAGCTTGCCTCATGCCAGTATGGAGGTCATCGCGTACTCGCTCACGCACATCACCATAAAGGATAGTAAGGCGGCTCCGAAGGGAACTGCCGACTGAAGCCCCTCTTGGGTCTCGAGAGCGTCACAGACCGCCCTCGTGGCACTCTGTAGGGTGGCATGCTCCTTGGTCTCGGCATCCAAGGCTATCTGCAGCACATCAGAGGCCGTGGTGGCGTTGGTCAGATCCTTCTCCAAGCCTGCTCCAAATAAGTGGAAACAAAAGGATAAGCGCTAAAACAGTGGTCGAAAATCGGAATACAGTTGAAGGAACATTACCTTTCGCTTTTTGCTTCCACTACAGAGTCTGCGCATAGGCCGCCTCGGCTGATTGGACAGCCTGAGCCACGATGCCTTCTTTTAGCTGGAGCTCCGTCCTCATCTTTATCAGCTTGGCGCGGAGACTCTGGGCGACAGCAGCCTCTCGCTCTGCCTCAGCCTTCAAGGCATCCTGTTCGGTGCTCACTCAAGGGAGCCCATCCTCCAACCCTTGTGTTTTTTTCGCTAGGGAGGTCACTTCCCCCTGAGCCACGGCTAACTCCGCCTTCAAGTCAAAGTAGCACACACGGAGATCCACCGTCTCAGCGCTCCTCTCAGCCAATAGCCCATTCGCCCGGGCGAGGGACTCCCTCTGCTGGTTAAGCTAAATCTTGAGACCCTCCTTTTGGTGGAGGAGCTTGTCTTTAGCCCAAGACCTCCCCCTGAGCTCCTAAAATGGAAAGAGCAAGTTTCAGGGCCTCCCATGAGAACTCAAGGGCAGGAGAAACGGCTTTGGGAAAATAGAAAGGGACTCACCTCGATAGTATTAGGAAGATCTCAGGTGAGGATATGGAGCGCTGTCCTCAAAGACTGCTCAGCCAGTCTCCCGAACCCACCAAGGATCGTCTAGTGCGCCTCCTCTGCCTCCTTGGAGTCACCCAGGAAAACAGGCACCGGGTCGGCCCACGGGTCGGTCTCAACAGGGATGAGAGCCAAATTCCCCTCGACCTCCGGACCCTCCAGCGCCTGCGGGACAGCCATCTCCGCCATACTAGACACCTCAGTGTCCAACACCCCCTTCCCATGTGGCCTGGGAGGCTCATCCGAGGAGATGGTGTGGATTTCCCTCTCCCCACCACGACCTCCCGGCTGGTCTCCCGTCCGAGGCGATGTTGAGGCCGCCTCCGCCGCCATCTTTACTGCGTCAACAAGCGTCGCCTCCTTGAAGGCCTTGACCGCCTCGGCCTCGTCAACTTTGGCCATTATGCCCTCGTCGGTTTTGGTCGCCGAAGCCTCGCCAACAGTGGCCGCTTCAGCCTCTTGCCTCTCGGTAGCCTCAGCCTCGGCGGCTGCCTTTTCCTGCGCGACCCGTACCGCCTCGTCGGCTTGGACCAAGGCAGCTCCATGCTGAAGGGCGGCCTCGGCAGCAGCCGCCCACTAGGCCATCCGACCGGCCTCACCGAGAGAGGAGAGGGCCCTCGACTTGAGTGCCTTATGGGGCGCCAAGAGAGGCACCCTAGCCCTCTGGCGCACGTGTTGACGGTCCTTAAGTATCAAATATAATTGTCAACTAAACATGGAAAAGGATCAATATGCACCAAACATCTAGAATTAGGGTTTTATCTGACAGAATTCCACGAGTTTTGGTGTTTATCTATTTCTGCATGGAGTTATCAGATAATATGGAAAAGAGGTCCACATGTCGGGTTAATGACGGGAAAATTACTTGGCACGCAATTATCTTACATCTAGAAGACTCCATTCTCTAGCTAATCCGACGTCACCTTATATCAATATGGAGTAGTCTATTTCTAATCGCTGTGTTATTTACCCATGAGCTTATAATTCATTATCTTTATTTATGGCTTACCCCCTGCCAAAGCAAGTGACTGTGTGATGAGTTTCTCATTAGTAATCATGTTTAGCAAAGTTGATCTCTAGTCTATGTCATTCTACACCTGCTTTCACTGTTCTCTTAAGCAAAATATAAATAACGATACCCGGAATACTTTTCCTGGTGAAATGCTACAATGAGGTATTTTATCTGTGCGCTTGCGGATAGAATAGATTATCTTCTAAAGAGCCCTTTACATTTATAAATACCTATGTACACTCTGGCACCATGCTGGGGATGACAACCTAGTATTTAAGTGGTGTTAGTAAGTGTCAACAAGCATTTCTGGCGCCGTTGCCGGGGATCGGTAATGAAAGTCAGGAAGTCATCAAGGTTATTCACATAAAAATTTTTAAACTAGACTATTGAGAAAAATTGCAAAAACAGCTACTAAGTGAGAAATCATAACAAGGCACCTCTACTTTGGCAGGATTCACCCTGTTGTTTTTCTATGTTTATATTTTTATACAGGGTATATCAGGATTGACTTTGGTACATTCAACTCTTCATCATCAGAACCAAAGCAATCAAAAAGAAGAAGCTAGTCACCATTTGTTGAAGCTATGGCACAAAAGACGTTACAAGAATTCTCTGCTCCAACTCTTGAGAACATTCCAACTGGTCCAAGAATTGAAGCAGAAGAAGAAGAAGAAGCACCCGAGTTTGAGCTCAAGTCAAGCCTCATCAATTTGGTGCAAGCTACACAATTCACTGGAAAGGTACACGAAGATGCAAATGCACATCTGCAGAATTTCCTGGAGATTGGAAGCACAATCCGCATCAACGGTGTTCACAAGGACGTCATACTACTTCGCCTCTTTCCATTCTCATTAGAAGGAAAAGCGAGGAAGTGGTTTTACACTCATAAAGACAACATCAATAACTGGACGGACTTGTCAGATGCCTTTCTAGCAAAGTTTTTCCCTATAGGCAAAACAGCTGCCTTAAGAGGAAATATTGTCAATTTCTAGCAGCAGAAGATAGAAGCCATTTCAGAAGCATGGGAGCGTTTTCAAGGATACATATCAGATTGTCCTCACCATGGAATGGCTAGATGGTTACTTATGCAGACCTTCTACCATGGATTAACTCAGAAGGCTCGTGAGTGCCTAGATGCATCTGCTAAAGGATCATTCTTGGAGCTTACAATTGGACAAGCTGAGACACTTTTGGAGAAGATATCAGAAAATCAAGGCTGGTTCCAAGACAAAGCTCAACAATGTCATCAAACTGAAGAAATACCAGAAGAAGTACATGCAATATCAACCAAGATGGAGAATTTGCTCCATTGGATTGATCAGAGGGCCAAGTTCAAAGAAGATCAAAGAGTCATTGAAACAGCACATAAACCCACTGTAAGTCAACCCAATAGTAAAGGTATTAACTTAGGTAATTCCTTCAAGCCACTTAAGGAAATAATAGCTCAACAAACCAAAATTAATGATAAAGTTAAACAAAGGCTAGATACAAATGAATCATCTCTAACAGATATACATAATAAAATGGATTTTCTATCAGCTGCCTTTGATGAGCAGAACACTATTAATAAAAGGGTAGAACTTAAATTAGCAAAGCTAGCTGCTGCACTGCCTGTTGCTACTAACCTTGAGCAGGTAAAGAACATAATTACCAGAGGAGGGAAGGCCACTAAGGATCCTCCTTTCCCAAAAGAGAGGCAAAGAAAACCAGCATCAGTGCAACCAGCAGTGATAGAAGAAAACCCTGTTGAAGCAGAAGAGCTGCTACGATCACCAAGAACTGGAGAAATGATGAAAGATTTTTACGACACCAACTATTTGTCATTCCCTAGAAGAAACAGAGGACCACAGTCGGATGAGCAGTTTGGTAAGTTTGTGGAGGTAATTCAGAAATTATATGTCAACATACCTCTACTTGATGCCATACAGGTACCCACATATGCAAAGTACATTAGAGATATTCTTAACAAGAAGAGGCCACTGCCCACCACTGAGGTGATCAAGCTGACAGAAGAGTGTAGTGAGGCCATCCTCAACATACCATTAAGAAAGAAGAAAGATCCAGGATGTCCCACCATTGATTGCTCGATCGGAGACCAACACTTCAACAATGCACTTTGTGATCTCGGAGCAAGCGTCAGCGTGATGCCAGCATCAGTCTACAAGAAGCTCAAGCATACAACCCTTGAACCAACATCAATGTGTCTACAACTAGCAGATCAATCAATTCGACACCCGATGGGCATCGCCGAAAACATCCCAGTCAATATAAGAGACTTCATTATACCAGTAGACTTTGTGGTACTGGACATGAGTCCCGACTCAAAAGTGTCCATTATCCTTGGGAGGCCATTTCTGAGTACCGCCAACACCCACATTGATGTCGGAAAGGGAGAAATCAAGTTCAACATAAACGGACAAGAAGAACACTTCACATTCAAACCCAGACCAGAGAGAGACTCCACAGTGAAGGAAGTTCATGAAGAAGAACCACTGGAGGCACCATCTCTGGAGGAAGGTAAATTAGAAGATTGAAAGATTTGGAGGTCCAGCTTGGGGGACCTAAAATTCCCAAACCCTCGCCGGGAGGTAAATCGGTATTTATCCATTGCATATTTAATTCTTGCATTAGTTATATTCATGCATAGCATCATAATAAATAAATAAAAAGAGAGTAAAGAAGGGGAAGAGAGTGTGAGAAGGTTAAGAGCTCTTTTGAGTAAGAGAGCTAGGTCACTTAGTCAGCAGTAATCCCGCTGTCCAGCGGAACTAAAAGTTGTTAGGGGGAGGCCCTGTTAAAATTAAAACTTGTCTTGAACGATTAACCCCCGGACGACTGACTTTTGGACGGCTAACCGCTAACATTTTTCTAACATATTCTCCACTAGTTGTGTTGGTGTCTACTCTTTCTTTTTACAGGATGTTGAGGAAGATCAAGAAGGCTAGCAAGGCCATCAAGAATATCGGGACAAGGAGTTCGTCCCGACACTCCTCCCGCCACTCGGAAATGAGCGTCGATCCGGCACCCCAGCAAGCTCCATCATCCTCCTCCGCTCCTAGGATCAAAGTGCTCCTCAAGCCAGGAGACCTTGATCTCAAGAGCCGTAGAGAGAAAGACATCTACCAGCAGTTAAAAGGTAGGTACTTCATCCATACCCCCACTCTTGATCCACTGCTTTTACTAGAAACGGGGATGGGCACCGAGTTTGATCTTATCTTTCGCATGCTGGAGTGGACTAATTTTTGGGATATCACAGAACTGGGTTCTCGTCTCCTCACCATTGAGTTTTTGTGCACTTTGCAAATTTGTGAAGGGGGCATTGTTTTCCGGATGTTCAAACAAGACATCATGTTGTCTTGGAGAGAACTAAGTGACCATCTTGGTTTCTCTCCAAGATGTCTTTTAGACATTGATACCGGTTTACCAAATTTTGATCAGAACCAGTTTTGGAGAGAAATCTCTCGAGATCTGTCTTTCAACCAGCCCCGAACCAGTGACATGGAGCATCCGACTCTAAGGATGTTCCACAAATGGCTCGGGTATAATTTGTTCTTTCGTGATGACATTAGGAAGGTTAGGATTGGAGATTTGCAGCTTCTCTATGCTGCCATTAACAAAACCGCCGTTTCACCCGTCATGCTTTTAGTCTCCCATTGGCTTGCTATCCCCACTCTTCAAGGTCTAGTCGGTTGTACCTCGCTTGTGACTCGCCTTGCCACAAATCTTAACTTATTGGAAAATTCATCTCTTGAATTTATTGATGAATCAAGAACATATCATGGCTATGACACATTCCGGCAGGCGAGGATGTTAAAAAGGGAAATTGGAATTATGTATATGTTGTACGACAATGATGTCAAGGTTCGGTTACCTAACCCGAGCCTTGGCCTCTATGTCGTACAAAATTATTTGATTGATGTTGCAACAGAGCCAGTGAACCAGCGTGTACCACAACGCGTGGCATCCGAAAGGATTACCACTCATCAAAGACACGACTGGTCTGGAGCTGATCCTGGACCGGAGGAAGCAGCACATCTTCACTATCGTGATTACAACCCCCGAGTCCTTAGGGACCCATGGGTTCAATCCACGCAGCCGCCTGAACCAACACCGGAGGAATGGCCGGAGGGCCAAGACCATCAGTGGGCTAACCCACCATACACTGCAGGCAGATTTTCTGCTGATCCCTATGGAGCCTCAACCTCCAGGACCCAGCCCCACTTTGATGCAGGACGCTACTCCGACGCCTCCTATGTGTTCACGGGTGATTATTACTATGATACCCGTGCATTCCACAACCGCACCGACAACGCCCTGCTCAACATCTAGAATCAACAAGCGGAACAAATGCGCCGCTGGGAAGCCCAAGAGAAGTGGAACCAAGAGCAAGCTGCCCAGATACAAGGCCTAAGGGAGGATACGGCTACGATAGAAAATAACATTGCCAGCATGATGAGTTTCTTCAACATTGAATAAAGACGTCGCCAACATCTAGCTTGGGGGAGTTTCCTCCCCATTTTACCAAGTAAGTTGTTAGTTGTTTTTGTTATTTATTTTCTGCTTTAGTATTTCATATTAAAAAAAATCCCTATAAATACTTTCTTTCTTGCTTTAATTTAATTTACTGCTTTCCATAAAACATGAAAACAAAATAAAAAGAGTGTGTAGATAAGGGAGCTTTTCATGTGGTTAAATCAAGATATTCACTTGCACACATCTATTACACCATTCATCACAATTCATCAAAAACCTGTTAAAAATATTGTTACTACTTGTTGTCCCAAGTATTGTTATTTTCTCTCTTCAAAAAGATTCGATGCAGAAGAGGCATGGGTTATGCAAAAATTTATATATGAGGAAATAAAAAGGGGCAAGTGCCCGGAACCTCAGAAAAAAACGAGGAAATAAAAAGGAGCAAGTGCTCGGAACCTCGAAAGAAAAAGAAAAAAGCGTGAGACGAGAGGTAAAAATGGACAAGTGTCCAACAATAGAATTAGGGGTACAAAGATACCCACCTAAGGAAAAAAAAAGAAGATAGCCCATGTTCTTAAAAGCAAAGATCAAGAAGGAGGAGAGATAGCAATATGAGGAGCAATGAGAAGTAAGTTTATTATTTATACATTATCACCGTCATTATCATTTATTCCACCACACATGCACATCTTGATTTAATTATATGCTGAGTTCCTTTGGATCCATGGCTCGATTAGACAATATATGAACCATTTTTCACTCTTATGAGCTCCACATAAATATTTCATCAGTCATAAGAAAGTGATCTCTTTGGTAAGGATCCACAAATACAACATATAGAGAGACTTGAGAGAATCATGTCTAGGAACTCTGAGCTTTATTTTTTTGAAAACTTATGCAAAACTCCAGAATAAGGTGAAGTATAGACAGGAGGAATAGTGCTTGACTTAATTACTTTGTCTTTTCGATTACTCAAGATTTAAGTGCAGGTACTAAGCCCCATGAACACTTCACTCTAATCTGGGAGAATTTTATATGAAAGTATGTGTGCCTGACAGAAAAGTAAACATCGAAGCAACTCCTGATCCATCTGAGTTTGTCTATTTGCTCAGGGACGAGCAAAGGTTAAGCTTGGGGGAGTTTGTTGACGGTCCTTAAGTATCAAATATAATTGTCAACTAAACATGGAAAAGGATCAATATGCACCAAACATCTAGAATTAGGGTTTTATCTGACAGAATTCCACGAGTTTTGGTGTTTATCTATTTCTGCAGGGAGTTATCAGATAATATGGAAAAGAGGTCCACATGTCGGATTAATGACGGGAAAATTACTTGGCACGCAATTATCTTACATCTAGAAGACTCTAGAAGCCACGGGAACGAACGGGAGCCGTAACGGGCCAGGACACAGGGCGCCCGCCCTGTGCCCTAGGGCGCCCGCCCTGCCCCTCGGGCCAATCAGCTTCTGCCTCGCGGATTATGCTCCACCGCCTCTCTAGATCAAGGAAAACCGTCCGTTCTAAGTCGGTTTGATCCGACGGTCCAGATTCATTTGAAAGGGCTATATAAGCAAGGCACCACCACCCCAGGGGAGAGGAGAAATCATTATCAGAGGAAGCCAGAAAAGTTAGGGTTTAGGAAGTTCTCTCCCGCAGAGAATTAGAAGTAGCTACTCCATTGTTCTTCAAGTCTTATAGGTTTGATTAGATAGAATTAGAGAAGTAGAGCATTCAAGCTCTGGATTTCGGATCTTCATCAATAAAGATTGGTATTATTTCATATCATTCTCTACTACTTTATTCTAATTGCATTATGTCTCTGTTTATTATGTTCTTAGTTTACTCTAGTTCTATAATTGATATAGTTATGATTGATAATGAGTTTATGTATGAGTTTGCAAAGCGCTTAGCTCTTACCTCGAGGGAGTTAAGTGGTAGATCATATGTGGGCGTGGTGCTTAGATATTATTTACCTGCAAATGTATCCTATTGGCCGGGTTGTGTGGTAGTTCACGATAGTGACAGCTTCGTTGATTCTTATATAGTCCACCCTCCGTTGATAGGACAGGCAGAATTTGTATTGCGGAGTAAGTCTTACTATGTTCTGATTTACTTTAGCAATGTTCCTTATACATAAATAAAGAGTCTTTTATGCTATATATGATCTTGTAGAATGTTTAGAGTAGATTGTGACTTAGTAGATAGTAGATACTTAGAATCCATTCTCTAGCTAATCCGACGTCACCTTATATCAATATGGAGTAGTCTATTTCTAATCGCTGTGTTATTTACCCATGAGCTTATAATTCATTATCTTTATTTATGGCTTACCCCCTGCCAAAGCAAGTGACTGTGTGACGAGTTTCTCATTAGTAATCATGTTTGGCAAAGTTGATCTCTAGTCTATGTCATTCTACACCTGCTTTCACCGTTCTCTTAAGCAAAATATAAATAACGATACCCAGAATACTTTTCCTGGTGAAATGCTACAATGAGGTATTTTATCTGTGCGCTTGCGGATAGAATAGATTATCTTCTAAAGAGCCCTTTACATTTATAAATACCTATGTACACTCTGGCACCATGCTGGGGATGACAACCTAGTATTTAAGTGGTGTTAGTAAGTGTCAACAGCACGCTGCGGGAAGAGGTGAAGTAGGTTGGTTAAGAGAACAAGGAAGAGTCATAAAAGAGCACGAAATTATCTCATCACACATACCTTGACTTGGGGAAGACCATCTTCCTCTTCTTTGTCACTGTTACGACCGCGGTGGCCGCCCCCGCCCTAGGCTCCTGTCAATGGGGCGGCAGCGGCGGCGGCAGCGGCGACGGCAGGGCAACGGAGACCTCTACCCTGGAAGACCCTAGGTCAAGTGACACTGGGGCATCATGAGCCAGAGGCCGACCTTCGGCAGCCGCGGCCACCTCCTCAGTCCTCTAGGGAGGGCGGAGGTACCTCCTCGAAGGATTTGCCTGTCGCACCTGCCTCGGGCGCAGTCAGCGACGTCCCGAAGGGGGCAACCCTCTGCTCTAAAGCATCTCCACCTTCTCCCAGGAGTGTCAGGCTCCCCTCGGGCCTTTCGGGCCTTGGCGCCGAGGTAGCACCCCCCGCAGCACCGTCATCTTACTGGGGCCAAGGGGCCAGACCCCTGCCCTCTCTTCCAAGAGCACCGAGCTCCCCTGAGGCCTTGGCCCCCCAGCAGGAGCTCCTTATGGGGGCACCACGCCCTGAAGCCCTGCTCCTCATTCTCATCCAAAAAAATGTCAAAGTCCTCGTCGTCCGAGTCCGGCTCTGACGAGGACTCTTCCTGGGGAAGTCCGTCGCGCTCCTGCTGCCGACGGCGCTTCTACAGGGCCTCTCGCGTGCGAATGGTCTTGTCACGCCTCCTCTTTGTGGCATCCTTTTTCTGCTTCTACTCCTCGGCCAAGAGGCGGTTCTACTCCCACCGCTCGCGGTCCTCTGGAACCGAGGGCTCGGCGTCTCTCACCATCCTCTCCAACCCCTAACGACGGAACTACACCAGTAATAGAAAAGGAGACCCATGGATGATGGAAAGCGTATGGGAAGGGTAGTCAAACTCACCAGATAGATGAATCCCCGGGTGGGACGCATCTTGACCCGGTTCAGGTCCGCCATGGCGAACCCCGTGGCCACCGTGTAGGCCACCCTCTTGGTAACCTCGACCGCCGTAAGAGAAGTGTCGGACATCCGACACCCCTCCGATGGCGATCCCACCTCCATCTGATCCAAGCGCAGCCGCCGCGCCATCAGCGGTAGCACACACCGCCAGTGAAAGGCGGCAACGACACCGGCCGCTGTCAGACCGGTGTCCCGTAGCCTCTTCAGGGCGTTAAGCAGGGGCTACAGCCTGGGCTGCTCAGCACCGGGGGCTCCCCATCTCCACTTGGGGGGCCTCTCCGTCATGACACAGCCTGTGTATGAGGGCAACTGGCCATCGTCAATGCGGAGATAGAACCAGCCCTCCTATCATCCCCTGTTCGACAACATAAGTTGGGCGGGGATGTACAGGCTCGATTGCTCCTGATGCACCTGAAGGTTACAACCGCCGGACCTCACCATCTTCCGCGAGCCTCCACTCTCAGTCGCCATGGTGAAGTGTTCCGCCTTGAAGAGGTGGAGCCAGAGGTTCCAATAGGGAGGGATACCCAGGTACCCCTCGCACACAGCAGCAAAGATGGCCACCTGCGCGATGGAGTTACAGTTAAAGTTGTGAAACTCCACCTCATACCAGAAGGGGAGCGCCCATAAGAACCAGCTCACCGGAATCCCTAGCCCCTGCTCATGGAACGCCACGAAGCTGAGGACATAGCCCGTGGGTGGATTCGGCACATCGACACCCTCCTCCAGCACGATCCACTCTGACGCAACGACACTAGTAATAAGACAAAGAAGACCCTCCTCGACGAGCTCCTCTAGCCTCTCCTGGGTCACGGAAGAGCGGCTCTAGGGCTCCATGGGCAATGCAGCGACGACCATGAGATTAGCGGCGATGGGACGACAACAGCAAGGGTGGTTTTTCCCCCTTTCTCCTTTCTCTCTCCTTACTATGGTTTTCCTTATTCAAGACCATGGTATGGGAACAAGGGAGGAAAGAGCAAATGGCAAGGTAAGGAGACACAATGCTCAACGCGTGCTTATATAGCAAAAATGGGAAGGTGAACCGGTGAATCTAAGGAGACAACTAAATCCCACGCATTTAATGCTAAAACTACAGAAACTGCCATGATTACTTTCTCTTTTTCTCGCGGGTGAAACGTCCCATCCCACCATGGTTGTTCCAGCACTCGTTCCCCTTCCCTGAGAAAGCCACCTAAAAAGGTGTGCCCGTCCTCTGCGTGCAACAGACGACTGGCCCTCTCACTAGGTGCCTTCTCCAAGAAGGAACCATGGGGTTGAAACCCTCTATGGTCCAGGGGTTCGAGGGCTGGCCTGCCTCGAGTTTGACAGCTGCCCCAGGACAAAAGAATCAGGGATGGGTAAGGGTGAGCCCCTCTGCGGCCAAGCCCAAGCAGTAATGCCCGGTGCACCACCCTAAGCCGCACCCAGGACCCCGTAGGCATTGAACAATGGGATCCCATCGTGGGGAGGCACCGAGCCCTCAGAGCCCATCCAATGGGTCTGAGGTCCACTAAACAACCATTGGGCAACCTGGAATGCGTCTTAAGATCACTAGCTGACCCTAAGCGAATAGGGCTCAGACCTCCACCCAGACTTACCCGTTGAAATGCTTGCCGAAAATGCTAACCGACGGCCCACCAAGGATAGCATGGTGTATTCCTCCCCTCCTCTCGACAAAGGAGATGCGTAAAGGATATGAAAAAAGATGAGGCGCCCTTAACCGACCTCTCGCCATGGATAGAGGCTCGGGGGCTACCCTTGCACTAAGGTCGAGGCCTCGGATTTACACTCCACATAAAGTCAAGACCTTGGAAGAATATCCTATGCTTCCAAGGCCTCGGGGGCTACACCCGGTGGGTGTGCTCGTGCGCACCCCTCGGAAAAAAGCAATACAAAAGCAAGCCGAGGCCCCGATGACGACCTGGTTAAAAAGCCCGACAAAGAGCAAACCCGACGGACAGCCTCTGGAGGAGTATCCCTACTCCTCCATAGTCTCAGGGGCTACTGTCGGGTACCACAATTAGGGGTACCCAAATTAAGGTGGAAAACCACCTGCCCCCCCCAAAAAGCAAACCAAACATTAACCTACCCCGTTTAAGGGAAAAAATCAGCTAAAGAGACCTACGGGCTAAATTCTCCCTTGCTAGGCCTCCAGCAAAATGTGTGAGCAAACGAGCCCATCTCCCCACTTTATTCGAGGCTTCATGCAGAGGGGGTCTCGGAACACCTCCGACTCTCCCGAGGCCTCAGCTCTAGGGTCTCGGACACAGGCCGACCCACGACAACATCGCCGCCACGTCCAAGCCCTGGAAACAGCATTATCCGTCTCCGCCTCACTCGAGACCAGCCTCTGACGCCGCTCCCCCATTGGCGCGCTCGAGACCCCCCTGTGACGTCACCCACGTTCTTGCGTCTGCCCAACCGGACAAGCCAGGAATGACCAGGGTCAAATCACCACGCCGTCACCCATAACAGGCATGGGAAAAACTGTTGGCCACTATGCCGCCCATATTGGCACTATACGCACGATTCGTGCCTGCGTGGCGTACGAAACGTCGCTTTAGGCCACTATTCCCATGATCGGGATAAGGTCACACTGTAATTCCCGCTTTAGAGGCCTCGGCCCTCTACACCAGTCAAACTACAAGGACGAGCATGCTACATGAGCCATGGGACCAGGTATGACAGGGCGTATCGCTATAACACCAAAGGACAGAGACCACTCCCTCAACAGTGGAGCACATGCCTGAACATGTAGCAACAGTGCCAGAAGTACCAATGCCATACCTCTATAGTACAGACCACGTCGCCACCAGATAAGGTCCTCCTGAGGTGTCAGGGCTCCTTCTCCAACAAGGATCGCACCCCATACTAACATTTTGTAACTCTGCACCTCCTTGGGACTATAAAAGGAGCATGCAGGGACCGTTCCAAAAGGATGAGAAAACGAGAACAACAGAACAAGAAAGCAAGACGGACACACGAACAGATAACTCTCCTAGACCTTGCGAGGACACCAGCAGAGTCACACATACACTCTCCACTCACATCTTGAGACTTGGGAGCTCCTCCCTCTCTCATCCGCTTGTAACCCCTACTACAAGCACTTCGGTGTAAGATAATACAGAACTCACCTCCCCCACTGGACGTAGGGCATTTCTCGGCCCGAACCAGTATAAATCGCCTGTGTTCTTGCACACCATTCGGATACTCGACGCGTAGACACACATTACTCGTTGGTGCTAGAACCACTATTTCTTACACTAACAAAGATATTGGTGATCATTGCCGCCTCCGATAAAGCTTTGTAAGGGGCTCCTGTGTTCATCTCACAGGAGACCGCGAAGAGCAGCTCTAGTGGAATGCTCGTGGCTAGTTGGAGTGCACCGTTTGATTAATTCTTGCGGCACCTGTAACACCCCTGGTGTTACGACCTTGCTGAGCGCTTGGGTTAGGGCCTTAAAGAAATTAACAAACCAAGTTTTTAGGTTTTAAAATTTTCAACTCGCATGAATTGGTGTAATAGGATTTTGTGTGGTGGTTAAGCAAAGCCATGTGGATATGACGAGCTAGTTAACTTATGTGAAAACATGTTAATAAAAAAACCATAACCAGAAAAGTAGGATAAGTTGTCTAAATTGTCTGGTCTGGGAAACAATTTCCAAAAACCCAAGTGCAATATAGCTTAAAGTTAAAAAGTGACGTTTTTGGAGAATTAATTTGTGAAAAACAAGTAACTAGTGCTCTCATATTTTGATCCCATAAGTGAGTATGGATTATGGACTAGATAATGATATGCTTGTTGGGGGAAGCTAAGTAGGCTTCGACCTTTTGAAAATTGCGACAAGAGTGATCATGGTTGATAGTGTAAATGGAACTCAATCCTTTTCATAAGTTAGAAAGGTATTGGATGATGCCAAATTGACATCCCAATTGCAACAAAAATGCTTAAACACCAACTTCATGTTCTTGTGTAATTGAATGCCTCGAAGTGAGTTCTTGGGCACGGGTAGGTCGTGGTGGTGCTGGGTGAGGCGTTGTCCATTTAAACAGTTGCACGAAACTCCCTAGAACATGCTGTGAACCGCGTTCTTGCTCTTTTCGCGAACTGGCGCTCAACATGGCGAACACATCTTGGCACCCCTCCATCTCTTCCTCGGGTCGCTCTCTGGCCGTGTCAATGACTTAGATAGATAGTTGTTAGTGTGACCCTATGTACGTAAAGTTGGTTGAACCATAGACGTGTTGGTCAGCGGGTTCGCGTCGCTTTAGAATCCATGCGCGTCACCGTTTACGGTTGCTCGGCTCGTGTTCACGGTCACCGTGCGCTCGTGCATCTCTAGCGCTAGGCTCGGCCCTGGGCCGGTCGTGGACCCTCTCTGCGGGCCGATGTGCGTGACGTTGTTGTGTGCTGGTCGACGCTGCGGCACGTCTCCCGCCTCGCCCTGCCTTTTGTTGGCCAAACCGCGTCGTGCCTCGGTGCCAAGCGCAGGTCTGGGCTGAGGCTGCCATCACCATCGCTTGGCTATCGTGGCACCTCCCCCGCCCTCTGATCCTTCTGCTCTTCAAGCCCAGGGACAGGTGCTGCTGCCGCACGTCTGGTCGGGGGTCCGGGAGTAATGGCGATGGGATGCCCCTGCCTCGCGTGTCCCCGCTAGCCGTCGCCGGGGCACTCTGCTTGGGTCGGGCCACGCCATTTCTGCACGCCACGCCAAGTCCTCCCCTATCTTGTCATTTGTGTGCCTATGCTAGCGCTGACTCGTCGGTCGAAACCGCCCTGTTTTATCTCGCACGGCTCGCTCGTGCGCCGCTTCACGGCCATGTCGTGCACAAGGCCGCGGCTCTCTCCCCTCCTTAGCAACCGATCAGCTCCACAGCAATTTTTCATGCCAGAGAGTAGCTTAGGGAGCTAGCTACGAACCTCGCCCGCATCAAGGCCTAGTCGAGTCGTGCACCGCTCCAATTTCAAGGAGTTTTCACCGCCGGCCATGTCCATCGCCGTGACCTAGAATTTGGGGGTAAAAGCTCGAATCATCGGTAGCAGTTCAATTGTTCGCACCCCTAGACCTGCCTTGACCTCCTCTATCTGGTGCTCACCTTGGTTTGGCCGGAATCCTCACCGGTGACCAGCTGATGCGGGCGTGCCATGCTCAGTGCGCCGCCACCCCTTCACCGCGCACGTGGCCGGGCTCGCCTGAGTTGTCTCCAGCTCAACCACCCCTTCGGTTGTATTCTTGGTAAGCTTCTTTTGCTCTACAATCCTTCGGGTTAGGCGATGGGTGTTCTAGCTCGTCGGAACAGGAGCGCCGCCTTGGCAGATGGTCCGCCAGCGTGGACAGGGTACTAGGGGGCGTTGTATGCCGTTCAATCGCCGCCTAGCGTTTTGCTTGCGTGCCGCGGTACTCGTCGGTTCGCCAGTTGGTCGGGGGGCGCACTCCGTCGTCCGGTGGGCGTGCGCGATGCCGGCTAAAGCCGCGCCGCCGTGCACGGGTGCATCGGGGACAAACCTGTGGCAAAGACAGGGAAGTTCGGGGATTTACATGCATAACCACGGTCTATAGGAATAGCGCGCGCAGTAGTTGAGGTAATAGCCGAGAGCTCGAGGGCTTTTGTGCAAACCAGCCGTCAGGCTGGGCACTTCTGCCGTGGGCCGACTTTTGGGCCGGCCTGCTGGCGCGTACCCGCACTTCGCGCGGGCCGCAGTAGGATGGTTGGGCTACTTTGGTTGCCGCCAGCCCATTTCAATTCCTAAAATGATTTCTAATTAGCTGCTAAGCTAAGCTTGTATAATTAAAATAGGATTTTGTAGGAGTCCAAAAATTGTGGAACCAATTTTGTTGCGCTCCAAAAATCAGGATCTATCTGATGGTCTATCTTGTTCACATAGTTGTACAGTATTTTCAGGGGGTCTCCAATTAAATTGGGATGTTTAATATTGTTGAAATATAAACTTGTAGGAATGTTTGTGGCAATACGGCGATAATGTTAGCCTCGAAAATTTTACAGTAACATTATAATATTAGTATCTACTCACTGTAGTTTCGGTGGCTCCATAATAATTGATTTGTTAGGGTAGCCGGTGAACCCTAATGTGAATACATGTGTTTAAGCGGTAAAATGCTAAAGCCACAACTTGGGCTTCATAACTAAATGTTGTCGGGAAATGGTGCGTTGCTGGTAGCAAGGATACAGGGCGTAGTACATTAGTCTCTACACTAGTTCGTTAGCTTGAGAGACGAAATCATATTCTAAGTTGCGACTGTCGTGTTTATTTACGTCTCTGCATTGCATCCATGAATGTCGTAATAGGACCAATGATGGATCGTGGAGACAACCAGAGTGGCGGAAAAGATGGTGTCTTGGTGATCGTGTCGTCACAACGGGATGCTAACTTTTGGTTAAATCATACCCAGGCAAGCCCCGGTGCATAACCCCTATTATTCTGCACTTTAATTTATGCTTGTGCATTAAGTTTAAAGGAGTTGAATGAAACCCCCTTGCATATATATCCTTATCCTATGAGTCTTACTAGTATGATAGGATCGTGTAGCGTGCTATGCTATAGGATCCCGGTAGAAGTCGAGTGATTACCTGTCACTCGCGAGAGATAGGAAATATATTATTATTACTACTATCATGTTACTATCACATGGAATAAATATGTATAATAATTAGAGACCGGGCGGGATTAGGCTTGGATGGACTTGGACTTGGTTGGGCAACAGAGCGGGGCTCTGGTTGCAGCTATCCCTCCTGTGTCGATTAAGCACCGTTCGTTGCATTGGATTCCATAGTCAGGTCACAGACCTACTTGTCCCGAACATATACTTGCTTATAGGAGCGGGAAGACTTGTTTCTCTCTTGTCATGGGTTCCGGCTCTTTCCGGACCGGCTTTTTTTAGGGGTTTATATATATTGGGTTGAGGAGGTCTAAGCACCATACTGAGGTCGGGCCTGCAGTGTTGGGGGCTTAGAGTCCGAGCTTAGACTCGGACCTGGACCCCCTGACAGGAGTGGAACGGGTTGGTCTTCCTTGTGCTCGAGGTACAAGCAAGACGTGTGTTTTCGAGGCACCTAGCTGGGCATATTGATTCGCGAATTGCCGTCAATTTGACGGTCCAACATGACTATACTCTGGCATCGTAGTAAGAACTATGGAAGATGGTGAAATGGTTCTGATTGCTTACCACTTGCTTGAAAGTAGTTTTGGTGATTACATAGAATGGTCGGTTAATGAACTAATGATGACTACTAATAAAAAGAAATATAAGAATGCACTTTTAGTAATGCTTCTTGCAGATGCAATAAATCCACAAGCCAGAAAGCCTTGTATAATCCTTGGAGTCTTTTACTTTCTCCTGTCGGGTAAGTCTTGTTGAGTACAATTGAGTACTCAGGGTTTTATTCCCCTGTTGCAGGTGACAGGTGCTGATAAGCTGACACTTGTGTGTGGAAACCTCGTGGTGGGCTCAGCGAGGATTTCCTTTACGATGCGGATTAGAGTTTATTTACTAAACTCTCACCAAAGTTTTACAAGGAAAATACTTGCAGCTGGTTATCATTTCATGCTTATAAAAGTTATCATGTTAATGTTTATCTAATCATTAAATGGTTTCATTTCCGCTGAACTCTGATAACATGTTATATTCCGCTGTTGCAATCAAATAATGAATTACACTGGTGTTATACTAAAAGTGATGTAAGAAATGGCAAGGATGTTGTAAGCTTTACTCTCTCATTTGTGATCCTAATGTAAAAATGTGGATCTTCGAGTTCTCCCTTGCGGTGTGCTCGACGGAATCGCATCGTTTAGTATTTTCCCTTGGGTACTTAGGGTCTAATGGAAGAGAGTACTCTTGGGAGGGCATTAGATTAGGCGGTTCTGCCACAGCACCCAAGTTGTGGGTCTAGCTTGTCATGCTAGTTACCGTATGAATCATCACTTGGGGACTCACCACAACATGGATGTAGGCTGCTGGCAAGTAACAGAAGTTACCGAACCATAGGGATAAATCATTGGGTTGATCATTTTTGCCGTAGTTGATTTGCTACTGTGCTTACTTGCATTTACTTTCATATCTCTATTACTTATGTGGTAGTTGCTTGGTAGAGTAGTTCTCTAGTTAGTGTAATTTAGTAGTAGAGTACCTTATCTTAGTTGCTCGCTAGTTTAGCTAGCTTGAGTTGCTTAGCGTAGTTAGTGGCTTGTGTGGTGCTGTGACTTAGACTAAAAATCACTTGCTACTAGATTTGTGTAGGGGCTTGCTTGGGTGTCTTGAGGCAGCAAACTGTTGTTATTGCTATGATCTGGTCATCTCGTGTGTTTATGGCTAGCCGCTAAGTCTACACTAGAGGTCAATAACTTACGTCCTGTTCGCTTGGCTGAAAAGCCGTGGCTGAAAGTACTGTTCACTGATTTGTTATGAGAGAAAACACTGTTCATTGGCTGAAAAGGTACGACTTATAAGACAAGTTTACTGCTAGATAAATTAATCTTTGGATTTTCAATGTACTGTTGCTGGTGGAACCCAATGAGCTGTGATGAAACTTTTTGATAGCTATGTTATACGGTTACTGAGTAGTTCTGCTTGCCTATAACTTAGATGTTTGATAGAATGCTCGTTCAAGCTATTGGCTGTTTTGCTGTCATATATTTTGGGTTCACAAGACAATTTTCAGGCAACAACATATATGCAACCTAAGTAATTTTTTCTAGCTAGAAATGTACTGCCAAAACAGTCCTACCGTGTTCCCATGTGTATTCACAAAACAATTGTTGCAGTCTCATTTCTTGGTCACTACCAAACTTAGTTGCTATGGTATGTAGGTGCACGTTTCTATATGATTTTAACTTAGGTACTCTTATAATGTTGCTATTTAATAGAAACGTGCAATGATTTTTTTTGCAAACAATTTTGCATGCACTTGATGTAGCAGCATGCAGGCTACCTGCAGGTGGGCCTGCTTGCATCCCTATGATTAAACTTAGCCATCAATTGAATTTTTTGCTATATGGCAGCCTTTCCTTTCATTAAACTTTTCAAAAAATGGTCACTGAATGCACATTCTTGTTCATTTTCAGGTAGTTCTGCAGTGTGCTAAACTCGAGCTCTGCGGTGATTATGCATCCATCAAATTGTGGCTTTTGGTAGCAAGTCCTTTTCCTTTTGGTGAGCTATTGGATCATTTTTGTCTAGCCTGTGTATGTTGTAGAAACCCATTTTCATTGATATAGCTTGAACTATTGATGACTTATTCGAGACCTACTTTGGTAACTGTATGGCTCCTAATGAATACTGTGCCAATATTTTTGTATTATCGTTGATTGGACCATTTGGATTGTATTAATTGTGATGGTGATGATTGTTTAAATGGGCCTGTCCATTGATCATTGGGCTCGATTGTAATCTGAGAATTGGTTTGGCTCATCTGGGCTTGAATGAGTTTTGTAAAAAGGGTCCTTTAGTCAGCTTGGCCCAAACTAAAATGGGTTTTAGTTTGGGCTAAGCCTGAACAACTTGGATCAACAATAGCCCATGTCATATATGGGCCAATTGGGCTAATTTATAATTTATGACGATTAATTTCTTCACCGTGCTTATGCCATGTCACCTACCATGCCAGTTCAACATCCCGTCTAATATATCGTGACAACTATAGTGATAAATACTGTCGTCATTACCTGGTGATAGACGTGTAGCTGGAACCAAGATTCATGACAACTGGATCTGTTAGTCACATAAGGAGGATAGTGACCCACCTTCTGTTACCACAACCACATTATCACTGGTGTGCCATAGAAGGGGTACAATGACAGAAAAAACCTGTTATTGTCATAATATGTTAATCATAGAAGGTCCCCTCTCTTAGTGTTCATAAAGAAAGAATTGCACCCATCCGTATTGTTTGGTGCTCACGATATATTCCTGAGATTAGTAAGTTTCACTATCCCAAACTAGGTAGCCTAGAAGTCGTCGTACATCATAGAAATATAAGTAATTAAGTACGTATGCATTATTTAAAGCACAGTTACAACTTGCAAGTATTACCTACAGACCTATTCTCCTGTAATGCATTACCTTGCCGCAGTAATCATATCATGTGGAGGCAGGCAATTCGTGCTGTTGAACGCATATCAGTCTATCACCGAGAGAAAAGAAAACCAATAAATCTCACTGCGGCAAGAAGTCTTGGTAGCCACGTTGATTCAATAGCTATAGCTAGAATAATATGCAATTAATTAGTAGGCGAGAAGAATCTACGATCTCAGAGATACTAGATCTAAATATACCTGACGACAAGACTCTGATTATTAGTATGCATGTTGTGCACTTGTGTTATCTCTGCAAGTGTATCGAGATGGTAGAGGAGAATACAATGCAAGGAGTCTTTTTTCATCAGCCAGCTGGAGGCCTGCAGACCTTGAGCAGTGCAAAGCAGAGAGAGCTAATATAATGGATCATCATGGATGAAATAGCAGAGAAAACTGGAGTGCTAGCCGCCGCCTAGCAATCAGTAGCCAAACGCTTCCTCTTGTCTTGGTTATATGAAATGAATAATAAAGCATGGTGTATGAAATAACACATATGAAATGTACGTACGCCATGGATAGATCGATCAAATATTCCCAAAATAACAAATATAACTCGTGCGTTGTTGGGTCTGACTTGTAGTAACTACTAAGACGAGTAGTCTTGCGTGGATGCTTGATGATTATAGTCTATCTATACAAGAAGCGCGCGTCGATGTCTTCTATCTAGGCAGATTAATCATGCATCGTAGAACCACCACCGTCGGGTGGACTGTCCTTGGCTGCGGCGGCGGCGGCGGCGGCGTCGTAATGGCGCAGGACCTCCCTGATGCCCTCCTGCGTCCACGCGTACACCTTGGACATGAGGCGGTCGCTCTTCCTGAATACCTCGGCGCCAGCCTGTGTGATGAGCCTGCGATTGCACAGAAACCTCTCGGAGACGGGGAAGTAGCCGCTTCTCGCGACGAAGGACCGGAGCATCTTGATGTCAGCCTTGGACACGCGAAGGTTGCCCAGCTCCACCTCCTCCTCCTTGTCGTATAACAGGCCTGGTGTCATGTATACCACGGGCCCACGAGAAGTAACAGGCGGCGACCCTGCCTTCCAACCTGTCGAGCATCTTGTCGGTACGGGCCATGTCCTCCTCGAACCTCGCGGCGTCCTCGGTGGTGTACTCCATCAGGACTCTGGGTAGCACCGTCGCCACTGGCAGCTGGCGGGGCTTCTTCTCCTTCAGATTCAGATGATGATCGTCGTCCGCATCCGCGCCTTGCTGACGATGATGGTCCTCGTCGCGCTCATCGTGCGATGGTGGACGGTGACACTTATTCGGCCCCATGGGCACCTGCTCCTGCTGGACCCCCATGAACAAGAACAACGATCGTCGATCTAGCTGCCCCTGGCTCCGATCGATTCCTTCCTTCTCTCCTGCCGTCCTTCGATCGATATGCGATGATAGATATGGCTTTGCCTAGTTCGTTCCTACCTCCTTGGCTAGGCCGAGGCCATTATTATATTATATAGGCCCGGCCAGCAACAGACTTCGGTTCCGAGACGGTCGGGTACGGACGGTGCTAGTCGGTTCCAACTCGAAATCGGATCAAATCACTTTCAAGAATCCAATTCAAAATCGGATCAAATCACTTTCAAGAAAAGACGAATCGGATGAAATCGTTTATCTTGCTTCAGACTTGCAAGTTGCAATCTTGCATGGTTGCCTTTTCTACCCGCGGAGGCACTTACGCCCGGACATCCGCCAGCGCAACCGGACGCAGCTCTCGGTCCCACCCAACCGAACCATAGCCCAGCTCCTAGTCCTAGGCCCACCAACCGGAGCATTCCATCTAACCCTGTTCATCGGTTTGCTGAACCCAGCGCAACCGGACGCAGCTCTTGGTCCCACCCAACCGAACCATAGTCCAGCTCCTAGTCCTAGGCCCACCAACCGGAGCATTCCATCTAACCCTGTTCATCGGTTTGCTGAACCCGGAAACCGACCGGTACCCAATCCATCCAAGACCGGACCAACTATCTTGTACACGGGCTGGGTTGGTTTCCATCAAAACCGGCATCATGGCAAAGCAGTTCTTACAGGTCACGGGTACAACCCATGGAACCCGTGCAACCCGTCTTCTTCTTGGCGATGCTGATGTATATGACCATGGCGGCGGGGATGATGACGAGCAGCCAGACAGCGGTCCAGGCGGCAGCCCTGCTGCGCTGCACCCGAGTCGGCCGAGCTTCACCTGCACCACGGTCGCGCCGTGCCGCCGCCGCCGCCGTGAGGGCTGTCCAGCCCCAGCATGTCATCACTGTCGACGGGATTGAGTCCATGAACCTCGACTCGCATCTGCCTTGGATCGACGAACCTGCAGCGGTGCAGCCGCAACGGATGGATGACGGATCCATGGCGGATGCGAGGACGCTGACACGGAGCGCGGCGTGATTGATCGGCGTGGTTCGGACGACGATGCCTGCGCCCACGTAGGAGGAGACAGGGACGCTGCCATGGCCATGGGGCGACGAGGGTAGGTGCGAACGCATTGCTAGAGGCCTACAGAGCTGGAGAACAGGAAGTACACGAAGGTGAGCACATGGAAGGAGACAAGGTCGGACTCAGCGTGGTCTCATCAGCGCCGCGGTTGCCTGTGCGGTCTGTGCCGTCGGCAAGCCCGGACCCATCGGAGGAGGGCCGCCACGCCAGGCACGGGAAGGTGGCGAGAGTGAGGATGGAGTTCAGACGTTCACGATGCCGTTCAGCGTGGTGACCTGGATGATAGTGCGCCGCCAGCCGCCACCGCCGCCGCAGCCGCTAGTCGCGATGTCGCCCTCCGTGCGGAACCTGGTGAAACCACAAACCAACCCAATCCAGCGATTCATTGTGACAGCATTAAAACCGTCGGAAACCAACCCAGCCCAATCCATACGCTACACACACGTGTTGGTTCGGAAAGCGCTACCCGCCCACGATACAGAAGGGGAGAGCGTGTGCTCGCGCATCCCCCAGTGTACCCACTCCCCAACCTGAGAAGGATGTAAGGCAACAGAAGACGAGGAAGAGGCAAGATAGTAGAAGGCAATAATAAGGAGATGCAACACCCGATTTACTTTTGAAACATCTAAATACAACACTTGTAATATACGTCTGAAGATAGATGAAATATTTGAAACATGAGTACTTAAAAAAACACATGAAGCACTTTAAAAACATTCACGTACTGATTTTGATTCACTCAACCACTGTTTTTTATACATCATCATGACAAAAAATGTTTGTACGCAGTCTAACCTGAGTTTTTATGCGTCCGATCTGCTGGGTCTGGAGGGGTCCCCTCACTCGCGCGCGCCAGCACCTGGATGGTTGGGCTGGCTAGGGGGAGGGGGAGGGCTGGCTGGGGCTCCCTATAGTTATTTGCAGCTCAGGGCTCCTAATAGTTTGACCATATATATATATATATATATATATATATATATATATATATATATATATATATATATATATATATATATATTAGTCTTGCATGCATACATAGATCGTGTATATATATATATATATATATATAGAAAGCGTCTCTACGAATATTACTGTAGATGGGTCCATGTAGGATTAGTGGGCGGGTTGAGAGGTGGATGGCACCGTCGGCAGTGTATTCTAGGTAGCCCTTGGCGTCGTAGTGGTGCAGGATCGCGAACAGCTTGGACATGATGCGGTCGCGTACCCTGATCCTGTCGGCGGTAGCCTGGGATTGGACAGGAGCCTCTCGGAGATGGGGTGGTAGCCGCTCCTCCCGGCGAAGGACCATGGAAGCCTTGGACACGCGCCTGCGGCGGCCGCCCTCGCCCACACCCTCCTCCTCCTCCTCTTCCGGCTCCGGCGGCAGCAGGCACGGTGAGATGATCGATGATGCGATGATGGATATGGCTTTGCCTGGTTCCTCCCTCATAGCCAAGCTAGGCCAGGTTGGATGAAAGAGCAGAGTATAGCAGCTGAAAACTGGAGTGCTAGCAGCCTACCAGTCAGCAGCCAAACGCTTCCTCTTTGTTATATGAAATGAATAATACACGTCGAAGCAAATATTTTAATCCGGTTGGTGGTTTTTGGCTGAGCATTGTATGTAGTAGATTAAGTTATTAGGAGCAACCTACCTTTGCTTTCCCAGAATGAAGCATGGAGAACTGAATTTGAATAAGAAGCTGGATCTACTTTTCATATAAGAATCTAAAAAAATATTCCGCAAGACACAAGTGAAGCAAATTGGCGGACACTGGGCATGCCCAACAAAAAAAAAAACTGCTGTTACAGTATATTAATTCTTAAGATCCATGCATGCACGAATTCCAAAACCTAAAGAAAAATAAGCAGTGCCAAAAGAGTTAAACTTTCAACACCGCCTTGTGGATCATGGTCTCTTTATGTATTTCGTGACAGCTCTTCTCAACAAGGTCCAGGAGCTTTTCAAGGTTTGTGGCCCACGAGTTCAGCGTGCCATTGCTGTCTTGGGTTGTCCGGAAGCTGACAACTCCCATCGGCCTGTCGATCTTTGCGATCAGAGCTTTTGAGTTAACCATGTCTGAGAGATGCTTCTCTGCCTCCTGAAAGAGTAATGTGTAGGGGCAGTTAGATATCTCAGCTGCAACTCTAGCTGCAGCTATAAAATGCTTCACAATTCAGGTGATTGTCATGTACTTACTGGGTTTAAACACAAGATGCCACAGTTGGCATCACAAAGAAAATACAATATCATGCAAAGGTGAAAAATACAAACCTGCAAACTCAGGCAAAGAAGATCGGCAAGCCTCTTGAGGGTAACCCTTGCATAGTACTTGGACACAACCAAGATATTCTGAAGAGAGCAAGAAGTCAGATTCAATGGACAAGCATATATAGAGCAAAATAATTATAACTATAGACCAAATACAAAGTAAGCAATACATGTTCGATAATCCTCAGTTTCAAATCTTCTGAAGCTTTGGCACCCAAAGCTCCCCCAAGAAGATTCTTCTCTTTCTCATATTCCTCCTTGAAGAATTCCCACAAACTTGTCCACTGTATCACCTCCATGGTGACCAGCTGCTTCAGCAATAACCTTATTTTTTTCATCACATCACAACAGGGAAAAAAATTGGTGATCATTGAGACAAGCTCGCCTGGAGTTATTAGAGCAATTTTGCAAACATACAAACGTACCTGAAATTTGGGATTTCTGAAAGGTTTTTATCCTCTAGTGTAGCATTGAGAAGGCTCGATTGCATAGGATCATGAGGTGCTAGCACCAAATACCAACAGATCTTCCTAAGAATCTGCAAAGGAATTAAAGTGGTCAGATAATTGAGGGTTGGTGCCTTGGTGGATGGGTGTCAGGGGGAGTGTATACACATGTTGAGAGAGAGAGTACCGGTATCCACTTTGCTGGATCCTCTTTCATTGCTGGAATATCATAAATAGCCTTGTAACAACGGCAGATTTCCAAGTAATCATTGTTGTGAGAATAATATCTGTGAAGAGACAATGAATAATTATGGTTGGTTCCAATATAAAAAGTCATTGTGAACCATAGCGTTAAATAGAACAAAGAGATTAGCGGTTCCAGAGGTAGTCAGGTAGATGAGCTAATAATGACAATTGACAATCAAATAGCAGGCCAGTAGTGCATTAATCTAATTCAGATTGAGAAGTATGACATACCGAATCATCAGTTCGTAGTAGATGCGCTTCAATTCTAGGAGGGAAGGAATATCTGCAGGAGCATCCTGAACAATATTGTCACCTTCCTTTGGTTTCTTTTTTTCCTTTGATGGATCTGCGTCAAATACTCTAGTACTGATTTTCCTTGATAAAATCTGTGCTCTGACATAATCTTGCCGATCTAGGCATAGCCGGACCTATGACAACGATAATAGTAAGTTTTACATGAACAAGCATTTTAGTAAGAATACAAAGTATTAACATAATAGGTTGGCATAATACCTGCTCAAGAATGAAAGCAATTTTCTCCGTCTTTGCCATAGAGCCAAATGTTTCGACCTGATAAACAGCTTGTTAGTCCATTATAGTCATGGATAGTGAGAACTGAGGAACAGTACTAAAAAAGTACTAAAGAATGACAGAAACATTGTCACAGAATATGGAAGTACACGTCCTCAATTCTAGTGCAGTGCGAACTTACAGCAACTTCTTGCATCAAATCAGCAGCCTCGTCAATCTGTCCCTGCTCCTCTTTGATTTTTGCGAGTCTTCTGATCAATCTTGCTCTCTCTATCTCAACATAAATCTGTAGATGAACAACTGTGAGATTACACACATAAAAACAATGAATCTTAAAAGGAATAATCATCAAGATGGAAAAAAAAATCTCACTTTGCCAGCAGCGACGCTGCTCAGTGTTTTGATTAGCTCAATGCGCGTGTCAATGTCTGGTGTCAAATCAATGTAGTCCATTGCTTTTTGAACCATAGCAGTAATGGCCTGCAATAAACAGAAGTGACAGTAATATAAGTGTATAGTAAACAAAACAGTAGCAAGTGAGATATTTTTGAACCATAGCAGTAATGGCCTGCAATAAACAGAAGTGACAGTAATATAAGTGTATAGTAAACAAAACAGTAGCAAGTGAGATACACATATGTTTCATTCGATATGTTTTTTCAGTTTATTAGTAAACAAATAGACAAATATGCCACAAAAACAAGATAACAGCTAGAGTGAGTAATGCTCTGGTACAGCATACGCTCCATTTGAAAGGAAGTAAAGAACTTATACTTAATACATTGATCAACAGTGTTCTGGTCATGGGCAAACCATTGCTCGAGATGATTGTGTATAGGACTCAAAAACTGGCAACCGTATGTCCAAGCAACTAAAGATGAAAGCAAAATGCTGCAGAATAAACATTCCACATTGTAGTTGTTCAACAATGGATAGGAGCAATGCAAAATACTCCATAATTGCAACTATCCGCTGGTGCTAAGAAAATTTAATAATCACAACTGCAGGTAATATTTATTGGATGGATAAACCATACTTCCTCCTACCACTATAATGGATTCAGAAAGCTTTCTCAAGTACAGCTTCTGTTACCAGGCAGGAGTTCAACAGATGTTTGGGTCAATACATCGAACCAATAGCTAGAGTCATCAACACCAAAAGCACAACAAAGTTACAGTAGTAAAATACTTGTTTACCAACTTCAATCACACGTTATTCAGCGAAAAATTGATGTTTAAAGGCCACTCTGCCTTCGTACAGGCATACTAATTGATTCGTAAAGCACCTCTAGAGGGCCTCATACACATATACTAGTCATTAGAAAAACCAATCGAATATGTAAGAGCAAGCCATGAATTGTCGAGAGCCGAACCTGCTTAAGCTGGCCTCTCCTCTTAGAGAGGAGAACGATTTGGTCGTTTAGCGTCTTCCACGCGCCGGCCTTGTAGCAGAGCTCGACGATGTCGATGACGGCCTTCCGCGTGCCGGCGACATCTCCGGCCAGCCTCATCTGCTTCTCGACATTCAGGAGCGACTCTATCGCCGCATCGAGGTTGGTGCTGTCGCCCTCCTGCACTCATCCAGCAAGAGCAGAGTCAGAGCAGATAAATCGGCGCGAGATTGAAACCCTAGGCGGGAGGGCGCGGCCGGCCCAAACACTAAGAAGCGGGGTGGGGGAGGAGGCCAGCGCGGGGCTCACCATGGCCGGGATCGCGGGGAAGCTGCGGAGGAGACGGTGAGGCGGCGAGGAGATCGATCTGCTGGGCTGCTTCGCTTTGCTTCTTTGGATTTGGACCCTCCACCTCCACGGTAAAATTGCGCCGACATGTGGGACCGCTCCGTCATTTGCAGGCTTGGGCCGTGTGGGTGTGGTCACACTAGCCACTTCCACTCTCACGGACTCACCCACCCACCCACCACCGTCCTCCTCCTCCTCCTTCCCCCGCGCCGATCACGCCTCCCTCCGCCCATCCAGATCAGGCGCCGCGCCTCCGCCCCCACTGCCCGCGTCGCCGCGCTACTCGGGGCCGCCCTAGGGCTAGGGGCGGGGATCCGCTCGCCCCGTTCGCCGGCCGCGTGGATCGATTCGCACGCACCTCCTCTTCTCGGTAAGGAAACCCACCCTCCCTCCCTCCCTCCCTCCTGGGCTGGCACGTAGAACCCCAGCCCCTGCACTCATGCTGAGATTCGATTCGACTGCACCGCTATAGCAGTTTGTTCCCGCGAGCTTTTCTCGCCGCCCTGCATTTGCCATCTATATACGGTTTGCGGGACGCGTTAGCTGTGCCTGTGTAGGTGGATTCGATTCAAGGGTGGTGGGTGCGGTGGCTGTTGACGTTCTATACCAATTTAGTAGTAGTTAACAACAGCTCCTAGTCGTACAACACACATCGACCTCCTTCCGTTCCTGGGCTTGTTCCAGCCAGTTAGCAGCGTTGGGGCTTTACTCAACTTGATTGAATACTTGGTTGTATAGTAGTAGTGCCCTAGCTCACTGAGCCATCCCCACACATCAGCATGCTGCACTGAGTCTGAGTTGCTCAGGATCCAAAGCCTTGGTCTCGCGGTTTCCACCAAAACCCCACCAAGTTGTCGAATCTGGATCCACAAATTGACAGATCCTTCTAGACATGCTTCTGCTGCGAGTTTTTGGTGTGTGCTCTTAGTGCAGTGTAAGGTGCTCGGTGCAGCTGCACGCAGGAGCTGCCTAGATTGGGCACTGTGCGCTTGCCTCATTGGGTTGGTTGAGGCACTGCTATGTTGTTTTTGTAAGATTCTGGATCTTTTTTTTCCTGGTTAGCCCTTCGCTGCTGCTTTGTAGTGGTTATTTTGCTCACCCATAGGTTCTGGATAAAATTGGGTGTGGGTTTAGCATGTACAGCCTTATTGTACTAGCTCTTTTCTTTGCTAAATGTGTGCAACTGTGCCTTTTTTTTCACTTGTGATTTGTTGGCACCTGATATAGCTCTGTGGAGATGGCTAAGAGTTACCTTTTCACCAGGATTTGGAGGTTAGAGTAATGAAATAAAATGCTGCTCAAAAGCAAGTTTAAGTTGGCCACAGCCATTGGCATCGTGCTGTCGATGCTATCGCTGCTCGTGCACCTTTTTCTAGCTAATTATTCAGCTGGGGGCATTACAAAGTACACCATGCACATGGACGATGTCCTTCCATTGGGACCGGTAATTCACATGCTCTGACCATGTCACAGTATCAATTCTCAAATTTCCTTAATGAAGGAATTTGTGTTTACTGAGGTTATGTTGGACACCCATTTTCACTGCAATCGTTGATTATATGTCTAACATCTTTTTTTATGCTTCTTGGTTTTTTGGCAGAGGCCTCGACCACGGAGACTGTGGGGTCCATTGGTCCCACTTGATCACTTGCATCCTTTTGCGAAACCTAGCAAATCATATGCTGGTAAATTGATCTTAAACTTGCACCTACTTTATTAGTATTTTCATTGTGACATCTTTTGTTCAACTAGTCGTTTGGTTACTTTAGACACTGAGTGAAAAGCTGTAGGTGCAGTTGTATTTCTTTTTGAACAAACCATTTATGTATAAGAAATGTCTCAAAAGATACATGCATATAGTAGTGATATGCAATTTTTTTTTGTACGCGCGATGATCATTTTTCTACAAGTTTGCATATTCTATCATGCTATCTGTCTTTGATTTTTTTTCCGACATGTTTTTGACATGTATAAATATCAGCGCTCAGACTAAAATGGGCACAAATGCACCCAGGTGCACTCTTACTCGGCCTTGTATAACTCATATTTTCCAGAATATGCTAGCATTCTTCATTAGTTTCCACATTTTGTCTTATATTGAGATTCGTTCATAATGATAATTAAATATTCTATATTTTCCCAGCACTGGAACCATTAGTGTTAGGTTATTGACCTTAGAATGTTTCTTAATGTGATTTCTGCACAATAATGTGGATAAATCTATTGCCACACTTCACTACAATTACTACATGCTTATCCCATTTTATAAAGTGTTAGATTACCTGAAATACTATGATTTGTATACTCAGCATCAAACCATTTTACGATATAACTAAACCTTGATAAATCTGTCTGATTACCTTATTGCAGCTCCCAGTAAGCATAATGGTTTTATTTATGCAAAGATATATGGTGGCTTTGAGAAAATACAGTCTTCAGTAAGTTTTCTTGTGTTTGTGTAAAGCAACCTTGTACTTGTTATCATTGTAATAGTGTCATGACATTGTTTCCTTTATTAGATCTGTGATCTTGTTGCCGTTGCCAGGCTATTAAATGCCACTCTGGTTATTCCTGAGATACAAGCAACAACTCGTGCAAAAGGCATCAGGTTGCTGTGCCCTTCCTCATTCTGAAATTGATTATGGTGGTTGTCTATTCCTTATCCTTTTTTCTTCTGCTCGACCTCTAAAATATAGCCTTTCCTCTGTTCCAACTTGCAGTCCGAAGTTCAAAAGTTTTTCTTATCTATATGATGAAGATCATTTCATACATGCACTTTCCAGTGATGTGGTTATTGTGCATGGCTTGCCAAAGGATCTCAGAGAGGCTAGGAAAAAGATAAAATTTCCCACAGTATCCCCTAGGAATTCTGCTACTCCAGAATACTACATCAAAGAAGTATTACCCAGACTTCTAAAATCAAAAGTTCTTGGGATAATTGTTAATGGAGGTAATTGTCTTCAGGTATCCTCCACGCCCATGCTTACTCTGTTTTCTTTTTCATTCTTTGGTCAATGTGAAGTTAGAGCCTCTCCATATGGTTTTCTGCAGTCAATTCTCCCTTCAAGCTTGGAGGAATTTCAGAAGCTTAGATGCAGGGTAGCCTTCCATGCTCTAAGGTTGCGCCCTCAAATTCAGGCTCTTGGGAGCCAAATAGTAGGAAGGTGAGGCTTCCCACCTTTGCTATTGATCCACTTACCCTTTCTTTTTTGTTCGTTAATCAATTGTAGATTTATCAATTATGCTCCATGCCCTATGAATCGTCAATTTATGCAAAGAAACTAGTACTCCCTCCGCTCCAAATTGTAAGTTATTCTAGCTTTTCTAGATACATGGTTTCTGTTACACACCTAAATATTTATTATGTCTAGATTCATAGCTAGTGAAAGATATGTATCTAGAAAAGCCAGGACAACTTACAATTTGGAATGGAGGGAGTCTTTCAGTTGTGATGCCTCAGTAAATAATGGTTGGCCTTAATCCGTAATTCAAGTTGACTTCCTTGTACATACACACTAAGAAGAAAGATGGCACTTTAATCATTTGTGATGTTTCCTTGTATGTACTGGAAAGTTTTGGATTGCTTTCTCTGGATTGAGAATGTTGTTTTAAACTATGTAAAGTTAAAATCTACCCTTTCCGGGTATGCTAGTTATAGGAGCTGAAGGGTTTCTTTACTCATTATTAATTATTTTTCCTATAGTGTGGCTTTCTATTCTCGTAAGTCATAACTCTAGAATGATTTGTATAGGTTGCGAGCATCTGGCCGTCCTTATGTGGCCTATCACCCAGGACTGCTTAGAGATACTCTAGCTTTTCATGGTTGCGCTGAACTATTCCAGGTTTGTATGCTTACAATTATTGTGTTCCAATACTATCTACTGACTTTCGTTTGACTGGTGGTTAATTTTATCATCTCTAGGATATTCATACAGAGCTTATTCAGTATAGAAGGAATCAGATGATTAAACGAGGAACAGTAAAGGAGCAGTTAACAGTTGATTCAGTGTCCAGGAAGATGGCTGGTTTGTGTCCACTCATGCCAGAAGAGGTGAGCTTGCTTATAACAGTCTTGTATGTTTGCTCACTAAATCTGGCTGCAGCTTTTGCATGTTTATTAATAATAGGTAAGCTGGTGTTATATTACTGCTCTGCACCAAGAGAGTTCACATAGAAGAAATCTGAGGCTGACAAAATATAAGCAACCAAACAAAAGAAAACTAGATGATAATTTTCCTTTACCATGTGGACAAAACCGTCGGAATATGAACTTCATGTTTTGCTTTTAAGCATCATTGTTTGTACTAATCCAATCATTATGAAAATCAAGCTCAAGGCAAAGAGGTTTATAAAGGAAGAAAAGTTAACTAGAAAGACTTTTATTCCTTGGTCCTGTGGCACACATTCAGCTGCACGATATAATCTGCTTAATACTATGCCTGATTTACCATTACCAGCTTACTGATTCATTTTGATTGCTAATGCTGTGATGTAAACAATCCTGTGTTTCCAGGTTGGACTTCTACTTCAAGCATTAGGTTACCCACCAACTACAATAATATTCTTGGCTGGTTCTGAGACTTTTGGTGGACAAAGAATGCTTATTCCTCTACGAGCTATGTTTGCTAACCTAGTTGATCGCACTTCATTATGTAGTCAGAGGGAGCTGTTTGATTTAGTTGGGCCAGAAGATCCTCTAACCCCAGATTTGCCACAGCCTCCACCTCCCAAAAGTGAAAAACAACTCATTGAAGAATGGAAGAGAGCAGGGCCTCGTCCAAGACCGCTGCCTCCACCTCCTGCAAGGCCATTCTATGCGCATGAGAAGGAAGGCTGGTATGGTTGGATTGGTGAGAATGACACAGAACCGGATGCTTCACTGATTGAGTTCAGGAGGCAAGCACACCGGTTGCTCTGGGATGCACTTGATTATTTTGTTTCTGTTGAAGCTGATGCCTTCTTCCCCGGGTTTCACAATGACGGGAGTGGTTGGCCAGACTACTCAAGTTTGGTCATGGGGCACCGGTTATACCAAACACCTTCCGGTATAACCTACAGGCCTGACAGGTACAGAGCTATTATATTTTTATGGTTGCATACTTTTTTGTACAGCTTAGAACAGTTTTTCTTATCTTCAGCCATTAAAATGCATTTTATATTTGCTAAATTGCAAAGGAAAAAATTGTAACTGACATTAGTGGTAGTAAAGTAGCCTTCGGGGTGCAAGTGGATAACTGTTAAACTTGGAACAAACACAATAGCTATGCTAATAGTAAGACATCAAAGTTACTGGATTGTCCAGTAGTATATTGTGGGTCAAGTATAATAACGTTTTGACAGTTATCCACTTGCTATGTAGTTTTACATGATGATAATTTCCTTTCCTTTTGAATCAACAGAAAGATTATTGCTGCACTGTTTGAAGATGTTAATGATCATCGGTATCATCCACCGCGGAATTGGACAATTGCTGCACGTGAGCACCTGAACAGGAGTGCAAGTGTGGAAGGCGTCGTGTCATCAGCTATATTGTCAAGACCTGTATCTTTTCTCGCCCACCCTTTGCCAGAGTGCTCTTGCAGAACGCCGAAGTCACCTGCTGTTCAACCGGTGAAAGACAGCGATGGCAGATTCCTATTTGGAGGTGAGGAAGAGTGTCCTGATTGGATGGCACGCAGCCTTGCAACAGCATCTGCCAGGAATAATGAACCTCAAAATGAGGACTATGAGGATGAGTTGCCTGAAGATGGTTCTAGATCAGACACGCAGGAATCTGACAGAAGTGACTCGAATAAATCTTTGGAGCAAGATGAAGAGATGGATCCGGATGATTAGAGAGATGTGGAGCATGGATTTATGGCACACCTTTTAACTGCTACCAGCTCCAGGCTACTCAAGCAAGAAAAGCATACACTCAGAACTTCCTGGACCAGCAGGAATCATCTTGCATTGCAGCAGCGCATCAGCATCTGGAGTAGCCCCAGGATGACAAGGTCATCCAGCGTGGGAGCTTGCCTGGATCCTACTCGGTATACAACCAGGCTTGAATACGAAACTAACACTTTGTTCTCTTCTTCCTTCACGTCTTACTCATTTTTTTTGTTTATTACATTTTTGTGGGTACAGCCCAAAGAAATTGTTTCTGTACAAATGTCTTAACTGGGAATGCATTATTTTTTGGGTGAGTTTGATATCTAGCATTTATGAGGTAATGAGGTTGGCTTATGGTGGACAGATGTGCACCTGTAAAATACAGGACAGGCATTGCCGTTTTGTCCCACGCAATTGCTGTGTGAGTTTTGTTGATCGCCGAAGAGCGTGCCTATGAAGTTGGTGCTTCTGCGTGACTTATGCTATGAATCAGAAAATCGTGTATATCTATTTTGGCTATACGAAATGTTTGTGTTTCACATGAAATCTGCTCAAAATTTTAGAGTGAAATTTGTCAAAAGATGATTCTGACGTGAAACCTTTTCCAAATTCCGATGGCTGGTGTGGTCGGTGACGATCTATAAATGATGAATCAGCAGTGATCTGACCCTGTCTGATCCAAAGGTGGATAATTTCTCTCTGGGATGTATTTGAAGCACTTCTGTTGCATCTTATTGTTCATATATTGTTGTTCCAATACAAACATGTGGATAATATCCAGTATATCGAACGGAGGATGCAAACACACAAACGATCACAAAGCTCCTTTCTCACACAAGATCCAGATCCCCCCCCAAAAAAATCAGTCCAGAAAATTGAAAAGGAATAAAGTGGCCAAAAAACATTTTATTGCATGACTCCAACAATAATTTGTTCTGTAAATATTATTCAGCAGGCAATTTTTCTTTGAGGTACTTGAGAATTGCTTTCGTTCCTCGCTCCAACAGAGTTCGTCTTATGCTGCACAAGAAAGCAACAGGAGGCTAAGCATATTGTAAAGTGTCTGTCAACTATACCTTTCCCTTTTATTTCGTTTTTTTGTTCCAAGGATTTATCACATAGCACCAACAATCATATGGCTATTATGTGTGTTTCTGTAATTTTTGGTAGAACCATACGGCTACATCCCGGATTCCTTAACACAGGTATCATCAAATCACAGCTCGAGGTTACATTCTTACCTTCTTAGTGGATTTCCATCCAGTTTCAACACTTGCAAATTAGCTTCAAGTAATCCCTGCAGAGACAAGCATCCATAAATACAAGATCCAGCTAGATTGAGAAACAAATACAACTCATGAGCAGGAAGAGTTGTCCATAACATCTATATTATAGAACAGTGTGCGGAAATAGATACTAAGAAGATACATGAAATAAAAGACTAAAAATGAGGAAAAAAAACATACCAGCTCTGCTGGGAGTGCTGTTATATTGTTGTCTGACAGATCAAGCTCAATGAGAGCAGTGAAATTCTTGATGCCCTGTTTATGTGCAGTTTAGTCAGCATATGCAGAAATCGGAAGGCACCACTATCAGCTGCTTACAACATTTGTAAATATAAATTTTGATCTTCAAAACATATCATGAAACCAAAGGAAATTTTATTAAAACTAGCAAACTCCCTTGCTTGCAGAGAAATCCTAATAATTACCTCCGGCACAGTTGTAAGGTTATTCTGACTTAGGTCAAGAATCCGAAGCTGTTTTAAGCCCACCAAACCATTAGGAAATTCTTGGAGTTTCATTCGTCTGCCAACAGATAGAGAAAGATAAATAAGCTTTCTTCTAATAGTTGTAGTTTAGAGGCTGTGCATATGTTCCAACCTTAGGTAGAGCTCCTGCAGCTGTGGTAATGCGGAAACTGCAGAAGGTTCAGGAAGTGCTGAAGCATTGCCACTTAGATCAAGTACTTCCAGTTTGGACAGAGATGCAAGATCAGTGGATGATATCTACAAGAAAAGCAAGTGTGTTATGATATTGTGTAATGAAATGCTGGATATTTACCATATATTTGCACGTAATATTTCAAGAATATTCTCTTTGTGCTCTCTCAAAGTTAATACTGCTTTCATTTTGTACTATCAACATTCGGTCAAGCTCCAATAATCAATATTGGCCATAAGACTTGACAAATTGAGATTCTTCTGTTTGCCAAATATATGCCATAAGACAAATGATACAAAGAGATGTGATTGTTATATTACCTCTACCAAGGGGTTATTGTCCAGCTTTAAGGAAGACAAACTGGTAAGGGAGGAAACCACTGTGTGTGGCCACCTTTTTATCTTGTTATTAGACAAAACTAAGGACTGAAAAAAAAGGGCAAACGCTAAATATTCAAGTTGAGCTTGATAATAATAAAAAATATGACGATATTTCCATTCTAAGAAACTTACTTGAAGTGATGAGCATAATGACAACTCATTTGGTAGATCTTCTATTGAATTTTTAGAAAGATCCAGTTTTACCACATCACTTGTCTCCCATGCCGCAGCTGGTACACTGGTCACGCCAAGACCACTCAAGTCCAGTTCCTGATACAGCAGCAATGTGGGAACCAATTCATTTAAGGAGAAGAAAAGGAAAAGGAAAGGGAGAACTTTCTTATGACACCACAAATATTTTGAAAAATTAAAAACACACCTTTGAAGATAAGGACAATCGCCTTGCTGCAGCAATTTGGTCATCTTTAGTCGGGGTGCTTCCGGATCCTGATGCTGCGCAGGAAATAGGTTTAAGGATCATTTAAGTGGGGTCATGGCAATGATTCTCAAATCCAGACAATCTAATATAAAATGTTGCCATCAAAGATCAAATGCATGCATGTTGACTTAGCCTTCTCAATTACCTTCCTCATCAGATGAAAGCCGGCTGCGCAGATACTTCAGCAATGTTGTTGTTGGTCCAGAAACCAATGAACTGGGAACACAATATATTAACTTTGGCAGCTCCATAGAACTCCCTGACAACTAGTTTAAGAAACGGTAGGAGAAACAGGGATAATACATACCTCCTAAGTGTCCTCATAGGATTTCCAGTAAGCAGAAGCTTTCTTAGGGTAGTCATTTTACCTTGAGTTGCGCATGGATTGTCAGAATTTTCAGTAAGGCAGTAACACAAACTATGCAAGGTTCTTACAGGCCAAAGCATACACTTATCACTCATGCAAGAATTCAGATCTACGATCTGTTAAATACATAAAAACAGACAGAGGAATGCATAACATATGCCTAGGCAAACAAGCAGACCAATGCATAGTGATTCCAAACAAAGCAGACAAATAGCAGCATAGTGCAGAGTAGAACGAACCTAGTTCAGCTGGTAGACCAGATAATGAGTTATTTGATAGATCGAGGAAAGATAATTTGAGGTTGCAGGCTCCAACTGGATACTCCTTTAGCTGGTAACAGGAGAAAATTCATCAGGCATTGGGTTTGTTGCTGGATACTCCTAAACCCAAACAAACAGTAGCCTACCACAACTTACTTGGGACTAATACATATGGCGCTTTTGACAAATAACTTAATTGTTTGAAGTCATCTAAAGTTTTAACAAATAAGTTTGTTGTGAAAACCATCATCAAGTGGCAGGAAGCAACAATATAACTAAAGTAATTCTGAATGATTGTGCTCTACAAATTCATTTGAACATGTATCATGTATGTGTCCTAACTAACAAGATCTCAAAGGATATTCTACCCCCACCACCACCACCACAAAAAAAAAGCCTACTAAAACAGTTGACAGGATTATGCTAGTAAGCCTATACGGGGTAAAATTGTAACAGGAAAGATAAATTATTATGTATGAAAAGGCCCAAGCATCTATCGCACCACTATTCGCTGCTTGCAATTCCAAATAAATGCTAGATATCCCAGCCAAGGAACTAGAAGCTTTTCTCGACAGTGTCTTCTTTTTTGTTTAAATGATGCAGGATTAATGTGAAGGGTCTAGGGAAATGATGATAATATAAAATTGACAGTTTGGCCATGGAAAAGATGGGTAGAACCTGATTAGAATGGAGATCAAGTATGCCTAATTTTGATAACGTGCCAATATCAGCTGGTATTGAAGACAATAAGTTATTTCTGGAACACAAACAGAAAAGATGAATTTACATCACAGAAAAATAAATGCACAGAAAAAAAAAGGTGAATATGTCCTGAGTTGTGAGTAGAGAACAAACCCCATATAGAACTCGGCTAGTGAAGAGCAACCCTTTATGGAAGGAGGAATTGATGTTATTTCTGACACAGAAAGGTAGAAATCCATCAGTGCTAGTGAAAGAGTAAAAATGCAGAGCATGCACATGTGACAACATGGGTAGATAAACTCACTATTCTGATGCATGTCCAGGCGGATTAGTTTTGGGAGTGCTCCAATGCTACCTGGGATGGCTGTAAGCAGATTTTTTGCTGTAACAAACTAAAAGTTAGTTAAATGCAAGCAAAACTCAAATGAATCACATAAATTGAATGGATCTTATGTTACTTTTCATACCGAGATTCAACTCTGTGAGCATTGTCCATGAGACAAACATGTTTTCAGAAAGCGTCACAAGCTTGTTACCCTGATAAGTTGTGCACTTGAGTTTCAAAAGGCAACTGGAACAACAAAGTAATAGCTTTAGCATTCTATTAGTTCTTACCTCTAGATCCAATTTACTTAACTTGGAACAGCCAGCAAGTACATCTGGTATTCTGGATATGTTGTTGTTTGATGCCTGTACACGATGCATACATTATTTTGTGCGTGTCAAAACTAGAAAGTAAACAAGGAAGTGATAAATTGGAAAGCCATCGAGTGCAAGACCAAGAAACCAGATAACTATATGCCAAAAAGTAAGAATACATCCAATGCAACTTACCTTGAGTTCAGACAAGTCCGGGCATTTGGCAAGGCTAGGTGGAATCTCAGTAAGGCAATTATTTGAGAAATCAACCCTGGCATAAAATACATGAATATTAAGCATCACACATTGGTTCTACTCTTCACATGATGTGCTAATCAACAGCTGCTGTACACTTTGTGAGACACAAACATGGCGGAGCAGTAAAAAAAAGGCATGCAGACTTGGAGATCTAAACTAGAGGGTAGGCAAGATGACTGCAGAAACATGCCAAAAGAACGTGAAACTGCGTAACAATGCAGTATAAAATGAGAGTAAATTAACTGAACTACACAAAAAGTACATATAGGCTTACTTGACTAAAGAAGTAGCCAGGCCAATCTCTTCGGGCAGAGTGTTTATTTGATTGAAAGATATGTCCAGTGATTTTAGCAACGGTAGACTGCAAGAAAAAAAAAAGGATTACCAAAATCACGGTGGCACTATATGTATGAGTGGAATTCGTCAACAAATACAAGGTGCATACTCTCCGATAGCTGCTGGAAGGGAAGATATCTTGTTGTGGCTTATATTTAAAACAACAAGAGAAGACAGGTTTCTAAGGTCTTCTCTTAACACCTCAAGGTTATTGTGAGCCAGGATGAGCTTTTGGAGGTCCACTCCCTGAAAATTGCACGCATGATCTGATTACTTACTTATCATCACTTGTAGGCGTGTATACTAGCGCGTAGTGGTAGGTAATGAGCATGTTACCTCCCACCATTTCTCATCCTGGCTGCCTGTGTCCAAGTTGTTGTACACCTCCTTGGGTATCTCCCTGCAGGGCAAGGTGGAAAAGGAACAGGCAGAAGTACTGTGAGAGACGCACGCACGCACGCAGTGACTAACTAGCTAGCTAGCTAGCTATAACAGAAGTGAAGGATGGAATGTGTATGTTTTAGGTACGACAAGTAGAGTGATCCCGTATTTAGCAACAAGCTCCATAGCTGAGAATGTGAGAGAGGGTAAAAGGAAAGAAGTAGTGCTAGCTGTGATTTGATTTGATTTGATATACGCACACACGAAGAAGGCCGAGATGTAATGTCAGCACGCGATTATGTGGAGGCGGTCCGTCTCCGTCCGAATGGATAGATAGAGACGAGGTGAGATTTGGACGTGATGGTGACGGACACGGACCTGAGGGAGCGATTGGAGAGGTTGAGGGAGCCCGACTCCCTGGCGGACTTGAGGATCCGCTCCATGGGATGGGACTGGAAGCTTCCAGATGGCTTGGTTGATTCAGATCGCCATTGAGGAGGCGATGGGTGGAGAAGGAGGCGCGGGCAGGGTCAAGACCTCTCCCTCTTGCCTCTTGATTCAGATCCACGTTTCTTTTGTTTTCACCTGCCCGAGCTGGACCTTGTCACACAGCCCAACGCAATGCAGCTGCCACAGCTGATCCCCCGCCCATTTGTTTATTTTTGAGTAAAATGCACCCTGGGTCCTCAAACTATTAGCCCCTTCCCATCTGCGTCCTCGAACTTTCAAAGTGACTATCCAGGTCCCTCATCTTTTCCCGTGGTGCATCCATGGTCCAAAGTTAGCCTTGTCAGCCGCATAATCCGACGTGGCCGCGCCACCGTGGCTGATGGAAGCTGAGCCCGTGCCAATTTATCAAAAACCCCCCTCGCTCGATATCTTCCTTACTCCTAGCTCCTTTCAATCCGTTCCCCAACCGTTTAGTGTTAGGGTTCTTCACTCGTTGCCGGCCGTGCGCCGCCCGCCGCCCGCCGCTTGCTGCCCGGTGCCCGGTGCCCGCCAGTGACTGCCCGCCCGCTCACCTCCTCCGGTTCACGGCATCCATTCTGCGATGTCTTTCGCTGGCTCGTCGACGGCGCAGGAGATTGTGGCCCCCAAATTCGGGAAGCGCACGGGGCTGCTGCTTGTGCCCTGCCCCAAATGTGGCGAGGACATCTTGGAGCTCACTTGTGGTGAAGGATCAAAGGTCCCGGGAGCCATCTTCTTCAAGTGTCGGCTTCATGAGAGAGATGTAAGGCCTAGGGTTGAACCCTCCTTTTGATTTGGTTCCCTGTACCAGCAGCTCGTTCCCTGTACCAGCAGCTCTCTGCTCATTTTGATTTGGTTGAACCCTCCTTTATCATTTGCAGGTGCCTGGAACATGCCCATGGTATCTCTTTGCCGACAAGTACGAGAAAATGCTGCTTGGCAAGGGTTTAATTCAGAGGACTGGGAGTGCTATGGCGACCACTAGGCATGAAGTATCCGTGTCTGATGTTGAGGAGATTAGGATTGCAATTGGACACCTAGAGGGACTACTTGAAGCAAACAAGACAGAATTGGCACCTTTGCTTGATGATGTGTTGTCTCTGAAGAATGGAGCTGATGGAGTAGATGAGAAGCTGCAGAAGTTGATAGATTTAGGAAAAATATCAGCTGTGTGCCTTGTAGTTGTGGCTATGTTTGTTGTAGTGGCTGTAGTAATCATGTTAGTCAAGTAAAAGTGTTATGTAAAACCTGTGTTTTATCTGCAGTTAAGACTAATGTTCTGTCGATTTGAGTTCATTTGCAATTTATGTGAATGCAATGTTGTTTGACCTCATGTTGTTGGAAGGCAGCCATTGCTGCTTGACAAAAGGCAGCCTGGCTGCTGGACAAAATAGCAATTTCTATGAATTCTCTCATCCAATTGACACAAGCTGGTTTGCAACAGATTGTTTGCAATAGAGATGAAAATACCAGATGAACATTACAATCATTTCACATTGCTGGTTTGCAACAGATTGTTTGCAACTTCATGTGCAACTAACATAGATGGTTTGCAACATGACCAACTAACATAGATTGTTTGCAACTTCATGTGCAACTAACATAGATGGTTTGCAACATGACCAACTAACATAGATTGTTTTCATATGACCTATTTGATCAACTATGGTCACTGCACAAAAGGCAGCCATTGCTGCTTGACAAAAGGCAGCCAGGCTGCTGGACAAAAGAAACCTATAGCTGCTTCACAAAAGCCAACTATTTGTCACGTACAAAAGGATGACAGCACACTGCTTCACTTCTCTGCAGTTGTCCCGGTCTTGGACTTGGCTGTCTTCTTGGACTTGGGTGCCTTCTTCTTCTTCTCTGTAGGTACCCTACTGGTCCTCACAATCTTGGATGCTGTTGTAAGTGGCTGGTGTCTTGCTGGTGGGAGGTTGGAGCTGATGTAGGCAGAATCTGGAATAGGTTGTCTCACTGCATGTTGCTTAGCAGTTTGGGCAGCCTACAAAAATGAGATCCAATTAATAGAAAAATTATGAAAGAGAAAAAACAGGTGGAAGGTTGTGGGAAGAAGGAATTGCCTCATCAAACAACTGTGACACCATTGGATTCTCCAAAGTTGACATAAGTGGGACTGTTTCACTTCCTTGCTGGTTGAGCTCCTGAAAACATGACAGATGAGTTTCATATAAATTCCACACTTGGTTGACATGGGTTGGTTGTGCTCAAACCTGGACAATGGCAGGTTGTTCACTTGGTTTTCCTGCTGGTTCTACTTCTACTGTGGTAGGAGTAGCTTTCTTTGACTTCTTCACTGGTGGTTCTCCTGCTTTCTTCCTAGCACAAGTGGCTGAGTTGTGCCCAGGTTCTCCACAGTGACTACAATGCATGGCAACTCCATGTTTGGTTAGTCTTGGCCCATTTGGTCCACCAACTTCATGTGCTGATTTCCTTCTAGCCTTAGCTGGCCTTCCTGGCTTTTTTTCATACACAGGTGGTTTAACTTTAGGGCCACCAATGTCTTCCCAAGTTGACTTGTCATTGCAGGGCATAATGTTCCAACCATATGCACTGTTAAAAGCTTCAATGGAGTAACACCAGGGCAGCACTGAATCTTCTGGAATCCTCTCATGCCTCAGACAAGAAACTGCATGACTACAAGGTATGCCTGTCAAGTTCCACCTGTTGCATGTACACTGCCTTGCTTCAATGTTTACAACAAATTCCCACTCCCTGTCATGAACCTCAAATATACCACTTCCACTTGGTATTGCATAGCAAGTGTTGGCCATCTCTGCATGCCTTGCCAGCTTCTTCCTGATCTTTGGACAGACCAACATCCCTTCCCATTTCTCTTGTGCTTCTTTCTGTTTGTTGTAGTGCCTGCTCATGAGCTGTCCCTTGATCCTTTGTAGCATGCTCAAGATGGGAAGTTCTCTAGCATCTAATATGTACCTATTAAACACTTCACAAGTATTGTTGAGCAGAATATCACATTTTGGGTATTCACTGAAAAATGCCCTTACCCAAGTGTTTGGAGCCATTTTCTCTAACCAAGCATGGGCATCTTTGTTCAACAGTTTCATTTTCTCCATCTCTTGGTTCCACCTTGGCACTGTACTTGCCCTTGCACAAGCCCAAAGCTGATTCTTCAGGTTTTCTCCTTTGAACTGACCATGGAAGTTGGAGTAGAGATGCCTGACACAGAACCTGTGCTCTGACTCAGGAAAAATTTGCTGCACAGCTGGGATCAAACCTTTTTGTTTATCTGTCATGATGGTCCAAGGTGTAGTGTTCTCTATTCCAAGATCTTCTTTCAGGTTCTCTAAGAACCACTTCCAAGAAGCCAGGCACTCAACCTCAACCACTGCCATTGCTACTGGATAGATACAGTCATTAGGATCAATTCCTACAGCCGTTAGCAACTGACCCCCAAATTTAGTCTTGATGTGGCAACCATCAAGACATATGACAGGCCTGCATCCACTTAAAAATCCCCTCTTACATGCATCCAATGAGACATAGAGTGAACTGAAACATCCATCAAGCAATTTCAAATATAGAGTGCTGCCTGGATTAGTCTTCCTGAGTTCTTGCCCATAGTTCCACATGTCACTAAACTGCTGCACTTCATCTCCATATATCATCTTCCATGCTATTCTCCTAGCTCTAGACAACTTGTTCCTAGATGGGGTCAAATTTAACTCAAGTTGCACTGTCCTTGCAAAATTTGTCAAACTCATCTTCTCATCAGCTCTGAACCTGTCTAAATACTTCTTGGCTAGCCAAGCTACAGTACACCTTTTCAGTACCCATTTCTTCTGGCAGGTGTGATTTCCAACATAAGTCTTGATCAAGAAACAGTTGACCCTTCTGTCAAAAGAAGCAAACAAGTACCATGGACAGTGATCATCACAATGAGCTCTGATTCTGCTCCTATCATTCTTGGGCATCTTTATGTCCACTCTATTCATTATACTGTACTCAGTTATGGCCTTCCTAAGCAACTCCACTGAATCAAACTTCATACCAATTTTGAAAATTGGATTATGCATGTCTTCTGGTCTGAAACTTCCCATGTTCTGCCCTGCCTGTCCCTCTTCATCCAATTCTGGTAGCTTAAGTTCTTCTTCATCAGAATCCAACTCATCCCATTTTTTGCTTCCTGGCTCATTGTCTATGCCAGTTTGGGCATTTCTTTTGCTCCCTGCTCTGACTATTATATCCTTGGCTACACCCTCATCAACCACTCCTTCATCAACATTGTCACAAAACAGGTCATCATCATCATCAACTGCATAGTCACTTTCAACAAAATCCACTTCTGAACTACCTTCACTCTCATCACCATCATCAGCATCTGTACTAGGTGGGACAGCCACCTTTGTAGGACTAATCACTTTGGGTAAGGTTGCAATTGGATTGAACACGATGTCCTCCCAGTTGTTGCTATCAATTGTATTATAATGGTCCATATAAATCACATAGTTCTTGACCTTAAAAGCAACTTGTTTCATTATCTGTGCTTCTTTATCTGATTCAATCAAACGCAGACCGGTTGACAAATCCATCTCAGGCAACAACCAATACACCGGGACACCCAGATCATAACCTAGCACCACTGATATCTCATCTACTGCATAAAAAGACCAGTACTGCACTTTAATATGATCAAACCAATCAACCTTGCCATCCAGGTACACCCGATCCACACCAGACCCACAGAAAAATCCCCCATGATGCACTTCCACTGAAAACTCTTCATCATCAGGCCCTAAATAACGAAAATGAACCCTAACATTAAACACAAAACCAGAGCATATCCACGAAAACAGTTTGTTGCCACTACTACGGCCCCAAAACGACTGCAATAGGTATCAATCACTAGAGCGATAGAGCTCCGGGACACTTACCATAGGTTGGTGCCGCTTCCCCATTAGGTCGTCGCTGGCCTGCCATGGTGCCGCCGCGCCGCAATCTGTGCGGTCAGGTGGCACCGAACACGGACCTTGCTGGCGCTGACGAAATCCCGCCTTCGCGTTCCCTGCTCCCTGCCCGCGAGTTCGCCGCCGCCCCGCCCCGGCCTCGTCTTCTATCCCGGTTGAGGAAGATCTGGGGAGAGAGCGAATGGAGTTGGGAGTGACATAGACAACGTTCGCGGGGGGGGGGGGGGGGGGGTGGGGGGGGTTTGATAAAATGCAATACCCTCAGCTTCCATCAGCCACGGTGACACGGACACGTCGGATTCTGCGGCTGGCGTGGCTGACTTTGGACCGTCGATGCGCCGCGGGAAAAGATGAGGGACCTGGATAGTCGCTTTGAAAGTTCGAGGACGCAGATGGGAAGGGGCCAATAGTTTGAGGACACAGGGTGCATTTTACTCTTTATTTTTATGTTGCTCAAAAAAATTGTTTATTTTTATCATTTAATTTCCATCGACGTATTCCATCTCATCATCATTTTTTCTCAAAATCAAATGCCCCGCTCATCTCCTTCTTCATATCATAAATTATTCGTATATTATATTATATTATATTATAGCGCACCACCGCAACAATCGGTCGTCTATTCGTTTTGCTTGTTGTGTTGTTTCTTCTTATTCTAAAAAGAGGATATGGTGATGGAAATGTGAAGGAAGTGGGTCAGAATCAACAGAAAAAGCAAAATTTGCATAATTCTCCCTCCCAGCATAGAGAAAAAAGGAACTAACATTCTCTCTTTTCATTTCTGCTTTTGTTAGAAAACATTTTATGTGATATATTTGGCAAACTTAGGGGGTGTTTAGATGAAAAAAATGGAACTTGGCTACTATAGCACTTTCGTTTACATTTGGCAACTAGTGTCCAATCGTAGACTAATTTGGCTCAAAAGATTCGTCTCGTGATTTATAATCAAATTGTACAATTAGTTATTTTTTTATCTATATTTAATGTTTTAATGCTCCATGTATATGTCTAAAGATTCGATGTGATAGAAAGATAGTGTAAAAATTTAGAATTTGGAAGGCATCTCAACAAGGCCTTAATCCAAAACTAAGTATCGAGCGGGCCTAGTGTTATATCTTCAGTCATAGTATTGTTATAGAGCATGTGCATGCAACAAAGTTTAGGCGGATTGCGTGTGTGAGAGTTTCTATATTTGTAAGGAGGGTGTGTTTAGTTTACGAATTTTTTTGGTTTTGACTATTGTAGCACTTGCGATTGTATTTGTTAATTAGTGTCCAATCATGGACTGATTAGGCTCAAAAGATTCGTCTCGGGGGTTTCTACCAAACTGTGTAATTAGTTTTTTTGTCTATATTTAATGTTCTATGCATGTGTTCAAATATTCGATGTGACGGAAAATCTTAAAAACTTTTGAGAAATAAACATGGCCTGAGTTGGTTTGGTGTGACTCTCACACCCGGCTTCTCTCTGGCTCCGCGTGCGAAGGCCCACCAAACGATCTTGCGTGGAGGAGTGTTTCTGGCCAGAAAAATACGGAGCCACAATTGTTTTCATGTACAATTGTGGAGCCGCAAAAGCTCACTAAAAAGCTAAAAAATAAATAAAGTAAAGACCTCAATAATTTTCATTGATATCTATATGATTCATATACCAGTAAAAAAAACACTAAAATGGCACTATTGGAAGATACGATATTGCATAGGCTATCTGAAACTTTGCTTTTTAATAGTAAACGTGTGTGACCGCACAATTTTTTTTAAAAAAAAATAGCTCCTCTGATTGGATTCCATGAACAAAATTTAGTTGTCTAATAAAGTTGGGGACTAAAACTTTAGACCACTTTTTTATCTCATTTGTGTAATCTAAAGTTTTTTAAAAAAATTATTGGCTAAACTTTAGACAGTACTTTAAACCTTAGGTTTTGGATCATCAAGAGCTAAAGTGCTCTAAAATTTAGTAGCTAAACTTCAGACAATGAGATCCAGACAGTGCCTTAGGGCATTTTTTTTTTTGATACGAGAGCTAATTGATAGCTAGCTAAAAATCAGTTAAAATTAGCTTTTGTGCATCTAAACAGGAGACTAATTCTTTTAACTTCAACTAGTTGTTGAGCTAATTTAGCCCCCAACTAATAACTAGTCACATATATCAAATAAGCAGTTACTTGACATAAAACAATTGGTTAAGTCAAAACGTTTTGGCTTAGTACCCGTTTGGTTTGGGGTGTTAAAGTTTAACAAACACTGTAGCACTTTCGTCTTATTTGACAAAAAAGTTTTCAATTTTGGACTAATTAGGCTTAATAGATTCGTCTCATAAATTACTCTTAATCTGTGCCGACATACATATAATTAGTCTACATTTAGTACTCCATACATTTGTCATAACATTAATGTGATGGGAGTTAAACTTTAACACGTGGAAACCAAACATGACCTTAGTATTGTAGTCAGAAGAATTGCATCATTTTGTTTAATGGCATGACAACGGCAGCACACAGCTGTCAGTGTTGCTCGCTAGAGATAGAGTGCCGGCAGAGGAGCGCAGTCGCCACCTGATTACGTGAACGGAGGCGGTGGCGCGGCGCCCCCGGTTTTGGCATTTGGCAAAGCACGGACGGAGACAAATCCGCGGCTCGGCTCGGCTCCACCGAATTCCATCTCCAGCGCGCACGGGCACGAAAGCGACCGCCAAGAAAACGAAGCCACTGGAACCCGACGCGGAGGGAGAGGGGCCAGAAAGCGACCCGTCCGCGACGCCGCCCCGGCCCCGCCTCCGTTCCCTCCCTCCCCGCCCGATCCATGGCGCCGTCGCGGCCGCTCATGCGGGGGATCCGCCCGCCGCGCGTCTTCCCGACCCGCGGCGGCCGCGCCTCGCCGTACGCCGTCGCGCTCACCGCGCTGCTCCTCGTCTCCGCCGCCCTCCTCGCGCTCATCGCCTTCGGCGTCTTCTCGCTCCCCGTGTCCGCGCCCAACGCCGCCGCCGGAGGGGAGACCGAGTCCGCCGACGCCCGACCCGCGCGCCCCCGCCGCGACCTCGGGTGAGTCACGACTCATGTGATCCTTCCACCTCCCACCTGCTGTCGCTCCTTCAGATTTTCTGCTCATCCTGATCGTCGCTGCTCTTGGTTGCTTGCGAGCAGGGAGGGGCTGGGAGAGCGCGGCGCGCAGTGGACCCAGGTCATCTCGTGGGAGCCCAGGGCATTCGTCTACCACAACTTCCTGGTAAGCAATGCAATGCCAATGCCACCACCGCGGTCGTCTCTCTGTCTGTCTGTGCATGCTTGCTCTTCTGTGTAAACTTCTTCGCGTCATCGGATTCTCATGACCGACCGAGATGGATTCAATCATGAGCTGTGTCGTAGTACAGTTGGATCTGGGAATAGAATAGCTGTGTGTATTGCATTCCAGTTTCCGCCTTTTTCTTTTCTTTGGGTCTCAATTGCATTTTATTGAAACATAAAGGCTAGACTAGACTTCTAGTATTAGGCCTTCATTTTATCATCATAGCACAACTCTATCTTGTGGGATTAGTACTGACATATGTGACAATTGGGGTGCAAATTGGGCAAACTAGTACTGTCTATGTTTCTCTATGAGCCAGAGCCATCTTAAACTAAACAATATTAAATGCAGTGGAAGACTTGTCTTGTTGACTAGTTCCCTGCGGCATATATGTTGCTGGTGGTTTTAGATAGGGACCGAATTGCCTATGGATGGAAGAACCACATACATGGTCTGTCGCTGATATATTCTTTTGCTGCTTATTGTGCACCACCATTTTTAAAATGCAAGTACACCTGACTTAATAAATACCGTGTTTAGGTTGACCTGGTTGGTTATGCAATTCCATATGTCCAGTCTACTTAGGAAAAAGATCTCAGATGCTATGTATGTGTTCAATTGTTCATAGTTATGCATACTGTACAATCTATCTATATAGTCAGTATTTATTAACTGCTTCTCCCTGCCCCATGCCAATGATTATCTGACTACGTTGATTGCTGATACTTTGTTCCTTTTCTTAGTCTAAGGAAGAGTGTGAGTACCTAATTGGATTGGCCAAGCCTCACATGGTAAAATCAACAGTTGTCGACAGCACTACCGGTAAAAGCAAGGACAGCAGGGTCCGCACAAGTTCAGGCATGTTTCTTCAAAGAGGAAGAGACAAGGTTATTCGAGCAATTGAAAAGAGGATAGCAGACTACACCTTCATACCTGTAGGTGTGTGATTTTTATGATATTTAGTGTACGGCTATATTTTTCACGAGCAAGTTCTGTGCTTAGCGTGATCTTAGAAATGATAAACTAAAACTGAGGTGTACTTAGAACTGGCACCCGTATAGCACGTAGCACAATTTGATGGTTATATGTGCCTTCTTAGTTGTTTGTTAGGAATAACATTACACCCAATGACACGAAACTGAGTTTTGTCAGCATGTTACCATCATGAAATGCAGTCTAGCTATGTATCTCCAACTTGTTCTCTCTTTTTGCTTTGATCATTTAAAAGATGTATATCCTGTTGAATCATATTAATTCATGCTGCCTTACAGATCATGGTGAGGGACTCCAAGTGCTGCATTATGAAGTCGGGCAGAAGTATGAGCCTCACTTTGATTATTTTCTTGATGAGTTCAACACCAAGAATGGTGGTCAGAGGATGGCTACTCTTCTGATGTATCTGTAAGTATATATTTATACATTATTTTATTGTTAGATTTTTTGTAGTGTTACTTGAGTTTGCAGTATTTTCTTATATACTATTTTTAATGGGTACAGATCAGATGTTGAAGAAGGGGGTGAGACTATTTTCCCTGATGCAAATGTGAACGCCAGTTCTTTACCATGGTACAATGAGCTTTCAGAGTGTGCCAAAAGAGGCCTTTCTGTCAAACCAAAGATGGGAGATGCACTTCTTTTCTGGAGCATGAAACCAGATGCCACTCTGGACCCATTAAGTTTGCATGGTTAGTTCAATAGCCGTCTGTTGTTTTTGTTACTTATTTTTTCTTTAATGATATGGAAAGGTGTGAAGATATTCCACCTTTTCATTATGAAGCCCTTGTAGCCTTGTTCCATTTTCCCTGTGGAAAGATATTGGCCCTCCAGCTTTTCATATGTTATATGCAGTTTTATTTATATCCCGTCGTTGTTGCAGGGGGTTGTCCTGTGATTAGAGGAAATAAATGGTCATCAACCAAGTGGATGCATATCCATGAGTACAAAGCTTGAGGCTTGGAGAGTCGAACATACAAAAAGGTATATGCTGTTGGATTGGGTTTGTAAGGTGTTACTTGTGCTATTTTAACAACATGTATTTAGTCTTGTCACAAATGTGGCTTTGAGCTTTGAACTAACTTGGCACCTGGCTCCAATTGTCTTTGCACTTAGAGATTGATCTATATAAAACCCAACCACGCTGCTTGATTTGTTTTCAAGGAATACAGAACCTTGATCATGTGAAGGTTTTGCTTCATTGCTTGAAGAATTGTTAAAACTAATTTGGCGCTGTACTTTCTCCTGCAGATGGATCTCTATGCATGTGACTTGGGGCTCTCTACGGGATTGACCCTCATGTATGCTTTACAGACCCACTGAAGCTGTATTCTTTGCTCCTTTGTTGGAGGGGAGATAATAGGGACCAATAAGCAGGGGCCTTGCTCGTCCCTGCAGTATTTTTTGGGGGCTGATCCTTGCTGACTTGGCTTTTGTCTTTTCTTTTCTTTTTCTTCCCTTGCAGTACCCCAGCTATAGAGGAGTGGTGTATTGTCTGGGGGCATAGAGTTTAAGATTTTGTTTTTGTGCCATACCCCTAATATTAGTACATGAATGCTGTACTGCTATGATACTCATAAGCTTTGGTACTAATGAATAATGAGGCCTAGAGACATCCAGTATATGAATGATGTATACCTGTTGAAGATTTCTCCCTGTCGGCGGTGGCTTGATTGATGGTGCTGGAACTCAGCTGCAGGTGTTGTATTGATCCGAAGGATCTGCAGCAGAATAACTCAAGTGTTTAATTTTCGATAATGATCCAACACGGGCGTCCATCCGTGACTCGCGTATCCGTCCGCCCCTTCCCCAGCGCGCGCTCGTTGGGTAGTTGCGCCGTGCCCTTTCCCCCATTGCCAGCCGTACCGCGCGCCCCTAGCTCCTAGTGCCACTCACCTGCGTGGCAGTCACCTGCGTCGTTCACTCCCTCGCCATTTGTCCGTTGCCTATCGCCATTGGGCGTGTTGCTGACCCTGCCATGGCCGTTGGGGCGCACGTGTCGTGACGTCTCATGTCTTCCCCGGCCGAGCCAAAGGCACCTACGAGCGTGGCCGGTGCTGGTGGTGCTCGGGCATCGTGACTCGACGCCAGCTCCCATCCCGATGGTCGGAATCGGCTGGCCTAGCATTCCCTCTCCTATGTTGCATATGTATGTTTCAAGTGTTTTAGACGTTTCATATATATGTGTTGACACCGTTTTTGGCACGTGTCAGAATGATCAGAGTGGGCTAATCGGCTTGTGAGGATTGTTGCCGATGAGTGGTGGTGACCGATGGAAAGATTGACTTAGACTGGGGCGTTGCTGATGAGGTTGGAGATGTTATTGCCGATGCCGATAAAGGGAGGTTTGAAGACTGCTGCCGATGAAATTTGTGATGACGGGAAGCATGCCGACGGAGAAGAGGTCAATGGAAATTTCATCGTAATTAAGGCGGACAGGGAAGTAGATATGTGTTGATTTCCTTTTCTATATTTGTTAGAGTATGATTCATGTAAGAGTCACGTTTTTTAGGTATGGACTCGGTGTCCTAGTCGTGTTTGGTTGTGTTTCCTTAGATCAGGGTATAAATATAGACCGAGGGACAATGTAAGAGATATATCAATCAATATCAAACCAATTTTACTCCTATTTGCATCTACTTACTTTTCGGCGACTTCGTCAATTTGTGTATTTTTTCTTTTTACGAGTTCTCATCGATTCGACGAGCTGCATCGCTTCAGTGCGACATTCGACGATCCTCGAGTTCCGTGTGAGTACCTCTTGGCCGTGGCTTCCGGGCGTATCGCTGTTGTCAGGACCAAAGTACTCGTATTTTCATCCTTGTCGATTAACAGGTCAAATCGACTGGCACGCTTTGGATATCGGATTGAGTATTAGCCCTTTGTGTTTGCAGATCCACTTTTGCATCAACACATCTTTTGGCACGCTCGGTGGGACCAATCAACACGATCAATATGTTCAATCCTGAGATCGATTCGGGGAACATCATCGCGATATCGGAAGAAGATCTTAAGGAAGATCAGAAGCAGGCTATGGAGAAGGCTATAGAAGATTACAGGCAGCTTTACCTGAAATCATTCAGCGTAAACAAGAGCGGAGAAGTCATCCAGAAGCAAGATCTATCGTTGCCTCGGTAGGTTACCTTTGACTTCAATCCTGGTAAACTTTAAGAGATGGTTAATTCTACAGTAAATCATGTTTTGATTAACCACTCCAATGTGTTCTCCAATACTGTTCACAATGCTGTGGTTCGAACTTTTAAAGAAGGACAAGTGCCACCACATTACGTTGGGCCAGCTTATCACCAACCAGAACCGGCATCGGTCAATGCTCCATTGGCTCCCTCAGCCGTTGTGGGTACAGAAGTTACTTCTCCTCCAATATCGGCAGGCTTGCCTAATGTTCAGTCTACACCGATACGATCAGATCTAGTACTTTCAGGAGGATGAGTTCAGCTCAATACAGATCTATCGACATCAGCTATGTCAGGCCTTGTGTCTCAGAATAGCCAGATTCCTGCTAATTGGTGGGGATATGATATGCCTCCGGAGTCATTTGCCTTCAATCCTGGGTTACCTCAAGTGTTTGACGCAGCAGAAAAAGCTCATGTATCATCGGTTGTTTCACCGATGGCTCAAGTGCCTCAATATGCCACATCAACTACTGTGCAACCAACTTCAGAAGGTTTCTAGATGCCTTCGTTTCAAGCCCCCAATACAAGTCCATCGGCAAGCTTACTGCCGATGCAGCAGAATGCCCCTATTATGAGTCAACCTGAGGTGCAGTTCGTGCCTCAAGCTGGTTATACTCCAATGCCAGCAAGTTACCAGCCATCGGCAAGTCTTGTACCGATGAGTTCTAATAATGGTTGGTCAGGACAGTTACCTGTTCAGCATACAGTTCAGTAAGGTCATATGCAAGCTGGTTTTCAGAATCAGGCATCGGCAGCTCAGCCGATGAATCCTTTCCAGCAGGTTAGTGGACCACAAGTGACGGCGAATATGCCGATTGCTGGAGATCATGTGTGAAGGGTCGAGATGGCGGACTAGAGGGGGGTGAATAGTCCTTTCTAAAACTTAAACGCGTTGGCTAAACGAAACAAATGCGGAATTAAACTTATCGGTCTAGCCAAGACTACACCCCTCTATCTAAGTTCTCTAGCACCTTGCAAAGATCCTAATTAAGCAACTAAGGTGCTAAGCTTACCAAGAGCTCACCTAAACAATTCTAGAGTAAGGTCATACAAACCTATGCACTAGTACTTTGCCAACCGAGGGAGCTCCTACACAACTAGTGAAGCAAAAGTACAAAGCTCCTAAGCTCACTAGCATTGCTCAATAACAAGGCAACCAATGCCAAATTAGAGAGCGCAAATAACTTAGCTACACAAACTAAGCAATGTGACTAACAAGGTTACACAAACCGAATTAGCCACGCAAAGAGGAAGCTTCTAGCTACACAAGCAAGAAGACGACTAGCAAGCTACACAAGCAAACTAGTTACGAGAGCAACTACACAAGCACAAGTATATATGAAAGTAAATACAAGCTTGTGTTGCACGAAGGCAAACCACTGAGAAGAGTAGACAATGTTGACACGGTGATTTTCTCCCGAGGTTCACTTGGTTGCCACCAAGCTACGTCCCCGTTGTGTCGACCAACACTTCGTGGTTCGGCGGCTAATCGGTCACACATCGAGCCTCTCAAAAGGCGCCGCAAGAACCCACCATCAAGTGTGGTAGCTCAATGACACGCTCAACTAGAGTTGCTCTTCGCGATCCCCGCGGGGTGAGCACAATCCCCCTCACAAAGCTTCTCCGGAGCCTCGCACAATCTTCTTGCGAGCTTCGACGAAGCCACAAGCCACCAAGCCGTCTAGGAGGTGGCAACCTCCAAGAGTAACAAGCACCACCAGCTTGCAACACGAACACTTAGTGCCACTCAAGCAATCCTCACGATGCAATCACACTAGAATCACTCACTCGCTTATTGATTCGCAATCTAGCAAGCACAAGTGAGTTAGAGGCTCTCCTAGCACTCCTAAAGCATGGACACTAAGTCCCAAGGGTGTCAAGCTACAGCCAAGGCCGTCCACCACTTTTATTTATAGCTCCACAACGAAATAGAGCCGTTACCCTTTCACTGGGCGAATTTTCGGGTCGACCGGACGCGCCGGTCAAACGGACCGGACGCGCAGGTCAGTAGCGTGCTCCAACGGCTAGTTTTCGCGCGTATAAACTTGTATTGACCGGACGCGGTGGTCACTAACGGGACCGGACGCGCAGGTCGCAGCGAAACAGCGAACAGAGAGGTTCCAGCAAGCTCCCGACGTGACCGAACGCGTCCGGTCATCACTGACCAGACTCGCTGCAGCGTCCGGTCACTTTCGCCCACAAAAAACACTGACCGGATGCACTGACCGGACGCGCAGGTGCTGACCGGACGCGTCCGGTTACGAGTCCGGTCACAGACCACTCTTCGGTAAAATGGCGATAACTCTTAGCTCTGAACTCCGATTTCGATGATCTTGGACATTTTGGAAAGCTTACTCAGAGGGATACACAACCCACTAAAGCACTTGATCCAATTCACAATGGATCAAAGCAGTATTCCACTCCAAGAGCCATCCTAGTGTCCGGAGAACACCGAAAAAACTTTCTCTCTTCTCTAAGTTGATCAACACCAACTCCAACACCTTTTCCTTTGCAAATGTGCCAACACCACCATGTGTAAAACACCATGTGCATGTGTGTTAGCATTTTCACAATCATTTTCTCGAAGAAGTTAGGCACTCAACTTGCCTCGCCACTCGATCCTAACACGTATGCAAAGTTAGATCGCTCAAGTGGCACTAGATGACCAATATACAAACAAGTTTGCCCCTCTTGATAGTACGGCCATCTATCCTAAATCCGGTCATCAACTTCTCTACACACCTATGATCGGTGAAATGGAAATGCCCTAGGTTATACCTTTGCCTTGCGCATTCCACTCCATATCCTCCGACGTTGATGCAACACATACACCAACCATTCACCAAATGATATGATCCACTTCATATCATCACGTGACCATATTGGTTCATCGATCTTGACCTCACTTGCTCTTCACCATTGCCTCGGTCCTTCGGCGCCAAGCCATCACACAACTTGCCCTTCACCCTAGCAACCGGTCCATCAAGCCAAGCCTCATCTTGATCTTCTCCACCTTGGTCACATGACTCCATGTCATGTCTCATATGCAATGAGCTCCTTTATGACACCATCACATGTGGACTAATCTCCTGTGTATCTCACATAACCACATATTAGTCCACCTAAGTTGTCACTCAATTACCAAAACCAAACAAGGACCTTTCAGTGTGCCACAAAGATACGTGGAGGGATATCAGCAGGCACCTCCTGTAGAAATTCAGTCAGTTCGTCAGCAGGAGGCTGATGCTTTTTGGGCCGATAAGATAGCAGAAATTATGAGGGATCAGTTTGGGATAAAACCCAAAGTTAATACTTATTCTTATCGGACTCCATACCCTCCAGCGTATGATTTAATTCCTCTTCCAAATCAGTACAAGATACCAGATTTCAGTAAATTCTCTGGACAAGATGATACATCAATGATGGAACACGTCAATCGCTTCATTATTCAATGTGGAGAGGCAGCTAGCAGAGATGAATTAAGAGTTCGACTATTTTCATCATCTTTGTTTGGATCAGCATTCACATGGTTATTTTATTACCACCAAATTCTATTATTACTTGGGCTGATCTAGAAAAATAATTTCATAAGTATTTTTTTGCTGGAATCCATGAAAAGAAGCTTACTGATTTGGTAAAATTGAGACAATGTAATGATGAATCGGTAGAAAGTTTTGTGCAAAGGCTACGAGATGTAAAGAATAAGTGCTACAGCCTGGTGCTGGATGATCGACAACTTGCCGATCTGGCTTTTCAAGGGTTATTGCCACATCTTAAGGACAGATATGCCTCTCAGGAGTTTGAAAGCCTGAGTCATCTTGTACAAAGGATCTCTGATCAAGACACTAGGGTTTTCGAGCCTAAAAAGAATTAGAGCAAAAAAAGTATCATTTGTTGAGGAGGTAGAAGATTCTAATTCTGATGAAGAATCAGTTATCGGCTTAGCTGAGTGGGTTAAGAATAAAAGGCCGATATCTTATCCCTTTGGTTAGAAAGAGCCAGAGAAGTTTACTTTTGACATCACCAAAGCCGACAAGATATTTGATCTTTTACTTCAAGAAGGCCAAATGAAGCTGTCACCTAATCATGTGATCCCATCGGCAGAAGAGTTGAAGAAGATCTTGTACTACAAATAGCACAATGCAACTTCACACAGTACAAATAAGTGTAAGGTGTTCAGGCAATAGTTACAATCGGCTATTGAATCTGGGAGAATTAAGTTTGGCAACTCCAAGACCCAGAATTTGATGAAAATTGATCAACACCCTTTTCCAACAAATATGTTGGATGCCAAGGGTAAGACCAAGGTATTGACATCAGAGGCTGCTGAGAAAAACGCATCAGTGGATCCCCAGCATCGGATAACTACCGATGATGCAAAAAGTAAGGGTCTGCTGGGAGAAAGTAGTAGTTCCAAAAAAACCTCCTCGACCTGGCATTGTGATAACCCATCGAAGGCAGCAGGAGGGTTGGCGTCAGCGTAGGGACCGATATCGACAACAACAAGAAGAGAGACGTCGGGAAGAGTGGTATTGGCATAAAAATCATTGAAGGTGCCCGTTTTTCATCCATTGCTGGGAAGAATGCATTAAATTACACTAATTACACAAAAGAGCTTTGCTACACAACTATATATCAAAGTAATTGCAGGAGAGTGAGTGAGATGATTGTACCACCGTGGCAAGAGATAATGAACCAATCGATAAATACCAAGTAAATCACCGGAGAATTCTAATCACAATTGACATAAGATTTTTCTCTTGAGGTTCACGTGTTTGCCGGCACGCTAGTCCCTGTTGTGTCGACCAACACTTGGTGGTTCAACGGCTAATTGGTGTTTCATAAACCTAGCCCAACACTTGGGTGCCACAAGAACCTACCCACAAGTGAGGTAACTCAATGACACGAGTAATTTACTAGAGTACCTTTTGGCTCTTCGTCGGGAGAAGGTCAAGAACTCGCACAAATCACTGGGAGAAGGCCACGAACAACCACCAACTCGTGCCAATGCTCCTCCGCTACTCCAAGCCGGCTAGGTGGCGGCAACCACCAAGAGTAACAAGAAGTTTGCAACCGCAACAATCACTAGTGCCACTAGATGCTCAAACACTAAGCAAATGCACTAAGATCTCTCCCAATTTTAACTTGGATGAACAAATCAAGAGCTAGATGAGGGGGAGATGTTGGAGTATGCTCACAAGGTGTATCAATGAGTTAGAGAGCCAAGAGAGTGAGACAAATGTAACACCCCGGGTGTTATAGTGCTAATTAATCTGCCATGTCATCATAATGCATTGCTAATCATACCTGTTAGGTTAACCTTGTTATGCATCAACTAAAACGAGTTTACTTAATTAGGTTGAATGTGTTTCTCTGTGGTGTGCTCCGAAACCGAAAACCCTAATTTCGAATACCACCGCAAATACTTAGTACATGCCCTGCGTAATTTGAAGTGCGCGACTGTGTTGCACACTAGTGTCAAATGTAGGGTATGAGCTTAAGTACAACATCTAAAATGGAGCTCCAAAATTGAGTTTGAATTAGAATCCCAAAACTTGTCGCGAGTTTTCCTATTCGAATTCAAATTCAAATCTGGGGAGAAATGTAAAAGAATTTCAAAAGTAAATTGGTCAACCAAGGGTGGCATTTGGTCAACCATGTCATGTTGGTCCAAATGATGCCTTTGGGTGAGGTTTTGATCACTAAGTAATCACAAATCAAAGTAGAAACAAATTCCAATTTGAAATCCCTCCGAAAACCCTAAATTTCAAAACTCTGTTTTACCCCTTTTGAAATAATTCAAAATCTAAGCAAAATTTGGGAAAAAGTTCAAAACCAAGTTTGTAGAACTTTTCAAGGGCTACAACTTTGGTGTTTTGAGTTTTCAAAGTTTTAGTGTAAAATGTGGAGCAATTTTGAAAATAAACAAATTTCAGATTTAATTTATTTTTGTCCCCAAACTAAGATTTCAAAATGGAGGCTGAATTTGAAAAAGTTTTGAACAGCAAAGTTGTAGGTCTGGTCAAGATATACAACTTTGATGTTTGGAAATTTTGAAGTTTCAATATAAATCAAAAGTAATTTCTAAATTACCAAATCTGAAAAATGTGTCCCTTTTTGAATTTAAACTCAAATTTCAAAATCCAGGCAGAATTTGAAAAAGTGTTCAATATCAAACTTGTAGAGCTTGAAATTCTGAAGATTTCATACATTGGAAGATTTTCAAGTTGTTATACAAATTTGAGAGTAATTTGAAAAAGCAATTTGAATTTCAGAGTTTGGGGGGAGCTACAGTACATGACGTATCACCGCCGGGCACCGCGCGGCATGGGCGACGGCCGACCGCCACCGTGGCCGTTTCCACGGCCTTCGCGCGCGCCAGGAACGCCAGTGCAACGACGAGCGTCTTCCAGAGCCGATCACAGTGCCTAGACCTATATATACGTTGAGGTCACTGAGTTCGTTCTTTTCTCCTCCGTTTAGCCGTCGCCGCCGTTGGTTTTCGCCGGCAAAATTCACCACCGTCACTGCACCGCCAGCCACTCCCTCTTGCAGCCAGCTTCGCCTTGCCTTCGCGCACGCACTGAGCCCCATTGCAGAGCCTCATTTCATCCCGAGCTAGGTAGGGCCGTTTTCTCCCTCGCGGTGGTCACCGTCGCCGCCGCGATCGAGCTCTCCGTGGCCAGCCTGTCTCGGTGAGTCTCTGGCTTAACCGCTTCATGTTCAAGGTCCTACTCGATGCTGTGATGCTCATCGCGTTGATGGTTTTCCTTTTTGTGTCCTGTGTTCGTCGGAACAGCGCCTTGTCGCCACCGTCCGGGTCGCCCTCACCGCCTCACCGTCGACCGGGCACTCCAGACCACCTCTACCCCCACCAAGTTCGTCAGTGAGTTCACGATGAGCTCCTGAGCGTGATGCTCGCCTGTTTTTAACCGCTACCGCCGTGGGAAGGGGGGGTCAGCCGCCTTGCCGTCGTCCCGAGCCGCCATGGCCGTCGGGAAGGGTGCTTGGGAAGGAGAGCCTTAGCTTTTAGGGTTGCGGATGATTCGTGGGGATGGCTGGATCATGTTGGTCACTTCGGTTTGTCGACCGAGGCATTGGTCGTCGGCCGGTCACCGCGGGCGAGCGCGTGGACGCGAGAGAGAGAGCGCGCGAGCGGGAGGAAGAAGATGACAGGCGGGGCCGCGCTGTCAGAGAGAGAGAGAGCGAGGCAGGCCGGCTGGGCTGGGCCGCTGGCTGGGCCGGTCGGGCGCGCGAGCGCGCGGGCGCGCGAGCGGGCCGTTCGCTGGGCCGGACCGCGGGGAAAGAGAAGAATCGGCCCGATTTCGTTTTTGTTTTTCTTTTTCAAATAAATGAATAGTGTTATTATTTGCTTAATTCATTAAAAATTGTGTAGAGTTTCAAAATTCATGAAAATTTTTGTGTATACTTCTCAATGTATAAACTATCTAGGAAAAATATTAAATCATGAATTTGAATGCTTTGTGCAGTAGAATTAATTGGTTCCAATAAAGATTAAATGCAACTTCCAGTAATTTTAATAATTAATTTATTTATCCAAAAATTATGAAATTTATTATGGCACTGTTATAAATCATTGTTAACCCATAGAAAAAGTTTGAGCTTGTTTAAATAAAGTTTGATCAACTTTTAATTATGCCCTAATTATTTAATAATAAATAAATGTTATTTGGAGAACTTTAAGTGTTGTGTGCCTTTTGATTGAGTGATGTCCTTACGTCACTACCCTTTTGTGATCTCTGGCACTTTAATTTCATGATTGAGCTCGTTAGTAATTTGTTAGGTTAAAAGCTGGTCGCGGAAAATCGTCGCTACTAGTTAGTAGGTTTTCTGTTTACGACTGTACCGTGAAGGGAAGTTGTACTCGAATCGTAACCGTGGCATGTTATCATCAAGCATCATGTTTATCATCGAGCATCATGTTAAAGCATGTATGTATTCATGTAGTCACCGCTTTCGAGGAAGCCGAAGTCGTCGAGCAAGCTTCCGGAGAAGAGCGATCGTCGGTGGGTTCCGAACCAGACGGAGGAGTTCACGAGTCTGAGTCAGTCGTCGTGTCAGAGCAAGGCAAGCCCCGGTGCATTTAAACCCTACCTTGAATTTTACAAATGTTTTATTATTTATATCATGGTTTATTGCGTTAAGCAATTAGGAGTTGAGTGATAACCTAATTGCTGCATTATCATCCTTGATTATTGCAATATTACCCTTGATACCTGTTTTATGAAAAATGCGTAGTATGCTTCGCTATGCTTAGAAGTTAAGCTTTTAAATGACTGTTTACTCGGCCATGACGGCATACTTAATGAATATTGAAATATGTGAATGAACTTGTAAGATCAGGCGGGTGGTTTGGCCACTGCTAACGTGCATTGGGAGAGGAGTCCCAATGTATTGTTTCTGCCTTATCAGTTAAGGACCGTACGTTGTTGGCCCTCGCGTCATGGAGTTTTTATTAGTACTAGCCATGTGCCCATGTCGGGTAAGCCTTACTTTGGTTAGTCCATTACGAGAACGTCTAACCTCGCACTGGGAGTGGAGAGATGGCGAGAGTAACGTGTACCCTCGGGGCTAGAATTGGGCCGGGTTCGAGGAGTACTGTGCTCTCGGGTGGCGATGGACACGTTCTGGTTTTGGGTTATTCGGGTAAGAGTTGATATATGCTAGATTCGGTTCTACATATGTCGTGTGGTTAGGAATCCCCAGCTGGGTATATGAAGCGGTTCGAATCGTCGTTGCTCCACGAGAAAGGAGTCTTGGCCTTGCACCAACATCGTAGTAAAGAACTGGAATTGAAAGAAAGAATGAGAAAGGTTTTGATGATAATTACTTTGATCTAGACTAGGATCACCTAGATTTGGTTAATGAACCATCAATGGTAAAAGTAAAATGTTGAAGATAAGAACTTACCTTAGTAAGCTTTTCTGCAAAAGAAAATTTTGATTATTGATTTACCCGTACCTTGATTCCCTAAAGCTAGCATGCCCTTGGAGTCTTTGTCTTAGTCGGGTAAGTCTTGTTGAGTACTTTTGTACTCAGGGTTTGTTGAACCCCTTATTGCAGGTGCGGTTCATGAACAAGTCTGCTTCGAGCCTTGTTGCATGACCGTCATGGTTGAAGAAAGCGACGACGAGTAGACTGTGTGGCCTTTGGGCAAGGCATCTCGTTTGGGTGTTGTAATAAAGTTACTACCGATACTTCTCTACTAATGGTTTGTAATAATGTACATAAGGTTTGAGATTTGAAAAACTGGTTTGTAAACCTATGTTATTGTAAGACTTCCGCTACTTTACTCTGTTGAATATTTTGAATAAACTGTTGTAATATTGCAATACTCCTGTGATTGGATTCTGTTCGGAGGAAAGCAGGCCTTTTACGTTATGGTGAACATAAGTACGACTGTCAGAGGTCATTATGACAATGACGTGTACTTGTGGGCCATCATAATTAGGAGGTTCTGTGACAATAAAGCTGGCCAAGCTCTATTTATAGAGCCCCCAAACAAATCCAACCGTTATGCCCCTCGCTGGGTTGTCTGCGTATTGACCGGACGCGTCCGGTCTTAGCGTCCGATCACCCGTGCGCCGCCACATGTCACGTTTCAAATCAAATAGCTGTTGGCGTCCAACGGCTACCTTCTCGCGCTCATTAGTCAAACGATCGGCCGTGACGTTCAAAATGAATGGATGCTCACATAGCAGAGTCCGATCGAGTTTAGAGAGCTCCCAGAGCCGCTTAGACTTGACCGAACGTGACGTTCAGGGTCAGGTCACTCTTTACATAGAGAGTCCGGTCAGGGTGAAAAACACACTGAGAGGTTCTAGAGACGACCGAACGCGCCCCTGCGTCCAATCCCTCCTATCCCGCACCGTTGCGTCACGGCACCATGACCGGACGCAGGAACAGTAACCTGCCTGGGTCCGGTCCTTCTTTGACTCAGAGTCCGGTCAAAACTGCACCTCTGCCCGAGCCTGGGTTCAAGCACCAGACGCGTCTAGTCCCACTGTCGAACGCGTTCAGTCACCCCGTGACTAGCGTTTCCAACTCCTTTCTCTTCACCCTTGCTTCTATATTGCCAACCACAAAGTATCTCACCATAGTGCACGTGTGTTAGTATTTTCACAAAGCATTTTCAAGGGTGTTAGCACTTCACTAGAATCTAAATGCATATGCAAGTGTTAAATCACCTAGTGGCACTCGATAACCGCTTAGCCAAAGATTTCTCCTCTTTATAGTACGACTATCGATCCTAAACACACTCACACCCTCGGTGTCTTGAGTGCCAAAACAAAAACCTATTTGATACCTTTGCCTTGATCAACACTTGATTTTTGTTTTTCTCTTTCTTCTTTTCCAAGTTGGAGCACTTAATCTTCAAGTCTGGTCACCTCCATCATCATGACCATCATCTAGCTCTATCACTTGGTGTGTACCACCCTATCTCAATTACAACACTTAATGACAAGGGTTAGTACACTTGGTTTCATCAATTATCCAAAACAAACTAGGGCTTTCAGTTGCCCTGTGATTAAAGGAAATAAATGGTCGGCCATCAACGAAGTGGATACATGCATTTCCATGAACCATGAGTACAAAGCTTGAGCCTTCGAGAGAACGTGTTGGCATGGGTACGTTCTGTTGTTTCATGAACACATTTTTAGTCCCGATGGATACAAATGTGGTTTTGATTAAGCTTTCAAGTAGCAAACTTGGCAGAATTGCACCAGGCTCCAGTTACCTTTGCACATAGGAGATTGATCTTATGTGTATACTATTACGTTACGTATGCCTTTTTAGAGACGCTCTATGTTCGTCACTAGAAATCACGATTTATAGAGGCGGTGGTCATGTCCGCCTCTATAAATCGTAGTCGAGCCGCTGGTCCTATATGGAGATCCGGTGTGCGCGGCCTATCAGCTGTCGTGAGCGCGCAGCCCTACCGCCGACGCCGAGGTGAGGGAGAGAAGGGCGTCGCACGTGAGGTGAGGGAGAGAAGGACATCATGCGTGAGAAGAGAGAAGGGCGGAGCAGGCAGGTGAGAAGGAGAGAGAGGATTGTGGTAGTTAGGGTTTCATTTCGTTTATATAGTTGAGATAGGTAAACGGGCTAAGGTGTGTCTTAAGATGGATATTGGGCTAGGCTCAATTAGCAGATTTGAGGTACATAAGGAGTTCACCTATAAAAATGGTCACCATTTTCAGAGACGAGAAATTTTTGGGTGCATTCGTAAAATCCATTTTGTGAGATGGACAGTTTTTCGATTGCCTCCGTAAATAAAAACGACCGTCTCAGAAAATCCTCAGGTATTTTAGAAGACAAGTAAATTTTATGTCCGTCTCTGTTAATAAATCTAGTCTGTCTCTCAAATTCTATTTTGTAGTATTGATATAAACCCTAGTTTCTGACTTCTTGATGTGTTTTTACCGGAGCTTTGATCATGCATGCGAAAGTTTTGCCTCGGGAAAAAATGATTGAACTTGTTTGCCGTTACTTCCTCCTGACTTGTTTTTTTTGTGTCTTTCTTTTTTTCCCTTCCTTGTAGTACGCCACGAGCCCACCACCGACCATAACTATAGAGGAACAGTGTAGTAGTGTAGTGTCTGGGGGCATATTTGAAATTTTGTGTAGTACATGGATGTTGTATTAGTACGGTGGTGTACTATAACAAGGACTAGTATAATGCCTGTGCTAACGCCACGGGTTCATTTCAGGAATGCACATGAACAACCAAATGAAAATATTTTTTAGCAGCATACATGAAGATCCAGTTTGTGTTTACAATATAACAAGAAACGAAAAAATAGACTTTTGTGGGCTTAACCAAAATAAACGAAAAAATAGACTTTTGGTTGCTTTCATCTTCAGTTAGGCCCTTCAGCTTTTCCCGTATTTTACTGCAAGGAGAAATACTTTTAGACAGTATCACCACATTCTCATTTGAAATAGCAACATTGAGAACTGCAGTCAATAGTTTTGCAACCTCCAGCGGTTACCAACCTTATATGATCATCTAATGCTTGCTCCTGTAGATTAAGATTTTCAAAATCTGTCTGCAAGGAGATTACACCAAGTGGAACTTAGACTTGGAGTATCATGTCTAGGTACAGGGACATTTACCATGAGTTCGATAATATGGGCATGATTACATGAAGAGCAAAAATAAGTACCTTCAGAACTGAAAGATCATCATCCAAGTTAGGTCCCAATTTATCCAAACCCCTGTAAAATCATAAGGTTAGCGTGTTGCACCATATAACCATAACTTGTAAGCATAGAAGACAATCCTCACTTCCAGCAGATTCTGTTCTTCAACTTCTTTTCTATCAGACCAATTCCTTCAAGGACATTTGTAATGTCATACATGCGCCTCTTTTTAACCTGAGTTTACGTAGTCATGCAGAAGCTTGCATCAAGACTCAAGAGAAACAAAGAGAAATGCCAGCTTAAATGAGGAAAAGTTCCATACACCTAACGTATCTGCTGTGCTGTTCAAATCTAAAATTCCATCTTCAGCCTCCTTGAGCAGATTGATAAACTTTTTTGTCAACAGTGCTGGACAAATATCACATGTTCACATAAATAGGTGTCAGCAAAAGAATTTATATGAAACAAGACAATAGTAAAAATAATTGATATGAAACATAACCAGAATGGAATATCTAATGAGAACCGCATGGAGTATTGTAAAAGTCAATTTATCATATGAGAGTGCTAAAAATCACCTAATGAACTGTCATAGCGACAAGAACCAGCAGGAGTAGGTGGGTTGCCAGGTGAACCTGCTACAACACAAAGGCACTATGCATTTAACTATCAGACAGACAGAACAAATTCATAAGAAGAGGAAGTTGAAAGAACAAACTATGTTGATGTAACCAGAACCAGATCAACGAATTTATACTTGCCCCACTCGAGATCCCTGCAAAAGGTACATGTGCAACCTCTCATTGAACGCATTGGGCAAAGGTTACCCGGTTGGAAGGGAAGAATGCTCAACAGAGCGGGCAAACTTACATTGGTCACCTCAGTTCTATCCTCGATGCCTACCTATCACCTCACCATATTCCCGCTGGCAGTATGGGCAAGGAAACAAATTGACAAGATCAGAAGATCCTTCCTCTGGAAAGGAGATGACAACGCCAATGGAGGGCATTGTTTGGTAAATTGGCTGGCAGTGTGCATGCCGAAAGAGTTGGGTGGCTTGGGGGTGCTAGATTTGGAAAATTTTGGAAGAACCTTGCGCCTTCGCTGGTTGTGGCAGGAGTGGGTTCCCGTCTCCAAACCTTGGGCAGGGACGACATTGCCGTGCAATGACCTAGACCGTCTACTCTTCAATGCCTCGACCACAGTAACAATTGGGGATGGAAACAAGGCACAGTTCTGGCACCATAATTGGCTAGATGGCGAAGCCCCAAGACACTTAGCGCCACATCTTTTTGAGCTTGTATGCCGTAAGAACAGGACGGTGCGCCAGGAACTGCAAAACGGCAATTGGATCCGATCGCTCAGGACGCGAATCACAACTTCCGTTCACATACAAGAATTCATCGCCCTCTGGATCAGGATTTAGGATGTGCAGGTCACACCCGATACGCAGGACTCCATAGTTTGGAGATGGACAGCCGATGGAAAATACTCCACACGTTCGGCATATAGGATACAATTCTGTGGCTCACACTGCAAGTTCCAGGCGGATCTCATTTGGAAGGCCAAGGCAGAAAATAAATGCAAGGTACATGCTTGGATACTAATGCATGACAAGATCCTTACGGCGGATAATCTGCAAAAAAGAGGGTGGCCACATCACGAGCACTGCATTTTGTGCAATGGACCGCTGGAGACAGGGCTGCACCTTTCTTTGTTATGCCCCTTCGCCAAAGCCGTCTGGAGCAAGGTATTATCTTGGGAAAATTTTGATGTGCAGCTACCCCAACAAGAGCCCCAATGTCTGGCCAATTGGTGGGAGGATGTGGCAAGCATGATACCGAAGCAAGAACGCCGAATGTTCAATGGAGCGCTTATTTACATTGTGTGGAACATATGAAAGGAAAGGAATAGGAGGATTTTCGAAAATGAGCATCAAACGGCGGAACAAGTCGCCTATCTAGCCAAGGAGGACATTGTTCAAAGGCGTAGAGCCATGTGTATTGCGGGGTAAAACACATGAGTGAACGGTGGATGTTTCATGGTCCTATGACCGGTGTTCTTAGGCACTGTGGGTGCCCCTGTACATAAACCTCATTTTCCTTCTTAATTGAGCGGCAGAGCTCCTGCCTTTACTTTCAAAAAAAAATATACTTGCCAGCATTTAATGTGGGTGTCTGAGGTCCAGCTTTGGTGTATTCAGACTTTGACTTGTATTTCCTAGCAGTATTTCCAGAAATTGGGGTCATTCGTGGACTGCCAACTCCTTGAATGAACCCAGAACTTGACTCAGCTGTATCACATTCTCGATAGGGAGATTTTCTTTTTAGCTGGACATAAAAGGAGGAAATGTATTAGGCTCTCCGCACCGGATACGGTAAAGGAACCGCTACGGTAGCATGGAGGATGACTTTAGCGTAAAAGGGTCTGCAGCGCCGTCCGCTACACGGTCTGCTTTGGCCTCCCATCCGCTATTTGCAGCGTCGTTCAGTTCGTCCGCTATAACGCTGCTGCCCACGCGCCTGTGAGAGAATAGGAGAGAGAGAGCACGTACCAACATGGGTCCCATTTATTTAACGATGAAAAAAATGTTATAACTCATAAACCAAAAAACCAAATTAAATTTCGATTGCACCATTAAATTCGTTTTAATAAATTCTTCAAAACTAGATCTCACATGGATATATTTAGATAAAGTGATAAGCAGGCCATACAGTGGATAGAGGATGATATAGAGGATGGATGAGTGCGGAAGAATTGGGTATAGAGGAGAGAATCTTGATGACTAGGATGTATAGAGGATGAATTTAGAGTACCACGAGTGCGGATAGCCTTAGTGGCAACTTACACTCGATATAGCCACAAGTGGTAGACTGCAGCATGTGCTAAACCATAACAAAACTTCAATAAATGTAGAAGTGCCATGACACATATTCAGATGCTAATTAGAGGCTACAGAGATCTTTTGTCTCAACCATAAAGATCTACTAGCAGGAACCCCGCGCAGGTGCGCGGGCTAGCAATCTGTAGCATATAATTTTGCTCATAAAAATAGCTGAATACATTTGACACATTAGTATTCTTAGATACTGGCACCTCTGAGATTTAATCACGTTTCACAATCTTGTCATCATAAAATACATTGTGGTTATTCGAAACTAAGAATATCTAAATTCTTGCTCATGCTTAGGTAATCTAGGATATATTATATGCGAAACATCTGGCAAACTGGAGGCCTGTAGAATAAAAGGGAAAACCATGAAGTAAATGTCAATTAGCAAACAATAAGCAGATAAAAAATGAAACGTCAAGAGGGGTGACAAAGCTGTGGAACATGTAGATTAGTGGTCCGGCATTGACAGACAATAAACTTGCAAATCAAAAGAGATGACATGTATCAACTATTTTAGTCGAATTGTACTGAACATGGGCGAAACAACTTAAAAATGACAAATAGATGAATGGTGGGCTGTAAATTTGCCGATAGGATGTCTTAGTACAGTTCATAAAGATTGTACTTACCAAAATTATGAGGAGAACATGATGATGGATCAAGCAATTATTTGGGAAAGGAAATTATGTAGCTAATAATATTGGAAAGAACTAATCAGGTAAGAAATGGGGAGAGAAGATGAACCTGGTAGAACAGCTGGAAACTGACAGTAACATGTACATACCTGAAGGTAAGGCCATGAACCTGTATTCAGGTGAAAGAAAGTAATACTTAGAGCAACTGGGTGGATAATTAACAAAATCAAATATGTTGAATAGCTTTCAGTGAATTGAAATGAGAAATTAGAAAGGTAGAAAAGAAACATTCAGATATTGGATATATGGAAACGTGGTAAGACGTTAGTATTGTAGCATATACCTAATTCTCATAAATTACAGAAGCGAGATGACGAACTTTCTTATTGCATTGGTAGTTACATATATGATTATACGTAGCGAGCCTGATTCAATGAAGCTGAAAAGCAACAACTATTCCAGGATAGAAATGTTATCTATGATATCAAACATTCAAAAGCAATTCGCTAAAACACACATCCTAATGTATGGAATTAAAAGTAGAGCTAACTTGAGATCAGATTATTTTAGTCCTGTGCTAATTCTTCTTTCCAATCCACAGAAGACATCAAGGTTCATGACATTTGGATTTGCAATTAGCAGTGATGAAGTCATTGATACTGCACCATTAAGCTGATGAACATTTTTTTTGTGATTAAACGAAATCATTCGATAAGAAGACAGACAATCAAGCAACTGAACTGTCATGGACCTAGAATGTTTATATGTTTGACCTTGTAAGGAAACCAATAAACCAAACATATATGACATACCATTATGGCTTATGAAGCACGGGTACTTATAGCAATAACACACCATGTAACTACATGGTGAAGGAAGCTGATAAAAGGGTAGTGGAAATTATGATTTGTAAAGGAAACAAAGAAGTGCTTTTACGGAATGACGGGAGTAAAAGCAGTCAGCACTTCTGCTAATATAATTCAGACAGGGGAGTGCCTCTGTGAATGGATACTCACCTCTCTGTGCAGTTCGTGGGCTATTGGAAGACAGATTCTGGCAAAGAAAAACACTATGAAAGTGATAGCACTCCAGGTCTTATGGAATTGGAAGGCAAAGAAGATGTGGACACCAATCAAGAAAGGTGAGAAGACTCTTGAAGCGTGAACTCTATTTAACCATTTGCTGAAAATGGTTGGTCCAGATCAAAAGAATCAATGGTGGAGTTGGAAGTGTTGATCCCTGGGAGATTTTGGAGATAACTCCGGTGAAGTACCATTATTCTCATCCAAGCTAGCTGGATCTCCCTTGGTAGCGGTAAGCCTAACTCGCTGCAAAATTAAAGCCCAAATTAGATCATGGAATACACTGGATAACTTATAAAATGCATGGAAAATATATGAAGAACGGTACCCGGAATATTTTGCCTAAAGGTTTCAATCGTTTAGCTGGAGCTCGCAGTTGCTGTTTGCAGCCACCGCTGTCACCTGATATCGAAAAAAAACAATTAAAACCACTGGCACAACTAACAATAAACAGAACACCAAGATATATAGCCCAAATTAAGAACTAAATCGATCCGGAACCCTAGATCAAGAACCAAATCGATTTGGGGACATATGAACTGTGGATGAAACACCAGATCGATTTGGGGAGCTGAGAGAGACTGTACATACGGCAGGGACGGAGGGGCCGACGTCGATCCCTTCTCGTCTTGCGGCGCGGGGGTGGGGGCGACGAAGAAGCGGAGCCGTACACACGGATTGTGCATCTGCGCGCCACCACAGCTGAGCATCTGCGTGGTGCAGACGCTGGGGGAGAGGAAGAGGCGACGAAGCACGCGTCGAGGGCGCCGCCGAAGCCGCAAGTCCCGCCGGCTGACGCACTGAGGAGGACACCGCCGTGTGCGTCGAGCACCGCGAGGGCGGCGAGCCTCCGTGAGGAGAGAGATCCAGGTGGGAGAGGGCGCGGAGGAGACGATGCTGCAGCGGGGCGAGCCGCGAGCGGAGGATGCGATGCGGCGGTGTTTTTTTGATGCGGTGCGTGGCCGGGGAGGGAACGTGAGGATTCTGGAAGGCTGTGTTTTTTTTTTCCCATAGTCGCTGGGGAAGGACCGCTGGGTGGGATCGGAGGGAAATCGCGGGAGCAGTAAAAGGGCGACGTGGCCTCACCGGTGATGTTTTTTATACAAAGTTAATTCTCCTTACGGCTGAGCTTATCAGCACGGCTTATCAGCCGTGGAACAGTATTTTTCTCTCACAGTAAATCAGTCACAACCGACTTATAAGCCAAAAAAAAACAGCCTGTCGAACAGGGCCAATAGTTTAGTTAGTTAGATTAGAAAAAAATGCAGTATGCAAGATCACAATAGAGTATTCTGTAAGAAAATTACAGTACAGACCCTGATCCCAAAGAAACTTTGTGGAAGTTGTATCAGCGTCAGGAATAGATGCTTAGATTATACAGACAGTATCCTGAAGGTGGCTACCCAGTGATCCTAAGGTACAGATCCTTCTCAGAAATTTCAGAATATGTATAAATGCTAACACGACTATATTTGTGGAGTTTCAACATAAAAGTTCCGCTAACTATCCAAGAGCTGCATGTTCCCACATCAATTTGGTACTAAAACTTTTAATTAGAAACAAGCATAATGCTCCTAGGTGATCTGCTCTGTTGCATCAAATAAAACTGGTGACACTACAAACCAGCATCCAGGATGTTTTTAGATAAGGGAATAAACTGTATATTCAAATCTCTACGTCTAAGATGCACATGAACATAACCCAGTAGTCGAGATGACAAGCTGAAACTTTAGTTTGTAGAATCCAGCACAAGGCATGGCAGCTTGTAGCAACAAAATAAGTGGATAAACAGGATAACAAAATAGAAGCGGCTGAATTGAGACCTTTCTTCCTTCCTGCAAACTCAATATCCAGTCCAATTCACCAGAACTAAATGCTCCATTTGACTATGTTTAACACACCCAAGTACCCAGCTCCCCCAGTTCGTCATAAAAAAATGCTCAGAAGAAGCTCTGCTGAGCCGTATGCTTCCTTGGAATCCACACCCTGAGCATTGACGAAGCCCAACAAATAAGCAACAAGGTAACTACAAGTATTAACTGAAAGGTCTCAACTTTTCTAAGCCCCCACAAAGTGGAAATGCAATTCCAACCATGAGAATGAGAGTGCAACAGATGCGATAAGGTAAAAGCACACGCCTTGAGTCCTTAAGACTTCCTCTAAATTTTTAATGGCATTAATCGGTGAAAAGGAATCATGCATCAAATAGTAGTTCAGTCAACATTTGAGCAAATCAGTCATCATCATAAAAGAATGGTTGGAAGTTGGAATAATCCATCAATGTATAACCATCATGCAACCATGCGTCCATGCTAAATCAACTAAAGTAATTGAATTGCTTTTGAACGGACAAGGCATGAGTACAATACCTAAAATTTTAATCACAAAGTGTTCACTGCCTAACAGCTCGTCCTCTTTGTAAATGCAGTTTTGGATCCAGATGCTGAATACATGAGGGACAAGACCAGCAAACACCAACCCATCATGGCAAAAGCCTGTAAAAGTTCCATCATCAAATGTTTCAAAACTTGGTTATATTACCAAAATTAGCTGATAGATAATATGAAAGTGTGTTTTGCAGGCTGATAGATAATATGCTCATAAATTTCATCAGATGAAACCTGCAAAAAAATTTTTAGAAAAAATGACATTTCATGAACCAGAGTTGTAATAATTTCAGAAAAAATAGGTGCTCAAAACAAGAATTAAAGCCAACTTCACATGATCCATCAATTATTATTCACTAATTAGACATTCTACATCTGAAAAAGACAAGAGAAACGAACAGAGAAGAACACACCTGCACGAGGAAGATGGTCGACGGGGGCTGCTACATCTGGAAGACCATGACCGGAGCTACATCCGCGGGGCCGGCAGGAGTGGGAGACGGAGGCGCGGCAGGACAGGGTGCCCGCGCCTGGTGAACTTCACGGTGGCCGATCCCGCTCGCCGAGGAAGATAGAGACACAGGGCGGAACCAGCGCCGCGGCGACCGCGAAACCCTAGCGGTGTCCGCTGCGCCGCGCCGCCGCGTGGTCCGCGTCCGCCATCCGCCGCGTGCTCAACGTCCGCCATCCGCCGCGTGCTCCGCCCTGGGGTTTTTCCGTGGGGGAGACCGGGAGACGGAGCGTAGGGGAGAGGGAGCGTTGGGGGAGAGGGAGAGTCACGAGCGGGGCGGGCACGGGCTGCGAGAGAGGGGCGTCGGGGAGAGGAAGGGCCCGCGTGTGGGCTGGTTGCGGGACCGGAGGAGGGATGAGTGACGAGGTCTGATCCATGCAATTTGGTCCGTTAGATACGGGTGAGTAAGAGAAAGATGCGAGTAGATTAAATCTAGACCTTTTATTTTGAATGGTTAGTTTGTTTTGGGTGTATTTATTTGGGTGTACTTAGGAGAGATTAGGGGAGATAATGCCTGTGGTGGACAGTTTTATGTGTGGCTTTAGGGATGTTTTTTTGGTGTATTATATGTAGTAGAGAAAAATGAGGTGTACACGTCACATCTATCTATATACTCCTTCTGTACATGAAAGAATGTAATTATGAGATCTGTGTCAGTCAAAGTAACTCAGGTTTAACCGAGTTTATAGTAAATAATAGTAGCATTTATGTCTTCAAACAAAATTTATTAAGAAAACATATTATATAATTAATCTAACGATACTTATTTTATATCATAAATGATAGTAGTTTTTTTATAAATTTAGTTAAAGTTCAAACTGTTTAACTTCTCGAGAAAAACGAAAATTGTATTCTTTCCTAGACGGAGGTAGTATGTTAGAATTTGTACAGTTGGTGCCCGGTGGTGGCTACATGGTGCTAAGAACTCAGCTGATCTTCTTATTGACGTGCTGCAGGGCTAGCGCTAATCTTGTGGACGAGGGGATCCTTTTTGCAGTTGGGTTGGCAAATTAGGGTGGGTGGCAAGGTAAATGATCTGACCGTGGAACCAAACTTGACTACTTGGGCGGCAGTAGACTGGTAGTGCTAGTGCAAAGCTACCTAATACTGCACACATAAGAGGATGCACTTGAATTGAATTGCAGACAGCACAATGTGAATGAACATGCAACAATAAGCAGCTGTAGTTGTGTGGCCCAAAGATAGATAAGTTATTCCTAGTCCCATGACACCGTCACACTGACCGACAGAAGATCACCAAACAAACAACATCAAGGAAGGAAGAATCACGATCACAGTCAGCGTCTGAGCTATTCTCTCTGTTTTTTTTTGTGTAATCGGCATCCATCAGCGATGACTCCGGCCGGGAGCGCCAATCGCGGTCTCACACAATCACATGGGAGGAGAGGAAGGAAGCAGTCAAGAAATGGCCGAACGGACAGGCGTCGGCGCGTGAATCTTTTGCTTGCCGCGCCCGCTGCTGGCGCATCGCACGGCGGACAGACACGCTCACGCAATTTCAATCCCATTTTCTACTCCTCCCTCCCTTCACCGGCACGGCAGCTGCAGGCGTCTCTCCCTCATCTACCCTGCCTCCAGTCCAGTCTCTCCTACCGACAACCGCTGCGGCAGCGGACTCCTGCCTGCCTGCCTGCCCGTGCCCGCCCGCCGCGGCTGAGCCTGAGCCCCAGATCTCACTCACACCGCGGGCCCCAGATCTGCGGCGCGCCCACCATGGACGCCGGCGCCGGGGGCGGCGGGGCCACGCCCATCCGAGTGCCTTACCGCCACCTCCGCGACGCCGAGATGGAGCTCGTCAGCCTCAACGGCGGCGCTCCCGGAGGGGACGCGGGCCCGACGCCCAAGGACGCGCGGAGCCGCGGCGCTACCGACAGGACCAAGCTCGTGCTCGCCTGCATGGTCGCCGCGGGCGTCCAGTTCGGATGGGCGCTGCAGCTCTCCCTCCTCACGCCATACATCCAGGTATGGGTTTGCTGGAGGCCGTCCCCAGCTGTGATCCCCCACTCCTTCTCGCGAGCCTGCCTTGTTTGCTCTGAGCATTTAGGATAGCACTAGTGGATCTCGTCTTGCCCACCGCTTTCTCTTTCCGGTGACTGCATTTCTGTTTCCACCGCGCACCAATAACACTCACAGGTCTGCTGTATATATGTTCCACATACACAATTATTTTCAGATTCAGATATACTACTAACGCTACCTGGCTACCAACTTGGCTAACACCAAACAAATCACACATCTCTAGACTCCAGGCTAGCAGGCAAAGCCGCCACTCGGTTTTCATATTGATACCACATGGCTATGCTAAATTGAACTCTCTAAGACTTGCAGTAATGTCGCATATAAATGATAGTGTAACAGCCACCTGGGTCGACATGCATTTATGCTTTTTATGCCCCCACATCTCATTTCTGCCATGTATTCACCTGTTGCTCATTTCTCAATTTTGTGCAGACCCTAGGAATAGACCATGCCATGGCATCATTTATTTGGCTCTGTGGGCCTATAACTGGTTTTGTGGTAAGTCACCCCAGGGAGAATAAGGCCCCCCTCCCCTCCTTTTTCTTTCTTGACTTGATTCATAGTCAGGATTAGAGCTATGTGCTGATGCCTCGCCTTTCCAGGTTCAACCTTGTGTTGGTGTTTGGAGTGATAAGTGCCGTTCAAAGTATGGGAGAAGACGACCATTTATTTTGGCTGGATGCATAATGATATGTGCTGCTGTGAGTTAGATGAAGTTTCCTAGCTCATTGTATTTCCTTTTCTCTGCAATTCCGCATGTTCTAATAGATAGACTCCATACATAGGTAACTTTAATCGGGTTTTCTGCAGACCTCGGTTACATCTTAGGGGATACCACCGAGCACTGCAGGTAATCATCATAATGGTTCCTTGCTTGCTTTTATTTGCATCAAGCTTGTTGTCACTGAAATGCTCTATGTGTGTGTTTTTCTTTTTTTTTAAATTCAGAACATATAAAGGTCCAAGATTTCGAGCTGCTATGGTTTTCATTCTTGGATTCTGGATGTTGGACCTGGCAAACAATACAGTGCAAGTAAGCTTGCGATCTGGCATGCCTGCACCATGTCTTTATCAACTTTGGTGCTGAAGTTATGTTGTAAAACTAAAAGACCTTTTAATGGACGTTCTCCTAACATTTTTGTTCCTTTCTGATATGTTTAGGGTCCTGCTCGTGCTCTTCTAGCTGATCTTTCAGGTGGTTACTACCCTAAATTTAGAATGTTTACTACTGCTGGATTCACCATCAAGTCTTAGTTATTCAATGATCCTTTCTATTATGCAGGTCCTGATCAGTGTAATTCTGCAAATGCAATATTCTGCTCATGGATGGCTGTTGGAAATATTCTTGGTTTTTCAGCTGGTGCGAGCGGGGATTGGCACAAGTATGCCTTTCTATGTGCTCTCTTTTGTGATTGCATAGACATGACTATGGTTCAGCAGTTGGTGTTATCTTTAAGATAGTTATTATACATTTGATTTAACTTGTGCTAGTTGATGTAAATGGTACCTTGTGCAGTTAGCAAACCATAAGATATGTGCCGATTTGCATCCAAAAGTAATAGGCTCAAATTTGTGTGGCATTTTGATTTTTTTTTTCTGCTTATTCTGTATAAAGTCTAAAATTAGTTTTGCTTTCTTACCTTTCCAGTTTTCTTTTTCATGATGAAAATCCTTGCGTAGTCAGATAAGCTTATAAAAAACAATGATGGCATGTATCGCTCTTCATGCCATCTTTTGACATTTGGTTCTCTTATTAAGTGTTTCTTGGTCCACGAAGTTCACATACAATTTCTCCCAAATTCTCCCAAGTCAACAAAATCTACTTCTTTATGAGAATTGAGCTTGCCTGCTTGTTCTTGGTGCAGGTGGTTTCCTTTTCTAACGACAAGAGCCTGCTGTGAAGCTTGTGGTAATTTAAAAGCAGCTTTCTTAGTTGCAGTTGTAAGTTTTCAGAAATTCTGTAACTTCCCTTGGAATTTGAAGCTAGTACTTCTTATGCACTAAGGATCCTTCTTAGATGTTCTATGGTCCTTTTAGGACTGTGTATGCCAAAGCTTAGCAAGCTGAATTTTGCAGGTATTTCTTTTGTTTTGTATGTCTGTTACCCTGTACTTCGCTGAAGAGATCCCACTAGAGCCAAAAGATGCACAAGGACTATCAGATTCTGCTCCTCTATTGAACGGTTCTAGAGATGATGCCCATGCATCGAATGAACCAAATAATGAAAGATTTCCTAATGGCCATGTGGACGGGAACAATGTGTCGGCCAACAACAACACTGAGGAATTTACAAATGCGAATTCCAACACAGATAATGGAGGAGTCTTCAATGATGGACCAGGAGCAGTTTTGGTTAACATTTTGACCAGCATGAGGCATCTACCTCCTGGGATGCATTCAGTGCTTGTAGTTATGGCCCTAACATGGGTATGCTATCAGATTACATATATACATGCCTACCAACCACTTGCTGATGGTTTGTTTTCTATCTTCTAGATTGATGATGTTACCCTTGTTTTATTTGCTTTGCAGTTATCATGGTTTCCCTTTTTCCTTTTTGACACTGACTGGATGGGGCGTGAAGTTTACCATGGGGATCCAAATGGAGATCTGAGTGAGAGGAAAGCTTATGACAATGGTGTCCGAGAAGGTGCATTTGGTTTGCTATTGAATTCAGTAAGAACTCGCGATCAATTTGTATTGCTAGCGTTTTTTGTGTTTGTATATCTCACGTAAGTTTGTAACTGTAATATTTACTTCATTTGTGTAGGTTGTCCTTGGCGTTGGTTCCTTCCTTGTTGATCCACTATGCCGGATGATTGGTGCAAGATTGGTTTGGGCCATTAGCAACTTCACAGTGTTTATCTGCATGATGGCTACAACAATACTAAGTTGGATCTCTTCTGATCTGTACTCAAGCAAACTCCATCACATCATTGGGGCAAATAAAACAGTCAAGACTACAGCATTGATTGTTTTCTCTCTTCTCGGATTGCCACTCTCTGTAAGTATCAGAACCAGACTCAGCACATTGTTCTTAATGAATTAAGTTGGAAGCTTTCTTATGCTTTGCTCTTAAGCATTGCAGATCACTTATAGCGTTCCATTTTCTGTGACTGCTGAGCTGACTGCCGGTACAGGAGGTGGACAAGGTTTGTATAATTACAGATATATTAGCTCTGTTATTTATTACGCCCTTGTGAATCACAGTGAGTGATATTGTTTGTGCCCCATCTCCAGGTTTGGCCACAGGAGTCCTAAATCTCGCTATTGTAGTTCCCCAGGTAAGCAGCTACCATTTTGTTTTGAACTGCCTGCTGTATGCATAGTTGCGAAAGATGTCCATGCCACTAATGCTTCCATTTTATTTACAGATAGTAGTCTCACTCGGAGCAGGTCCATGGGATGCTCTGTATGGGGGAGGGAATATCCCGGCGTTCGCCTTGGCTTCGGTCTTCTCCCTGGCAGCAGGTGTGCTCGCAGTTCTCAAGCTACCAAAGCTGTCTAACTCGTACCAATCTGCCGGTTTCCATGGATTTGGTTGATGCTCATGCCAAAGCCGTCTGCCGTGTAACATCCAGACACACACCAACACTTAGCCCCATTTTGCCATTCGTTTACAGAGAAATGATTCTTTTTCCTCGTACCCCTACAGAATAATGATAGTGAAAGTAGAAAATTAGGTTAGAGAGGCTAGTTAGGTTCATGTGCATACAAGCCAATGCAAAGGTGTAAAAGCTGTATCTTCGTTTTTTTGACAGTGTATGTAAGAGCAGCCCATATGGTGCAGAAATTTTACAAGTGGTGTAACATGTTTTGGTCCTAACCTGCCCTCTTTTGTACATTGTACTACTACAAACTACTAGTATTACCACATGTTTATCTGTTTGTACCTTGTACTACTACCACTGCTGCATGCTTACAAGTTACAAGTGTTGATCAGATCCAGATGATTCTGTATGTACATACAGTTGAACTGTATACTATATCACAATAGTAACACGTTACATGCCTCGCAAAAAATAAAATAAAAATTTACATGCCTGCGTAGTACCAAGAGTAGCACTAGCTTGACTGACGGAAAAAGAAAGGCGAGCTTGGCTGTCTTTGTCAGCGCGTAGTGTATGCTCTCAAACCGCCATGCAAGCAAAACCTAACGCGAGGCTTCCGGCCCTTGGATCCATGGCGTCCATGGCAAGATTGCACGAAGCGAACGTCGAAGCCAGAATGCCATCGGCGTCGTAGTGGCAACCAGCTGGCCCCTGCTGCACCGTCGACGTCGCCTCGGCGATCTCCTCCAGGTCTTGATCACCGTCGTCGTCGGATGGCAGCGACAGCGCGGGCGGCGCGCCGCCGCTTTTCTTGGCCACCGGCGTCTTGCGGATCTCCCTCCATCGCTGCTTCATGACGCGCGACGTGCGCCCGTACACCGCGCGGCCGACGTCCTTCCAGCGGCCGCCGCCGAGGTGCGCCACCAGGCGTCGCAGCTCCTCGTCGTCGCGTGCGGTGAAGGGGCGGTGGTAGACGTCGCGTGCGAGGTGGTGGCGCCAGCGGTCGCGGCAGGACCTGGCGGACCGCCCGGGCGCCGGCATTCCGCGCGCCACGCGGTGCCAGTGCCCGAAGCCGTTCTCCTTGGCCAGGCACCGCAGGCGCGCGTCCTCCTCCGGCGTCCACGCGCGCGGCAGCCTCAGGCGGACCACGATGCCCGTCGCCCCACGCGCGCCGGCGGCTGGCGGCGCGGGGGAGCACGCCGACTCCCCCATCTCCACGAGTGACGAGAGACCGACCGCCGCCACCGTATATACGTCGCCGGATCTGCACGAACGGAGTCGCTCGCTCTTATCCAAGATCCTGGCTTTGAGTGGACCGATCGATTGATCGATGGTGGGATGGTTCCCGCTGCGGGGAAGGAGATCTCTTATTAAGAGTAGCAATTCTTGATTGATGACCACACTAAACATGCTTAGTCGGATTCGTATCTTGGTCCGACTCGAATTAAACATTGAGGAATTTTGTGCTAATAATCATCCTCGCTCGGCGCTCATTGGCGCGAATCGTAATCCGAGCTCGAGTCTGAAAATCGAATTGAATGGAAGGAAAGCCGTCGGAACACCTTTGCAGTTGGCCAGCCGCCGAGTCCGACATGGCATGGGCTTGTCTATTTGGCCAGGAAAAAGCCCAAACGGCCCAGCCTGGGAGTGGAGGAGAAGGCCTTTGACAGGGCCTTCCTCGTACCCACCGGCGCCGACCGCCATGGCCGCCGCTGAGGTTGATCCGGAAACGAACCCTCTGACCTCCAAAGAAGAACAAGGCGGTATATGACCAAGTCAGCAGGAAACCAGCCTATTTTTATATTTTCTTTTATTCCAGACCTATTTAAATTCGCTCTCACGGGGTGTCGAACCCAGGTCTCTGGATGCCAACCAAGTGACCCTTTGGCAGGTGCGGAGGAAATTATCGGGCTCGTGTGGGTTTAGCTTGGTAATGGTTTTGGCCTGACCTCTCGGAACCACGTGGTGGTTGGCTTCGCCGCTGGTTGAGGTGGAGTACGTGCCGGAGAAGACCGAGGTTGACGACGCCTCATCGCCGACTTTAAGGAAATCTTCGACAAGATCACGCCCCCCTACCACCAAGGTAATCTTCTCCATTTTTACAACTGACCTGTCGGCCTTCTACGGGTGACTGGCCACATAGGCCTATCGGCTATTGAGGCGCCGACAGGTTCTAGATTTGCATATTTCATTTTCACCTGACTTTGTTGTCCTGACGTTTAAGGATTTGAAATTCATTCTGATACGAGGAATGTTTTTTTTGTGACGTGATGTGAATTTGATTTGGGAAGACCCACATCCTCACGAACTGATGGTTGCTCATACACATGCGACGTGTGATCGACACCGACGAAGACGCCGTGCTCCCTATCCCTGAGGATATGGGCCCATGGTCGCCCGCTCTCGCCAAGGTTTCGGCGTCCACCAGCACCCGACACCCATGGTCACCACCGCCTCACCACCGCCTCGCCGCATGAGTGAGTATCAAATTGGTTCTAGTCCGTGTACACTTGGTTCCTCTCGTGTGTTGCCTAACACTTCCACAGGTGTCTGATGTGTTGGATTGTCATGGCTCGATACACACATGGCTAACAGTGGCCCCATTGTGCGTGAGACTCACCGGTAGGGTTACTCGCTTCAGCTGTTAGAGTGAGAGAAATGAGCAATAAACATAAGGTAAATTATTATCCTCTCCGAAATTGGTACCTTCACTTTAGCTACATATGAGATTGTCATTGCTTTTCCTGTTTAGATTGTCCTAGCTCTATTTGACTCAGGCGACAGCCCTAATTCACTAAAAATTGAGGATATGGTGAGCACACTTCGAACCATATCTTAAAATGCAAATTTGTTGGTTTCTTTGGCAACGACCATACAATGCTTGGAGTGAGCAGTGGATCTGTGGGGCTAACAGGTCACAGTACCCCACTTCGTGGAAAAGAAATATTTATAATTGTTGCTCAGTATACGATTGGTGCTCCCGTATGCAATTTAAGCAACAAATTTGTATTTTAAGATATGGTGGCCTTGATACTCTTTCGAAATGCTTGTGTGGCAGATCCATCTCTGTATTTGTTTGGTGTTTCCTGTTGGCTCCTTCACTAATCTCAATCTAAGTGGGACAATATGGTTATTCCTCACATTCCATACATTGGGTTTAATGTTTTTTAAAATGTGTTACTATTAATGTTTTTGTTTGGGAAATTAGCACTATTGGACCAAATTTCTGTCACTTCTATATCTATCTTCTAAACATCATGAATAGTGGAACATCCTGAATAGTGGAGCAGATAGTGCTTTAGATGATGCTATGTGTGGCAGCGTGTTCGACTTTAACTTAAGGGATATGGTGAGAAAACTTCGAACCATATATTAAAATGCAAATTTGTTTGTTTTGGTAAATGACTTCTATCGCCGATTCAATGTGTTGTTTGTTGAGGTTTTATTATTTCAAATGTGTTTTCATAAGCATGCAACCTGTAAACTCAGAGGTACTATATTACCTTGCCACAGATATATGTAGGCACGCTTATATATATAAGAGTTACCACAACTAGATTGATGTTATGTGGCAACCATCCAAAGTACCACATACAAATATCCTATCTCTAGAAACTTTCATGTTTATCCACTATTGATGGTAGATAACGACCATATTTAATAGTCAAATAAACATGCATAAGGGCACATTTGAGATCACCAACAAAGGTTTAGGGGTTTAAACTAATAATTTTCACAAGTTTTGGTGAATCTGTGTTTCTGCAAAGACTTAGCAGGAAAAGAGGGGAATAAACCTAAGACGCCGGGCTAAAAAGCATATTCTACCATGGCACCAAGTTAAGAAGGATCTAGAAGACACGAAAAGACGACCTGCCAAAGGAGGGGCCCACCTGTCACTAAGACAGGTCAGCCGACCCCACCTAGGCCCACTGTCAGCCGGCTTCACACGTCGGTCCTCCACCGCCATTTAGATCTTCAACCCCCTCATATGAGAATTTTCCCACATGAGATCTTCAACTCCCTCATACTTTATGTCCTTAAACATTTTGAAAGGGTGGTTGTAGATGCATATGTTTATCATAAATATTGCAGATCTCGTTGACATGAATCTTGAGGTAGGTACACAAAAGTTGATGTTGGAGGGGAAAACACTTCACCAAAACATATTTTAAAGGTTTCCAAGGACAAGCCCTTTGTCCTAAAACAAGCACCTCCCGGAGATAACATGAGTGTTCACCATTTGCTGTAATGCCCTTGTGAATTGAACATAGAGATATAATTATGAGAATGTTCTGTCGGGTATTTTTGTCACTAATCATCACAGGTTTGGAGCAAAAAGCGAAGGATGACAATGCAAGGTATGTCCAACAAATCATTATGCAACATTAGACACTAATTGTTATTTGACAATTAGTGTTTAATTATGGTCTAAGACTACCCGCAGTGGGTACTCTAAAACGATACTCTAAAGCTTTAGAGTATGAATATAGAGTAAAAACTGCTGCACTGGATACTTTAAAACGATACTCTATCCTTTCTCTTACTCTATATTTAGAGTAGTACTGTGCTTACTCTATACTCTATAGCGGCGGCCCCACTAGCTAAACAAAGGAAAAAAATACTATAACTCACAAACCAAAAATCCAAATTAAATTTTGATTTCACCATTAAATTCGTCTCAATAAATCCTTCAAAACTAGATCACACAGATATATTTAGATAAAGTGACAAGTGGGTCCCACAGTGGATAGAGTGGATAGAAGATGATATAGAGAATGGATGGGTGCGGGATAATTAAGTATAGAGGAGAGAATCTTGCTGACTAGGACGTATAGAGGATGATAAAGTGACAAGTGGGTCCCACAGTGGATAGAGTGGATAGAAGATGATATAGAGAATGGATGGGTGCGGGATAATTAAGTATAGAGGAGAGAATCTTGCTGACTAGGACGTATAGAGGATGAATATAGAGCTCCATGAGTGCGGGTAGTCTAATTAGGCTTAAAAGATTCGTCTCGTGAATTTCGTCTAAACTGTGTAATTAGTTTTATTTTTTATCTATATTTAATGCTTCATGTATATATCAAAGATTCGATGTGACGAAAAATCTTAAAAATTTTTGCGAACTAAACAGCCCAGACTCGGTCGACTACTTCACCCTGGAGGATGTGTGGGAGCAATTATTGAGAGAGCAGCGCGTACGGCCTCGCTGTTCCTGTCCATCTTCAGACGCCGGGCAAGTCCATCACCCAGCATTTCGTTCCCTACCTATCAGCTGTTCAGATATACTCTCTCCGTTCTAAAATAAACGTCATTCTCACTTCCCCATAAATCAATCTTTTTTTACTTTGACTAGTTATATATTAAAGTATATTAATATTTATAATACATAATTAGTATCATTAGATAGATTATCGAATATATTTTTATAATAAACTTGTTTGGAGATATAAATATTATACGTTTTTTTTATAAATCTAATTAAAATTTAAAAAGTTTGATCGACATACATCTCATAACATCATCTATTTTGGACGGAAGGAGTATACCGCCCAGGCTCTGGCTGGTATCCCCAGGTTCACCCTACTTATTATCTGAATTGATTGATGCCTGACTTGCTTAGCTCTCGTACTCTTTCGTTCTCCGGAACTGAGGCCTTGATTAGTTGTGTTGCTAAAGTTAAAAATTTTTCACTCTCTTCGTCGCATTAACTTTTGCACGTATGTATAAAGTATTAAATATAGATAAAAAATAACTAATTACACAATTTAGTTATAAATCACGAGATGATTTTTTTGAGCCTAATTAGTCCATAATTAGACACTAATTACCAAATACAAATGAAAGCTCTACAGTAGCCAGATTCAAATTTCTAGCCATCTAAACAAGGGCTGACCAACAATTTCCTGTGCATACCCGATTGGAATTGATGAAAACCCCCACAGCAGGAGCATGGAAAGCGAGACTGATTCTTGGAGCGACGATAATCACCCTGTTCGGCTGCTCTTATCAGTACGGCTTATCAGCTGTGGTAGTGTTTTTCTCTCACAACAAAACAGCCACAGCCGGCTTATAAGCCGCAGAAACAGCCTGCCGATCAGGGTGAATAGCGTTGGCGACAAGGATTCCACGTCCTGGGATGCCACGTCATCGTATGATTCAAGCCATGAAGACTTGGATGATCCTACTGTTCGTTCAAAGCAAGGTGGATACCTGAATTTCCAGCACAGTGAATGCGACCCACCCTATGAGAGAATTCCTCTTGCTGACAAGGTACCACTAGTCCTAACATATGTATGCTATATGGCTGCTGAACAGTCTAATAATCTCTCAAGTTGAAAAACTAAAGCAATGCGGCAGTAAATCTGAAGTAGTGTGTTACTTACGATCAGGTGGCAGAGCTGGCACAAGACTATCCATGCTTGACATCACTGAATAGCGTGGAATTGTCACCTTCAAGCTGGCTATCGGTAGCATGGTACTTCATTTTTTGTACCAAATTTCATCCATCTATTACAATTTGTCTTGGATTATATATGGCAGAACAATATCTATTGTTACCTTTTTGACACTAGAGAATGAGATTCCAGCAACATGAAGAAGCTATAATAAATAAAGCTATAGATGCCTTTAATGATTCATCCTTTTTCTAGCGCTGTCCATTGTGATTCTGCCTGTCCGAGATATATATGTTCACTTTTGCTCTGTCTTATCCTTCATTCATCAGGTATCCTATTTACCATATCCCTTATCATGGGAACCTGAAGGGAATTTCTGCATGTTTCCTTACCTACCATTCTATTTTCAACGGTTTTTCAAGGTACCCTTCTGTTCTATGCATGATCGACTTGTTCGTTGCATGCAAACTTTTGTCTTTAGTTTCGTGCATCATATATGCTTGAGCATGTAGTTGCTGCAATTCAATCTGTCTTCTTGCATTGTGGAGAAAGAGCCTACTCTAACGAAGTTGTTTCCACTTCCTTGAAAGACAAACAAGCTTGTTATTACTTCAGGATTGTAGTGCATATCAGCATATGCATATGATCTTAATTGGGTTTCATGCCAACGCATGCATGTTTGGTTGATGGAGCTGTCTATCATGGTTACTAGGATAGGCAACTACATACAGAATCTGATTCTTGAGGTTTTGCCACATTCCTATCCTGTGTTCATCTCTTGTTTCTACTACATACCGAATCTGATTCTTGAGGTTTCAGTATCTGTTGTATCACTATGGCGGCTTGACTGAAAATCATTAATCGTGTGCATCTGCTTATGCCTTATATGTGTAATAACAAAATTCATAGGGCATTCATGATTCAACAAAGGCCATAATACTATATATGCATGTAACAAGATTGCTGTATAACGTGTGGGTGTTTGCGGCGATGGTGATTCCTGGCACAGACAAACTAAACTGAACCGAAATGAATGGGTTGGTTGCACTGCAGATGAGATCATAGTGAGATGCGGTGGCGACAGGACCGTGGCGCTTTCCCCATTCGGACTGGCGACCTACAAAATGGAAGCAGGGAAGTGGCTCTGGACGGAGCCACATCACATGCCTGCAGCTGCTGGTAGTGGTAGTGGTAGTGGTAGTGGTGGTGGATCACCAAATGCTGCTGCTGCTAGGTTATCAGTCTCATCATCCCATTCTGACCTCTACTGGGCGGCATCCTCTTGGCTGAAGCAAGTGGGAGCACACCATCCTGACTTTAACTTCTTCACAGCTCATCGCTCGGCGATCAGATAGCAGGAGCAGGAGACATCATATATGATATACAGATGCCAATGCCATGTATTTTTCTTCCTTTCATATGCACTTCATCTCCTGTCTGTTGGTGAAAAAAAGGGACAATAAATAAAGTAGCGATGGAGGTCTCTGTTTCCGTCAGCCTCGGACAAAAGCACTAACAGTCAAACACCACTCAGACAGGTTCTTGTGTCAATTTCTTTTATCCTTTTTATGAGAATACACAGAAGAATTGCATGTCAAACGTATTAAGTAAAGTATGCACTACAACTACTGGAGCGCTCAGGATCACACACCAACCATACTATCAAGTCCTTACTCCCCTATTTTTCTGTTGGCAGTGGAGCCGCACCTCTTCTTTTTTATTATTATTTAGAATGAAGGAATAGAAAACAGAGGAACGTAAGAAAACACAGCAAAAGGATAGAAATGCAGTGACAAAACAGAGGAAAAGAAAAACATAGGAATTTTATGGAGTTGGTTGTTTGAAATATAGGAATACAAAGAGTATATACATATGTATGAAATATATAAGAACAAAACAGTAATCCTATTTTATTAGTTGTTGCACGCCACTCGATAGCTGCCCCTGCCCAATGAAGTCACATCAAGCCGGCTCTTCATCTTGTCCCTGTACGTATAGAGTGCTCTCCTCCTGTAGTATCGTGTCATCACTTTCCTTCTCTCTCTGTGTTTAGTTCCTCGTGGAATATAAAATGCAAACTACTAATTATTTTAAAATAATAAAATATAAAATACCAAAATTTTTATGAGTGTGTTTAGTTCCATTCAAAATACCAAATTTTTCATGGGGTGGGTGAGGGCTTTTTGGCTTTTCGGCTTTTTTTTTACTTCTTGAGGCTAAAATCTAAAATGGAGAATGGATACCTTTTTGCCAAAAACTTTACATGGTGTTTAGTTCTATTGTGCAAACTGATAGCTAAAACTCAAAATTTTTTAGATGAAATGGAGAACTAAACACACCCTAAATCAAAGTTTCACAGACGCGCACTGTGTCTTAATGAGCGGTTTCTCTCGAACTTCGCAAAGGAAAAGAAACCAAGAGCTTGCAGTGGATTTTCAATTTCCTCCAAAACATACATGTATAGGAACCTTTCCTTTAGAAAGGAATCAACGAATCGTTTGTTCCAAACACAGCTACAGTAGCCAAACTACAGGAATGTGAAAGTCCTTTAATTCCCGTAATCCAAACACTATTTTGCATTTCTTCCTCCGGTTTAAGACCCCTCCAATTTAAGGCCCTGATGGATAGGGCTTCTTTCTAACCAACTTCACCAGAGTAGTTAGGGAAGACAAATAAATTACCTTTTAGAGCGTCAACAACACAGGCATATAGGCCCGTTCGGCTGTGCTGATAAGCCGGCTGAAAAACACGCTGATTTGTTGCAAGAAAAAAAACACTGTTCTGACTGAAAAAACAAGCTGAAAAGTACAAATTATAAGCCGGATGAACAGGGCCATAAAATCAGTTGTCCCAGCAAAAAGTTATATTTTCTTCCATATAGGATATAGGATCCGAGGGATTGACGCTAATGTCATTCTATCCCAAGCCACATATATATTTTTCTTCGCACCAGTCCTGTTACTTGTTCTGCCTTTCTTGACCTTAACATGCAAGCTGCTAGCTCCAACCGTAAGCATTCACGTACGAGGGGTGGACGCCACTGGATAAGAGAAAACACATCTTGAAGGTGTTCAGCTCTCACAATTTGTTGTTCCGGTGAGTGCTTCTGCACAAAGTTAGGTAAGGCACCTGTTGACAACCTGCAATGCAGGGCTACTATCTCCATGTTTTTTTTCTTCTATATGGCGTCCAAGCCTACCTAGCATGACGATCGCATTGGGCGTGCTCTTAGCCTCTTAGGTGGCTTCACTCTTGTAGTTCAAAAGGCAGCTTTTGCTCTCTAGAGCTTATCTCGCGTAACCATTTTCTTGAGTTATTGTGTGGCAGGCATCATCTAAGAAGCTAGAAAATCCATGGCTTAAACTATCAAGAAGTCTGGCCAAACAGACATGACTTCACTTCACAAATCACAAACACAAAAAAAAAATGGAAGATGTTTATGTTGTTAATCATAGGAGACGATATGAGCTATCACACTCGTGCATGTGTTGATCCTTATCTCTCGCAGTTTTGTTATTGCCCTTGGTTGCATCATGGGTGCTAGGTCCACTTATCCGCCCTCCTCTCTACATGTTTCTTTTTGTGACGGCTTTCTCTGAAAACATAATTGTTGACGCTGAAGATCGCTCCAAGCCAACACACCAGCGAGGGCCTTAGACGCCCAAGAGGTCTCACAAGACCTGCAACGCAGTAAGAGACGAAGCGTAACCGGCCTAACCGATCTAGAGATCGATAGGGACGATGTAGAGCTCGTTCTCGGCCAAAACGGCTCCCAAACTACTCCTGGAATGATCCGTCGGGGAGAAGCACGTGGAGGATCTCCTAGGACCAGCAAGGCCACCTAGGATGCTGACAAATCTCATGAAGAGACTTGCCGAATAGCAGGGTAGAGGGTTGAGAGGAGAAAACTAGGGTAAGATAGGAGTTTTGGTTGTTGTTTTATCGATTGGATAAATGGGAACTCAATCGCCATGATCCTCTCATATACATAGAGGGGGTGGTCTTATCCCAGTAGAAAACCTCTTCAAACCTTATTTTTCAAGTTTCCCACGAGTTTGGAACAGTTCGGATCGGAATCTAGAAGGCCAGATCCAAACATGCCTTTTTATTAGGTCTGTCGGAAGTGCCGACGTCTACCGGAACTGTCGATAGTTAGAACTGCCGACGTTTGCTAGAACTGCCGATAGTCAGAACTGCCGACATGAGTCAGAACTGCCGACGTGAGTCAGAACTGCCGACAGTCAGAACTGTTGACGTGAGTCGGAACTGCCGACAGTCAGAACTGCCGACGTGAGTTGGAACTGCCGATACTGGTGGATCTTCCCGGGGGCATAACTCCTTTATCCGGGCTCCGAATTAGACGTTCCATATATGTTTTTTTGACCGTCTCGACGAGAGGAACGCAATGGTGAAGTCCGTTCCATATTTTGACAACTTCACAAAATAGATATTTTTGAGTGTCAACATATGCCCCCCTGTTTTCAGGTGAATGATGCATGAATCTGAAAACACTTAATCAAACCAAACACAATAAAACTGAACAGCGACGATACCCATCTCATTGGTTGCTCAGCGACTAAGGGCGATGTATACATTGGCCATTTTTGTTTTAAGAGCGATACATGTATCAGCCATTGCTTAGAGAGCACTTAGACTTCTTGCCAAACACTTGGAAAATACTTTTTCAAGTACCTCCTATTGAATGCTCTATTGAGACGTTCACCTTACAATGTCTCTAGCAAATAGGAATTACCGTATATGACTTTGATCACTTTGTAAGGACCCTCCCAGTTAGGTGACCATTTGCCAAACTGATTGCTCTTTGATCTAATAGGTAGTATGGTTTTTTAGACTAATTCTCCTACTTGAAAGGATTTGCTCTTGACTTTCTTGTTGTATGCCCTGGCAACTCGAGCCTTATCTTTCTCTATCTCCTTGAGAGCCTTTAATCTTACATCAGTTACCTCATCGATGTTATCCATCATCAAATCATGATACACAACGGCTGATAGATTATTCTGTTTAGCAAGCCTATATGTATCTAAATTCACCTCGACAGGCAACACGACCTCTTGACCATATACCAACTCAAAAGGAGTAACTTTTGTGGCATCATGCCTTGAAATGTGATGTGCCCATAGAGCTTCAGATAAAACTTCATGTCACCTCCTTGGATTCTCCTCAATCTTCTTGATGAGCTTGATCAAAGTCTTATTACTAGACTTAGCTTGGCAATTAGCTTGAGCATAGTATGGAGATGAATTGAGCAACTTGATCTTATATAATTCGGCAAATTCCCTCACCTCTTTAGACACAAATGATGTCCCTTGATCTGTAGTTAATGTCTGAGAGATGCCGAATCTATGTATGATATGCTCGGTAATGAATTCAATAACCTCCTTATGTGTCATATTCTTCAAAGGAACTGCCTCGGTCCACTTAGTGAAGTAATCTGTAGCAACCAACACAAAGCGGCGTCCCTTGGAAGATGGGGGATGAATTTGACTAATGAAGTCTAGCCCCACTCGCAAAAAGGCCATGATTTAATGATAGGATGAAGCATAGCAGCAGGCACCGACTGAACATTCCCAAACCTTTGGCACTCTTCATAACCTTTGTAATTGTAACACCCTTGGTGTTATAGTAACTAAAAACCTGCCATGTCATCATTTGCACTACAAATCATCCATGATTAGGTTAACTATATTATGCATCAACTAAAATGAGTTTAACTTCTTAGGTTGGATGTGTTTCTCGTTGTGTGACTCGAATCCGAAAACCCTAATTTCGAATGTCACCGCAAATACTTAGTTTATGCCCTGCGTAATTTGAGGTGTATGACTGTGTTATACACTAGTGCCAAGTGTAGGGTATGAGCTCAAGTCCCACTTATAAAATAAAGCTTCAAGTTTGAGTTAGGATTTGGAATCCAAAACTTGTTGCAAGTTTTTCGATTCGAATTCGAATTCAAATTTGAGGAATTAGTAAAAGAATTTCCTAAGTCAAACTAGTCAACCTAGAGTGCCATTTGGTCAACCATGTGAGGCTTGACTCAATGATGCCCTAGGATGATGGTGTGATCACTAAATAATCACCAATTAATAGGGTATCAAGTTTCAATTTAAAATCTTTTCGAAAACCCTGAAAAGCAAAACCCTAGTTTTACCCCTTTTTGAATAAATCAAAATCTAAGCAAAATTTGGGAAAAAGTGTAATACCAAGTTTGTAGATATTTTTAAGGGCTACAAGTTTGATGTTTTGAGTTTTCAAAGTTTCAGCGTAAAATTTGAAGTAATTTTGAAAAGATTCAAATTTCAAATTTGACCCCTTTTCATTTCCCCTATCCAATTTCAAAATGGATTTAGAATTTGAAAATATTTTGAATAGAAAAGTTGTAGGTCTTTCCTAGATGTACAACTTTGGTATTTTGAGTTTTTGAAGTTTCAATACAAAATTCAAAGTAATTTTGAATTTACAGAATTCCAGAAAATGTCCCCTTTTGAATTCAAATTCAAATTTCAAAATCTAAGCTGAATTGGAAAATGTTCATATTAAGAAAGTTATAGAACTTTGAAAATTAAACAACTTTTGTATTTATAGATTTTCAACTTCTGTAGAAAAATTGAGAGTAATTTGCAAAATTGTGACAGTGGCATTTCGGTAATTAATTTGAAATCGTCGCCAACCGTAGGACGCCACCTCCCGCCGACGCCACCTTCCAGGCGCGCCCTCGACCACCAGCTCTTGCTCTAGCACGTTCGTGACTTGCCACACGTCGTTGTGAGGTAGTTTTCATCGCCCTATATATGCTGAGCACCGCCTGCGTCGCATTTTTCTTTCCCTCGGTTTCCGCCGCCACCGCAGCTCCGCCACTCGCCGTCGCCTCCGTTGAGCCACCTCTGGCCACGCAAATCCTTCCAATGCAACCATCTCGATCCTGCGCACCTCCTCGGCCACTCGCATCCACCGCTACCACACGGAGTGCCCGCACAGCCGCCGTCTTCCTCGCTGCCGAGCAGAGGGCCGCCGTGGTCGCCTCACCGTGGACCGGCCATTCCAGCGGGTCTCCGTCTTCACCAAGTTGCCCAACGTGATCGTTGTGAGCACGTAAACCTTTTTCTAGCTTCGAATTGGTTGCTAAGGCGCTCGTGACGTGTTTTCGCGGCTCACCATCGACGGTGGTCTGCCGTCGTCGTCGGTGATAGGTCGTCAGTGCTTAGGCTTCGTGGTTGAGTGGTGTAGTGAGTTCGTAGGAGGGAGTAGGCCATGTTGGTCGGGTCGGATTAGGCTCCCGAGGTCATGGTCGCCGGCCGGCCGCCGTGCCACCACGACGGGAGGGAAGAGCGGGAGGTAAGGGATGACACGTGGGGCCGGCGTGTCAGCGTCTAGGAGAGCGCGGGCGCGCGCGAGCGGGCCGTCTAGGCGTTGCTGGGCCGAGCGAAGGAAAGCGGGCCGCGCTCGTGAGCGAGAGAGAGAAGAGCGCGGGTGAGCGTGGGCCGCGCGCGCAGCGTCGGGCTAGGCCGAGAAAGAGAGAGGGAGAAAGGAAGCAGCCCGCGGTGGATTTTGTTTTTCTTTTTTCAAAAATGTAAAATAGTTTTCAGTTTTAATCATTTTGTTATAAATTATTTAGGGTTCCAAAATTAGTGAAAATTTTTGAGTAATCTCTAAGTACGGTGTATTATTTAAGAAAAATATTAAATACCAATTTTAATTACTTTTTGTAGGTTAATTAATTAGCTCATTTAATTATTAAATGGCTTTTACATAATTTTTCTAAGCTTATTTAATTATCCAAAAATCATGAAAATTGTTTTACCACCTAATTATGATATAAGCTTCCTAAATTACAAATTCTAGCTTAATTAGACTAAGTTGATTTTATTCTTAATTTATGCTTTATTAATTAATTAGTTAATCAATTAAATTAGGGTTTAATGATTAGTTTTGTTTGACTTTATGATTGAGTGTTGACTTTAGGTCATTAACCCTTAATGACCTTTAGCATTCCTAATTGGTTGTTTAAGCTCTCTTAATTATGTTGTTAAGACTTAATTAGTGTTATTTCATGTGTTTAACGAAATTCTTTAATGAAGTGTTTAGTGTAATCGGACCCTAGGTTAGGGTTAGGTTAGAAGTTTTTGTCGTTCAACTGTACCACGAAGGAAAGTTGTACTCAAGTTGTTAACTTTGTTATGCATCCATCGAGCATCGTGTTTATTAATTCATCATCTTAAGCATGCATTATCGTCACGTGTATTCCCCGTGAACAAGGAGGTTGCCAAAGCCAAACCCGTTCTCGAAGAAGCGCCGATGTCCGTGAAAGTAGGGTTTGACATCTGTGGTACTGATCCACAGCCCGAGTTTCTCGCCGACCAAGGCAAGCCCCGGTTACATTTAAACCTTCCTTGCATTTTGAAAAGTTTTACTTCACTTACATTAATGCTTTATTGCACTAAGTGATAGGAGTTGAGTGATAACCTAATTACTACATTACCATCCTTGATATTCCAATATCATCGTTGTTACTGTTTTTATTTGAAAATGCTTAGGATGCTTAGCCATGCTTAATGAAAAAACTTTAAAACTTTTAAGTAAAGTTTGAGGGGTTGTTGGACAACCACTTGATGAATATTGATGATGATAATCTGAGATCGGTCGGTGGACTTGCATCGGGAAAGGAGTTCCCCTGTAGTGTCTCCGACTGAGTCAATTAAGGACCGTACCGTTGTTTAAATTGTGTGCGTCGAGACTTTGTAACTGATCACATGCTCCAGTAAGCCTATGACCTCGGTAATGCCAACATGTGAACGGCTAACCGTGCACTGGGAGTGGAGAGATGGCGAGAGTAGTGTGTACCCTCATAGCCAATGGCTGGATTGGAGGTGTACTGTACTCTTGGGTAGCGCTGGACCCGATCATGCATTGGAGGATCCGAGTGAAGGTTGATATATGTCGGTTAAAGTCCTACATATGTCGTGTGGTTAGGAATCCCCAGCTGGGTTTAATCGATTCGAATCGTCGCTACTCCTCGGTTAAGGAGACTCGATTATCTGTTCAACATCGTAGTTAAGAAATGGAACTTTGGTCAGAGAATCAGAAAGATACTGAATGAGTTATATGATCTAGATTAGGATCACTTACATTCTGTCAATAAGTAATACTGAAATAAAATCATGATCTTAAGGATTCACAATTAGTAGCTTTTATGCAAAAGAACTTGAATTCTTGCTGGAACCTCACCTTGTTTCCCCTGAGTCTGCATTCCTGAGTCATTTCACCCGGTTTTGTCGATTAAGTCTTGTTGAGTACTTTCGTACTCAGGGTTTGTTGAACCCCCTGTTGCAGGTGCGTCTCATGAACAGGTGTGTTTTGGACCCTATCGCATGACCGTCTTTGCGGTGAGCGATGACGAGTAAGCTATTTGGCTCTTGGGCAGAGCATCGCGTTTTGGTGTTGTAATAATGTTAATAATGCTACTCCACTACTATGGTTGTAACACTAAACTTAAGTTTTGTAAGTTTAGAACGTCGGGTTTGTAAATTTATGTTATGTAAGAATTCCGTTTTTGTACTTTGATGTAATTTATTATATAAACTGTTGTAATACTATAATACCTCTGAAATGTGATCCTGCTCGGAAGATCGTGGATGATTCGGGTTTCCCGAGAACACCTGACAGGCTTCTTAAGTTCTATGATACACATGTACAATGGTTAGAGGTCTTTAAGACAATAACAAGTACATGTGGGCCATAGTAATTAGGAGGTTCTGCCACAGTAATATCGAAAACAATCGGTCATCATGGTAGGCCAATAGAAACCGGCTCTACGCAACAACCACTTTATCTTCGGAGCCGATTGATGCGTACCACAAATGTCTTCATGGACTTCCCCCATAGCCACTCTTACTTGATCAGATCCTAAGCACTTTAATAGTAAATCTTAGGTGGTTCTTCGGTAGAGCTCATCGTTGTGCAACATATACTTGAAAGCACTCTGCCAAACACTTTTGTCAACTTTAGCACTTGGATCACGTAGATATACTAACAAGGGAGTCCTCCAATCACATAAATCAGCCCCAACATCATTGGAACTTTTGTTGGGCCGATTTAAAAGCTTCTCGGACAAATTGGCCGGGTCGACCAAAGGTGAGTCAGCTAAGCTGACTGGGCCAGTCAGCTTAGCCGACTAGGCTACTGCATAGGGGAAGTTGGCTAAGCCGACTGGTCCAGTTGGCTTAGCCGACTGGCTAGCATCCATCAGGGTGTCGTCTAAGCCAACTAGAGCAGTCGGCTTAGCCGACTCGTCTGTACCTCTATGGGAAAATTCTAAATCTTCATGCATCGGCTTTTCTTAAATGTGAAAGTTACACCCACCGACGTCATAGCCAGATGCTTGTTGAGCTAACATGTTGGCCCTTTGATTTTCATGCCTCGAAACATGCCGAATTTGAAATTCGGCAACAGAACCAATGATATCGAGGCAAGCATCAAGACAAACTCTTAGTGATCCTTCTAAGCATTGAAATTCACCAGCAACCTGTTGTACCACTAGCAAGGAATCACCATAGGCCTCAACATATTTTACTCCCATGGACCGTAACATAATCAACCCAAATAATAGACTTGATATTCGGTTTGATTATTAGTGCAATGAAAATTCAACCAGCTTGACATCTCAATTTCAACACCACTAGGGGAAATAAGCACAATACCAACACCTTGGCCATCTTTGCAAACAAATCCATCAAAATATAATTTCCAGGGAGTAAAAGTAAGGTAATTGATTTCATTATCCAATTCAATATCATGCTCAACAATAAAATCAGCAATGACTTGACCTTTTAAAGCTCTCAATGGTTCATAAGTCAAGTAATATTCAATTAGTGCGTATGCCCATTTGCCTATCCTTCCACGAAGAATTGGCCGATATAACATGTGTTTTATCACATCGGCCTGGCAAGCAACAACACATGTACTAGACAAAAGATAATGTCTCATCTTGGAACAAGCATAGTACAGTGATAATCACAGTTTTCTATATGGGCATACCTTGTCTCGGGATCAAGAAGACGACGACCAAGATAAGCAATTACATATTCTTTACCTTTGTTTTCTTGAGTCAAAACAACTTCGATTATCTTCTCTTCGGTAACAATATATAATTTGAAAGGAACTCATCTCCCTGGTGTACGAAGAACCAGTGGTGTTGACAGATATTCCTTTATCTTCTCAAATGCCTCTTGTTGTTCTACTCCCAAGTGAATTCAGATTCATCCTTCAATTTCAATATGGGGTAAAAGGAATAATCTTCCCGGACAGATTAGCAATGAATCTCCTTAAGTAGTTCACTTTTTCTAAGAACTTTTGTAAGTCCTTGCATGTAGGTGCATGAACTCCCTTGATCTTTTCTATCCTCTTGGGATCAATCTCTATGCCTTTATCATGAATTATGAAGCCTAAGAACTTTCCAGCTGATACTCCAAAAGCACATTTGAGTGGGTTCATCTTCAATCCATAACGGTGCATCTTCTCAAAAGCAAGATGCAAATCGGCCAAATGAGATTTATGGGCTGCCGATTTAATCACAATATCCTCAATATAAACCTCCATAATCACCTCAATTAGATCATGGAAAATCAAATTCATAGCTCTTTAATAAGTAGCACCTGCACTCTTTAGCCCAAATGTCATCACAACCCACTCAAAGAGACCAGCAAACCTAGGACATATAAAGGCTATCTTTGACATATCTTCTTCGGCCATGAAAATCTGATTATAACCGGTATTACCATCAAGAAAGCTAATAACCCAATGTCCTGAAGCATAATTGATAAGCATATTGGCTATAGGCATAGGATATTCATCTTTTGGAGTAGCTCTATTCAGATCTCTAAAATCAATGTATACTCTGATCTTTCCAGAATCTTTCTTCTCAACAGGCACAATATTAGAGACCCACTCCACATACCTGCATGGCTGAATGAACCCTGCTTGCAAGAGCCGATTAATCTCTTCTTTAACCCGATTGTAAATTATAGAATTAAATCGGCGGGGGTGTTGCTTATATGGCTTGAATCCATCCTTGATGGGGAGCCAATGCTCAACAAGCTCTCGGCTTAGCCCAAACATCTCTGTATAATTCCATGCAAAACAATCAACATATTCCTTGAGAAGCGCGATTAGCTCAAATTTGTAATTGGCTTCCAAGTTTTGATTTATAAACGTCGGCTGGGGAACAGAGCTATCCCCAATATCAACCTGCTCCAAAGGGTCGGCCGACGTAAATCCTTGGCCCAACTTATCGAGCTCATTAAAATCATCAATCGCTTCACAGGCATCGGTCTTATTAGCCCGATACTGATCAATACGATGTTCCAACCATTCAATATTTGTATCCATTAATAAATAATTACATGATAATATTGAGCCGATTATCAATCGACTTCAAAGATACAGGAATAAAACTGTCTTGCCTGGTAACACTAATAAATTCATAGCTAGAAAGATCTCTACTAGACAAGCAAGCAACCAATAGCATCATGCCCCCCAAGCTTAGGAGCATCGGCTGTAACTACTTCAGTCGATGAATCTGAATACACAATCTTCACGGCATCATCCACCCATTGAATAAGAAACTGGTGCATACTAGATGGTATGCAACAGTTAGCATGGTTCCAATCACGCCCAAGTATTAAACTGTAGCTACCTTGCACATTTGTAACGAAGAATGCCGTGGCTAGGGTCTTGCTTCTAATAGTGAGTTCCATATTAGCAATCCCTCTAACTGGAATAGGAGCACCTCCTCCAACTCCAGTGATCATCATATTGGTCTTTACCAACTCCTCATCAGTGCCACCAAGCTTCTTGTAAAGCGCATATGGCATCACATTCACAATTGCCCCATTATCCACCAACATGTTATGGACCAAAGTACCATTGATATGGCCCTTCGCACGCAAAGGCTTGAGATGATTGACAGGGTGTTCTGGTTTCTTGAATGTGGCATCTTGTATCGGGAAGTTGAACACTGCTGCGGCTGAATCATCCTCAACGATGTAGTAATCGACGGACAAAACAACCACATTGACCTCCCCTCTTTCCAGAGTAGCTTCATAGTCAACCATCTCCTCATCAGGAACCTCAAGCACCTCCATGCCAACCATAGCAGCAACAGTGGAAGCAAAATTATCGGAGGACACCTCGGAGGCCATCGGGATAGTAGGAGTCAGCTCAGCCGACTCTGGAGTCAGCCAGGCCGATTCTAGGGCCTCTAGAGCAGTATCAGCAGGGGGAGTCGGCTTAGCCAACTCTGGCACATCCAGGTTGGCAGGAATAGGGGCAGTCAGCTAAGCTGACTGGCCAGTAGTAGCAGCGCCATTTTGATATTTTGGAGGGCTTTCGACGTGTTTGGGGTTTAGGACTTCATCCCCTATCTTGGCAAGCATCTTCCGCTTCTGTTGCTTATGCCGAGCGCGCTGCAAGTTGCGTCATTAGGTTTTATTCAACCCACGAGGACACCACACGGGTTGGCGATTCTTGGAATCTCCTTCGACGAGCTCTCTCTTCTCATCTCCAGCAACTTCTTTAGGAACTTTATCTTACTTTTGCGCTGGAGTTTCTTCAATTATAATCGGCCCATCCTGGTTAATGACAGGAGCGTCTATAGAGTTGACTGTGATGACTGATTGAGACCTATCTCTTGGCGGAGGAATAACATGAGCCTCAACCTTCTTAGGCGCGTAGACCTATCGCATTGGTGCCCTTTTCTGAACCTTGTGAAGCCGGTGTCTTGAATGTAATCATCTGACCTTGATTCACACCACTAGAGCTCGATTGACCATTGTTCAATCGACTAAAGATGGAAGGTTTTTGAACTAGACCAGCAGGCTCTTTCCTTCTTTGCTGGCCTTGCATAGGTGCAGGCGAGGGATACGACACCCAAACTCTATAAGGACCCCATTGTGGTGTGACTAGAGGTGGAATCGGGGGTTCCCAACGAGATACATGAGGAGCAACTCTCTGAACTAGAGCTGCTGGTTGCATCACCGCAAATTGCTTAACATTGTCATCTTCTCGCTTAGGCGGAGTATATTCTCTTTTTATTTAACGGCCGATTCTTAGAATCGGCCTTTTCTTGCTTATACTTGGCCATGAGCCTATCAAAAGTGCATGGTGGCCTCACCACAAGCTCCCCTTGGTTCTTCTTCTTTTCGTCTTCCAAGTACCAATCTCTGACCTGTGTGGAACAAATATATGCAAAACTTGAACGCCGGAGGGGCCGAGGCTGCTGGAACCAGGGGAGTCGGCTAAGTCGACTGAGGCAGTTGGCTCAGCTGACTTGGCTGAGAGGGAGGCTGAGTTAGCTAAGCCGACACCCTAAGTCGGCTTAGCCGACTGGCCCTACTGCTGGGTGGAGTTGGCCTAGCCGGCCTCTGCTGTGCTGCCACCGTTTCATACCACCGCTGCCTTCTCAAATACTGTGTTGATCCAGAGGTGATCTTTAATTTGTTCTTGCCTTCATTATCCTTCTCTAGCACCACCTTGCGCCCTAAATTTGTTTCGACATTCGGTGCTACATGTGGTTCGCCGATAAGCACATTCTTGCCTTGAGTTGTATCGGCTTGAGTTGTATCGGCTTGCTCGGGATGAATCAAAATAGCGAGTGATCTTGTTTCAATTGTATGCATTAGAAAAGGGACCTTATCAACTTGCATATCAGAAAGACTCAATCATCCCTCATTAAGGGTCAATTGGACCTGCCGACGGAAAACATTGCAATCAGTAGTGGCATGAGAAAAAGAATTATGATATTTACAATAAGCTCTTCTTTTTAACTCATCAGCTGAAGGCAATGTATAATTAATTCTAATATTGTAACACCCCAGGTGTTTATCACTAATTAAGTAGTGGGTTTAAGCTCAAATATGATAGATTAGTGGAGATGACGATGCCAAAGTCAAACCTATGGAAATAAACCCTAACCTAAACTTGGATATTGCACCCTTGCTTACATATAGGCTCAATTAAAAGATATATGCTTGGGTGTTGTTATCAAAGTATCTTCACATGTCTCACATCAATAACTATCTATATTGATCCATGGAAAAGTTTCATGAAGTTTGGAATCAAAAAGTCACATGAAATGATAAGTTCCATTCCTATTGGAATTTGCCCCATTAAGTTAATGGAACTATAGAACATCAACCAAACCTTGCAACTTTTCCCAAAGAACTCTAGATGAACTCTACAACAAAAGTCATGAAGGGTTCATGTTGATCAAATGTCAAGAAAATGCTCCGATTGGCCAAAAACCCTAGTTTAGGCTTTATCGAGTTGCAACTTTGACCAAGGTGGAAGTTTAAATTCTGTAACAGTTATGAGGTTTGACCTTAAACAAAAGTTGTAGTTAATCTTGTGTAGAACAAACTTTGTTTAATGGTCAAGAGCTAGTTTTGCCTCTAACCTAGTCAAATAGGGCTCACAAGATTGATTCAGCTGCTGTTTTTGGACTTCGCAAATTTGGCTAAGTGTTGGAGCTGATTTCAGTTTTGATGTACCCTCCTTTAGGATAGTATATATCTCAAACCAAGTCGAACCAAACCTAGATTATTTAAGAAAAGTTGTAGTACTCATATAGATCTACAACCCTGTGGAATTGGTTTAGCTTTTGCTTGCTCGGTTTGGCAGATGGAGATGGAAGAAGATTGCAGTTTCAGTCGGTTTAAAACTGAATTCAGTTTTCAATTTTCGCCTACCTAACTTTGGAGCTATGTAGTTTCCTAACCAAGCCGAACTGGTTGATGATTCTTTAATAAGAGTTGTAGTTTAGTTTGAGTACAACAAACTTTGTTTTTGGAGCATACCATGAATCAGCTCGGAAGGAAGTGAAACGGAGGCTTGAAGATTGAATCTGCAGCTGCTGTTTTCAGACTTAGAATATTTAAGTCCGAGATTAGTAACAACTTGATTGGCATTCCGCGTTCTCCAAATTTCGTTAAGTAATTTGAGTTGATCCCAATATAAAAGTTGGAGTATATTCTTTGGAGAAGGGCATGCAAAAAGTTGGATCAAGTTTGACGCAGATTTGATCAAGTTTTGACCCTTGCCTCTAATCGCTGTTAACTCACTGACACTGTCACTTTGGAGCATAATTACTCACTAATCTACAGCTCTAATGGCCATGCAACCTTAATAGAATTTGTAGAGTGTTATGTGGGCTCCAACTTTGCTTTTAGGTTCATGTCCAAAATCGGCCCGGAAGGAGCCCAGAACGGCATCCCACTTCGGCCATCCCGACGCACGCCATGTATTCGATGAATTGTCACCGTGGTGACCATGCAACGAAGCTGCGCGTCCACGCCCTTGCCACGCGCCATGCCCTCGCCCCATCACGTCGTGGAGCGCCTGAACTGCTCAGCGACCTCCCCACTCACCCAGCATTCGTGCTCGCCACTCGCCTTGCCAGCAGCGCGTGCGTGCACTGCGCCGAGCGCGGACACGCCATGGCCGAGCTCGGCCCCGCCGCGTCCCCGCTGCTCAGCCCTTCCTTCGTCCAAGCCAGCCGCGCCATCATCTTCCCCTCACCGTGCCGCCCCTCCCGCGCCTCTTCCCCGGCTCCGACCGCCGCTACAGCGCCGCCGCCACCTACTGCCGCCGCCGCCTACTGCCGCCGCCGGAGAGCCGCTGCTCTACGTGGTCCGCCTCCTCGGGCCACCTCGAGTCAGACCGTGGTCACCCACGGGTGCGCGCCGGCCTCCTCTCGCTTCCCCTCCACTTCCCTGCCGCCGACGAGCCCCCTCCGGCCGCCACCGGTGGTTCCCTGGCTCCTCTGTTTTCAAATTGCGACAAAGGACCTCGTGCAGGAATTCGACAAAAGTGAAGGGCCTATCTGCACCGTCATAGACTCAAGTGAATAGTGCTATAAGGACCCGTTTGTGGTAGTTTTTGCTAATTTTTGGAAATTCATAGTAAATCATAGGAAATTCGTAAAATAGAAAATAAAGACTTTTTAGAATCCTTGTGAAATTATCTATGCAGTGGATCTATAATATGGCATGTTTTAGTTTAATGTTTTTGCTGTAAAAATAGATTTCTCAGATTAGGTTTTCAATGCTAGTCGCATTTGTCATTTTCATAACTGCAAATGTAGGGCTCCAAATGAAGTGAAATTTTTATGGCATGCTACTCATGTGATGTTTGATATGTGATAAAAATTTCATAAATTTTAGTTGTAGTATGAGTGAGTTATTGATTCATCTTGCTCTCACATGAATTCTTGCATTAGCCATTTGTCTTTTTCATAGAGTTTGATATATATGTCCAAATGGTTTGAAATTTGTACAGTAAACTATTGGGAGCATATGTAGGCCACTGTAATTTTTGTAGAATTTATTGTGCACTTTTGATATGTGTTCCTAATTCCACCTAATTATCTAAATAAATTAAGAAAATGCATTAAAAGAATTTATTTAAGAATGGACGCTATGTTTTCTGGTGTTCATTAGTCATGTGTGACATGTTGGCAAAGTTGGTTTTGTCCAATTATATATTTGCAACGGAAGTTAATAATTATTTCTTGCAAATGAGGTTTCTGGACAGATCTGTGAACTTAGCAAAGTTCTTCATGATAATGTGCTTTGTTGTGAAACTTGTTTATACAAAAGTTGTAGATAATTTATGTATCTAGCTTTTATTAAAATTTGGTGGCATTTGACCATGTGGTTTATGAGTTATAACTGTTTAAAGTTGGGTTACAGAATTGCTTGTTCTCTGTCTTGTTAGACCAGTTTGTGTGTTTGTGTAAATTCGACATGTTAAACTTTGGAATCATGCTGTGATGATTATAAATTAAATGTAGATAATTTCATAAGCTTTCCATAATGTATTCTTGCAAGTCATTCGGATTTATAAAACTCCAGATATGATTGAATTATGAAGCTACTGTTTGCGTGTCCAGAAATTGATAAATTCCAATTATAGTTGTTTGCTTGTATATTGTTAAGTGTGACTTATGCCTTTGAGGGTAGTTAAGTTAATACACCTGAGATATTATGAAACCTTGTGTGCCATGCCTAATATGATTGTCATCTTTTATATTAGGTTGGGTGATGTTTATTTAAGCAACATGAAGTGTCTATGCATGTGGAGTGTAATATGGTGTTTGTCTTGCTTACTGTATGTGATGCATTGTCCATTGTACTTCTATGTATTCATGCACTTGCATCTTGCATCTCATTTAGGTACGCTAGCTGAAGCACGTGAAGGTCCTTTTGTGGAACCAAACCCAAAGATGGAGTTGGTGGATCCATCCCGACAATAGAAGGACCGGACAAGTGATAGATGGAAGGATGCTCGCCAAGTGAATTCTTCTGACATACTCTAACTTGAGTCGGATCCCAGGCAAGCCCCGGAGCATTATAAGCCTCCTATCTTCAAAGCAATTAATTATATATATATGTTATAAGTATTGTTGCATTAAGTGGTAGGAGTTGGTTGGAAACCCTTGCTGCATTATATCATTCCTTGTCCAGTTATATGAATCCTTGAATCCTACATAGACTAGAATCGAGTAGATGCTTAGCCCTGCTTTAAGCGGTAGAAGTCAGGTGATTTTCTATCACCTGCGAGATGTAGGGATATTCATATATGGCACGGTTGGCTATATTTGCTATCGTGGAATGGAACCATGTGTTAATAAAATGAAATGAGACCGGACGGGATGAAGATAGTGAAGCAACAAGGCATGGAGGTCTTGAGTGTGGATCTATCCCCGTCTGAGTCGTTTAAGGACCGATTCGCTGTACGTCCTTGAGTCATGTTGAACGCAGTCTAACACTTAGTTGGCCGGATAAGTCGTTCCGACCGCGAAGCCGAGTAATATGGTTCAGGCCGGGAATCGAATGGTAGGTTGCATCTTGGAGGAGAGAAAGGATGTGCTTAGGGACATTGGCGTGAGACCAAGGGGGGTTAGAGTCTCTATCACCTGGCAGAGTGTCGCCCTTAGGGTTGTGACATCATTCGGACCCGCGATTCCTGAATCGTACGAAAGGTGGCCTGTGCAACCCTGGCAGGGGTCTGCACGGTGAGTGTTAGAAATACCCCCCAGCTGGATAGGAATTCGATTCGAATCGCCGTCGCTCCCGGTTAGTGAGCACTTGACTTGAGCAGCGGCAACGTAGATTCCATTAAATTGAACGGATGGTTAAATGGATAACGATGGAAAGGTTGCCTCAATTTATACCTGCTATGGTTAATATTGTTTGCTCCTAATAAAGTGAGTGCTCTAGTACAGATTCTATTATAGAGGACAGGTTAATGATAATTAACTTGATGCTTAAGCATTAATGATTACTTATCCATATTAAGCTTTTATGCAAAATGTTGTTAAGCTAGCCCACTTTATATCAGCCTTACATGATCCTTGGTGTCACTTTATTTCTGGTTTCTGACGAGTAAGTCTAGCTGAGTACCTTCTCGTACTCAGGGTTTTATCTCCACTTGTTGCAGGTTGTGCTGTATCTTGGCGACTGCAAAAGTCGGTTGGCTCCTGCCGTAGAGGCGGAGTGTGATCACGGGCATGATCCTTCTGAGTTATCTTTTCTCTAAATGCTTTTGTTGAAAGTCGACCTTGGTACTGGCATATATTTTAAATAATAGTGTTGTTGTAAGGTCCTAGATGGCTAGAGGGGAGGGTGAATAGCCTATAAAAAATTCTATAAATAACACTAAGCAAACTTGTTAGAATAACAAACGGCGTAAAGCGAGTTTTGCTTAGCCAAGGGTTGTGATGCAAGCCTCCTATCCACAAGTCTAGTAGATTATGATCTCTAGTTCACACAAGAGCTATGTCACTAATTTTACACTAGAGAGCAAGCTAACAACACTACTAGCAAAGCAACCACTAGAGCTACACAAGATAATCTAGTAAAAGTAAGTGCGAGAGAAATGATTGTGATTCTTATACCGACGGTGGAGTGAAGATGTTGCCAATCACCAAGATGATATACAATCAACCAATATTGACAACAACACAATATGAAGACCAATCACCGAGAGACAAGAGACACAATATTTTTGTTCACCCGGTGTTCACTTGTGCACCGATAAGCTACGTCACCGGTTGTGTCGACCAACACTTAGATGGTTTCCCGGTGTGACCCTCAAGTCACTTGCCCCTCAAGGCACGCCCCGCAAGGCACCGCAAGACACCACTCTCAAGTGAGGTAACTCAATGACACGCGTATTCCACTATAGTTGCTTTTGGTGTCCCGCCGAGGAAAGCACAAGAACCTCTCACAATCAACCAGAGGTGGCCAAGAACAATCACCTTCTCTTGCCAACGCCTCCAACAATCTCCAAGCCAGCTAGGAGTGGTACTCTCCAAGAGTAACAAGAAATCCACCGGCTAAACCACCCACAAGTGCCACTAGATGCCCTCAAGCAATGCAATGCAGTTTGGGATCACTCAATCTCACTTGTGATTTGCAATCAAGCAAGAGAGATGAGTGGGAGGAGAAGCTTTTGCTCAAAGGATGCACAAGAGTGTTAGAAATGCCAAGAGACCTCCCCAAGGGCTGGCCAACGAGTATTTATAAGCATCCCATACAAATAGAGCCGTTGCCACTCCACTGACCGTTTTTTTTCGGGACGACCGGACGCGCCGGTCGAAACTGACCGGACGCGCTTAACCGCGTCCGATCACCCTGCATCGTCCACGTGTCCACCCGAATTCAACCACGACCGCTCAAACCTCCAATGGTCACTGCGCGCCAACGGTCAAACGCTATGACCGGACGCGCTGCTCAACCAACCGGACGCGCAGATGCGCACAGCACCCGCGCGCGCGACAACATGACAGGACGCGCTCCACGCAACGACCGAACGCGACAGTGTCAGCGTCCGGTTGGAGTCCAGTAAGCTCCCTCGACGACCAGACGCGTCCGATCGACCTTGCGAACTGCAGTTCCCTCTGGGCGCCTGACCGGACGCGCCGGTCCCGCGAGTGACCGGACGCGCCGGTTGCAAACCCTAGCCCGCACGCCTGACTGCTGCGCTGTACTGACCGGACGCGTCCGGTCAAACCGTGACCGCGTCCGGTCCAGCGTCCGATTACCTCTGTGACCTCCGTTCGCCTCTGTTTCTTTTCCGACTTCCGGCGTAGTGGAAAATAGGCATTTCATTTCCCCAAAATCGCCTGAATCACAGCACGACCAACGCCACCTTTGCAAATATGCCAACACCATCAAGTGTACATCTCCATGTGCTTGTGTGTTAGCTTTTTCTCAATCATTTTCAAAGGTTTTCCAGTTAGCTCACTAGGCCCTACATGCAATGCACTTCATGAATTCACCTAGTGGCACCCGTGCGTCGAATAACCGATAAGACTTTCCCTCTTAATAGTTCGGCTATCGACCCTAAACCACTCACACCCTCTATGGTGTCTTGAGTGTAAAACAAAATGGCCCTATGGTTATACCTTTGCCTTGAGCCCATTTTGTTTCTCCAAATGATATGATCCACTTCATATCATCACATGACCATCTCGATCCATCGACCTTGACTTCACTTGCTCTTCACCGTTGCATCGGTCTATCGGCACCAAGTCTTGCTCAAGCTTCACCATCGCATGGTCCTTCGCTTCGAAGCCTCGACTTGCCCTTTACCTTCACAACCGGTCCACCGAGCCAAGCCTCATCTTGGTCTTCACCATCTTGGTCACATGAGTCAATGTCATGTCTCATATTCAATGACCACCTTTATCTAAATCATCCACTTAGATACAAAGGTTAGTCCTAGGTTTCATCAATTAGCCAAAACCAAACTAGGGACTTTCAGTTGTTAGTTTCAAATTACTTTGCTTCCGCTACTTTCCAATGCAAGTTGTAATAACTTTGTTGAGCTCCGATGTATATTGATTACTTGTGAAATGGATGTAACATGTGACTTGTTATGTTGAATCACTACGATCTTAGCTTGTATGTTGGTTGGTTTGAAACCCCCCGTGATTTCATTGGACTACCGGAGTTATATGGGCTCAAGTGCGAGAATTTGATCACTTCGGTGATTGTTTTTGTACTTGTGCTCTTATAATTTGGACGGTTCCGTTACAAATATAATCGAATTTCAACAATTCATCAAAGATTCGGTCACATTTAGAGAAATCAAAATTAAACTTCATCTCTTCACCCTGATTCTTATGAATCGGTTTGAGAGATAGACAAGTAACCATCTTATTTTCTGCTGGCCATTTAATTTTAGCAGGACAAACTTCTTTATTATCATCATCAGAACAATCAGAATGATCATTAACAACATGCACATTATGATGATTAGACTTATAAGTTTCACGAGATTCTTTAAGGCGCGATTCAGCTGAAACGACCCTTTGTAATAGTTGATTAATATTCACAAACTCATAATGTTCAAGTTTATCCCTAATACTAGGACGTAAACTAGCAAAGTATAAGTCAGTTAAATCTCTTTTAGAAATCATTAAATGAAAGCATCGGTTCTTAATTTATCTAAATCGCTTAACAAAATCAAGAACAGACTCATTACGACCTTGACGAACCGATGCAAGATGAGACAATCTAGTTTCATAGACTCCGGTATAAAAATGACTATGAAATTTTTCTTCTAGTTCAGCCTATGAACTAATAGAATAAGCTGGTAATGAAGTAAAGCATGCAAAAGCTGTGCCAGTAAGGAACAATAGAACATTGTGAACATTCATAAAATCATAAGCACCAGCTTTACCCAATTGTGCAAGAAACATGTTAATATGCTCCATGGTAGATTTACTATCATCACCACTAAATTTATTAAAATCAGGTACCTTCCACCTATCAGGTGCTTTCATAAAATCAAAGTGTGAAGGGTACGACTTACGGTAAGTAATCCTACTAGGCTTGATTTGTACACCTAAACTCTCTTCAAGTGATTTAGATAATTCCTCCCTAAACCGATTCAAAGTGTCATTAAAATCGGTAGATGGAGCAACAGATGCAGCAGGTGTATCATCAAGTATAGAGACTTGGCTTGGTGACTTCGGTGGGTTGGGGAGAATTTTTTTGCCCCACTGAAGCTCGACTTGTTGTTGGTCTTTGATCGGTTCGAATGTTTCGAGCCGAATTTTGACCATAGACAATCACTTGATTAGATGGAGCACTTCCAGCTAAACCGGTTTTACCGATTTCAATTGCCGTAGAGATCAATTTGTCTTTATTTGCTGCTGCATATAAACCTTGATTGTCATAAATATTCAAATACATGCCAAATTTAGGATTTTTAGAAGAAGAATCAACACCCGATGGATTGCCATCGGTTGTTTTCCCTTCTAACTTATCAAAACGAGCTATGATCATGTTTACAACAGTGAGAAGATTATTATCTATTACTTTCTTATGATCATCCATCATAGCAGCATAATTGGCATGTGTAGGGTAAGGATCGACAATGTCATCATACCTAGATTCAGAAGATCTTACCTCAGGTGCAGCGGGTGCAAAAGATGTAGAAGTGATCAACTCGCTGAAATTTGGCTCCCTAAATTGAGTGACTTTTTCCCGCCGATCTTTAGTGTAACTCTGAAGAAAAGCCTTTAGAACAGTGTTGAACTTGGCCTCCACTTGTTGCTTTAGTTCTTTAGGAAGCTCATCGATGTTCATGGAATGGTTGATGTTGCCCTCATGAGGGACTTGGGTTCTATCCCTAGTATCTTCAACGTTACTTCCTATGTGCTGAAGGAAAACTTGATTTTTCGCCTAGCGTTCCCTAGCGAAGTCGCCAAAAAGTATGTTGACGCTGAAGATCGCTCTAAGACAACACACCAGCGAGGGTCTTGGACGCCCAAGATATCTCACAAGACCTGCAACGCAGCAAGAGTAACTAGCCTAATCGATCTAGAGATCAATAGGACCAATGTAGAGCTCGTTCTCGGTCGAAACAGCTCCCGAACCACTCCAGGAAGGATCCATCGGAGAGAAGCACATGGAGGATCTCCTAAGACCAGCAAGGGCGCCTAGGATGCCGACAAATCTCGTGAAGAGGTTTGCCGAACAGCAGGGTAGAGGATTAAGAGAAGAAAACTAGGGTAAAATAGGAGTTTTGGTTGTTGTTTTGTCGATTAGATAGATGGAAACTCAATCAGCCATGATCCTCTCATATATATAGAGGGGGGTGGTCTTATCCTAGTAGGAAACCTCTCCAAACCTTATTTTCCAAGTTTTCCACGAGTTTGGAACAGTTTGGATCAGAATCCAGAAGGCCAGATCCGAACAAGCCTTTTTATTAGGTCTATCGGTAGTGCCGACGTCTGCTGGATCTGCTGATAGTCAGAACTACCGATATTTGCCGGAACTGCTGACAGTCAGAACTGCCGACATGAGTCAAAACTGTCGACGTGAGTCGGAACTGCCGACGTGAGTCGGAACTACCGATACTGGTGGATCTTCCCGGGGGCATAACTCCTTCATCCGGATTCCGAATTAGACGTTTCATATATGTTTTTTTTACCGTCTCAACGAGAGAAACGCAATGGTGAAGTCCGTTCTATATTTTGATAACTTCACAAAATAGACATTTTTAAGTGTCAACAATAATGCCATTACATATCAGCGTCAAAGATAATCTAGTTTAAAACAAAATACCGCAAAGGGGTCATCCTAAAAATTCGACACACTCATGTGTATAGGAGTTGCAAATAAGAAATAAAAATGCTTTGGGTAGAGCGTCCGTTTTGTCCGGACGCGCGATGGTGGGCCTCGATGCCCGCTCGAACAGCCCAACAGGCAACACTGCCATCCGCACGGATGCATCCATCTCACGTTGCTCAAGATAAAAAACTTCGCTCTCACCTTCCTCTCGAATAGCTGCTATGCCCGCATGGCCACATCCATTCTCAAACCCACTCTCCGCCCCCGCATCGCTGCGGCATGCTCCACCGCAGCTTCAACGCTGCACCGTGCCTGAGCGCGCCATCTTCCTGTCTCCTATTGCCACTCACCACTCGCCGCGAGTTCTTTGAGCCAACGTAACGTGGTCCACGACGACGGCTCCGGCGCCACGTTCTTCACCGCGTCTAGCCGCTTGCTTGCCGCCATCCTCTCTCTCCATCGCACCTGAGTACCGCTTGTTTGCTATCATAGTTCTCCACCAGGTAGGCCATGGTTGCCGACGACGTCATGTTTCTAGTGTTTCAGAAGTTATTTTCAAATGTTTTATTTGAATGTTGCGTATGTTACAATGGCTATATACGCATGTTGCAAGTATATGTTTTAAGTATTTATGTTGTTTCAAACATATGTTTCAAGTATTTCATCTGGATGTTGCAGAAGTATATTTAGATGTTGCATAACATGCATGTTGCAAGCGTATAGATGTATGTCGCAAGTGTTTTATCTGGATGTTGCAAAACTAGATCTGGATGTTGCACGCGTTTGTAATGGTTTTCAAGTGTTTTCAGGTGTTTTCCAAGTGTTTCGGACGTTTTGCAAGTGTTTCAACTATTTTTGGACATATGTTGCAAGCAATGTTTTCCTAAACGCTAAATGGTAAACAGTCGATCACCTACCGTTTAGCCATTATTCGGGTAAAACGGACCATTAAACGGGCTACATGGCCAATTAAACGGGCTAAACGGGAGATTAAACGGAAACGACATACCACCGTGTAGCGTTTACACGGTGTTTAAACGGGCTAAACGACCGTTTAGGCGAACAGTGGTTGCAAGTATTTCATCTAAATGTTACAAAAGTAGATATGGTGTCGCACATGTTGCACTGGGACCACATGTTGTAGCCGCCTACTGTAGCTACTGGGGCGTTGGAAAACGTACGGACATGAGCGGTCCCCGCCTGCAAGCGCATGGAAAGCATATAGGCACGAGCATCGAGCGGTCTTCGCGTGTTGTCGGTCGGGTGAGCGGCGTGCGCGGTCTAGGTGGTCTGGGCCCATGTAGGTGCACCAAGGTATAAGCACGGGAAACGGAGTAATGACACTAGCGTCCCGACGTCCGGGCCGCTGACAGATAAAACGAGAGCCAAAAAAAAAAAAAGAGGGAAAAAAAAGGCTGCACAACCGTTGCGTGAAGAAAGCACGGACATGTGGGCCCAAGACCATTACCGAAACCGGACCCACACGTCACCGCGTCCACGCGCTCCTCGTCTGCTCTCGACTCTCGTACACGGCGACACGCTAAAGAGAAGAGAAGAAAAGAAGCGAAGGAGAAAGGCAGGCAGACGAAGAAGACGCGGCAAACGCCCCCCCACTTTTTCTTCTTTTTACAATCCGCTCCCCCGCTCGCCCAAAAACCTCACACCCAGGTCCCCCACGTCGCCGGCGCCCGGCGATGGCGCTGCTGCCCTTCCTGCTAGGTTTCCTCATCGGCGCCCTGGCGCTGGCCGCGCTCGAGGCGGCGGCGCTCCTGCTGCTGCTCCGCCGCCTCCGCCGCAGGCAGGCTGCGCCGGAGGACGCGCCGCCAGCCGCCGACGAGCTGCCCGGGGAACGCCCCTTCCCCTACGAGAAGCAGGTGAGTGGGGACGCCGCGTTCGTCCTGTTGCTGCGCCTAGCTTAACTTAGGGCATCCACTGCCGTGGGGGTGAGAGGAGTAACTGCCTTTGCTGGAGTGGAGCTTTGAGGAGATGCGGTTTCTAGGGCCCTCCCCCGCTTGGCTGCCTGCTTGATTTTCGAGCGAGCGGAAGCTCACTCCAGGAGCTTTCCTCATGTGATGTGATGGTGCCTGTATTATGTAGGCCGCACCGCTTGTAGCTGTACCTCACTAGCTTCCTTGCGTTGCTGCTTGATGTGTGCATCCATGTCGATTAATTCAACCCCCAATTGCTTGATGTTCGTTTCCAAAAAAAAATAGTTTGGGAGTCTGTCTCTCAATCGTAAGTTTTAGTTGCTGCAAAGTACTAAAACCAGTGCTGCTGCTTTCTTAATTCTTACTGCAAATTGATTCCAAAGCCCTCTTGTCTGTACCATTTGTTTGTTCTGCCACTGAAAGATGTAATCCCAACTCCTGTCTGTCACATTTATCGATTTACTATAGATTGCCCTTTCTTAGCTGTATTTTGTTTTAAACTAGATAGATTACCTTTGACACTGACAGGTAGTGTTATATGTTTTCAGGGTTCTCTGTGGATACTGGAGCCAGAAAAAATGCCAAAAGTTAATGAACGCTTATCGGTTGGAGGTCCCAAAGAGACAAAAGACAAGAAGAATATTGTGGAGGTTTTCCCTGCAAAGAAGATGGCTAAAATCAAGGGACATTCCCTTTGTTTGTCTGGTCCTGATGGCTCCCAAGCAACCATTGAACTTTTGAACTGCACGGTCCTTGCAGTTTCTGCGTCAAGTATGCCCTCACGTAAATGGTTAGTGCTAGCAAACTAAATACCATTTGTCAGTTACTCATCAACCAATGCTTGTCACGTAAACATGACAAGTTTGTTGAATTTGACTGTGCGTTCTTAGTTATCACTTATCAGGTATAATCTTTAAGTATATTATTAAATAATATGGACATTGGAAGCTTTGCCTTAGGGTTATGTTTATGTTGCAATCAGCTAAATTTAAGTCCATTTTATTTCTTGAAAGAACTTCGTATACAAATGAAATTCATCGTACAACTACAATGTAGTTAAGAGTGATTGTCAATCAACTTTCTTTGCCTATAAGGTCCTTTAGGATTGCTTGTGACCATTGACTTATATTACTTCACTCTTGATGTAACTTTACTTCTGTTGCTAACTGTCAGGGCTAAGAGGTACCCAATAAAATTAGAAAGCAAGGACAATGAGATTTATAATGGAAGCAAGGTCTGCTATCTTTATACAGACACTTCCTGGGAGAAGGAATCATGGTGTAAATCACTCCGTATTGCAGCTACTGCTGACAAGGAAAAATTAAATTGGCATGTCAAGCTGAGCGAAAAGTTCCTCAATTACATATCATCGTTAAATTCTGAATACCCATGTTTCCTAAAGCCTCCAATGCTCTCTGGTGAGGACCATGAGGTTATGGACAGGGCATCAAAGACTGATGGATCTTCAAAAGTCCGTCTTTTCCTCAAGAAGTTGGCAAAGAAGGCATCTACGAAGGCTCCCTTAGAGGGCAAAACAAGTTCGGGGTCATCAGTGCAAGGTGAAAAAAAGATACTCGATAAATTGCGCAGCTATCAGGGTGCACCATTCATTGAAGCATTAATAGGTCCACAAGAGGACAAGCTTGGTAGCAGTTCATCGCAAGATACTGTAAAAGCCACTGCCCCACCTGCTGCATTGAGTCAAACTGGACAGCTTTCAACTTCGCTTGAGGTGAATGCAGATGATCGCGTTGCTGATGAAGGTACACTTTGTTGGAACCTCCTGTCATCACGGTTGTTTTTCGATGCTAAAATGAGTGATGAGATAAACAAGGCCATCAAAGCACGCATTCAGGTTTGATATACTGCTCACTTTTAATACACTTGTATCAATATCTTTTATTAATTGACCTTTTGTTTGGTCAGAGGACTCTGTCAAATATGAGGACCCCCTCTTATGTGGGTGAAATTACACTTACGAACTTTAGCCTTGGAGAACTTCCACCTTATGTGCATGCGATGAGAGTCCTTCCGCTGGATCTTAATGAATTATGGGCCTTTGAAGTTGACTTTGAGTATTCGAGTGGGATACTGCTGCACATTGAAACAAGGCTTGAGGTTCAGGAACCGGAGTTGCAAAAGGACATCATGAAAAGTAATTTTGGAGCAGATGCTAATGGAGAGGTTGATTCTGATCTTCTTGAGAGTATTGAACAGTATGGTAACCAATTTAAAGGCTCACATAAATCAGCTTCTTCAACTGGGGAAAGTGATGAAGCAGGTCTCTTTTAATTTCTTATGTCTTCCCTGTTTAATTTATCTACTGGAATCATGTTCTTATCCAGCAAAGTGATTCGATGGTTATTGAACAATAAAGATAGATTCATATAATTTGTTTTCTGCCAAATGTTTTTTCTTATGTATGATTGTACAGACTTAAGGTCTACATAGCTAGAATGTATGGTCCAACAGCTTTTTCAGTCCTTTGGTTGACAGTGTTTTTATATTGTTAGAGTTTATTTATCCATGTAGAGGACATTTGGTACACATTACTAGAATTCACAATTCCTTTCTTTAGTTTGACAAAGTACTAAGTTGAAAAAAATAAAGGAAAAAGGTAAAAACTTGTATGCATCAAACTTTGGTTTGGATCATGAATGTGATAGTACAATGTTTGTGTAACAGATGCATCAAGTGAGTCAAAGAGCACTGGATGGACTTCAGCATATATATCAAGATGGAAAACTATCTTGCACTCAATAGCTGATCATGTCTCACAGGTTTGCTCCTCCCTTTGTGTCTCCATGTGTTTAGCTGCATTTTCTGCATCATGTCACCTTTGTCCTGATAGGTACCGATTCAAGTATTTAAATCTGTACAAGTAGGACTTCATTGCATAAACAAGATATATAAAAAGCAATACACTGTGTATCTTTGATTACGAGGAGAGTCAAACTTGAACCCTGACATTAATCTGTTGGAGTATGTATTAGGCCCATGTGCCTAAGGCCCATGTGGCCCATGTATGGTTACTATATAGCTACCCTTCTAGGGTTAGCCCAAATCAATAGAGTTACTTTCCCCAAACATGGTATCAGCAGCCTGACTTCTTCCCTCCCACCCGCCGCCAGCCTTCTTCTGCCGCCGCCAGCCTCCTTTGCCGCCGGTGGCCATGGCCGGCCGCCCTCCTCCCCCCTCCTTCTTACTTCACCGTGTTCCCTCCCCTCTCCTCCCCTTCCTGGGCCGATCTCCTTCGGTCTCCCTCCCCTGCTGCCGCTACTGGAGCCGCCGTCGGCCCGCCTGGGTCGGGCGCCGTGGTTCTCCCAGCCGCCGCTGGGGGCAGCGGCTCCGGTCCGCCCGTCCTCCCTACGCCGCACACCACCTGCGCGCCCCCTCCTCTACTGGGTACGGCGCTCGCAGGGGCCCTGGCGGCTGCAGGCACGCACCCTCCTGGGGCGGCCGCTCCTGTCCAGTCGGACAGCGGGGGGGATGCGGTGGTGGCCGCATCTGGGGCTACTGCCGCCCTCACCACTCTAGCGGCTCCAGTCACCACTCCGGTGGCTCCTCTCCTTCCCCTGGGCGCCGGAGATGCCGCCGCTCTTGCTGGGGCTCTCGCCGCGGCGGCCGGTTCACAGCATGGGGGCGCGGGGATCACTTCTCAAGGCGCGGCCTTCCTCTTCCCCGCTCCGTCTTCGCTGCCCGTCCTCGGAAACCGCCCCGACTCCGCACTCGCCGCCGCTCTCGTCGCTGCCCGGGCTGCCGCCGCGGAGGGGCAGGCCCGTGTGCGCGCGGCTGCACTCGTGTGGGAGCGGGAGCGCGATGCGACCGACGCCCTGGCCCGCCAGATCGCCGAGGCAGAGCAACTCTTCGCCTCTCCCGCCGACGCTGGGGCCACTTCCTCCGTCTCGTCGGGACGCCGCGCCTCCCACACCGCCGTCCTCTGGCACGACCCGGCTGACCCGCTCGTGGCTCAGCTTCACTACCAGGCCGGGGGGTCCAGAACATTCGCCTCCTCGTCCCGGTCGTCCTCGAGCTGGAATCGCCCTCCTACGCCCGCTGGCGGGACCTGGTGCTTCTCACTCTTCGCCGCTACGCCCTCGACGACCACGTCCTCGTTGACGCTTCGGTCGCCGTCCAGACCCCGTCGTGGCTTCGTCTCGACAGCATCGTCCTCTCCTGGATCCTGGGGACGATCTCTCTGGACCTCCACGACCTCGTCCGCACCTCCCCTGACGCGCGCCGGGCATGGCTCGCCCTTGAGGGCCAGTTCCTGGGCAACGCCGAGGCCCGGGCTCTGCGCCTCGACGCGAGATTCCGGACCTTCGTCCAGGGTGACCTCTCCGTCGGCGAGTTCTGCCGTCGGATGAAGGGCATAGCGGACTCCCTGGGGGACCTCGGGTGGCCCGTGGAGGATCGCATCTTGGTCCTCAACGTCCTCCGCGGGCTTAGCGACCGTTACGCCCACCTCAGGACGTGGATCACCCGTCAGAGGCCCTTCCCCACCTTCCTGGAGGTCCGTGACGATCTCGTCATGGAGCTCACGCAGGGCATCCAGCCGGGATCCACCGCTTCTCCGGGGTCCTCGGCCTCCTCGACGGCTCTGGCTGCTACTCCGCCGCGCCCGTCTGCTCCACCACGGTCGTCCGCTCCGCCGCCACAGTCTCTCCTGGGTCCCCCTCCCTCCGGGCCGAGCGGAGGCGGGGGGGGGGGGGTCGTGGCGGTCGTCGTCGCCGCGGAGGGGGTCGCGGGGGCAGCCGGGGTGGCCTCACCCAGGCTCCGGCACCGGGTGGGCCGCAGGGGGGGCACCATGGCCTTCCTTTCAGAACCCGTGGTCCGGGCGCATCTCCATGTGGCCCTACCACGCCCCCGGGATCGACACTCGTCCACCGGTGGCCATGCTCACCGGAGCTCCTCCTGCTGGTCCTCCACCCGGCGCTTTCCCTGCTACGCCGTGGACTCCACCCACCGGGACTCCACCGGGGGTCGCCGGCTGGGACCAGGCGGCCCTGGCTCGCTCGTTCAGCACCATGGGCCTGACACCTCCGGTCGGACCCGAGTGGATCGCTGATTCGGGAGCCACCTACCACACCACTCCTGACCCCGGTATACTTTCGTCGCTCCACTCCCTCTTCCTCTCTTCCTTCATCCATTATGGTCGCAAATGGTTCTTGTCTTCCAGTCACATCTGTGGGTACTGCCGGTACTCATGGCTCCTTCCGTCTTCTTGATGTTCTTGTTGCTTCTTCTATGGTTCACAACCTTCTTTCTATTCGTTGTTTTACAGCTGACAATTCTTGTTCTGTGGAATTTGACTCTTCTGGTCTTACTGTAAAGGATTTGGCTTCTCGGCGTCCTCTGCTCCGATGTGACAGCACCAGACCCCTTTACACCCTTCGCTTCCCGGCGGCTCCTTCGTCTTCTTCGCCGCCCGTTTTGTCAGCTGCCTTCGCCACCTCTAGTTCCTCTACTACTTGGCATTGGCGCCTCGGCCATCCTGGACGTGATGCCCTGATACAGCTCAGTCGTAGCTCCGGTCTTCCATGTACTCGGACTCATGATGAGCAACTGTGTCATGCGTGCCAATTGGGCCGACATGTTCGTCTTCCTTTTTCTAGTTCTACTTCCCATGCGGCCCGCATTTTTGATCTTGTACATTGCGACCTATGGACATCTCCTGTTCTAAGTATTTCTGGGTATAAGTACTATCTTGTGGTGGTTGATGATTTTCCCATTATTCGTGGACTTTTCCCCTCCGTGCGAAGTCTGATACGTTTACCACGCTCCTTCACTTCTTCACTTGGGTGTCTACACAGTTTGGCCTCACCATCAAGGCCGTCCAGTGTGACAATGGTCGCGAGTTTGATAACTCCACCTCCCGAGCATTCTTTCTCTCACGGTGTTCAGTTGCGCATGTCTTGTCCATATACCTCCTCGCAGAATGGCAAGGCTGAGCGGATGATTCGCACCACCAACGACACCGTGCGCACCCTTCTGTTTCAGACCTCTCTTCCTGCTCGCTTCTGGGCTGAGGGCCTGCACACCTCCACCTACCTCCTCAACCGTCTTCCTTCTGCTGCCTGTCCCGCTCCCACACCACACCACGCCCTCTTCGGTACCCCTCCTTGGTACGATCACCCCCGCGTGTTTGGGTGTGCGTGTTACCCCAACACCGCTGTCACTTCTTCCCACAAGCTGGACCCTCGCTCCACGCTCTGTGTCTTCCTCGGGTACTCCCCGGATCACAAGGGGTACCGGTGCTTTGATCTTACCTCCCGACGGATCCTCATCTTTCGCCATGTGGTGTTCGATGAGTCCGTTTTCCTCCAGCACCACCACCCCTCCGGTTCCTGACCCCCCCTCCCTTTTTCCCGCTGACACGGTGGTCCAGCCACCTTTTCCATGGTCTCCTGCAGGTACCGCTTCGCCGAGCTCCCTCCCGGCCTCCTGTCCAGGCTCCCCGGTGGGTCTGGACCCGTCGTCCTTTGGCGCGGCCCTGCCCTCTCCGGTAGGCGCAGACCCGGGGCCTTTGTCCCCCGCTTCTGCCCCGGGGGGGGGGGGCGTGCCGGTCGCCGTCGCCGGATCCTGCCCCGGCACCGCCGTCGAGGTTCGCCGCGCTGGTACGGGTGTACCAGCGCAGGGCGCGGCCGCCACCGCTCGCGGTCCCTTCTCCGCCGGGGACACCGACACCACCACCGCAGTCCCCGCCGACTCGTGGTGCACCGCCGGTCTACCACCCGCCACTTCTTCACCGGCACCCGCGGCATGTTCACCCGATGGTGACACGGCACGCGGCTGGCACACTGCCGCCTCGTGCCCTTGCGGCTTCGACCGACGACACGGTGGTCTCCTCGGTACCCTCTTTCGTCCGCGACGCCCTGTTGGATCCTCACTGGCGCCGTGCGATGGAAGAGGAGTACGCCGCGTTACTCGCCAACCAGACGTGGGAGTTGGTGCCCCGGCTGCCAGGCTCCAACGTCGTCATCGGCAAGTGGATCTGGACCCACAAGCGGCGGGCCGATGGCACTCTCGAGCGCTACAAGGCTCGATGGGTCCTCCAGGGCTTCACTCAGCGTCCGGGAGTCGACTATGATGAGACCTTCAGCCCGGTGGTCAAGCCGGCCACCGTCCGTACCGTGCTCTCGCTGGCCCTTGCTTGGTCATGGCCTGTCCATCAGCTGGACGTCAAGAATGCCTTCCTGCACGGCCTTCTCACCGAGACAGTATACTGCAGTCAGCCGGCGGGGTTTGTTGATTCCACCCATCCTGACATGGTCTGCCGGCTCAACAGGTCTCTCTACGGCCTCAAGCAGGCACCTCGGGCGTGGAACCACCGGTTTGCGACTTTCTTGCTGACACTGGGGTTCGTGGAGGCCAAGTCTGATACATCACTGTTCGTCTACCACCATGGGGCTGACACTGCGTACTTGCTGCTCTATGTTGATGACATTGTCCTCACCGCCTCCAGTGAGCCACTTCTCCGCCGGATCATTGCCGCTCTCCAGCAGGAGTTTGCGATGAAGGATCTGGGTGAGCTCCACCATTTCCTCGTGGTCACTGTTGAGCACCACCCTGCCGGGTTACTTCTTCATCCGCGACAGTATATTCGGGATATCCTGGAGCGGGCTGGGATGACTGACTGCAATCCCTGCTCCACTCCGGTCGATACTCAGGGCAAGCTGTCCGAGGTTGAGGGACCCCCGGTGTCTGACCCCACTGCATGCAGGAGTCTTGCCGGGGCCTTTCAGTACCTCACCTTCACCCGGCCGGACATCACCTATGCAGTTCAGCAGGTCTGGCTTCATATGCATGATCCCCGGGAGCCTCACCTCACGGCTCTCAAGCGCCTCCTCCGCTACCTCCGGGGCACGCTCGACTACGGCCTTCTCCTCCACCGGGCCTCCTCCACCGACCTCGTCGTCTACATCGACGCTGACTGGGCGGGGTGCCTGGACACTCGCCGCTCCACCTCCGGCTACGCCGTCTTCCTGGGCGGCAACCTGGTGTCCTGGTAAGCGCCAGCCGGTGGTCTCCCGGTCCAGTGCTGAGGCGGAGTACCGCGCTGTTGCTAACGGCGTGGCGGAGGCCTCCTGGCTCAGGCAGCTTCTTGCTGAGCTACACACTTCGCCCTCCCGGAGCACACTGGTCTACTGCGACAATGTCAGTGCGGTCTACCTCTCCACCAACCCCATCCAGCACCAGCGAACGAAGCATGTGGAGATCGACCTCCACTTTGTCCGTGATCGGGTGGCCATGGGCGAGGTGCGGGTCCTCCATGTTCCGACTACCTCCCAGTTCGCGGACATCTTCACCAAAGGCCTCCCGTCCTCGACCTTCGCCGAGTTTCGCTCCAGCCTCAACATCACTGGTGGCTAGTTGCGTCTGTGGGGGGGTCGCGTGTGTTCTTTCTTGTTCAGCCTAGAACTCCGTTGTGCCGATAGTTCAGACTGTGGGGGGGTGTTGGAGTATGTATTAGGCCCATGTGCCTAAGGCCCATGTGGCCCATGTATGGTTACTATACAGCTACCCTTCTAGGGTTAGCCCAAATCAATAGAGTTACTTTCCCCCAAACATAATCCCCACAACGACCGTTGTGCCATAACAAGTTCCCCCATAAATAAGGCATTTAATTTCAAAAGCTTAAATAAGGCATTTAATTTCAAAAGCTTAGCTACTATTAGTGCTATTAGAAATATTTCACATGTATGATGCATTTCCTTCTGCTGCAGGTTCCTCTTTCTCTGGCAATAAGGATCTCATCTGTTCGTGGTATCTTGCGGATACATATGAAGCCACCTCCTTCTGATCAAATTTGGTATGGATTTACGTCAATGCCTGATCTAGAATGGGATTTGGAATCTTCTGTTGGGGATAGGAAAATCACAAACAGTCATATTGCTGCACTTATTGGTAACAGATTCAAGGTATTGAATGCACCTTTTGCTCTGAGCATGTTCTTGCTTTGGTAAAGTTTTTTTGATTGTAAGACATGGTCCACTGTTCAGGCTTCGCTTCGTGATAGCTTAGTGCTTCCGAATTGTGAGAGCATCTCCATGCCATGGATGTTGGCAGAAAAGGATGACTGGGTACCTCGCAAGGATGCTCCTTTTATTTGGCTAAATCACGAGCCCACTGAGATGAGAAGCCAAGCTACAGTTACACCACCAGCTCACCCTGAGGAAGGTGGCACAAATGATGATGCTAGTAGCAAAAGGCCGATGACAAGTTTACCCAACTCATCAGGTGGGAGCGAGGAATCATTGCGAGCAGTGGCATCCATTGACGAGGCAAAACAAGAGCCTATGGCAGAAGCATCATTGCACAGCCAGTCTTCATCTGCTCCAGTTAGTGAATCTGTCCATAGCGATGGAAATGAGGAACTGAGGAAGCCACTGTTGATCGCAGAGAAACTCCAGGAAGATGCTCCAGAAAGTAGAGTTATGTCTCCCATGTCCACATCTCTGAGGGCGGTGATACCAGCAGGGGAGCAGCCGCAGGTGTCAGCATCACCCATTGGAGAGGACGCAAAGCGAAAAGGCGGGAGGCGAGCTCGGATGATGGATTTCGGGAAGAGGATGGGAGACAAGCTGGAGGAGAAGAGGCGGACTATCGAAGAGAAAGGGAGGCATATCGTGGAGAAGATGCGAGAGAATGCCAGGACCAACAGCATGGAGAGGACTAGTAGCTAGGATGTAGGAACGGCATCTTGTTTCATTGATTTGGGAAATGGTGTATAGGCTGAACTTGTATGCTTTATTTGTAGAGCGGTTGCAACATTGAGGGTTCCACGAGAGCTGATCTATGTAACGGCGGCAAATATGCATGGATGGATGAGCGATGTACTTGTAACTTTATGTTAATATCAGCTTGTGGGATACTATGAAAAGGGTTGGGAAAATGCAGGTACCAATGGATCCGTTTTGATAAGACTATGAAGTATCAGCCGGTCTGGCTATCAGCTTCATCTCGTGCAGCCTGCCTTCCACCGTGGCTGTATAGACGACGCGCCAAGGCGCTACTAGTTTGTCCGCAACTTTTCCCAAGTTCAAGAATGATGTAGCAAAAGCATGTGATCAACTGTGACACCTTGTTCACTTTATTTCCCTTTATAAAATTTCCTGATCAGCATCTCACGGATGAACGTGAACCTGGCTTCCTACCCAACTCCATATTACTCAAGTATTGATGCAACTATGTATTTCACATTTTATTAATTCGTATTCGGTGCTTTTGCTCTTTACTGTCGTGAGCCCGCCCCTTTGGGAAGTGGTGTCTAATGAACTGGCTATGTTACCTCCTTGTTCTATGAGCTCTTATTTTTATGAGATGAGTATTGAATTTACTTGATGTTTTCTCAGCAATTATCTTATTTCATGTATTGAACCTATATGAAATTTCACTTCTCTATCCATGCCTTTTTTTTGTGCCTGTTTAGTAAGAATATATAGACAATGTTGAATGGCCAGGTTACCTCTACTTAATCTGTAATCCGAATGTGGACTTCTGACATTGCCTCAAATTCTGAATTTCTTTGCAGTTACAGGATATCAACAAGAGCTTCATAGCGACAAAACTGCTTTCTAAAGACCTAAGAGATCCAGTACACAAAACAAGGAAGAGCAATAAGGTATTGTGTCTACTATTGATATTACTTTGTGTAAGCCTAAACCAAATTGGATATCGAACATCCCCTGCATTTCCAACATAGACTTCTTACTTTTCTTTCTGTATTTTGCTACACATACACAAACTTTGTTATACATATGTTTTTTTTTAATCTGGGTATCTCTTCATTACTCATCGGCTAACAAATCGTTAACAACGATCACAGATACATTTTCAGGCAAAGAGTTGGTGATCACCTCTTCACCCTCACTACATACATAACCATCGCGGCCAACTCATGAGCGGCCCTATTACACACTCAAAGGAAAGGAAATTTGAAGCCAATAAAGACTTAATTTCATCAATCAAATGACCTACAACTGACCCATCATAGGAGCTGGACTTGATAGCCTTCACCACCTCCTGGGCGTCAGTCTCAACAATGATACGACCAATGCCCAAATTCACTGCCAATTGGATCCCTTGCAGGCATGCTATGAGTTCGGCATGGAAAGGATTGAGTAGGTGATTAATTCTACCTCTTCCTGTGAGCACCAAATCGCCATCACAATCTCTGATAAGGACACCCCAGCTACCTGTCTTGGACTCGGGGAAGAAGGAAGCGTCACAGTTGAGCTTCAGCGTGTTGGCTTGGTCCATCGGGCTGGTTGACGACTCAGCCTTGCAGGAGACAAGCCGTCGGACATATTCATTTCCTTGACATACAGTTCAACGCTTCTAGCAAGAATCCGGGGACAACACCGTCTTCCCTCCTCCCTTGTATTAGTTCCTGTGCTATTATTTGTATTAGTTCACAAAACATACTCTGACAATATATAATTGTGTTGCATTATAATGAACTCAATTCTCACTTCGTGACAATTGTTAATCCATTGTTACTATCGTTCTCTGCATTTACATATTTAGGTAAGTCGACAAGCAATGACATTGAGAGCGTCAATGTTCTTAAGAGACCTTGGGAACTCATATATGTAAAGCTACAAATATAAAGGGAGAAGAATATTGGTGCCTCAAACTACATTACAACATCAAGCTTAAGAATTTGCTTTTTTCAGTTTTATATTTATTGTCCTGTCATAGTTGCTACTGAAACTTTACGAACATAAGTACGGCACATTACATTGTGGAATTCATTTACAGAATTCGAAAGCAGATAGTTCAGCTTGAGTTGCCCTCTTATGTGTATGACTAATGCTTAACCAGTATAGAGATCATGTGTTTACGTCAACTTTAATTTTCTGTTCTAAAGAAAGAAATTATTTCCAGATGTTGAATTGTGGCTATTCTTTCTACAATTAAATATTGTATGTATAATAGATAGCTCAAAGGGAGGGAATTTGAAATGGTTATATCTTCCAATATTTCTTTTGGTTATTTGTGTGCACACAAGAGCTTGCACCTCTCATGATTTCAAACAGTGACCCTTATAGGGTGGTGACTGCTACTCCAACCTTTTCCCTGAAAAAAGCAAATATAAGCTGCTCAGCTTTTATAACACCTATAAGCTGTTATAATTTTGATTTTACATTAAACTATCACATCCAATCCTAATAATCTTCAATAACAATACTTTTGTTTGTTTCCTAATTTACAGTAACACCACCACAACTGAATTAGCTTGCTCACAGGACCTGGTTATCCAATTTAGCTTGCTCACAGGACACATTTGCCGACGTTATCTCTCTTATCTATCTATTTTGATGGGCCAGTTTATATACCCATTTACATGATTATTAGGATGCTAATAAAGGGTCATGGAATACACAAGGTAATTTGTTGTGCTGCCTTCATGTATGATCACCACTGGCCACCGCAAGGATGGCACGGCATTGCCGCGCCCTCGCTTTCTAGTCATCATAAAGAAACAGACGTGTCTGAAACAACACATACATCCGTATTTTTCTATTCTCCTAGCCTTGCTGTTCAAATTCACTGCTATCACGACAATAAAACTCATGACAATTTATTTATTTACATACAAGAGCACATCGAGATACAGCAGTCTTGAGTCAGTCCTTGCTCAAATTTCTCGGTCAGCCTTGCATCACCACAGCATGTCACCTGTCAATTATCATATCTTGAAGTGCTTGTATCCATAATCTGAGCTCGTCATGCCCTCTTCCCAGTCACCCATTTTCTTGCCTCCAAAAACCACTTGTTTGATACCCAAGTGCCTGCAGGTTCAGTCAAGGCAACAAAGCTGAGTTATAAGGTGCAATGTTTCCAAATCTGAAAAATAATATACAGCATTTCATTATGCATGCGGCCCGCTCTGAAGTGATGTGTGGTCATGTACTGTGCTATGTATATTCAGATTTTAAAGCTAGCGCTCAAGGAATACAAAGCACTTCAATAGACAAGAGCGTAAACATGACTAGTTTAGTTAACACTTAGGAGTATATACCCTCCTGGAGGGGTTAAAGGCCTCTCCGACTCTTTCTAGGTTAATCTTCACAAATCGAGTTTAGCTACATACATATATCAGGTTTCAGGAGCCGATTGATCTCCATATTTGGGGTGATAATGAGACGATCAGTAATAAAGCCACCACCAACCAAAGATTGCAACTATATTTTACATGATCAGTAAAAGATGTCTTACTCTGAGCTCAACTGTGTTAAGCAGTTTAGTAATACATCCAAGCCAAGGTAATCTGAGGTTCCAAGGTCCACCCTGAAAGGGAAAAAAAGTGAGGGGAATTGCAGAATTTGCACACATACTTTTATAAGTGCCCAAACTGATATTCCAATGCTCACCAAACCCTGGCCCAATTATCTTGGAACTCGACATCACTGATATCATGGAAAGATGATGGCATTACTGAGGAAGCTTCTTCAGAATCATATGAAGGGTCATAGTCCATCATTGAGTTGGCCAGCTGAAATTGGAATTGACAACATTACATGTTTCCGAAAGAGCTCTCATGTTAAGTAGCCAACAAAGAAAATAAAAAGATAAATTTGAATGAACCCAACCTGCAAATTTGAAGAATTATAAGCTCCTAGCCTTCCCATGACATACCAAGCCTGAATTACCTGTGAAGAATAGTTTATGTCAAGACAGTATGTTGTTTTCTGAATAAGGAGAATCCAATGAAATTGTATAATGCCACTTTACACCGCCAAGCAGGTCAACATCTCGATCTGTTGGTTCTCCAAAGAGCTCAAACCAAATGAATGAATTCAACGGGTTGAAGCTGCAATAATAAAAGAAAAAATGTCAGTCAAGGTTAACTTGCTAAAGCTCTTATTTTAGGAAAACAAGGATTTCATCAACCCCCAGCTTCTACAGAAGGTGGGATCTAAGGTCTATTACATTTGAAAGTGGAATAGACAAGAAAAAAACATGAATGCTCAGATATTAATACAGCTCATTTGTACTTGAAGAATCAAACATACAAAGAGCAAGGGAAGGAATGGTGTGGCAGCAAGGATCAAATCTACTGCCTGTGTAATGTGAGTGCCATTAACCCAGGCACCTAGTTATTGAGTGTTGATTCGTCTTCATGTGCTAGAGTGGCCCATTTCAGATTTAAATCTTTCAATGAGGAAGAAAACCGATTAATACAAAAGTTTTAGCATGTAAACACAAGTTGGTTGAAGATGTAAATTGAGGAGATGATCATCTATTTATCTAGCCCGTTAAAATTATACAGGATAAAAAAAATTAGGTCAAAGGAGTGCAAATATTTCTTTTGCAGAGACATGAGCCATTTCATTAGAAGCAGCTGTGTTTAGCAGCTCAGGTAGTCCAATTGAGTTGAAAATAACACAGCATCATGGGTGCTGTAACCAGCTCAGGTACTCCAGTTAAGTTGAAACTATCACAGTATCCTGTGTGCTGTAGGAATCATTAGCACACTCCACCTCTGATCCTTTTGACGTGGCAAACAGAGAAATACAAACGTGACTACAGCAGGTAAGAGAATCTCACTCTCGGAAGCTGACTTTAAAAGCAACAATGGAGCCTGTCTTGGATTTGTTGAACTGAGCCCTACCTTTCTTGCGCACCCTTTCTTGGATCTGTGAATCGCGTACACAAGATGTGGCAACAACAAATCCTCTCAGTAAAACACCGAAACATGAAGAGCAAAAGAGCAGTGAACGCAGCAGCAGCACTCACCCTTTGCTTCATGAGCTCCGGGTTGCCAATGCTATCACCGAGAATGGCGCGCAGCTCCTCATCATCCCTGCAGGCGTTCTCCAGAACCCTGCATTACCATATCACGGCATTAAGAAACAGCAGACGAGGACATCCAGCCAATTATAGCGAGAGAGAGAGAGGACAAGGAGGCACAAGCTGCGTACTTGGCCCATCCGGGGTATGTGTGCTCCCGGTCGTACTCGCGGCGGCGGCGCTCCTCCCGCACCTTGACCAGCCGCCGCTCCCTCGCCGTCGTCCCTGACGCCGCCGCGTTCTCCGCCGCACCGCCTCTCCCCGCGGATGCGCGTATGTGGACGCGAGGAAGAGGATGAGGAGGAGGCGGTGGCGGCGAGAACGCCGGGAAGGGAGAGAGCAGGAGGGTTTTAGCAGGCGGGAGTAGTCGTGACATCGCCGTGAAATTTCACAGCTCGAGTGTCGTTCCCTCGAGAAGAAGAGGACGAGACGAAGAAAAGCAAGACATGCGACAGAGGAGCTAGCTTATCTTCTTCCTCATAGGCCTTGGCCCTTGGGCCGGCCCAGCAGTATTGGCCAAAACACATAGTACAATCGGACAGGTCACTTCTTTTGAACTGAGGCCTCGTTTAGTTCAGTGAATTGGGGAGAAAAATACTGTATTAGAATTCCTGTAGCATTTCGTTTGTATTTGGTAAAAATTATTCAAATTTTGACTAACTAGGCTTAAAATGTTCGTCTCGCAAAGTACAACAAAACTGTGCAATTAGTTTTTGATTTCATCAACATTTAGTACTCCATACTTTTGCCGACATTTTGATGTGATGGGGAATCTTCTTTTTGCATAGTGGAATTTGGGGGAGAATTGGAGGAACTAAACAAGGGGTGAAGATTTCTGTCTACGGCTAATCTAGCGCTAGACGTCTGACCCACCACGCGTGTCCGGACGCCCCTCAAAAGCGCTCAACCCCTCGTATCCGCTTCCGTCCCTGACCCGCGCGCACGCCCCCAGGGCGCCCCCCCCCCCCAGTTCGGATGCCCCCAGCGTGCCCCCGGCCTAGTCCGCACGCCCCCCAACTCGCCCCGCAGCCCACGGCATCCGCCCCACGCGCGCGACGAGCACGCCCCAGCACCCCTTGGCCGTAGCACCCGCGTCTGCCGGCCCCAGCACCTCTGTCCGCTAGGCCCCCGGCGAGCCACGCACACCGTCTGCCTAGCTCGCCCCTCCCCGGCCGAACAACATAAAAAGCTCAAATAGAACACTGCTGCAACATTAGCTTGAAGGAGCTGAAACATTTGGAACATATTATTGTAACATTAGTATGAAGCATATGAAACAACGATCGAATAAAAACACTTGCAACAACATGAAACAACTGTTGCAACATAAGACTGAAACAATCGAAACATTTAGAACATATTATTGCAACATTTGTGCGAAGCATATAAAACATCCAGATCAGAAACGATAGTAACATCGTCTAGAAACAGGTGAAACATTTTAAACAGAGTGCTTGCAATAATCCTTTGAAACACTTGCAACATATCAACAAAAGTGCAACATCACCTAATTTACTTTTGCAACATCCAATTCAACTGCGACATACCTCTGAACCTTCTGAAACAATTGAAAGATACAATTTGCAACGTAGGATGGGAAGAGAGAGATCCTAGTGCAGGGAGCGCTATGGCCCCTGGGTCTGCGGGCATTGGGGGGCGGCGTTGGGGTGGAAAGGAAGGACGCCAGGGTGGGAGAAGGAGCCGCCGGGCTCAAGGAACATAGGAGAGGGGGAGGCTGCGCTGGTCGCCCGTGCCGAAGCAGGGCCACGCGCCCGCGCCGGATCTACGCCTGTGCCGGGGTCGCGCCCGTCCCCGCACTGGAGTTGAGGCTGGGGGTGGCCGGCCGGAGAAGAGGAAGGGGGTGGCCGCGAGGAAGGGGGTCGCCGGGGACTCGCGCCCAGGACGTCGTTGCACCGGAGCATAAGGGAGAGGGAGGCAGCGAGGCGCGCGCTCTCGTGCAACGTGCATGGGGGTGGGGCGCGGTTCGGCAGAGGAGCGTCACTGCGTGGTGCAGCGATGCCGTGGTGGGGGAAGGAGGCGGGAGGAACGAGCAGATGCGGGAAATGAGCGGCGTCCGAATGCCTGATACGTATCATTATCGTTCTGTCAATCAAGCACAATTAGCAAAACAGCTTCGGTACCAGAAAGCTAAGCTCCATGGGGCAATTCACAACGCAACTGATTTTTTTTTTGGAACCGGAGTGATTCCATCATGGAACCAAGCCAGCTAAATCGCTGGACTCCGCAACCAATGCACACGCAGGCACACCTGCCACTGCCGTTACAAAGTCTGAATCAAAAGGGCAGCTATTCCCTAGTACTGCTAGAGCATGAACTACCTGATTACATTCTCTTGGAATTTTGAGTTACACCAGCATCAGCAAAGCCATCGTGTAATAACTCTTTGAGTTCATAGATGAGACCTCCCAAAATGGCCAGGCGGTAGTCTGAACTTGATAGAGCCAATTTCACCTGCAAGGCGTCTCTCCAGACAAATACGTGCAATTCCCAACTGTACAGCTGCTCTTACACCTTTGATACAGGCAATCACTTCTGCGTGCATCGGATCAAAGATATGCTCCAGGCTCCCTGCACACCCGTTTGAATCGCACTGCCTTCCTCATCGCGAATAACATAGTCCCAGCTTCCCTTGCTGCATCTTCGATCAAAACCTCCATCTACATTAATCTTTAGAGTTCCTGGTACTGGCCGCTGCCACTTCTGCTTCCTCCGCCCTAGATGTTCCATGTATTCTCTGTAATTCATCAGCTTGTCTAGCTGTTATGGCAGCAACTTCCCATCCTACTCTTTTCCTTTCCCCTTCTCTGATTCTATTTCTTTCACGCCACCAATTATTCAGAAGAAACAAGACTTTTAATTGCTGTTCACTGTCAAGTCTTAGTATATGTTCAGCTACTTCCTTTGCTGACCCATATGATGCCAAACGCTCCCAGGTCTCATTTAAGTTCATTTCACACCATACCTGTTTTACATACTTGCACTTGAAAAAGGGATGGCCTCCATCTTCATCTAGCCTTCTGCACACAAAACAGCATGTATCCACATCCATTCCCCTTCTCTTGAGGTTACAGAATAAGGCCAAAGAATTATGAGCCTTTCTCCATAGGAAGTTGTTATGGACGTTGTTGGGATCGAGAGGGGAGAGCCGAGGGGAGCGGCGGCGGAGCTACAGTACCCGCGCGCTACAGTGCGCGGGTACTGTTCACGCCGGCGAGAGGCAGAGGACCGGCGGCTAGGGCCGTGAGGGGCGTTGGGAACGCCGGCCGCGGGGCTTCGCCCACGGCCGGCAAGAGAAAAGGTTTTTCCTTCTAATCTCTTGCTTGATTAGATTGATACATCTCTCCATATATAGAGAAGAGGTCTTACTTGACTCCTAAGCAAGCGACTAATTAACCCTAACGGGCTAAGGCCCAATAGGCCCTTGACTCTTCTAACACTACACCCCACCTAGACATGCAGCTCGTCCTCGAGCTGCAACCTAACTCGACTCTGCTAGACACAAACCTAACACCTAAAAACAAGCCTTTTACATCTCAGCTTATTTTATTGACCTTAAATAGACTACGACTCTTTATTTTTTACTCCCGAAGATACGGCGGACACCCTCCGCTTGATGAACCTATACGTGTGTAGCCACCTGGATCCCATGGAGCCTGCCGTGCTCGGAGACCGCGCACAGCAGCCTGCAGCCGCACCACAGCCGACACTTGGTGAATAAGCATCGGCTGCGCTGCGATGTCCTTTCGCTGCTTGATCTGCTGTGCGGTGTCTGCCTTCGCGCGGCGAAGCACCGCTTGGAGGAACTGCGACGGGGTACGGGGCTGAATCAGCTGCAGATCGCACAGCCGCCGCACTCGTCGGCGCGCCAGGAGGCCACGCGCCGCCGCCTGCAGCCGCACCGCCGCCGACACCTGGCGCGCAAACGCCGCCTGACGGCTCTCCATGACGGCCAACCATGCGTTGATGTCGGCCATCGCCTTGGCGAGTTGATCCCACAGCGGCTCATCGAAAACTGGCATCTCCGATACCAGATTGTTATGGACGTTGTTGGGATTGAGAGGGGAGAGCCGAGGGGAGCGGCGGCGGAGCTACAGTACCCGCGCGCTACAGTGTCGCGGGTACTGTTCACGCCGGCGAGAGGCAGAGGACCGGCGGCTAGGGCTGTGAGGGGCGTTGGGAACGCCGGCCGCGGGGCTTCGCCCACGGCCGACAAGAGAGAAGGTTTTTCCTTCTAATCTCTTACTTGATTAGATTGATACATCTCCTCTCCTTATATAGAGAAGAGGTCTTACTTGACCCCTAAGCAAGCGACTAATTAACCCTAACGGGCTAAGGCACAATAGGCCCTTTACTCTTCTAACACTTCAGATTGTTATGTGCTGCTAGGGTTAAGAGGAGAGAGTTGAGGAGAGCGACGGCGACGAACGCGCTACAGTACACGCGCCGCTACAGTACCGCGGGTACTGTTCACGTCGGCGAGAGAGGCCGAGGGGCAGGCGGCTAGGGCTGTGAGATGCGCTGGGAACGCCGGCCGCGGGGCTTCGCCCACGGCCGGCAAGAGAGAAGGTTTTTCCTTCTAATCTCTTGCTTGATTAGATTGATACATCTCCTCTCCTTATATAGAGAAAAGGTCTTACTTGACCCCTAAGCAAGCGACTAATTAACCCTAACGGGCTAAGGCCCAATAGACCCTTGACTCTTCTAACAGAAGTGCTTAATTCTGTTTGCACAATTTAACTTCCATATTTCCCCCACATTATTATCAGTGCTGATTTCATTGGAGCTATTAGATGCAGGCCCTCGCCAACTCGCCCTCAAGCTATCATCGCAGTGCACTTTGTAGGCAGACTTCACTTAAAAACCACGCACTTTGTAGGCAGACTTCACTTAAAAACCACCTTTTGCATCATAGTGCCAAGCCATGATATCATCCATACCTTCATGTACCGGCAGAGCTAAAATGGTGGCTGCATCTTCTTCCCAGAAGATATCTGTCACCAAGTCCTTGTCCCACTCCCCTGTTGTAGGATTGACAAGATCTGAAACAGTAGCCACCAGGTTTGGCTCCTTGGTGTCAATGGCTTTCAGGTGACAGATATCTTCAAAGCCCCTTTGGTAGCCATGGATCATCCCAAACCCTGATGTTTCCTCCATCTCCAACCCTCCAGATTACTCCTTTGTTCAAAAGATCAATACCCTTCAAAATACTCCTCCATGTGTATAACATGCCAGAAACTGGTTTGGCCTGTAAGATATCACAATAATGGAAGTACTGGTTTTAAGCACCCTAGCACAGAGGGAATTTGGTGTTTGAGCTATTCGCCATCCCTGTTTTGCTAACATAATGTTGAAAGAGTGAATATCTCTGAATCCCATACCTCCCTGCTTCTTTGACATTTTCATTTTTTTCCCAGCTCAACCAGTGCATTTTTGTTCTCTTTATCATTTTGACTCCACCAATACCCACATATCAGTGAACTGATCTGATCACATAATTCCTTTGTCAAATCAAAGCGACCCATCGCATATGTTGGAATAGCTTGTGCAACACTTTTAATCATCACCTACTTGCCCGCATTAGACAGCAGCTTCTCTTTCCATCCTTGTATTCTCTGCCATACTCTATCTTTCAAATTTCAAAAATATTGACTCTCTCACCTTTCCCATATGAACTGGAAGGACCAAATGTTTGTCATTGAAAGTTTCCCTCTGGATATTCAAGTTCTGCATTACTGCTGCTTTTTGGTGGTTTAGTATTCTTGCTGAAAGTGATTGCTGACTTCTCCCTATTTATAACTTGTCCAGACCACTCTTCATAAATATTTAGGATTCCTTGCAGCTGTGACGCATCCTCCCCGATTGAACGAACCAGCATAAGAGAATCATCGGCAAACAGCAGGTGAGAGATGTTTGGTGCTACCTGACAAATTGTGACACCACCAATTCTCCCCTCTTCTTCTACTCTCTGTAACAGGGCAGAAAATCCTTCAGCACATATGAGAAACAAATATGGAGATAGGGGATCTCCCTGTCTCAATCCTCGTTCAGGCACGATTTGATCAGTCAGCACTCCATTAACCTTTACTCGATAGGTAACTGAAGAAACACACTTCATAATTAAATTCACCCATCAGTCACCAAAACCCATATGATGCATCATGTTGTGTAGAAAAGCCCATTCAACTCTATCGTAAGCCTTAGTTTTATACTCCCTCCGTTCCAAATTATAAGTCGTTTTGACTTTTTTGGTTCATCCATTTTGCTTTGTATCTAGACATATTATTATATCTAGATGCATAGCAAAATGGATGTACCAAAAAAGTCAAAGCGACTTATAATTTGGAACGGAGGGAGTAGCAGCATACCCCTCACTCCACTGTCTTTTATTTCGCATACAATACAAAAGCTCATATGCAATGAGAGTGTTATCAGTAATCAATCTGACAGGAACAAAAGCACTCTGTGCAGGCAAAATAATGTCTGGCAGAACTAATTTTAACCTATTAGCAAGGAGCTTGGAAACAATTTTGTAGATGACATTGCATAAGCTCAGGGTTGTTTACCTTGGGGATTAGAGCAATAGTTGTATCATTCTAGCCTTCTGGAAGAGGGCCTCCATTCAGCACACCCAAGACCTCTTTCAGCATGTGTTCACCCACGATATCCCAGTAGCTTTTATAAAAAGTTGCCGGCATACCATCTGGCCCCGGCGCCTTCAGGTCCCCAAAACTATCCAAAGCCAATTTCACCTCCTCCCTTGAGAATTCCTTTATCAGATTTTCATTCATTCCAGGTGTGACACATGGAACGACAGCATCAAGGTTGCACCCTGAATGTCCTGGATCCAGTTGTATTCAAGTACCAAGTGTAGCCTCTAGATAGTCTGGCCTTGAAACAGGAGCACATCCCCCAGTCTCAGCTGTAAGCTTCATCGATTCCAGCCTTGCTTGGTGCATCAGTTTATACACACTCTTCTTGATTAGGCCTCTCTCGATAGCGCAAACCCACAGCATATTGAGGGTTTCCTTCTCATCAGCATATGAGGTACACAGGCAGTTGTAAATCTGAGGCGTTATGTACAATTGATTCTTTGCCATATCATCCAAGGTATTCGAAGCAGCAACTGGCTTTCCTTCTGTCAGATACGTGTATGCAAGTGTGGTGTATACAAGGCTGTCACCAACTAAGCCTTGGCCTTGCATCTGCTCAAATACTTTTTGTGCCTGATCAACCATCCCTTTTCTACAAAGCCTTCGAATCAGAGATCTATATACTGCTTTATCTGGTGGAAGGTCCCTTTTCATAAGTTCATCAGGGATGGCTAGCACTGCATCTGCATTGTTCTTCTTGCAGAAACCATCGACAAGCCATGAAAATATGCTATAATTGGGTGAAAAACCTGCATACAATAAAAGCAACCACAGCATCAGAAGATACAGTTATGATATGATCACGAGATAATCTGTGAGTCAGGGCCATTTAAACTATCAAATGCAGTCCTTACAATTAGCTAGTGGTACTAACTGGAACTGTAAAGATATAGGATGCAATCAAAGCACCTGCATCGACCATCTGAAAGAAGGCTTCCTTGGCTTCATCGAGCTCCTTGGCCTTGCAGAATCCATGGATGAGAGCCTTGTAAGTGAACTGATTGAGCTGCAGCCCAGACTCCATCATCTTTTTCTTGACCTTGCATGCTGAGGTCATGTCCCCTCTCTTGCAGTACGCGTTGATCAGCGTGTTGCAGGTCACATGATCAGCCTGCACCTTCCTCTCGTCCATCTCATTAAGCAACTGATGGACTTCCTTCATCTTGCCATCCTCACATAGCTTCCTGAGAATGGCATTGTAAGTCGCGACACCTGAGAGCATCCCCTCCGCCTCCATCTCGCCTCGGAGCTTGAACGCCTCCTCAATATTGCCCGCACGACAGTACCCATCAATCAGTGTAGTGTAGGTCACATTGTCTGGCGTCGCCTGTGCCGCTACCATCTCTGCAAAGAGCTGAGCCGCCTCCTTCACCCTGCCATCCTTACACAGGCCATGGATCAAGGAGTTCCATGTGACAGTGTCCGCCCGTATCCGCTCCTTGTCCATGCGGTCCCGCACACACATGGCCTCGTACCTCATCCCCTTCCTGCAGTAGAGTGCGATGACGGTGTTATAGGAGAATCGGTCCAAGGGTACGCCGGCCGCGTCCATCCTGGTGACGAGCGCCTCGGCGCGCGCGGCGTCCCCGGCCTTGAGGCACACGTGCAGCATGGCGTTGTAGACGTGCGTGCTGACGGTGAGCCCCGCCCTGGCCATTTCGTCGAACACCCTGCGCGCGGTGGCCGTCATCCGGGCCCTGGCGAGCGCGGTGAGGAGCGCGGTGCAGGCGTGGGCGTCGGGGGCGAGGCCGCGTGCGCGCATCTGGTCGAACACCCGTACGGCGTCGTGGGGGCACGCGGACTGGGCGAGGACGAGGACGAGCCAGCTGGGGACGCGGGGGTCGGCGGCGGCGAGGAGGGAGGGGAGGAGCAGCGGGGAGGAGAGCGGGTGGCGGAGGGAGAGGTCCCGGAGGAGCGCCCGCGCGGCGGGGTGGTGGCGCGGGTGCGGCGCCAGGAGGCGGAGGAGGGCGAGCGAGGCATCCAGCGGGTGCGGCGGCGGCAGCGCGCGGAAGAAGGCGAGCGCGGCGGAGGGGAGCGGGGAGAGGCGGTGGAGGACGGTGGTGAGAAGGGACGGCGCGGCGGCGAGGAGCGCGAGGTGGAGGTTGGGCCGGAAGGTGGATTTGATGACGGCGGCGCAGAGCTCTCGGGAGAGGTCGACGGCGGCGCGGGATGCCGCCATGGGTGGCCGGCAGCTCTGGCGGGAAAGCGGTTGACGTGTACTGTCATCAGCAGTAATAAGAGATCCAAGAAAATTCCCTACAAACTAGGGGGTGTTTAGATGAAAAAAAAATTTAGATTTTTGATACTGTAGCACTTTCGTTTGTATTTGGCAATTAGTGTCTAATCATGAACTAATTAGGCTCAAAAGATTCGTCTCATAATTTACAATCAAACTGTGTAATTAGTTATTTCTTTTACCTACATTAAGTGCTCCATGCATACGTCTAAAGATTGATGTGATGGAGAGTGTAAAAATTTAGAATTTGGAGGAGAAGTAAACACCCCCTAGGCCAGGTTTAGTTTCCAAATTTTTTTTTGGAAAAGTACTGTAGCATTTTCGTTTGTATTTCACAAACTTTGTCCCATCATGGATTAACTGGGCTTAAAAGATTCGTCTCAATATTTACAAACAAACTATGCAATTAATTATTTTTTTACCTATATTTAATGTTCCATATATGTGCCGGTATATGCGATGTAACGGGAAATCTTAAAAACTTTTTGTATTTTGGAGTAAACTAAACAAGGCCCTAGTTTCCTAGTACATCCTGCTTTCTCTTAGGTTTCCACAACGCCAATAACTAACTAAAATCTAGCTCGTTGATCCTGATCATATTTTGGTTGCACGACACATCCGTTTTGTCGTTAATTTAACACGAGTTTCCTCCCTGAGATGAGAGATTATTATACTTGTATACTCTGACATTGTATATAGCTTCATATATGCACTAAATACAGTTCCAGTGTGCCCTTTTGTCTTTGGTTGCAATTGTTCTCTTAGTTCAGTTTTGTGGTAGCCGTGTTGCTCTACAGACTACAGCTCCTGTGCCCACCTTCACTCCTTGGATGCTACCACCAGCAGCCCCAGTGCACCAATTAGCAGATACTGCACCAACAAACTACAACAGTCAACCAAAAACGTATACCAGTATAACAGACCCCTATTACTTCTAACAAACTCACAGTCCAACGCAAAAGAACTACTCTGATGAGCTTGCCATTTTGCCTCAAGGCGCATTGGCACTCTGACACAAGCTTACATCCTCGTAAGCAATGTAACGCTATGGTGGATAAGAGGCGACAATAAAGGTAGTCACATTTCCTTTTTTTCTAATTTAGTGACGTATCTCAATGATTGGAATTTTCTTACTACAACACTCCATTTGCTTAACCACTATGCGCCTAATAAACCAGAATGCTCATACCTTGAGGACTGGTTTCTCCGTCATGGCGATTGTAAGCCACCCAGCATAAGGCAGATAGCTGCTCAAGTGTTAAACATTAGATTACAGGGAATAGCAGTCATATGGAACAAACAATCATTAATTACCAGTCATGACTGATGAATGTAGCGTATTCCCTCAAGAGTCAAGACAAAGATAAACTCACCCAACTGCCCGTCCAATAATGTGCTGTCGCTGAAGCCAAAGCTGCCCAGGTGCATACAGCATTCGGTCATCCCCACGGTTATTGTCACCTGATGAGACAGAGCTTATCAGTACACTGGTAGTAGTAAAACACTGCAATTTGCAGTATAGCGTGTCTTTAGTCTAATCTATCCAATTCAAACGCCATATTTCTGTTCTTGATAATACTCATGGAGCAAAATAAAAGCAGCCGAAAAGAATGTGGCTACCTTTTGTGAGGATGTCAAATTCGGTTGTATCATGGCGTTCATGAACCTATGAAGGGACACAAGCAACCTCAAGCCACAATCCAAGTATAGTATATAAACATATAATCTATAGAAGGGTTGAATTAAATAGGTTACTACCTTGATCACACGATGGACAATTGGAATATCACGGCCCTGCAATATAACACATAAAGTGATAAATTGGTTATAGCAGATCATGTACAAGCACACATCACAATTAAATACATAAAAAGAAAAATGATTCCATCAAGCTTCAGAATTTCAGATACTACTAATCTATGGACAACGGCAAGAAACAAATAGGCATCCGGTAGGACTTACCTCAACATTGAAAACAATTATTTCTCCTGTGCGGACAGGTTCCTTATTCATGTGTAAAAATAGGATATCACCCTACAAAATAGTTAACTACTGGTCATTCAGGGACAGCAGCAAGATAGATGATAGCACTTAGAACTTAGAAGTGTGTAAGAGCTATGAAGTAAAAAAAATGCCACATATAATGTGGGGAAACCCAGAATTAAGTCCAACAGCAAATGGCACAAATATGGCTATGGAAATTGTATAAGTTTCTGATGAAACTAGTATATTGCTGAAAAAACAAGCAATCAAATTTTTGTATTGTGCATAAGTTGCTGAAATTCAGGTTATTAGTCACAATCTTCCCTGTGCCATGGCATGCCATAGCACCAAAAGAGAGTGAAGAAAAATAACAGGCACAATGGACATAAAAATCCCCAGCATCCATGGGGATTCTGTAAGATGTAAAATGTAAAACAAGGTAAAGGAATGCTGATTATGGTATTGCGAGAAGAAGGAATTTGAACCCTTCGAAATCCAGGCTCCATGCTTTCAGATAGAACCACCACAACCGGTGACTCGCTCCCTGTTACGACAATCAATCCTTTCCATATGATCAACGCTGATGTGAGGATCATTCCTGCAAAATCCCAAAATGGGGGTATTTGAGAGTCCTAGTAAAGTATATCAAGGTGAGAATTAAAGCCATGACTATGCATGAATACAAAGAAGAGGTGAACCCCCAATTCACTTGTCTTTTTTTTTAAGAGAAGCAGGCAAGTTAAACTGCCGGTCTGTGTATTGATAAAGAAGTAAACATGTAAATACAAAAGTAAACAAAACTGCATGCGAAACCAAAAGCCAACTTGCCCATTGCAGTAACAACAACTACTAAGAGGAGGGTCTGCAGTGTGTACTTGTGTACACTGTAGAATGATAGAAACACGATGGCAATCACTGATTCTACAAGTAGAGTTTTCCTTCCTAGTTCCTATAACAAATCAAGACTCCATCGCCGCTTGTAAATAAACTATGCATAAGAACCTGTCCTAATTATAATATATGCTGTCGCCTGTTCTTTCTCAAGGAAAAGAAGAAATCTTTTGCGTGGAACTTGCGAGCACCAGGCCCTCAATAATAACCAGAGCACTATGTGCGAAACATTCCAATAATTCCGCCCACAAAGGAAACCGGATCAATCACACGGAAATCGATTGGAGCACAGCGGAGTGAGTAGAGTATGCCTCGTCCTCAGCCTCAGGCTCACCTAGGGTGATGATTTGGGCGAGCACGGGGCGGATCCGCATCGCCCCAATCAGCTCCACCATGTTGCGCAGGGAATCCATCTGCCAAGTTCTTCTCTGGCGCCGCGCCGGCGTCTCTCCTACTGAAGCGGGGAAGAGGAGCGAGGTGTTGACTAAGTCAATATACACGGCTCGGCTCGGCTCGGATGTCGTCGTGTCTCGTGTGTCATGTGTGGGGCCGCTAGGCTGCGTCGCCTGTTTCATCGAGGGGCTTTTTTTTTTAATCATTCTTATATCTTCCTGTATTGTAATGCAAAGCCCCTACCACACTTTTATATAGAAAAAAAAAGGCGTTCGGTTGTGCTAAAGTTATCGGCTGTGGCTGCACCGTTGCACCGGGTAAGGCCGTGGCCAACTTCAGCTTGGCAAGAATGAATGCTCCATTCATAAGTAGTGGTAGCCCTCAGACCTACAGAGGTGCTTGTAGAGGCGTCGCGGCCTTGTTTGACAAAAGTTTATGGCAGCACTGCAAGGATGCGTTGTGGGCACAGAGCAACAGAACTGGTTCATGTGTTTCCAGAGGTTGAGAGGAGGAACAGAAAAAGAAGCATCTGACAAAAAGCTGAACAATGGCTTGGGTCATAAAATCGATAGTCCTCCGTTCATGTTGCTTTTAGCCGAAGCATACACTACTAGCCGTCCATATTGAGCTGCCCTAAAGTGATCTTAGGAAAATATTGTGTCATCGGCGTAGCAGCCTCCACCTTTAAAGCATGTTTGGATCCATTAGCACTAAAAATTAGCTAGCTAATAGCTGCGAATTTTTAGCAGGAGGCTGTTTAGATCCACGTGCTAATAGGTAATTGGGTAGTGAGTTTAAGGTGTATAAACTAAACCTACTAATGATTCGTTATGTTTAATATTTTCATAATACGTAACTTTTTTTCCATTTATGGAGTAGTACACTTTTGTAACCTTTCAACTTTTAACTTGAAGCCTGTTCTTTCCTTGCGTAGTAAATGGTAATTAATCACACACTCCTACGCCTTGTTTGGTTCTCCTCAAAATTCCAAGTTTTTTTACTCTCTCTCTCAATCACATCAATTTTTAGCTGCTTGCATAGAGTATTAAATGTAGATAAAAAAATAACTAATTACACAATTTAGTTGGAAATCACGAGATGAATCTTTTGAGTCTAGTTGGTCCACGATTGGATAATATTTGCCAAATAAGACGAAAGTGGTACTATTCATCGGGTTGAAATTTTTTTCAATCTAAACAAGGCCCTACACTACACTACAGGCACGGGGGCCATGTTTGTTACACCACGTGGTAGCGGCTCTGCAGGGATAACTGTTTGAGATTCAACGTCGTTGCAGAGCAGCTTGGAGTTGAAATGTTCTGCCGATGCCTCCTGGGCTCTAGTCATTTGACGCGCCTACCGTCACAGCAGCAGGGAGCCGGTATTCCTCGGGCTTCAGAGCCACCGCGAAATCCGGCAGCGCCGGCACTGCCTCGCGGATGCTGCAACAACACACGACACAGGTTCAGCCTTGTAGGCAGACCAAGACCAACAATGCAAGTAAACTGTCTTGGGAGTAAAATCAGTGTAACAGCAAGCACCTGTCGTTGCTGTAGAGGTCCTTGTTGATGCGAACTTTGCAGGACGAGTCCTTCTGGATCTTCTCATGGAGATACTTCATCGATCCACACGCAGGCGGGCTTCTGCGCAACAAACCAACGGTTTTTATTTTAGAACGCCACAGCTCAATCAACCAAAGACGAAAGACACGCAGAGGTAACTAATACAGGGATATGGATGCATGCATTGCCATTGCCTTGAAACAGGAGGTGCTGCGTGGAAGGCTTCCGCCGCATCTTTGCTCTCCTTGAGAAACTCCTCTGCAGATTGCAACGCTGCCACGGCCATCTTGTGGTATTTCTCCGTGTTGCCTTCGTCAAGGATAAGACCATGATAATAGTATGCTGCAGCCTGTACCATGTTAGTTGAGATATACAAAAGTTACCTCCTTTTGCTGTCTGGCTCGTTTTTACACATACTTACTGAAACTGCAGGCGCTAACTGCAAAGCATTTTTAGTTCTACCACCTTATACGGTTAATTTTTTCTATGGGTGTATGATTAACACTCTACACCAAACAGTGAAGGCCAGATACAGGCTTCGCTTACATAACAAAAAAAAAATAGAAACATACTTCCGAAGAGAAATTACGAAAAGCATGATGTTTAAGAAATGTAAAAAGACCGACATACTTTTGCTTCAATATACTTCCACGTCACAAAGAGCCTGTGCTTCTCGCCCCAGCTATCAGTCAGAGGTAAATCCGCCATACTTTCATGTGCCTGCGAATAAATTCAGGATGATCCTAAGGATACAAACAGATATATTGATTGATTCCTAATTTCTCAAACTACATGACAATATTAGGAAGACAGAAGGAGTGGATAACTGTTTGAAACTCGTGTTCTGCTGCTAACTAGTTTCAGGGCTCTAGGTGAACATGAGAATCTTCATTGTATTACATAGATTGGCGTGATGAACTTTAGGAGCACGACAGTTTTAGACTAAAACAGCGTTACAAGGGAGGTTCAACTTAGAACTTGCGTAAATTCAGAGCATTGCCTCCGGGTGACACTAAATATCACACCCCATTTTGCCATGCATATCTTTATTGCCGATAGTATCAGTATGCAGAACCAGCGAGGGCAGAACATCACTAAGATGTTTCAAATGCCATGCAAATCCTTGTTACTGTCAGTATTAGTATACACAACTGAACCGAGCCAACTGCAAGTGCAAACATCTGCGCAATTCTGATATGTTCGGAACATCAAACACAGGAAAACAAAAACGATGAAACGATCAATCGTACCTGTTGCCAGCACTTGACCATCTCACATGCTAACCTCCTTTTCACTGCTAGGGTAGCCTTTGGACTGTCAATTGCCAACCCAAGTTGGACATCAATTGCCTGGCAAGATGACATTTTTTTTTATGTAGACATAATTGGTTAGCTTGTGTTTCAGATGGCAAAACAGGTAAAAGGAACCATAAAACTGACATCTATGTGAGGTTATGCATGGCACGAATGAATGGCATGAATCATGATGAACTATGAAGTGGACAGTTGAGCTGATCTTCACATGAATCGTGTGATTTCAAGCAGCTATTGTCAAGAAAGATGAACTGAGAAGAAAAGGATGGCAAACAGATAGAGGGGAACACATACTTGACCCAGAGCTTGCATGCAGATCGCTTTCAGGACTCCTTCAGATAAGTCTACAGGAAGACCTTTCCTACACGAAATGGCAGTTAAGAACAATAACTCCTGCACTAACTACAAATTATGAGCCTTCTGCAAGTGGTAAGGAACTCCACCCACCTATTTTCTGGGGATATCCTAGGAAGAACATGTTGGATAGCACACTCCAAGAACCCAGATGCCTTGAGAAATATTTCAACAGAAGCACGTTTATTATCTGAAAAGTGGATGGAATCATAGAGTTTAATTACCATAATGCAATTGACAAGAACTACAGTTGCTGAAATCTGTAAATGCACCTCTGTAGCATTAAAAAGATAATTATATATTTCTGCAGCAGCGATGAATGTATTGCGTATTGCAGACCTTCAGATACTTTAGCATGGTAACCCTCAAGTGATGTCTTCGGAAGAAGCAGGGAATTTGCTTGAGATAAACGCAGCATAGCCATCATGTGCAAAACTGACAACACCTCATACCAAGAACTGGGCAATGCTGTCTCCTAGCAGCGGAAGTCAGCTAATCAGTACTCTTCAATAGAACCGTAAAACATACACTGACAGGGTCAGGGTAAGCAGACCTCTGCATCATCCTCTTGATTCATCCAGGAAAACTGTATCTTATCTTCCAAGTTACTCCCTGTTAAGCATTGAACCAAAATGAAGGCAACAACGATCGGCACAGATTTGTTTGGTCTGATTCAGAGTAAGATGGAAGAGAAAAGTATACGATACTTACCCTCTTTTACCAGTCCAAGAAGAACTGGCAAGTAATCTTCCAAAGCCTGCAGAAGATCAGTTGATGTAGATCCTCCTGCAGGGCAACATACTCGGAGAGTTAAGTATTTCTCTTTTCTCTGGCTCACTCACATTAGTAAGAAGCCATCATGCAAACTATGGACAAACCATGCTGTGTGAACGTGTGCTTCCTGGGCCTAGTCACCGACAATGCCTCATGAGCAGCCATGACCACTATTCGGCTCCTCAACGCAGCCAAACGTTCAGTCAGCTTCCTCGGGCGGCCATCGCCTAGCGACTGAGATAGCTCCAAACTCTCAGGAACACGCAATCCAGGTATAAACACAGCAACCTCACCTATGTTCCCAGGTCGTCTTCTGATTGCATCAGCATCATTTGGCTTAGAATTGAAGCACCCCATCTCCTGCAAGTTTGCAGATTTTTCTGTAAGAATTTTTGGAAAGAAACAACATATGACCCAGCATCAAGTCGTGGACCAGAAGATGAACAGTTGCTCTGCTGAAAACTGAATCAGTTAATAAAAAAGAGAAGGTTTAAGGTAACACATGTGCATGAGTTTAGGTTCAAGCATTGAATAGGTGATTCAAAAATAATTGTGTGCCTTTCAGTAGAACAATATAAAATGAAGGCTACCAATCATTGAAATATTAGCACAATGAAAGAACTTCAATCTGGCATACCCAATTACCCATAGAACACCCTAGCACATGGAGTCAAAGGGTTTTTTTTTTCTCAACGAAGATGAAATCAAAGTGCCAGTGAGGAATGGAGAAGCAGCCATAACAAAGGCATGGCACTAACAAGAAACGGAAGCAGCTTGTTGAAGAAAAAAAGAAACGGGAGCAGCAACAAATTCAAGGATGGATGAAAGGGCATACACGGTGGCACCTCTTGGAGAATCCACTTCAGCACGTAAGCTCAAGATCAGCAGTTCAAAAGAAATGGGGAAAGGTAAAAGGAAAAGAAACTGAAGAGATAAATGTGCAGTGATTTAGTCAAATAAATGCCAACCAACAGAGGGAACCAATTAAGTCTGTCACGAGCATCACATAGACATCAAGCAACCAAAGTGGCTGAGAGCTCACATGCCCCAGGAAGACACGTCAACAATCTCACAACCAGATTTTTCGCTTTATTCACCCCTCCTTTGTATGACTGAAAACTTGTGGCGTCTCCACCTCCCCAATACTAATCCTGAAGACATTACTAATTCCAACTGTAACTTTTTGTCTGTATAAGTTACCTCTCCACCTTCAGTTAGAGCAGTTTGGTTCCAGGCCACATATGCACTTCGTTCTGCAATCAGTGCACCAATGTATCACCTGTTTCTCCAAAACAAAGTTAACATAACATAAGAAAAGGATAAAACTGCTTTTTTAAAGAAGATAATGACGCGGTTCAACTGAGAAGTAAATGGAAAATACCCATTCAAAAAAAAAGAAGTAAACTGAAAATTAGAGTGTCTGGATAGGCAAATTAAAAATGGAAACAGCACACAGACTCGTCAGTCGATCATCCTAAGACACCAGAATTATTCCTCAAAAAAAAAAGACACCAGAATTGCTTATTCCAACTTTCAAAAAGACGAGAAACACCCCCAAGGCATCATACCGCTACCGATTCAAATTCCAACTGAGTTACCCAGCAGGAAGGGAAACCGCGAGAAGATCGGCATTAAGATCTGAAATCCTTTATTATTACAAAAAAAGTGAAATCAACCTTGGGTCAGATTAATAAGAATTTAACAAACATAACTCATTCGTTCTGCAGGAGAATTTGAACCACAAACAAAAGCAGGGACTAACAATAATGGTTATAATAACAGTATCTTTATTTGTTCGAATGAATCTGAGATCATTCCACCTAGATTGTTTGTAGTTTTTTTTTTCATTTACATGTGGTAGTTTATAATAGAATCCACAACGAAACCCTAGATGAGCTATTCTCCTCTCGTCTCCTAGGGTTTGCGTTTGCAGGGAAGAAACAAGAAGGTTTGGGAAGTGGCACGAGAGGAAAACTAAAAATTGCATCCTGCGTTTTTTTAACCTATAATAACCAATATAAGATAGAAACCTTGTGGCATAGTAATTTCTTCTCAACTCAACAAAAGGCATGCAAAAATAAGCAGCAGCCTTACAGAGATTCATTTGCCTGCGTAAAAAAATCAACACTTCTGACTTAACAGTCTACCAGGCAATCACCAAACTACTTTAAAATGTGTGCTAGAACATAAAAGGCTCGGTACCAACATGGTACCACTACCAGCAAAGCAGATTAAACTAATACAAGATCCCAGAAGAACAAAAAACATCTGGACTGAACTTCCCGATGCCACCTCATTCACAAGCTTCTTCCCAGTCGTCCACGTCCACATCTGGCTGCAGCTTGGTGACTGATGGCCCAGCATTCCCAGCGTTTGGTATTGCGCTGTATGAAGCATCAGTGCGTGGAGCAGCCCTCCTCCACTCGTTGCCTGGAACAGAGCTTGCAGAAGCATCTGATTCCAGAACATTCCATTGTTTGGAGTCCCCATGACTCGAGAGGTGTTGGCGCCTACCCATCCTGGTGCTGGGGCATGCCCAGCAACACCAGTCCTGTCTCCAGAGGACATGTCAGGTTCAGCAGAAGCAGGCTTCTTCCAAGGATTGCTCCTAGCAGCGAGCCCTCCATCCTTCTGCCCTCCAATCCAAACATTGCCTGAAGAAGATGCCTGAGCACTGCTTGGCATAAACATTGCAGCACCCTGGTAAGCAGACCCATAATCCAGCCGCCTCAGCACCGTTGCTGCTCTAGTTGGATCATTGAAGACAGCTATGGCATTCTTGTCATTCAGCCAGATCAATTCACATTTCCCACCAAACCTTAGGACTAGAGCGTTGACATCAGCATCCCATGGCAGCAGTGACGGAGCCAGCGGTGGGGCTAGGGGGGCTCTAGCCGCCCCTACCACTGCTGTGCCAATGGAGCCCTTGGTGCTCCCCTTCCAATTTTAGACACAAATGTATACGGTAAGGTGGGCTGAGACCTTTATTTTTATGATGTATTTTGTGAATTTCATTGTTAATCGATGTTTTCAATATAAGACTACTTCAAACAATTACATTTTTTCTATTGTGAGGGGTTATAGTAGAGCTAAGTCGTTGTAGCACTTTTGTTCAGCCCCCCCCCCCCCCCCTAAATTTTTTTCTGGCTTCGTCCCTGCATGGCAGGTCCAGCATCACGACAACCACCCTCGGATCCATGTCAACCAGTGGATCAAAAAGGATGGGCAGCTGTAACAGGTGCACCTGGTTTGGACCCCAGGATGCGAGCAGGCGGTTTCGACTTGGGTGTGACATGGATGATAACAAAATGCTTAGGCTCCCAACCAGCCACCTGAACAGAAAGTTTCCATCGGTTTGCAATTAGACTGATAGCATCTCTCTTGTCCTTCAACATGTGACAAAAGACATGCAGCTTCAGATTGTTTGAAGAGCTGCCTCTCACCTTCCCAAGTACAAGGAACTTGCACCTCTCTTCTATGGCCAGCACCCACTTCGGCTCACGCCGGAACAAGTCAGCAACCAAATCCGATGAACTTGAATTCTCACCAAAATGTAATGCATCCAAATTGGGTGTAGTGATGTCAAATGCTTCAGCAAGGACCCTCTTCTTCTCCATCTTTGCACACTCCTCATCGCAAGAAAGCTTCCTCTGCCCAAGAGGCACCCTTCTCCCATTTGATTCCACTGGCTGGAGAGGCATTGGCATCTTCTGGATGACGGAGACTTCAAACATATTATCACCCATGGAGGCTCCACCAGCACCGCAGGGAACAGTTGCAGTGATTCGTCCGCAAGAACAGGTAATAGTCACAGCGAATTCACATCTCAAACCTGGGCATTGGGACGATGGGTGGCATGGGGCAGTGCATCTATGCTTGCATTCTCTCCTTGCGGCACCACATACCTGTCCACAAGAAGCTTTGCCACCAGAGCTTGAGCTAGGATCTCCATTTGCAGGTGGCTGATCACAAGGGGGAGGATGACAGGGCCTGTTGCAAGCATGGACTCCACATTGGCGATTCTTCCCACATGGTTGGTTGCACCTGATATCCTTCGATCCGCAAGGGATGTTCCTCAGCATTACATGTCCCCTGATGCATTCTCTCATTACTGGCACCACACAAGGCGGACAGCCCCCAAAATGGCATGAATGCGAGGCTGGATGTCCGCAAGGCTGGGGAACTGAGCACTGATGCGAACAAGATGGTGTTGGTGTTCCACAAGGCAGAGGTGGTGGGAGAGAAGTTCTGCCACAGGCACAAGTGAGATCAGTGAATATAGTCTCCAAGCAGGGCGGGCAATGACCACTGTGGCAGAGTAGCTGGCACGAATGCTGCCCACATCGGAGCTTCTTGCCACATGATATCTGGCAGAGATGGGGATCCCAGTCGCCACCTTCGAGCTGTGCAAATTTTCTGGACAGTGGACAACAGAGCTCACTGCACCGATGCCTCCCACAGTTCTTCTTGCGGCCACAAGGCTTGTTGCAGCGGAACTCTTCCATTGAGACCTTATAGCACTCCACCATCTGACCTGATGAGCCACAACGGCACTTCTGCTCAACACGCACCAAGCAAGGAGGGCATTCTCCATCATGGCAGTTGACCTTGCACCTGTGCATTCCACATGGCAGCTTCTTATCGCATATCTTGTTGCAGGTAGGGATTGCGTCCAAGCAGGTTTCCCTCCTCTCCTGCAGGCTTGTCTTGCCGCAATGGCATGTACTGACCTTCCCCGGCATAAGCTCGCACTCCCCACAAGACCCTGGGTGGCACATATCCTTGCAGGCATGATTGCCACAGGCAAGTGTGCGGCCACACACCTGGCTGCAAGGAAACAGGCCGTCCTCCTCAGATAGATTCCCCTTTACCACCATGTCTCCACATAGCAATGCCTCATTCTTCTTGCCGCAGAAGCACCGCGCAGAGACGAGAACGGCACAATCCCCGCAAGAACCAGTGTGGCAAACTTTGTCGCAACGATGCCTTCTGCAGGTCAGCATCCGTTCGCAAGGGCGGCCGCAGGTGACAGGCGTGCTCCGGTCCGCACACCGCCGCACGATGATCTGCTTCCCGCAGGGGCAGGGCCGATCCGGAGCGAATGCTTTGCAGGGCGGGCACAGGCCCGGGTGGCACTGAAGGACGCAGACGTGCGGGCACCTGGTGGCGTCAGCATCCTCCCCCTTGGGAACCGGCGGTTCCGCCCTCTCGAGAGGCCTGGAGCAGGGCTCGCCGCAGGAGTGGGGCGTGAGGAAGAGGTCGTTGGGGGGATCCCTCCGGCGCCCGCAGAAGCAGGTGTAGGCGAGGTCGCGGGCGGGGGTGGCGTAGACGAACTGGCACCCCGGGCAGCGCCAGGAGGGGGAAGCGGAGGCGGGGTCTGCTGCCGGGGACGCGTCGGCGGCGGAGGCCGGGGAGCGCACCCACTTGCGGATGCAGGGGAGGTGGAATATGGAGAAGCAGCTGCCGCAGGACCAGACGGGCGCCGACCGCCGCACCATGTCGTAGCAGATCATGCACTCCACCGCGCCCCGGGCGAGCTTGTCCCTGATCTCCTGCACCAGCTGCGGCGGCGGGCCTTGGCGACGGTGCCCTGCGTCGCCGTTCTGCTCCTGAGGCGGGTCGGGGCGGCGATTGTCCCCGCTGTTGCCGTGATTGGGGCGGCGGTGGCGCGGGCGGGCCTCCGGGGCGGGCGTAGGGAGGGACAGGATCGGGGCGGCGCCGCCGGGGCCGGGGGCAGGGGCGGCGTAGCGGGGGCGCCACATGCGGGAGGCGGTGGCCACGGGTCCACCCCCGCGTCGGCGATCCGTGGAGGGCGGCATACGGTTTCGGCGGCGGGTAGTGGTGGAAGACGTGGTTGTGGGGGGATATTTCACTTTTTGCCACTTTTATCATTGCCACGAGCTCATTTGCCAGCTTTGTACGCGGTCTTAATGTTTTGCCCCTAAACTGGCCAAAAGTTTTCGTTTTTAGACATTTTCGCTGCGTGGCACACCAAGTCAGCTTGCCAGCATGGCAGGTGCATGTAAAAAGACCTTGCTGCCCCTTCCCTTATCGCTTAACCTTCTGGGCTCGTTCCCCGTATCCCCAGCCGCCCCTTCCCTTAATTTTTTGCCCCCAAGCTGAACATGACAAAAATTGTCAGCAAACATGCAGTTTGCAATAAAAGGAGCAAGGCAACACATTCATTACATGTTCTAGGCACACAGACACTAAAGTTTGCAGTCATGTAGCAGCCATTACATGTTCCAGGCACACAGACACTAAAGTTCAGTAGTTGCTAATGAGAGGAGCTGGGCAACAGAGCCATTATCCCCAACCATTACATGTTTTTTTGCCAGTACTAGCAGCACAAAATAGATTACAGAGCCATTGTTTACAGGTTTTCAAGGCTACATAGCCATTACAAAATATCCCCAGTTCAGACTTCTTGCTTATCAAACAGATTAGGCCTTGGTTGGAGTGGCCTTCTTCACCTTCGAAGCCAACTGTTTCTTCCTGGGCGTCATCTTCTTAGCAGGTGCAGGATGATCTTCACATACAACCATCTCCAGTGGTAAAGGCTCATCTAAGGGCAACCTCCTGGATCGTGGGATGCGTTGTTAGGCAATCGAACCTATGATATGGACCAGAAACATGGAGCCTGGATGAAACATACCTCTTAGCAGGTGGAATTGGAGTTGGTTGTGCTTGAGATTCAGCTTCAGCTACTGCTACTTCTTCTTCAGCTGCTGCTGCTGCTTCTTCAGCTGCTGCTGCTGCCTGGGCAGCCACGGCTGCTGCTTCCCTAGCAGCAGCTGCCCTTGTTCTTGGAGTATTTGGAGCTGGCTTGGAGGAAGAAGGTTGCTTGAATGAAGAACCTTCCTTGGGTGCATCAGTCTTGGACTTCTTTCTCCCCACTGTTGATTTAGTCTTTCTAGTCCTTTTCCTACATTTTGAGTTAGTTAGTACAAAATATTAGTAAAAATGATGTAAATTAGGATAGAGTGATACCTTTTCTTAGTGCCAGTTAGGGGACAGTTGGAGCTTCCTTTCCTGTGGCCAAGTTGACCACAGCCATCACACTTTGATTGTCTTGTGGCTTTCCCTGTCCTCTCCAAGCAAGATAGAATCCTTTTCTTCCTCTGCCTTCCAGCAGTTTTCTTTTTTGGCTTGGCAACTGGTGGCTGCAACTTGAAATCTTTCTCCACTTGAGGCCATTGATTCCTATCAGTGATATTTGGTATTACTCCTGCATATGCAGCTTTAAATTTCTCAACTGAAAAGGCCATGTCTATGTATTGTTCCATGTTTGGGTTCCTCTCTGTGGTAATGACTGCCAATGCATGCTGGCAGGGCTTCCCACTGACCTCCCATTCTCTGCAAGTGCATGTTTTCTGATCTAGGTACACCACATGTCTTCTCACTTCTTCATCTTTGTACACTGCTGACACCTCTGCTTGGTTTCTATCCACTTTTGTGACCTTCAAGTGCCCCAATCCTTTTGATGCAGCATTCATCTGATGAACCACAGCAGGAAGTATAGTTCCCTTCAGAGCTCTAGATATAGTCCTCCTCTTTGCAAATAACTTCATTGTCTGCTCCCTAATAGCATCAGCTAAGGCATATACAGGAAGATCTTTGTGCTCCTTGATCCATGCATTCCAGGATTCAGCCAAGTTGTTATTGATGTAGTCACATTTGATGTCAGGTGAGAACCTAGATCTGGCCCACAGCAAATTGTGATGCTCATTTAGCCATGGCAACACTGCAGCAGAAGCAGCCATGACCTTTCTCATGAAATACTCATGTTTGTCAGGGAGATAGGCCCTGGCAGCAGGCCACATGTACTTGGAATAAATTGCACCTCTAAATTTCTTCTTCATGTTGTCCATCAGATGCTTGAAGCACTCCCTATGTTCAGCCTGAGGAAAAACAGTCTTCACAGCAGCTTCTAGTCCTTTACAAGCATCTGTACAGACTGCTAATTTGTCCATTGGGCCTAATGCATCTCTCAATTTTTCCATGAACCATGTCCAATTTTCCTTGGTTTCTCCATCAAACAGACCAAATGCTATAGGGAACATCCAGTTATGTCCATCAATAGCATTGGCAGCAGGCATGTGCCCATTCCACTGCCCATTGAGGGCAGTGGAATCTATGCTAATGTAAGGCCTACAACCTTGTAAAAAACCATCAATGCTAGCCTTGAATGCACAGAAAAATTTGCTAAAATGAATTTGCCCATTTACTTCAACTGTACCTATCTCAACAACACTTCCAGGAGATCTAAGCTCTACCTCAGCTTTGAACCTATATAACCAGTCATAAGAATCATCCCACTTACCAAATAAAATGTCAGAAGCTCTTTGCCTTCCATACCACACAGTCTGGTAGGGTATCTGGATTTTGTAATTCTCTTCTATCTCATCTTTCACTTCCTTTGCACCCATCCCTGGTTTTCTCTTCAAGAGGGGAATAGCCCTTTCTGCAACCCATGCTTGATTTGCCATCCTACCTTCAACTCTGCTTATTGATGGACAATTATGCTCCTTGTCATTTATCTGTACCTACACAGGGTCACATATTGACTATCAGTCCAGCAAATAATAGTAAAGGGATGCTGATGCTCAAGTGTAAGTCAGAAATTACAACATACAAAAAAAATATGTACCCTGACACTGCCATCAAACTGTGTTTTAGCTCTAATCCTCCAAGGACATCCCTTGGCATTGCAGCAACCCCTGAACCTTGTCTTGTCTGATTTCTCAGTGTGCAACTCAAACTCCCCAACAATTGCATGCTGCCTAACTGCAAGTCTGAACTCAGGCATTGAGGGATAAATGGCTCCAACATCCATATCTGGATTGTCCCTATCCCAGTCAATAAGTGGCTCTGAACTAGCTTGGTCATCAACAGGGATAGCTGTTTCCTCCATTTCTTGTTGGATCTCTGGTGGGATAGATGGGATAGGAACTTCTTCTGCCGCAGCCGCAGCTGCTTCCTCTTCTACAGCTTTGAACCCATACGCCTCAAATACTGCATCTTCATCAGCCAACATAGTAGCCTCACCATCTTGATCATCACTAGGTATTATGGTTAGAGTGCTCCAATCAACAACAGGTTCTGGTGCACTGAAAGTTTCAGCTTCCGGAGACATAGCTGTATCATCAACAGCTTCTGACTGTGCTACAGATTGGGCAGTAACCCCAGATGTTGCACGACCACTAGCATTATGGCCAACTGGTGCTGACTGACCCTTTTCCCTGACCTCACATGCAAGGTACAATAGCTTAACATCCATCCTAGCCCCCAACATCTCAACAAACTGCTTGTCAGTTGTTACCTTCCACTCAGTCCCACTTTCTATGTCAACTCCCCACACAATCAGCTGCTGACTAGGCCCCCAGATAATGTTGCTAGCCATTTCCTCGACAAAGTTACTTAGATTGAACACAGACCTACTGTCAAACCAGACATCATACCTTGAATCTTCCATTTCTAGTGGCCCATACTCCAGATTGGCAGTGAACTTAGCACATTCAACAACAATTCTAAAAGCATTGCCAGGATCAATCCTAGCACATGTCGACAATGAAAACAGTTTGGAGTTAGTTGATCCAACTCCACAGCCATCACATTTAATACAATCCATACAATATCCTACTTACCAAGGAGGGCAATCTGACGACTTCATTCTGCAAGACGAACAAATCCACTACCTACGAAGCGCAGTAACGCACAAACCATGAACTTTAATGACCGTAAACAAAATCTAAACCCTAACCACATCGAACCCTAGAACCACAGAGGAGACGAGAGGGGGAAGAGAGGAGAGGAAGGTACACCTACATCCAGGAGCACCGCTGGCCTTGCTTTCGCTGAACACCACAGCTCCTTGCGCAGCGCCGCCGGATCTCCTCACGCTGCTCCTCAGCGCGAGGGGAAAGAAGAAGAATGGGGGCAGCTGGGGATATGGGGAACGAGCCCAGAAGGTTAAGGGATAAGGGAAGGGGCAGCGAGGTATTTTTACGTGCACCTGCCACGCTAGCAAGCTGACTTGGCGTGTCACGCAGCGAAAATGTCTAAAATTGGGAACTTTTGGCCAGTTCGGGGGCAAAACATTAAGACCGCGTACAAAGGTGGCAAATGAGCTCGTGGTAACGATGAGAGTGGCAAAAAGTGAAATATCCCGGTTGTGGGAGGGGAGACGCCGGGTATTTGAGGGATCCTTGGTTCGAGAAGCACACGTGGCTGACAAGTGGGCCCTCCGTTCTACTCCTTCCTCGGTTTACCTTCATGTGTTGGAATGTTTTTTCTTTTGAGAAAACAGAAAAGAATATACAAAAGATTTGATAGGAAATGCGCACGAGATTTTTTTAAAAAAAGTTAGAAATACACCACTTATTTCCCAGACAATACTAACAAAGATGCATGCAACAAAACGTATTGACCAAAGGTTTTTTTTAGTTGCTCTGTTAAATTTTTAATGGAAATGATGTGCTAAGGGCGTCGATCGTCCGGACCTTCCTGTTCGCGGGCCGCGACACCAGCCCAACGGCCTAACAGTCGTATACTCTCCAACACTCAGACGCTTCCGTTCTCCATAAAGCCTCCAACACTATGACTGCCCTCTGTCTCGCCGCCTCGGCGTTCTCCACGATATCTGAGTGCCCGCTGGTCGCATCTCCACCGCGTCCGAGCATGGCCGTCCGTCTTCCTCCATCTTCATCACGCCTCCAGCCTACTGTGGCTGCCCGCCTTCCTCCATCTCTGCCACGCCTCCTGTCTATCCGCGGCCTTTTCCAGCGCGTGGACGGCCTCCTCCACCGAAGCGGTGACAGATTGCGCCAGATCTGTCGTGGCCTTCTCCACCAGAGTAGCGAGCTCTACACCGGTGAACTCCACACGCCGACGAGCTTCCATTCCCAAGCAACAAAGAAGATGTCGCGCTGAAACGGCATGTTGTAAACATATGTTTCAGGTGTTTCAGATGTTTTAGAGATATGTTGCAATTTATTTCATATCGTTGTTGCAAAAGTGGACCACGATGTTGCAAAAGTAGATCGGGATGTTGCAAAAATTGCAATGGCTATGCACGTATGTTTCAAGTGTATGTTCCAAATGTTTCATTTGTATCAGATGTATGTTGTAAGTGTTTTCATCCGGATGTTGCAAAAGTATATTTGGATGTTGCATATACATACTTGTTGTAATTGTATGTTTTCTGATGTTTCATACGTCTGTCGAAAGCGTTTCATCTGGATGTTGTGTATGTTTGCAGTGGTTTTTAAGTGTTTTTGCAAGTATTTTAGCCGCATGTTTCAAGTGTTTTATCTATCTTTCTTTTGTATATTGCAGTTGTTGCTTCTAGATGTGTTAAAAGTAAATCAAGTGTTACACATGGGATGTGTGGGTGACGTCCAGGAGAGCGCAGGCAACATTCAGGACGATGCGGACCCCGCTGCTGGGGCGCTTGCTCGCTCACTCACTTAGCGCCCCATTCGGATCATCAGATCGGACGTCTGGTGCTAGCGAGTCCGGTCTTATTTCCCAGACAATACTAACAAAGATGCATGCTTGCATATTTATATATAATAAAACGTATTGGCCAAAGGTTTTTTTAGCTGCTCTGTTAATCTTTTAATGGAAATGATGTGCTAAGGACGTCCGACTGTCTGGACCCTCCTATTCGCGGGCCGCGACACCAGCCCAACGGCCTAACAGTCGTATCCTCTCCAACACTCGGACGCTTCCGTTCCCCATAAGGCTTCCAACACTGTGACCGCCCTCTGTCTCGTCGTCTCGGCGTTCTCCACGATATCCGAGTGCCTGCTGGCCGGCATCTCCACTGCGCCCGAGCGTTGCCGTCCATCTTCCTCCATCTCCATCACACCTCCAGCATGCTATGGCTGCTCGCCTTCCTCCATCTCTGCCACGCCTCCCGTATGCCGCGACCTTCTCCAGCATGCGGACGGCGGTCTCCACCGAAGCGGTGACAAATCACGCCAGATCTGTCGTGGCCTTCTCCACCAGAGTAGCGAGCTCTACACCGGTGAACTCCACACACCAACGAGCCCCGATTCCCAAGCAACAAGGAGATGTCGTGCTGAAAGGGCATGTTGCAAACATATGTTTCAGGTGTTTCAGATGTTTTAGAGATATGTTGTAATTTTGTTTCGTATCGGTGTAGCAAAAATAGATCGAGATGTTGCAAATGTTGCAATGGCTATGCACATATGTTTCAAGTGTATGTTCCAAATGTTTCATTTGTATCAGACGTATGTTGTAAGTGTTTTCATCCGGATGTTGTAGAAGTATATTTGGATGTTGCATATACATCCATGTTGTAAGAGTATGTTTTCTGGTGTTTCATACTTCTGTTGGCGGCGTTTCATCTAGATGTTGTATATGTTTGTAGTGGTTTTCAAGTGTTTTTGCAAGTGTTTCAGACGCATGTTTCAAGTGTTTCGTTTTTCTTTCTTTTGTATGTTACAGCTGTTGCTTCTGGATGTGTTAAAAGTAGATCGAGTGTTGCATATGGGATACGTGGCGACGTTCGGGGCAGCGCGGGCGACGTTCGGGACGATGCGGGGCCTATTGCTAGGGCGCTTGCTTGCAAGCCAGACATGCTGGGGTGCTCGCTCGCTCACTTAGCGCCCCCGTTTGGATGATCAGATCGGACATCCGAGTGCTAGCATGTCCGGTCTTTTAAAGACTAACAATAATATTTTACCATAGAGAGTGGTCTCTAGAAATTTGATTTGACCTGCAAATCAAATTTGTAGTAGTAAAAAAACTAAGGTGGTCAAGGTAATTTGGAAAAGAAAGAGTACTTGTCAATGTGTCCAAAAACTCATGTAAAAAACATTTTTGAGAGCTAAATACTTATGTAAATATTTTTTTATGAACACTTATCCCCCTGTTCGGCTGAGCTTATCAGCACGGCTTATCAGCCGTGGAACAGTATTTTTCTCTCACAGCAAATCAGCCACAGCCGGCTTATAAGAAAAAAAAAACAGCCTGCCGAACAGGACGGGGCGCGCGTGGGGGTTCGTGGGTTGTCTAACACGAACGGCCCACCCTTCACTAGCTGGCTGCAAGCTAGGTTTCTTTTGCCACCTACGCCCAATTCTCGGCCCAGATGATAATGTTTTTTTATTCCCTTTTTCTATTAAGGTTTGGTTTCAGGCAATACGGTAGCCAGTTCATTTTCATCCACGCTAGTCCCTCCGTCCCAAATTATAAGTCGTTTTGACTTTTTTGTTCATCATTTTGCTATGTATATTATTATATCTAGATGCATGCAAAATGAATGTATAAAAAAATCAAAACGACTTATAATTTGGAATAGAGAGAGCATCTAATAAAGTCACTGGTATATATGCAGTTTTACTAACACGACTTTTTAAAATAGTAAAACAAATTCTCTACCATGCCTCGCATCACACCATTAATAACAATATTACTATTGCTCCTTACAACTCTTTTTTTTATGAAGATAGCCGTTATTAATAATTAATAAATTAATTAATCAGTCAATAGAAGTGTCACGATCTTCAAGTGCTCCTTTGGTTCGAATTTATAGTTTATTTTAGTTTTCTCCTATATGGAACTCTTCAAATTTTAACCAAAATATTAGGACAATACATCGATATCTATAAATTCAAATAAACCATTTTTCATAAAATAATCTGATGAAACTAATTAAATGCCATGAGTGTTCATGTACTTTCTGAGAACAATGCTAAAAGCAAACTATATGATGTAGAAACAATGAGTACATGGTATATACTCAATACATTGAGGGACCCCTTCTAAAAGCATCTCCAAGAGTTTCTAAAAAAATAATTGGTAAATCAATGATTTGAAGTGGCCAAAAAAATAAGCTGGGAGCATGTTTGTTAAATTTCTCCAGCCGTTTTTAAAATCTGTCTCGTAAAAGATAGAAGATGACAGTGTATTAAGAATTTCGGACTATTTCCAAATCACTCCAGACACTTTATACTTTTTCCTCTCACGTACATTTCCAAAACAAGATTGGCAACTCTATTGATGGCTGATGGCCCTCTTTATTTGCCATGCTCCGGACGTATCCAGGTCTATCTCTGAATTCCTAGAGTTGTATAGGGAAAGAGGAAATGGGAATCGGGTCGTGCCGCAACTGCAACCCCAAAAAATGTCGTCTTTTCCACCGTCTCTATCTTACATGCTGCTCACTCGGCGCTGAAATGGCAACCACTGGTTTGGTCTTTGCTTGAGGTGGAACTTCCCACGGTGTCCAAGTTGCCTACAACCACCTCTCCTATCTGGGTCCGGTGGTGATCACGATCTCCACAACACAGCCACCATGCCACCGCACGTAACCAAGGATCTCGTCGCGCCGACGCCGCCGTCGCGGTCCCTGGCCGACGCGCTGGCGGCAGCGCGCCCGTTCTTGCGGGGCGAAGAGGCGGACGTTGACCCGGCGCTGCCGGGCCTCGCCGCCGTGCTGCGCGCTGCGGGCGCCGGCGAGTGCTGGCACAAGCACGGCACGTTCCTGGCGCACCTCCTGGACGTGCACCGGATCCTCCGCCTGTGGGGCGCGCCCGACGCCGTGGCGCGCTGCGGCCTCTACCACTCCGCCTACTCCAACTCCTACGTCAACCTCGCCATCTTCCAGCCCGACACCGGCCGCGCCCACGTCGCCGCCGTCGTCGGCGCGGACGCCGAGCGCCTCGTCCACCTCTTCTGCGTCGTTCCCAGGCAGCAGCTCGTCCACGACGACCTGCTCTTCCACTACACCGACCAGGACCTCGTCGACGACCTCGTCAGCTCCGAGGCGTCGCTACGGGACGCCCGGCGCGGTGTGTTCGACGACGCCCAGCCGTGGCGCCGCAAGATCCAGCGCCTCCTCCCGCCCGACGGCATCACCGTCAAGCACATCAGGTACTACTACCGTGTCAGTGGCTCAGTGCAGTGTTGTACCATCCAAACAGTTCACTCTATCTATATTGCTTCACCAACAATTGCATAGATGATAAATGGAACCCATTGATTCCAGCAACGTGCACGAGCAGCTCACAAATAATACGGAGTATTTGCAATCAAGATGTTGACATTAGCTTTAGACTTTTTTTCCCTTCTCTTCCCTTGTTGTATGTAAGCATGCTCACGGACTGGATCAGACTCACAAATATACATATCATGATGAGGTGACATATCAATTGCCCAACTAGACCCCACAATTGAGGTCTTCTTAATTATTTGATCATTTACAGTTAGTTGTTTCATAGGACCTAGTATCTAGTAATTGTTTCATAGGACCTAGTATCTAGTAATCAAACAAAATACAATACCAAAACAGACCTTAGCTAGTTTGGTTTAAAAGTAACAGAGACTACCTATCTAGTTTCTGAAACTTGTTAATAATGAGTCTCAACTCTACAAGTTTGTGGCGGTTTCAGTTTCAGGACGGCGCACCTTACTTGCATCTTTGTTCTGCAGGACCGGGGAGGATGTGGTACTATCCAGGCGCATAGCAGCAACGTTCCTCCTCATGACCATAGCAGACTTCAGCGACCAGCTCTTCGACTGGCAGGACCGCCTCTTCGATAACACCAACGGCCGCCTCGAGTTCAGTGGCAACACCTGGACCTCCCTCTGGCCTGGCACCGGCAAGCCCGGCCTCTGGGTCACCTCTAGCTCCCGCATGGGCGCACTCTACACCCTCATCATCCGCGAGGAGGAGATATACATCACGCAACGAGCACATGCCACCGGCCAACAAGGAAGCAATGGCTCTGCTGGACGAGATGAGGACATCGACCTGGTGACCCCCCCGGTGTTCAACGGCTGCACCGAAGTGCTCAACGCTGATGACCAGAAGGTGGCACGAGACCTCTACTGGGAGGCAGTATGCAGCGGTGATGACGCGTCAGACTGGCTCAAAGTGGAGGAGCTCCTTCAGCAGAGCATTGCCAAGAACCCGTTTGTAGGAGAACCACACCTGGTGCTTGCACAGGTGTACCTTAACATGGAGAGGTATGGCGATGCACAGATGCAGGCTGAGGAAGGTCTCAAGCTGTTGCTGGAGTGGGGCAGCAGCTGGGACAAGAGAATGCCATGGGAGGGGTGGGTGTCTTGGGGCAGGGCGATGCTGACCAAGGCCAGCGAGGAGGATTGGCCTCATACCTCATTCGGCATCCTCAGCCTAGGGCTTGTCAAATGATCAGGACTCGTCCCCCAAATGGCCGTTTGTGTCTTGCCGGATGGATGGATAAGTAGGCTGCAGCTGCCCATACTGATCCGACATGTCATCTTCTCAGAATATGTATAGCACCGACTGTATTTGTACGAAATAATAAACCCATGGTCAGTCAAAATGGACTATGCTAGAAAATAAGGAAACCAGTCTATTCATAGGTTCATCTTACCTAATTTAGTTCAGTGGCCGCTTGTACTTGGATATTCAGATATTAATGTGAAATAAAGCACTGGAAGTGAAACAACGTAACCCATTCCCTCGTATAGATAGACTGAAAGTGGAATATCTCCTCCTTTTCCGTTCCTGAAGGAGACTGCTAATTGCAAAGAATTTTTTGAGATTTAACTCAACAACAATTAAGCCTTTATGGCACTATTGGATCTTCACACTTGATGCAACAAATTGATAATTATCCTATAGATTTTGTATTGACGAAGATGCATCATCTACTCACAGGTCGCAACAAAATATTCAGATGTGTTATCAGCACATCAAACGTAACTTGTTTGCAGCAAACACCAATCATAAAAAATATCCAGCATATGACTAGTTTGCAACTCTTGAAGCTGTTCATGAAGTAGTCTTATCCTTTTCTTTTTTTTTCCTCGAACCACATAAGAGATATGCGTGTCATTTCATTAAGATAGAGTAGTCTTATCTATTTCTTCCAGAAAATGTAGATGTGTTAACAAAAACTGTAGACAAGCATAGACACAAAAAGGCAACATATATGAATGTCTAAACTGTAGGTTGTTTCATTTGGGCCCCTAAGCTTGATGACTACATATTAGATGTTGAAATTTGTATAAGCAGGTATGTTCAAAACCAAACCGAAATAAGTAACTATTGATGTTAGGGCTTTTTTAAATTTGCCTTCCACCGTCACCCGGCGCTGGCCACTGGGAAAGAGCACCGGTACGTAAAAGTCTAGAATTTACTTGTTCCATTTTTGTCTAAGAATAGCCGCACTGGAGCTGGGAAGACAAATATACCATACTGAAAAGTTGTCTTGGTAGATGCTCTCATAGTATTTTGACCGTGAATATTTTTTTCTCAAAAACGCAAAAACATTGCGTATCATTTGCAATAAGAAGAAAGGAGTTTTAAATTACAAGTGGCCTAAGCCAGCCTGGCTTTGCACTGAACATTACACTGGATATTTTCTTCACAAAAAGCAATTTCTGATACGAGCCCTATTCTGCAAAATTATGTTTTTAACAAGATCACACTGTCAAAGATTACACTCACTCAAACTCTTTTCTCAAGGACTTGTGGTAATATTAGCATGACAAAATATCAGTCCAAGTTTTTAAACCCCACTATATAGGCATGTAGCTAAAAATAGAAGGCAGGCCAACATAGGACATAATAAACTAAACAATTGATAAAATAATTTCTTCTACATAAATGAGCAAGTTTCTGCCCAAGGGAAATTTCACTTTTTTTTTTACAATATTTTCGGTGTTGTGGCTAAATGACCCCTCCTCTACTTCATCGTTGTGTAGTATGATTCTCAGCCTGTTGAATCTTGCAGTTGCAAACCTTACGAGCAAAATCTAATGAACTCAATGTTGCGCCAATTGATGATGGCTCATAAGAGATGTTTACAAACATTAGAATCTTGCAATCACCTACAAAAAAGTTCTGCAAAAAGATGGGTGAGTTTAGATCTCCTATAAGGCAAGAAAACGTCTCCTCCAATTGCTTCAAAAAGATCGCCTAGAGCTAACAAGCTCACATTTATGTTGTTTGTCTCAATCCTTCGCTTATCCGGGATTTCATCGGTTTTGCTAGCAGTCTCACTTTCAGCTAGATCGATTATTTGAAGGACCCCTTCAACCTTTTGGCCCAATTGCTTATTGTACCTAGAAAACATCAACTTGAACACAAAATGTGATCTGGAGGAGTCTTCATTCATTTGGGTGTTGCCCACGAATCGATGTTTCGAGGCCTCTTTAAAAAAGACAAGCTGCATCAGCTTCATTGCAAATTAATCTTTCTTTCAATTTAAAAAATACTACATTTCCTCCTCAGTCAGTATAAATATCACGGTGTTTATTGCTACTCATATCTAACAAATAAAAAAATTTCTCATTGTATATCTGAAATATGGAGGCCTTAACATCAAAAGTCCACCCATTATCTTCTCAGGTTCTTTTATATCTGAAAATTTCTTCTAAAGCCCAAGGTATGATGCCCTCCTAATGAGCACTCGGCTTACCAATCATCGTATAGGTGTTACCAGAATCGATTGGACATACAAAAAATATGGTAACCTTGTATCCATCGATAGCACTTTGCATGAGCTCAGATATGTATTTAAAAATTGTTTCGTGTGAAGCTGTATGATCAAATACCTTGTCATATGTATACAGGACATTTTTATCTTTACGCATCAACTGGATTCCACGACCAGCGTGTTCTAGTGATTTAGGGTAGTTGACCATAATTTTTGCATTACCAAATAAATGGCCGAATGTGGCAAAAACCCGCATATGTCCTTTCAAATCCATCTTTTGGTTATGTAATTTTTTCCTTAACAACTCCGCTTCGCCAAGCATTTTCTCCTTTTCGGCAAGCATTTTTCTTTTTTTCGGCAAGTTTGGCCTCCATACGTGCCAAACAACTTTTCATATCTTCCAAACGTCTCTCTTTTTCTGCATTTGACAGCTCCAGTAATTTGATTTTATCCTCAAGTGTGTTAATTATACTATTCTCATCTAATCAACTTGAGTGACTGTTGAGGGAAGGTTTTCGGAAACAGCATCTGTACCATCACATGATTCAATCTTATTATCACAACTCTTAAATAACTCTGTCACCAATCCAAAAGGCCCAGGCAATTCAACATAAAGAGGATATTGTGTGATAAAATCCTTGACTTGTTTTGTTGAATTATTATTTTTCGAGTCATTTGTCATCATAGTTAAAAGTTTCCCCTTGGTGTACATTTTTTAAGCCCTTTCCATTTGTTCACAAATTGATCAGGCCTGAAAACTTTGCCTATCCTAGTCTAATAAAGTTGCTGGTATATATGCAATTTTACTAACACGACTTTGTAAAACAGTAAAACAAATTCTCTACCGTGCTTTCCCGTGCAAGCCGGGTGAAAACCAACGACTTCTTTCGCCATTGGTTTCATCAATGGACCATCTGGCCCCTGTGGATGAAACGTTGGTTGAAGACTACTATGCTTTCCCACGCAAGCCGGGTGAAAACCAACGACTTCTTTCGCCATTGGTTTCGTCAGTCTTGCCTCTACGGGTGAAACATTGGTTAAAAGTTGTTTCTCACATAGGGGGCCAAACCTTATGGCATCCCCCAACAGTTGGGTTTCTCCAACCTTTTCTAAAATCTGGCTCGTAAAAGATAGAAGATAACTGTGTATTAGGAATTTTGAACTATTTCCAAATCACCCCAGTCACTTTTATACTTTTTTCTCTCATGTACATTTGCATTGGGAACCCATTAACTGATGATCCATACGCGTGCAATTGGATCCAATTTAGTAAGTGCGAAAAGATTGAGAGTTGAGATGGAAGTCTAAGTTGTTGGAGAAGGATTGGTTTCAATCTTGCTTATATTAGTAAAAAAACAAGATTGGCAACTCTATTGATGGCTCTCTTTATTTGCCATGCTCCAAACGTATCCTAGCCTATCTCTGAATTCCTAAAGTTGTATAGGGAAAGAGGAAATGGGAATCAGGTCGTACCACAACTGCAAACACGTGTTTGGTCGGAGGGTCCAACTGGGTTTGGGTTGGGTTGGACCCATTGTTGAGAGTGTTTGGTTTGGAGAGGTGTGGGTTGGGTTCAACCCATAGAGGGAATATTCCACTGAGATCCGGGTTGATCCGATTCCACCAAAACAAGCGGACGGGGTTCGACCTAGTTGCGTGCGGTGCATCACGCATGCGGTCGTGGTGCTACGATGGGGCGGCGCTTGCGGCCGGGCCGAGCAGCAGCGGCCGGAGCAAGCCAAGGAGCGACGGCGGGGGCAGCGCTAGCGGCCGAGTCGAGCAGCAGTGGCTGGAGCGAGCAACGAGCAGCGACGGGGACGGCGCCTGCGGCCGGGCTGAGCAGCTGCGGCGGGGCCGACGCTCGTGGCTGTGCCAAGCGGCGGCGGCGGGGCCTGTGCCCGCGGCCAGGCCAAGCAGCTGCGGTGGGGACAGCGCCCGTGGCCGGGCCAAGGAACTACGGCGGTGGCGGCGCCCACGGCTAGGTCAAGCAACGCCGCGTGCGGCCTTGGAGCTGCGGCAAGGCCAGCGCTCGCCGCTGGGCCGAGCTACGGCGGCGGCGGCCTCAACGAGCGCGTGAGCCCCACCAATAAGTGAGTAGGAGCAGCACGAGACAGAGGTAGAAGGAGTTGAGAGGCTGCCACGTGGGCCCCACCAGTAAGTGACTCATCCCACCACAAAAAAAATCTGTACAACCAAACACGGAACTGGGTTCAATCCAACCTCTTAAACCAAACACAGAACTGGGTTCGTCCCATCCAAAAATCAGGGTTAGGTTCAACCTAACCCTGGTGATCCCACGACCAAACACATGCCAAATCTGCAACTGCAACCCCCAAAAGTTTCGTCTTTTCCACCGTCTCTATCTAGCTGCTCACTCGACACTGAACTGAACTGGTCACTGCTGGTTTGTTTGAGGTGGAACTCCCCTCGGTGTCCAAGTTGCCTACAACCACCTCTCCTGTCTGCTCCTCCTCACTCCCCACTCCCCTTTTTTTTCGCGATCGGGCCATTCACCCGTTTTTCATTAAGAGGAAAATAGTTAACAGTACAACCGTGCGCGATCACGCAAGCGAGGAGCCTTCGTAATACAACGCACACCTTGCCACCTAGCTACTGGATTCACTAAAAGAAATTACATAGGAAGGTGCTTTGCGACCACAACGACAAGACAAGAGCGAGCCACTATGCTCGCTGTTTCCCACATGGGAAGAGAACCTGCATGGCTTCCCGCGTCGACGCCGACAGGGGGAGGGCGAAGACGGTCTGGAATTCCTCAAAGGAGGCTTCATCAGGTAGCTCAGTCGGCACCTCCTCAAGCCCCAGACGTTTCATCATCACCTTCCGCGCCTGAGCCTTCGGCTTCTGTTCCCTGTGCCTACTCTTGGCAGCAAGCCTAGCGCTCCTCTTGGGGACGAGCTCCGAGTCGTCTAGCTCCCCCGCCCGCGCTCTGGCCGCCCGGGTTAGCCGCAGTCGTGGAGGCGACGACAAGATAGGCGTCGTGAGCGGCTTCTTGAATGCAGCGATGAAGTCCTCGATCGACGTTGCGGCCTTCGCGTCAGTCGCTCTGCCATCAGCAGCCGGAATGGCAGGGCCACCTCCGTCTGCACCTACCTGGATGGCGGGGAAGTCGACCTGGGCCGGGGGTGGGGACCCCCCAGCCTGCTCCGGCTCCAAGAGTGAGGGCCTAGGCGAGGTTTGGCCCGAGCCGCACTCGTCTAGGCTAAGGTGCAGGTCCACCGCCTGGGCCTCCTCCGACACGGCCTGGCAGAGACGTGCCTGACATACCTCCACCTCAACCAACATGGGATCAAAATCCCAACTCTGAACCTCGGAGCAACGGTCCACTACGAGCTCAGGCTCGGGGTGCACCGCTTGCCCGCCTCCGTGCAAAGCGACGCCAGAGTGGTCGTCCTGCTGACACTCGCGTGCAAAGGGGCCCCCGACCCAAGCAGCAACCCCGGTCGTGCCGACAGACACACAAAACCTCGAGGAAAGGTGAGCCTGGAGCTCCTCCGGCGTGATGGCAGGCTGGTCTCCACCCACGAGTGCGACGAGGACAAGGTGGAGGTCCGCACCTAACGCGGCGAGCTCCACGTTCCTCTGGACGACGAAGACCTCTACCTTGGGACGGTTATCAACGACACCCGGAGGTGGTGAAACCGCCAGGCTGCTGTTGCTGTTGTGCTGCTGCTGCAGCGACGAAGACGGTGCGGTCAGCTGGGGCGCACGAGAAGGCGACGATGTTGTGGGCGATTGACCTGTCGCGGCGCGACATTCCAGCGACAAGCTGGGTCGCCTCGGACCATCGGGGCGACGGTCCCCGGAGCGACACGCCACCGAGGCTGAAGGCTTGCCCACCGACAAAGAGCCTCGCTTGCATGCCGGCGAACGACCACGCTTGCAGGCCCTGGCCCGATGGCCGGTATCCCGGCAGCGTAGGCAGCGGGACGCGGAGCGACACTGAGCGGAGATGTGGTCGGGCGCGAGGCAGTTGAAGCAGAGACCCACAAGCTCCGGCGGGACGGGGCGATGGCGTTTGGGTGTCGTACGCCCCGGACCGCGTCGTTGACGACGACTCGCGACCCTCTGGAATCCATCAGCGTCAACATTGGGCCCTCGACGGGGTTGCCGAGCCATGTCAGACACGGGCGCCCCACGCCGCGGGCCGAGTCGCTGGTGCACCGAAACACTCGTCGCTGGCCGCGGACCAAGGCGACGATGCGCGTGCACAAGCGCGGCACTCAATGGCTGAGTCCCACGGCCATTGGGCGCAGCGGTCCTGTGCCGATGACGCCGCTTCCCCCTTGCAGGCACCTGCCGGGTGCCCTCCACAGCGCAACGCGCCGCGACCAGAGCCCCTGCGGGCAGTGGAGGTGTGGCCCGGAGAGCCCTGCGGGCAGCGTCCAGGTACGACGTGCGCGTGGCAGATTCGTCGTCGGAGCTACCCACACCAGGGTCTTCCTCCCAACGCCGGAACTTACTCCTGCCACCTTTCCGACGGGCGGGGAAAAACGGGGGGGCATGCACGGAGAGGTTGGACGGCGAGGGCCTGCCCGAGCGTGCCACAACCTCCTCATCCTCGTTGTCATCGAGGACGTCCTCGACGATGACCAGCGTCTCGTCCACCAACCCTCCAGCCACCGCAGGCGAGGCCGCAGGCGCCAGGAAGGTCGCCAGCAGGCAGGGCTTGGGACCCGCGGCGCGGGCGTCGCACTGGCCGCCTGCCCCACGCGAGCCGGGCTCGGGCGGAGGCGCGACAGAGGCCTCGATCACTCCGACCCCTGGGTGAGCGCCGGAGGGACACCCAACAACGGGTAGATCGAGCGACGGTGAGGGCGAATCAGGGTGCTGAAGGGGAGGGGCGGCTGGGGAAGGGGCGGATCCGGAAGGGCAGAGCTCCGGCGGCTGAAGGGGAACGCAGGGAGGCGGGACGGGGTCCATCACCGAGTCCCCACGTCGAGGAGACGTCGCGGGCACCGGTGGCAGTTGAGCCACATGGTCCCCAGCGCCGGCATCTGCACGAGGGTGAGGAGGTTCGTGCGGACGCGGGGAGCCAACACCAACCCCCACGGCCAGCCCGACGGAAGCGCCGCGCACGCCGGCGTCGATGCCCACAGCGGGCGGCGGTGTCGGCGAAACCGTGGTGACGCACGTACCCGCGCTCGGGCGAGGAGGAGGGGAGATGGAAGCGGATCCAGGTGAAGACTGGCGGTGGGGCGGGGAGGGGAAGGGCGGCTGCGCCTGGCCGGCTGCCGGCGGCGGCGGCGGTTGTGGGTGGGGAAAACGGCCCTCCTGCACAAGGATGGCGCGCGGGTGGGGAGAAGGGCAGGGGAGAACGGATCCAGGAAGGGGAGGGGGGAGGCGGGGAGGTGGAGGGCGCCGGCGCAGCCGCGTCGGTCGGCGGCGGCGGGGGCGCCGCCAGGGGCGCTAGGGTTGGGGCGGGTTGGGAGCGTCCTCCGTCCGGTGGTGATCACGATCTCCACAACACAGCCACCATGCCACCGCACGCAACCAAGGATCTCGTCGCCGCGCCTGCTACAGCAGCCACGGCGGCGGCGCCGCCGTCGCGGTCCCTGCCCGACGCGCTGGCGGCGGCGCGCCCGTTCTTGCGGGGCGAAGAGGCGGACGTTGACCCGGCGCTGCCGGGCCTCGCCGCCGTGCTGCGCGCTGCGGGCGCCGGCGAGTGCTGGCACAAGCACGGCACGTTCCTGGCGCACCTCCTGGACGTGCACCGGATCCTCCGCCTGTGGGGCGCGCCCGACGCCGTGGCGCGCTGCGGCCTCTACCACTCCGCCTACTCCAACTCCTACGTCAACCTCGCCATCTTCCAGCCCGACACCGGCCGCGCCCACGTCGCCGCCGTCGTCGGCGCGGACGCCGAGCGCCTCGTCCACCTCTTCTGCGTCGTCCCCAGGCAGCAGCTCGTCCACGACGACCTGCTCTTCCACTACTCCGACCAGGACCTCGTCGACGACCTCGCCAGCTCCGAGGCATCCCTCCGGGAAGCCCGGCGCGGGGTGTTCGACGACGCCCAGCCGTGGCGGCGCAAGATCCAGCGCCTCCTCCCGCCCGACGGCATCACGGTCAAGCACATCAGGTACTACTACCGTGTCAGTGCAGTGCTGTACCATCCAAACAGTTTACTCTATCCATATTGCTTCACCAACAATTGCATAGATGATAAATGGAATCCATTGATTCCAGCAACGAGCACGAGCAGCACACAAATAATACGGAGTATATGCAAGCAAGATGTTGACATTAGCTTTAGACTTTTCTTTCCTTCTTTTCCCTTGTTGTATGTAAGCATGCTCACGGACTGGATCAGACTCACAAATATATATATCATGATGAGGTGACGTATCAATTGCCCAACTACACCCCACAATTGAGGTCTTCTTATTGATCATTTACAGTTAGTTGTTTCATAGGACCTAGTATCTAGTAATCAAACAAAATACAATACCAAAACAGACCTTAGCTAGTTTGGTTTAAAAGTAACAGAGACTACCTATCTAGTTTCTGAAACTTGTTAATAATGAGTCTCAACTCTACAAATTTGTGGCGGTTTCAGTTTCAGGATGGCGCACCTGAATTGCATCTTTGTTCTGCAGGACGGGGGAGGATGTGGCACTATCCAGGCGCATAGCAGCAACGTTCCTCCTCATGACCATAGCAGACTTCAGCGACCAGCTCTTCGACTGGCAGGACCGCCTCTTCGATAACACCAACGGCCGCCTCGAGTTCAGTGGCAACACCTGGACCTCCCTCTGGCCTGGCACCGGCAAGCCCGGCCTCTGGGTCACCTCTAGCTCCCGCATGGGCGCACTCTACACCCTCATCATCCGCGAGGAGGAGATATACATCACGCAACGAGCACATGCCACCGGCCAACAAGGAAGCAATGGCTCTGCTGGACGAGATGAGGACATCGACCTGGTGACCCCCCCGGTGTTCAACGGCTGCACCGAAGTGCTCAACGCTGATGACCAGAAGGTGGCACGAGACCTCTACTGGGAGGCAGTATGCAGCGGTGATGACGCGTCAGACTGGCTCAAAGTGGAGGAGCTCCTTCAGCAGAGCATTGCCAAGAACCCGTTTGTAGGAGAACCACACCTGGTGCTTGCACAGGTGTACCTTAACATGGAGAGGTACGGCGATGCGCAGATGCAGGCAGAGGAAGGTCTCAAGCTGTTGCTGGAGTGGGGCAGCAGCTGGGACAAGAGAATGCCATGGGAGGGGTGGGTGTCTTGGGGCAGGGCGATGCTGACCAAGGCCAGCGAGAAGGATTGGCCTCATACCTCATTCGGCATGATCAACCTAGGGCTTGTCAAATGATCAGGACTCGTCCCCCAAATGGCCGTTTGTGTCTTGCCGGATGGATGGGTATGTAGGCTGCAGCTGCCCATACTGATCCGACATGTCATCTTCTCAGAATATGTATAGCACCGACTGTATTTGTACGAAATAATAAACCCATGGTCAGTCAAAATGGACTATGCTAGAAAATAAGGAAACGAGTCTATTCATAGGTTCATCTTACCTAATTTAGTTCAGTGGCCGCTTGTACTTGGATATTCAGATATTAATGTGAAATAAAGCACTGGAAGTGAAACAACATAACCCATTCCCTCGTATAGATAGACTGAAAGTGGAATATCTCCTCCTACACCAATCATAAAAAATATCCAGCATATGACTAGTTTGCAACTCTTGAAGCTGTTCATGAAGTAGTCTTATCCATTTCTTTTTTTTTTCCTCGAACTACATAGGAGATCTGCGTGTCATTTCATTAAGATAGAGTAGTTTTATCTATTTCTTCCAGAAAATGTAGATGTGTTAACAAAAACTGTAGACAAGCATAGACACAAAAGGCAACATGAATGTCTAAACTGTAGGTTGTTTCATTTGGGCCCCTAAGCTTGATGACTACATATTGATGACTACATATTAGATGTTGAAACTTGTATAAGCAAGGTATGTTCAAAACCAAACCGAAATCAGCAACTATTGATGTTAGGGCTTTTTTAAATTAAATTATGTATCGTATAAGTCAAACTCCATACAGAAAAGGGGGTAACAGTAGAGCTGAATTATGTTCTTGCTAAGTCCAATCAATAGAATAGAACGCAAGGAAAAGTTGTCCAAAGATACAAGAAACACGATTCATGTCCATGTGTCAGATTGGCCTTTGATTTTATAGGATGAGTTATGTAGTTGACTGAACCAATATGTCCTATTATCTCTACTTACCGATTAACATGGAGGTTGCACCACCACCACGGGGCCAGAACCACAACCTGCTGATCCATCTGGACTTGGTGGAGGACTGGACTCCGCCCCGGGAGCGCACCCCCAGCTCCGGCCAGAGTGGAGTGCCATCCTCTGTCTCCTTCGAGGAACAGGACTTACCGCTGATCTACAACTTCGACGACTGGAAACCGGGGGTGTTGGATGGCCTTCGGGCGAGCCCCAGGGTGTCTGCTTGCCGCCCTACGCCTGGTGGCGCCCCACGGAGACATGATGACGGCGACGATGAGGGGCCACGAAGACCGAGACGTGGTTTCATGGAGCGGGGCAAGCAGGAGCTCAACCTGCTGCGTCGCAGAGGGGCTTCATCAAGCAACACTGGTGAGGCGCGCCAACGCACGCGCTCCCCGCCGGCCAGCAGGCGCTGGGTTGCAGTTGGTGACAAGGACGGCTCGACCAAAGCGGACCGTGGACGACAGATGCGCCGTGAGGGCGGCGGCTCACCACGAGTGCGCGACCCTGCACGTATGGTGGACGCGGACTGGGAACGCCGCCGATCGCGCTCCCCGGCTGCAAGGAAGAAGATCGCCAAGGACGGGCGGGTGACCGATGAGGAGCAGGGCGCGGGCACAACTGACCTGGGGTCCGCCCTGCTCTCTGGGACGCTCCAGGCTGCTGGTGGAGTGCCCCGCCACCGCCACATCACCCAGACCCCATGCTGGACTTCTACAAGGACAGCTGCGTCGGCGACATTTGGTCGGTGTTCAGCCAGCCTATGGACTACGACCCGATGATCGGGGAAGCTATGGCAGTGTGCGCTGAGGCGGTGAGCAGGCCGCTGTCGTTCTCCACCCCTCGGAGTTCGGCAGCGACAGAGCTGCTCTCCCCGATCTACACGCCAAGCGTTGCAAACGGGGGAACGATCGCTGAGCTCAACGAGGAGGGGCCGGGGGTGCAGCAGGAAGTGGACGGGCACAACATCACTGAGCAGGTGGCAGACCTGATCCTAGAGGAGCGCCAAAACAAGATTGTTGAGAGTTTTTTCGTTCCTTGCGAGCAGCCGGTTCTGGAGACACCGGTGATGCAGAAGCAGCAGCCCAAGGCCGCAGCAAGGTTGAAGACTGGGACGGCAGCAGTGAGTGGCCTGCGCAGGAGCACACGGCAGAAGGCCAAGGTCTCCTCGGTGCCGGTTTCAAAGAGAGCAACCCACCGCCTGATAAAGGCCTTCGAGGTGACAGGGCACAATGATCCGACTACGGAGGAGGCTCTGGAGGCTTTTGTCAAGACCTTCAACAAGCCACTTAGCAAGGCGCAGATTGATGCAGTGCGGAGGCTCACCTCCTTGGACAGCGGGGCAGTGATGGATGCAGCAGCGCAGTTGGTGGCAGCGGAGGGTGCCGAGGCCATGAGGGCCGATGCAGTCTGAGTTGCTTCGTGGGCAAGCATCAGCAAGTCAAGACCTTGTCATGTTAGTCAGGATTGAATTAGTATGTGGATGTGGTGTGCCGTCTGTAAGACGGTGTCTTGTGATTGGGAGTCTTCAGTGTAGTGTTGTGTCAGGCAATGTCTTCAAGGCATTCGCCGTTGCATCAGGTAGTTGCTGCGTGATGTGCAGCACTGGGGGCAGGTTGGGTACTACTGTCCCCCCCTCTCGTGTGGAGGCTCGGAGTGCCATGTGGCTCAGTGAACTCAAGTCAATGTCAGCAGTGGTAATCCTATTTGTCTATGGATAGCAGCAACTTAATCATGTTGAACTGGAATGTCAGAGGACTCAACGATGCCGCACATCGAGAGCTGGTCAGACAAACAGTTGCCTCTGCACGGCCAAACATAGTGTGTCTGCAGGAGACTAAACTGAGCACCATCACCTCTAATCTCGCGCGGGACACACTGGGGTCGTTCCTTGACTCCTATGTTGAGCTCGGTGCCCAAGGAACAAGAGGTGGTATCTTACTGGCTTGGGACAAAGACATGATCTCGGTGACACAGGCAGTGAACAGATCATTCACAATTTCTGCAATGGTGCAGCTACCGGCCAACAGCCCCCCCTTCCTGCTCACGACTTGCTATGGGCCATCAGATGATAGCCATAAGGAGGAGTTCCTAGCTGAGCTGAGGGCAATAAAACCAGCTACGAATGTGCCATGGATGATCATTGGAGATTTTAATCTCATCTACCAAGCAGCTGATAGGAGTAACCTGAACCTAAATAGGAGACTCATGGGAAAGTTCAGAAGGGCCCTGGATGACTGCGAACTCATGGAGCTGTCACTGCAAAACAGGAAATACACCTGGTCCAATGAAAGGGAAAGCCCAACTTTGGTGAGATTGGACAGGGCCTTCTGCACTGCTGAATGGGAAATGGCGTTCCCAAACTTCGCGCTGAGCGCGCTGGCGACCGGGGCATCCGACCACTGCCCACTCATACTCAACCACCGTGATCGGGTTGCGACAAGAGCATCCTTCAGATTTGAAAATCATTGGCTAAAGATAGGTGGGTTCCACGAAGTTGTCCAAGAAGCGTGGACTAAGCCACACGCCGGATCCGCGCACACAGTTCTCAGTAAGAAACTAGCAGAAACTGCGCGAGCTCTCCGGAAGTGGAGTAAACCACTCTTCAGCAACGCACGGCTACAGCTACATATTGCCAACGAGGTAATATTGAGACTAGACATAGCCCAAGAAGACCGCCACCTCTCAGATGAAGAGATGCAACTCAGGCACGACCTGAAAATCAGAGTCCTGGGGCTGGCCGCACTGGAAAGGAGCAGGAGAAGCCAAGCGTCTAGAATCAACTACATAAAAGCAGGAGATGCTTGTACAAGGTTCTTCCATCTGCAGATGGCAGCCAGGAAAAGGAGACAGTACATTCCATCACTGAAACGGCAGGACGGTACCTTGGTTTGGAAACATGAAGATAAGCAGCAAGTAATGCAGGATTACTTTCAGACGCTGATTGGAAAGAAAGAACGTCGTGGCCACACTATCCGATGGGACAGTATACACGTCACCCAGCTGCAGCAGCTGCCCGGACTCGAGCTGGACAGGCCCTTTACGGAGGGCGAGATTGAGCAGGCGATAAGATGTCTGCCAAATGAGAAGGCGCCTGGACCGGATGGATTTACCAATGACTTCTATAAACAGTGCTGGCAGATAATCAAACTGGATATTGTCAACGCCTTCAATGCTTTCTACATACACCACAATGGTGCTCTGGAGCAGCTAAACCGAGCACAAGTGGTGCTTCTGCCGAAGACTGAAATTGCTATGGAGCCGAAAGATTTTAGACCTATAAGTCTTATCCATTCTTTCGCAAAACTCCTAACGAAGGTGTTGTCAATCCGGCTGGCTGAATATATTGACAAGCTCGTCTCCTCTGCACAGAGCGCATCCATTAAGAAGAGATGCATCCAAGAAAACTTCATGTACGTGAGGGGGCTTGCACGACACTACCACAGAACAAAGATGCCAGTTTGCCTCATCAAACTGGATATTACCAAAGCATTTGATTCAGTCTCCTGGGAGTACCTGATTGAGCTCCTAGGCAGAAGGGGGTTCCCAACCAGATGGCTCGATTGGCTAGCCACGATCCTCAGAAGCTCTTCCTCCTCAGTCATGCTAAACGGCTGCCCAGGAAAGAGCATCCACCACCTCAGGGGGCTGCGGCAAGGAGACCCGTTGTCACCCTACTTATTCATCTTGGCAATAGACGTGCTAAACAACATTTTCAAGATGGCCACAGAACATGGGCTCCTCTCCAAGCTAAAAGGAAGGCATGCAAGCCTGAGAATATCAATGTACGCCGATGATGCTGTAATCTTCACCAATCCGAAGAAGGAGGACATCTCCTGTATCATGGACATAATGACTGCCTTTGGTGAAGCCACGGGGCTGAAGATCAACATGCAAAAAAGCACAGTGGCAGGGATCCGATGTGCTGGCGTGGATATGGATGAGGTGCTGCAGGGCTTCCCCGGCCCGCGGGTGTCTTTCCCTTTGCAATACTTGGGACTGCCGCTTACGCTAGGCAGAATTAAGATGGTGCATTTGCAGTATGTTCAAGACCGAGCAAGATCAAGGGTAGCTGGATGGCAAGGCAGGTCGCTGAATATTGCTGGACGCAGAGAATTAGTTCGATCTGTCCTCAGTTCCCTCCCGGTGTATCTGCTGACGGTGGTAAAAGCACCTAAGAACTTTCTGAAAGAGATCGACAAGCTCAGAAGAAGGTTCCTCTGGGCAGGCGACCAAGAACTATCCGGAGGGAAATGCAAAGTGGCATGGGTTAGAGTCTGTATGCCACCATCCAACGGTGGAGCAGGCATCATAGAACTAGAAACCTTCAGCAGAGCGCTCAGGTTGAGATGGCTGTGGTATTACTGGGATGACAGAAACAGACCGTGGAAAAACTTCGAACTGCCAGTGGACAATGTCGACACATCCCTCTTCAATGCTGCGACATCGGTGGAAATAGGAAATGGTGAGAAAGCCTCCTTCTGTACCACGAGATGGTTACATGGAGTAGCACTGGCGACGGTATACCCAGCTTTGTTCAAACATAGCAGAAGGAAAAATAGAACTGTCAAGGAAGCTCTGACGGACAACAAATGGATCAGTGATGTAGACCATGACATGACGGTGAATCTAATCTCACAATTCGTGGACCTTGCAGAAAGATTGAATGGCATCGAGCTGCGGCCAGATCAAACAGATAAGATTTCCTGGCTCCATACCTCAGATGGACAGTACACAGCAAGATCAGCCTACCATCTGCAACTCGTTGGAAAAACATCTTCATTGTCAGCTGAGTACACTTGGAGAACCAAAGCCCCGCCTAAATGCAGGTTTTTCACCTGGTTGATGCTCCAAAACAGGGTCTGGACAGCGGCGCGACTCCTGATCAGGGAATGGCCAAATGAATATTTCTGCCCCTTATGCATTAGAAACCTTGAAACCATAGATCACCTCATGCATGAATGCTGTTATTCAAAAGGGGTTTGGGAGAAGGTAGGATCCTGGATCTCGGTGCCCGCCCTGAATCCGGAAATGTGGAATCAGTCGGATGATATTGTTCAGTGGTTTCTCTTCATGGGGAACAGTGGTCAGGGCACAAGGAAAGACGGGGTCCAATCGGTGGTTATGCTGACTGCTTGGATGATCTGCAAAGAAAGGAACAACCGAATTTTCAACCGAAGCTGTAGGTCTCCTATACAGCTGTTGGGCGCAATCCAGGATGAAGCAAAGATGTGGGTGCTGGTTGGAAACAAGGGTCTGAGGATGCTGTTCCCAAGCGCTCGGCGTCATGCCGGCCGAGGATTAGACTAGACTAATTTAGCTTTAGTAGCACCTTAGTTATGTGTGTAATCTGATCATAAGAAGTGTAGGGGTGGCATGGCATCACCGATCGGTGAAGCCATGCACAAAACAGGCGGCCTATCGCCAAACCTGTACATATTTGCTATCCTCTTATTAATGAAAGCCGGTAACGGATCTTTCGAAAAAAAAAAGATTAACAAGAGCGAACTTTTTCTTCACTAAATCATACAAGTACAGGACAAGTATGCAGTTTATGAGTTCGGATCCAAAAGATATATCATATATGTATGCAACTATGGGAACATATGTTGCACTGAACCAACATGCAGTTTATGAGTAGAGTTGATTGCATTAGCATCACCACAGATAAGCACCAAGGCATCAAGTATAAAGCTAACTTGTCTATAGCAAAACAAACCTAGGAAAGGGGCTACCACCCTTGTTGGCAATCTTGGAGCCACGCACTACAACCATTATCACTTTATCAGTCAGGACGCACCAACACAGATAAAGCAAGCATCCAAGTTTTCTTATAGCAGCATACCCATGGAAAACTCCAATAACATCTAGAGCTTTTACTTTCTTATAGCAACACACCCATGGAAAACTCCAATAACCAACTAGAGCTTTTATTGAAAGAATCAAAGAAGCAATACAGATAGCTACATATGGCAGTATGGCACCAAGATCTTCTTAACAACCAGTAATATATCCAAAATCTTGGTTGGAAACTCTTAAAGCCCTTCATGAATAGAAAGGTGGAAATGGTTGGGTTTGTTAACACATTCAGACTCTTCACATGAATAGAAAGGTGGAAAGTAATTTGTCTGTAGCAAAACCAACCTAAGAAAGGGCCAAAAATCTAGTCATTCACACGCCAGCCACATACTTATTATTTCTACCAGAAAAGCTTGGATGTATTAACATGCTCTCTTCATATATAAGCATCAACAAAATAGGTTGCAACTAATTTGTCTATAGCAAAACTACCCTGAGGAAAAGTCCAGTATCCTAGTTGGCAGATGTTAATAGCCAGTTCACTCACCATGATTACCACTGCCTTCATTAAAAGATGTTGGACAGATTAGCAGGCCAAGAGGATTATAAATTCGCACCCACCCTCACTAGTCCCTATCAGACATCATCGCCTACTACAAAACCTTGCATCAGCATGTCTACCCAACAAGGTTTCTGTTCCCCCGACCTGAAAACCCATAGTAAGAACCTACAATCCCTCCTTGCAGTTGCTCAACCATTCCTTCGCGATGAGCTAGAGAAAATCGACCCAGAGCTCCCATCCTTTCTGTCCATCCTACGCTCAGCCGGTGCCGGTGAGCGTCACCACAAGAATGGAGCATTCCTAGCTCACCTCCTCAACTTCCACCGCATTGTCCGCCTATGGGGTGCGCCCTTCGACATCGCTCGATGTGGCCTTTTCCACTCATCGTATGCCAACTCATATGTCAACGTCTCCATCTTCGAGTCGAGCACGACCCGCGAGGACGTGCAGCGTCTCATCGGCGCACCAGTTGAACGTCTAGCTTTCCTATTCTGCGCCGTCCCACGCCACAAGCTCATCCACGAAGAGCTCCACTTCCAGTACACCGACGCGGAGCTGAGGGATCACCTAGCTGCCTCTGACCTGTCCATCAAGACAGCTAGGGAGACTGGCACATTTGACGCATCTGAGCCATGGCGCAAGAAGATCTGCAAGCTTCTTCCACCAAAGGGCATCGAAGCAAGGCACTTCAAAACTGGTGAACCCATATCACTTTCACGCAGGATCATAGCACTCTTTATTCTGATGACTATCGCCGACATCTGCGACCAGTACATGTACATTGACTACCAGGACAAGCTCTATGATAACGAGAATGGCCGACTGGAGTTCCGCGGCGACAACTGGGGTGCTCTGTGGCCAGGAACTTGCAAGCCCGGTCTCTGGATGAACGCAGCATCAAGGCTGGGAGTTGTATACAACCTCATCCTTAGAGAGGAAGAGCTTTACACTCAGGAGAGGAACAAGATGGGAGAGACTATCCGGCTCGACCGAGACGAAGAAATCGCGCTGGTGATCCCGCCGGTCTTCAACTACTGCACCAAGGTGCTGGATCCCAAGGAGCAAATAGCTGCAAGGGACCTTTACTGGGAGGCCATATGCAGTGATGACAGGAAGGAAAGAGACTGGGAGAAAGTGGAGAAGGTCCTCTTGGAGAGTATCCAGAAGAACCCGTTTGTAGGAGAGCCTCACCTGGTTACTGCACAGCTGTATCTAAACATGGAGAGGTACACAGAGGCGAAGAAAGAGGCCGAGGAAGGGCTCAAGTTACTGCTGGAATGGGGCGTCAGCTGGGACAAAAGGATGACATGGGAATCCTGGGTGTCCTGGGGCAGGGTGATGCTGGACAAGGCCAAGGAGAACGAGTGGCCTCGTACTGCAGCAGGCATCACCAACCTGGGACTTGTGAAATGAGCAGCCAGAACATCCGTAGTATTGTGGTAAGGTAATAATGCTGTAGTAATGAATAATTGTCATGCCCATCTGAATGAAGTGGAAAAAGGGAATAATGTAAGGCACCATTAGCCCATGTTATGCGTAATAAATAATTTGTCTTAACCCAATTGTCTGAGGATGAGCCCCAGTTGTGATCTCGAACATCACTGAATAAATGCAAGTTCGTTATAAATTCTACTCTGAAGTAGTTGAAGCAATATGAACACTGAAAGCCATACGGCTTAAGATATCATAAGATGGGAGCGCGTAATATGTAAATATTTTTCAGATGCTATTATTAGCTCTGTAAAATCGGTGAGCAAAACCATGTGATGTATATCACATTGACGATGAAAAGAGAAGTAGCGAGACAGTCATTTCGATTGCATGCATCTTGGGTTACCATGTTTCTGGGTTTATTTACACAATTACACCTTCTGTTACATACATACAGATACAGAAGAAGAACAAATATAATGGAACAGGCTAAGATTTGAAAGGAAGGGCTTGTGTAAAATTGGGTACATATATAGTCACATATAGCAACCGGTTCGAAGCAGCAGGTGAGGAGTGATGACAAGCCATTTCCATTGCTGGCTCTCTGCGTGACTGCAGTCTGCAGATGGGCGAGTCAACCTGCACACGGTGAGCGATGCTAGTTAGTGCGATGATGAAGCCACTGATCCGCACCCAAAGAGGCACCGATTCGTAGATTCTGATAAGAGATTAGAGGCCGAGGAGAGGAACATTTGCAATTGATGGCCTAAAATGAGGAGGAAGCACACCTGCTCCTGTTGGTTTGAACTGTGTCGTGGAGCGGCGGCCGGCGTGTCGGCGGCGGCGCGCTCCGGACTCCGGAGCCTTGAGCCTTTGGAACGAGAGAGAGTGGGGGCAGTTCACACAAAGGCCCGAAAAGCGCAAGGCAGGCCAGGACGGCCTCGAATGAACTGTTAATTTGGCCCGATGTGGCTCATTTTCTGAACGGTTCATTTCTCTCTCTGGGCCAGAATTACGTGAGGCCAGTAGGAAGCCGAGCGGTACTATTCTCGGTGAGCAGCACAAGACAGAAGCTTCTGTAGAAAATAAAATCGGGACGGATCGGAGGAGGAAATTTTCACCCCGGGTGTGATGTATAGTATCGGCGGGCGGCGTGCCTCCAACGACAACCGTTGTACATCATCGTCAATCCATCAGCTGCATTGGCAGCATGCATTGTACTATACATGGCTTGATGCTGTCAGCGATGACACCACGGGCCTGAAACGGACGGACGGACGGACAAGCACCAGCCATCCCATCGCCGATGGATCGGTGTCATCTGGATCGTCAGTATCAGCAGGTGGCGGGTTCGGTACAAACACGTACTCAACAATGCATCGCCACGTCGTCTTCGGCACGGCATATATGAATGATCCGTCGATCTCCACCATTCAGTTGAGCGGCACACTGCACTCTCACTCACTCATCCACAGCTAGGCTTCTGATCGATCCATCCATCATGGTGACCACCAAGACGAACGGCGGCGCCAACTCCCGGGAGTACTACTCGGAGCAGCAGCAGCACCACCACCACACTGACGACACCGCCGCCAAGAAGACGCCGCCGCCTGAGTGGGAGGCCGTGTCGTCGCTGCTGGACGCCGCGCGTCCCTTCCTCCGGGGCGAGCTGGGTGCGGCGGACCCGGAGCTGCCATCCCTGGTGGCCGTGCTGCGCGCGGCGGGCGCCGGCGAGTGCTACCACAAGCACGGCACGTTCCTGGCGCACCTGCTGGACGTGTACCGGATCCTCCGCCTGTGGGGCGCTGCGGCCTCTTCCACTCCTCCTACTCCAACTCCTACGTCGACCTCGCCATCTTCCAGCCCGACACGGGGCGGCCGCAAGTGCGGGGCATCGTCGGCGCCGACGCCGAGCGCCTCGTCCACCTCTTCTGCGTCGTGCCCAGGCACCACCTCGTGTTCCAGCAGCTCCAGCCCCGGTACACGGACCAGGAGCTCAGGGACCACCTCGCCGCCGCGGAGGCCGAGCTCAGGGACGCCAACCCCGCCGCCGCTGCCAAAGGAGGATTACTGCTGTCAACGTGGCGCCGGAAGCTCCGGTCCGTTGTGCCTCCCGAGGGCGTGGTGGCGACGCACATCCGGACCGGGGAGCCCGTGCCGCTGTCGCGCCGGGTGCTGGCGGCGTTCCTCCTCATGACCGTCGCCGACTTCAGCGACCAGTACACGGACTACCAGGACGAGCTGTTTGGGAACGCGGACGGCCGGCTCGAGTTCCGCGGCGACCACTGGGCCGCGCTGTGGCCGGGCACCGGCAAGCCGGGGCTCTGGGTCAGCGCCATGTCCAGGCTGGCGGCGCTCTACGGCCTCATCGCCAGGGACGAGCAGCTGATCGCCATGCAGATGCAGGGGGCTGGCCACCACCACGACGACGATGACATGATTGTGGGCGAGCTGGTGATCCCGCCGGTGTTCGAGCGGTGCAGCCGGGTGCTGGACCCCGTGGAGCAGAAGGCGGCGAGGGACCTCTACTGGGAGGCCATCACCACCAGCCAGGAGAAGGACGACATGAAGGATCCGGATGCGCTGCTTCGGGAGAGCATCGCGAAGAACCCCTTCGTGGGGGAGCCACACCTGGTGCTGGCGCAGCTGCTCCTGAACGCCGGCAGGTACGCGGAGGCGGAGGCGGAGGCGGCGGCGGGGCGCGGGGTGCGGCTGCTGCTGCAGTGGGGGAGCAGCTGGGACAAGCGCATGTCGTGGGAGGGGTGGGTGTCTTGGGGCAGGCTCATGGGGGACAAGGCCCGCCGCGGCACCTGGCCGCGCACCGCCTGGGGCATCGTCAACCTCGGACTCGTCGAAGGCGTCGCCAACCGCAACTGATCGCGGATCGAGGAGATGGAGCATCGTCCATCCATTCCATGCCAATCTCATCTGGATCTCGTGCCTTCGTATGTGTACGGTGTACCGTACCTGCGGTGCGGCTACCTACCTATAGCTTGCCTATATATTATTACAAATAAGGACCAAATAATGCAGGTACGGTGCACGTAACTGTTGTTTAGGAGCACAGCGCCACAGCATATATATGTATGTGTGTACTGTATTGCCTTTGTGTCTGCCTGCTGCCTACTACCGTCTCTCTGTGTATCTATGTACCGTAGCCGGATTGTTAGGCCTGTCTCGGTGGAGAGTTTCGTAACGTTGTCCAAGAGTGCCATGTCATGTACGACAAAATGAAACTTAGATGAATCATCCACTCTCAACGGAGAGTTTCGTTCTGTAGTTTCATACGCATTTAATTTCATGACTCATAGAGAGTTAATAATCGTGGCAAGAGAAAACTCATTTCTTCTCTCTCTTCTTAAATACACTGTTATGTCATAAAAATGTCTATGTGGCAGCCTATTTAATGCAAATGAAACTCAATTGAAACTTCCACTTAGACTAGCCTTAGTGTACTTACTTGAGTATAGTAAGTACTACGTAATTAAGGACAATGAACTAATAATCGAATATTGTATGTTAATGATGTGCATATTTACTAGCATGCCTAGGATCGGTGGACGTGAGTTGTTCTAACTCATGTGAGTATGGACCATGAATCCAGGTCATATACGGGTTACGAGGGATTAGGAGAGCGTGAGGGCAGGTGGCGACATTCAAAGCAACGGGCATTTTTTCTCGGCGCCAGCTAAGAGGGGCTAGGAGAGCATACCGGAGGACCAACCAGTCCGGAGCATGAAGTATTTCGCTCGGCGCTCGTGAGCAAAAATTTTGAGGCCTTGCAACAACCTTTGGCCATGACTACTTCGGCTACATAGACTACCCCAACCACAACAACTACGCCCATTTTCGAAGACAAAGGCATGCACATCGTGAAGACCTCGCAGATGAAGACCTGCGCACCGAGAAAATACTAGAAGCGGAGGCATTAGAGATGAAGACCTGTGGGCCGAGAAAATACCAAAAGCGAAGACCTCAGAGATCAAGACCTATGAAGGCCTCGAAGGTGAACCTTCTCCAAGAAGATACCGAAGGTGAAGGCCTCGAAAACGAAGGCTCGTGCTGAGCAAAGCCGATGAACCATGTTACAGACGCGGCAGAAGGAGCCAAAGCTCAAAGATGAAGATGTCCGAAAGATTAAGGCACTTGGAGCTAGAATCAAAGCCTCAGGAAATGGAACATGTATAGGTTAGAGTTGTGCGCGTGCTCATTTATCCATGCCCTTTTTCCTATAGGGTTTTTGGGATGGAGTTTTTAGAAAGACGCGCACGTGCAGGTTGCAAAGGGCAATCCTTGCAACCAAGGGTTGAGTTGTATTGTGCATCTTCTTGTATGAGCATCTACTAGGTCATATAGTACCGGTCGTAAGCTAAGGGGCTACTGTTGGGGAGCACATATTCATATGGGCCAACTCTCCCTCAAGAGGCCCAATAGTGGTTGATGTAGTGTCTTATGAATTCCATCCCCACCAAGGAGCGATTGTAAAACGTCGTTGTGTATATATAATGCCAAGAGCATGAGGGCAAGGACATCTCTCTTGCAAATCCTAATCACCAACTCTCCTCTCTTTACCTCCTTAACTTGTTGGGAATGCAAGTTTCCAACAAATACTTTCTTATTTCAACTATGTTAATTTTAGTTAATAATTGTTCAATTCCTCATGTAATCAAGAAATTTGTCTCAAGAGAAGTTAAATGTTTGACAACTTTATGTATTGAGAAACAACTTTATTCAATCTAATATGCATAATAAATTAGTTTATAAAAATAATTTTGTATATATTTCATGTCTTTATTGATGGCGTCGATTTCAAAGTGTTACTCTAGGTCCTAGAAAATTCAAGAGCAGGTTCATATGCTTCCGATCTAGTGAATGAATCGCCATAGCCATCCAGATATTTAGTTTGTTGAGGTCGGTCACACAGACACAGCTGCATTCATCCATCAACATCGATTGCCATGGCGCAAGCGGAGCACGAGCAGCTGAACGTGGTCATGTTCCTGTGGCTCGTGCACGGCCACATCACCCCATATCTGGAGCTGGCCAGGCGCCTCACCTCCGTGGACTATGACATGCATCGACGTGACCGTGCACCTTATCTCCACGCCCGTCAACTGTCGGCGATCATGCGCCACCGGACGCCGCAGATCCGTAGTGGAGCTCCACCTCCTGACGCCGCTGGACCTGCCGCTCGCCCTGCACACCACCAAGCACCTCCCCACCGGCCTCATGCTGGCCCTCAAGCGTGCATGCGACCTCGCCATGCCCCACTTCGGCACGCTGCTTGTGGACGACCCCGACGGCGGCGACGGCGCATCATACAAGTTCGACTGTGTCACGCGGTGGCGACAACGACGGCGGCATCACAAGGGGTGGCAGCAGCAGCGGAGATGCTCAGCTCGTCTACTTCGGAGGAGGAGCGGAGGTTGGTCTCGCTCTCACGGGCCTCCGACGAGCAGCTGAGACTGGGAGGTGACGGTATTGTGCTCTAGAACTCTCTAGTCGCGACGAGCGCGCCGATCACGCGGGGCATTTTATGGAGAAGAAGGGAGTAGGTGTAGGAGCCCAATGCCCCACCTGTCGGTCAGCTAGGAAGAGAGGCAAAGCGCCTGGCCCATGGCGCTCCCCTCCTGCCCCTACACTTAGCTGTGGCAGACACTTTTGACGTGCCCAACGTCGCATTACTGTACCTCTATTGATGAATATTTTGTTATTTTTCTCTAATCAACGATGCTCTATATACTTATGCAGAGTTTAATTTAACTATCCTTGTCCAATTTGCATACATGCTTCTTGATTTTTGCTAGATTAAATTTGAAGAGATTGGTACGATTGAAATAACATAATCTGTTAACTTCAAAATTAAGGACGTCCACTGAAGCATATACGGCTGTGGCATGGCATTGCCACGGCATCCTTGTGGTGGCCTGTGGTGATTATACATGGAGCACAACAGATACCTTCTATATTCCATGATCCTTTATTTGCATTTTAATATAACCAAGTAAATGGGTATATAAATTGGCATTGCCGCGCGCCATGTGATGTAACCTGTGTTGATCTTGGAGTTTCTTTATTTGGATATAGATTAAGTATAACATAAAATAAATTTTGTGGTGGCACGCCATCTAGAGTCTCTTTGTATTATTCCTAATCTTCTATAGCTACATAGGATATCCCCATTAGCTTATTTTTCTGGCTTCTCCTTAAGCCACGTCATCAATCTGAGCCCACGTTCACAAGTTACTATGCTTATGTAGCCAAAGCGTCCCTCCCACTAGTGCTGATCGGTCTCTGGAAGGTCAAGAGACTGGCCAACGTCGATCGTGGTTCTTTTGGTGATCAAATAATGGACAAGCCTCTCAGAATATACAACGACGTTTTATTAATCAAGCCTTCAGTTTTTTCGCAATGAATACCTGGGCAATTTTGGGCCGTCTACAAATAGCCTGTTTGGTAGGCATTGCTGGGCTGTGCTGGGATTTTCAGCCCAGCCGAACGGCTGGAGCATAAGCCGCAGCAACCACCCTGCCCCGCTCCCTCCCTCCCTTGTTTCCCCTTCGCAGTAGTGCTGCTAGGGTTAGGCCGTCGTCTCGCTGGTCGGCCGCGGCTGCGAGTGGGAGCCTCGGTGGTCACCAGCCCCGCGTTGCCACGCCCCGTCGTCAGTCATACCTGCAGTCGCCGCACGCCTCTCTCGTTCGTCGCGCCGACCGTCGGCGTCCACAACTTTGGCGACACGGGCCGCTGCCGAACCTCCCCCAACCCGCCTCACCGTCTTCCCGCCCCAAAGGTACCCCCGGATCACATGCCGCCGCAGTGTTTCCCCGTCGATCTGACCCGCACAACTTCGTTTGTAGGTTTCGGCCGCCCCCAACCACCACTCCATCACCACGACGACTAGGTCACCTGCAAATCGTTCCCGGCTGTCGAATCCGCCGTCTTCCCCGCCGGATTTGCGACCAGTTGTGACTGAGGTGTGTTTGGGGGGGCGACGACAAAATAGCTTTCTTGGTAACATTTAAGACTTGGTAAATATGCTCTAGGGTTGTCATTAATCTTGGTAAATATGATGGTTTCTATGTGCCTTACATCCATATGGTCGCTGTACAAAATAGAGTGAATGTTTGTCAAATCTTTTATGCAACTGCTTCATATGTTGTTTCTAACTTGTGGCCTCTAAGATATGCTTCAAACGTGCATGTGACCTTTAATGTTTGGTGGTTAAATTGCTGAACAATCTGTTTTTGAATGAAGACATTCAGTTATGTAGTAACTGTGGCTGGTGTGTTTAGAGTTACTGAATGGAGACATTCAGTTAGATAGTAACTGTGGGCTGGTCTGGTTGGAGTACACTTAAGCTTGTCCTGCCTACAATTTAGATGTGCATCTGTGGCTTTGCATATTTCCATACTCCTAGTTTAGGATCATGCAGCATGAATAGTATAAGACAAATGACAATGCTATTGGAAGCTCATTGCTATATAGTAACTGTGGCTGGTTTGTTTGATTGTTAAGAAGGGACAAACACATTGTTTTCTTTATTGTCCAACACATAATTATATGATCTAAATGTCATCTTTCGTGCTGGATTAACACGATCTTGCCATAGGTCCGTGCGTCTACGGCTCCGTGCAAGCCGTTAAGGTGTTGCCACTAACGGTTGCCCACACTGGCACCGTCATCCTGGTCGTTGTTTTCTCCACCAAAAGCTAGGTCCTGCAACCTTCGTTCAAAACGCCGCAAGTGTTTTGGAAAGGCAAGTCCCCTTTTCCATCCAAAATCATTTAGTTCATCAATGGTACTACCATCTTTTCTGTTCCCATTTCCATTACATCCATGTCAATAATTCCTCCGGATTGTGTACATTTCATCAGATGTCAAAACATTGAGCCAGCTGGGATGACCCAACCTGTGGCTTTTTGCTTGACTTAGTCCAGAAATAGAAAGACATATGCCATTGGTCCCGCAACACCCCTTCTAGTATAGGCTGGGCCAACATCACGCGTGAGTTCAACGCTGCCACGGGCCGAGGGTATCCGAAGACGCTTCAGAACAAATACCACGACCTGAAACAGAATTACTTCGATTGGCGTGACGGTCAGACCCATACTGGCCTAGGCCATGACCCGGTAACTGGTGAGGTGGTCGCTGATGCTGACTAGTTGGAACAAGGACCCGGGGTAGTAACTACGACCTTGTCGTAGCCTCTTTTTTAACCAGCTAGGTTCTCCCTCACTAACTACTAATACGACCACAACTGTATCACATGCAGGAAAGTAGCCACACTGCTCAAAGGTTCAAACGTCCACAATGCTGTGAGTAGATGATAAGGATTCTGGAACGCACCCCACGTGACAGAGGGCAGCTGTTTGCTGTAGGTGGCTATGAACCTGATGATAGCCCCCCAAGTGACAGCCCTCAGACTCTTGAAGCGGTGTCGGATGAGCCCGTAGGTCCCCATAGTGTTGGCCAGTCCTCCAAACAATTCACTAGGGACCATTTCATCGATAGTCCACGCAAGAAAAGTAGCAAGAGTCATTCCATTAATGAAACCCTTGAAAGCCTGAGCAACGTGATCAAGAGAGCAGAGCTTTGGCTGGAGAAGCGCCACAAAACTTACCGGGTGGAGAGTGCCCAAGTTAATCAGATATTGGCGGCAGATGGTTACCAAGAGCACGACGATGTCTACATGCAGGTCATGAACCTTTGCCTAGACGGCAACCGCTGGCGTGATTTGCTGGATTTGACCACTAAAGAGGGCCGGCTGAAGCGGGTGCAGGTGTCCTGGGCCTTTACTGCCATGACCTCAAAGTGATGATGTCCCTCGTGTATCCTTAGGCACCTTTAATTCATGTAGTACTGAGCTTTGGCAGGTCGACGCGCTCGTCCACCGCATGGCGCGGCTCAGCGACAAGGGACAGCAGCAGCAGCAGCGGGTGGCCGTGCCCAACTGCTGCCGGCCCAGGTTAGGCAAGGCCACAAGAACAATAACATGGGCCGCACACTCATGGTCCATTGGGTGAGTAAACATATATTTATTTATTATTAAAAAATGCAGGCTTCTTCACTAGCACAAGCCATCTTTGCATTGATACATAAAAAACAAAAGGCTGCTTAATTACCAGTCATATTACTTTCTATCACCCAAAAAGAGTGCAGCTCGTGACCATAAACGTACCTCTGGTCAAGAGTCAACATGGGACTAGAAAAATACAAAACATATTGCAAGCTCACTTTTCCGAGGCAGGACAACATGTTATGCTAGTATGAGTGCACTCTGAACTGGATTACAAAGACGAAGCACAAGTCTGCAATTGAAAAATGAGCGCCAAAGCAGCAGGAGCAGGAAGAGTACGTCTAGGCTCTAGGGGGTAAAGAAGACGACGACGACATGGAGGGAGGGAGAGCTGACCATCGTCGACTCAGTTATCTTTTGTTTTTAGATCTTATCCAAAAGGCCAGGCAACCAAATTTGCTTAAGCAAAAGGAGGTGCAAAAGGCCAAAAGGGAAATAAGTAGACAGGAGGGAGGCTAGTGACTAGTGAGAGAGATGATCCCCCACTCAAACACCACACCAGACAGCAACAGTGCAGAGAATCAACACATGAATTATAGTTAATTAAAGGCGGTGACACCAACCAAAGCCACACAAGGAAACAGCCGCGATTCCTTATCAAAAGCTGGTTTGCCACCACCACAGTACACACAGTACCACACACCCAGGCCCAGAGGAGACGAGAAGGAATATCCTACACAGAAAGAGAATTCCAGCATTACTACTACAGACACATCAGGATTTGCAGCTGCAAGTACCTGAGAATTCCCATCCATCAGTGTCCCCCCTCCTTCAAAATGGCAGGTGCAGGCTACTACGTGCCCTAATTTTGCAACCATGCTTGTACGATTGACACTGCATACAAAGAGAAACCTGCCTAGACGGTACTGTTACCTAGTAACACAAGAGTACAAGACAGAGACGCAGCAACCAACAGCAGGCACATAATACGCCATGGCAAGAAACTCGACGATGAATTGAATGGAACAAACCTTATTTTTCCCATTCTTATTTTTTGTCCATTAATTGATCAACAAACACATCATCAAACAATCCGTACGTGGATACATACATTGGCGTACACTCATACATACACATACATACAGGACAGGGCCTGAACTGAGCTACTGCCAACAGCTGATGACTAATAAATAAGTACTTAAATTATTCTCAAGCACTAATCCAATCCAGATAAGAGCTCAAAAAAGAAACCAACTTATTAACTGCTAATAAGTAAAATGACAGCAAGCAGACGCAGCACAGCAGAGCAAGGGAGAGGGATACATGCGGACAACTTACAGCCAGGGCCAGCCTCAGTCTGTCTTCCCTCCGAGACTGACAGACACAACACAATCATGGGATAGGAGAGCTGATGCTGCTGTAGGGATGAACAACGATTCCACGCCATTTCCTTGGTACTCGCTCATCTTTGTTTCTTGCAACAAGGAGAAGACTGGACTGGACCTGTTGCTTATTGTTCTTGTTCTGTTGCAAGAAACAGCTCACAAGGAAAGCAAGGATAACCACATTCCTGTTCTGAGTTGTGACAGTCCTCAGCAGCAAACCCACCATGATCCTCCAGGAGCTTTGCTACTGTGGATGCTCCAATGCAAGCAGGGGTGGAGTGACACAAGAGACCCAGTAGTGACTAGTGACAAGCAACCAAGCGGCTGGACCTCCTGAATGGGAAGAACAGAGCAGAGCAGAGCAAGCCTTGCATTTCCTTTTCGTTCCTTGTTGCAGGTGATGAGTGATGATAATCTGTTGCAGCTGCTTTGCTTGATTGCTTACTTGAAGGCCACCCAATTCGGGTGGCCAACACAACACTAGAAGAAAGGAAAAGGAAGCCCAAAAAAAGAAGAAGAAGGAAGGCGACATGGCTGCGACTGAGAGTTGAGTGAGAGTGACGCTATCAATCTATCTATCCCTCCCGAATTGAGCACGCACACTGCACAAAGACTGACTGACTGACTGACCGACAGAGAGACAAGATACGCGGAATGGAGCTGAGCAGACAAGCCAAGCAAACCGGAGAAGTCGGAATTGGAAACCCTAGTGAAAGGGGAAGAGTAGGCCAGGCCACCCTAAAACCCTAGCGGCGGCGGACGGGACGCGGGAACCGGGGGATAAGTGAGATGACGAGGACCCTCAGCCGCTCAGCGTGCGGTTTCCTCCTCGGTCCGGCCGGCGGCCGCCGTGGGAGCCGGCCCGCCGGAGAAGGAGGCGAGCAGGTTGAGGTTGCCCTGCGCGACGGGGAGGTAGTTGCCGACCCTGGCGGCGGACGCCTCCCCGGCCATGGCCGGCGCGGCGGCGGCCACCATCATCTCCGGCGCGGCCGCGAAGCTCCAGAGCTGGCCGAAGTCGGCCCGCGCCCAGAAGGCCGGTGCCGGGGCGGCGACGGTGGGCTCGGCGTCGGCGCCGTCCCCGCGGAAGCGCTTGCCGAGGATGAAGGGCGCGGCGGCGGCGTGCGGGCTGGTGGAGGACGGGGATGAGGTGGAGAAGGAGGCCGGCGTGGTGCCGGTGCCGGTGGCGGCGATGATGGAGGGCTCGGCCTGGCGGAGCAGCCACTCGATGGTCTGGCCGTCGGACTTGTGGCCGAGCTCCCGCGTGAGCTGGAACACGCGGGCGGCGCAGATGATGGGCATGCGGATGCGGCGGCCCCGGCCGTCCACCTTGCTGTGGCGGTCCTTGGAGGGCGCCTTGCGGACGGCCAGCGCGCCGTTGCCGTTGGATACCGGCACGAGCTGCTTGTCTGCGGGCGCGGCGCTGCCGCTGCCGTCTGGCCTCGTGGTCATGAGGAGCTTGAGCTTGGGTGCGTGGGTGGAGGAGGCGGTGGTGACCAGAGAGAGCTGGAAGACGGGGCCAATGATTGAGGGCCAAGCCGCCCGGTGGGTGGAGACAGCACATGGGGGAGCGGTGGGGACCACGGCCCCCCGCCCTCGCGTCCCCACTCCCAGGCTAGCGTGGGCCCTGGAGGATGGTGGACCCCTGAGTCAGTGACTGGGGTAGCGTAGCTGAAAGTAAGACTACCCGCACTGGATCCTCTAAATGATACTCTAAAGTTTTAGAGTATGAATATAGAGTAAAAACTGCTGCACTGGGTACTCTAAAACGATACTCTATCCTTTCTCTTACTCTATATTTAGAGTAGTACAGTACTTACTCTATAATGGGTAGTGGCGGGCCCCACTAGCTAAACAAAGGAAAAAATACTATAACTCACAAACTATAAATCCAAATTAAATTTCGATTGCACCATTAAATTCGTCTCAATAAATCTTTCAAAACTAGATCACACATGGATATATTTAGATCAAGTGACAAGCGGATCCCACAGTGGATAGAGTGGATAGAGGATGATATAGAGGATAGATGGGTGCGGGAGAATTGAGTATAGAGAAGAGAATCTTGCTGACTAGGACATATAGAGGATGAATATAGAGGTCCGTGAGTGCAGATAGCCTAATAGAGGATGCCGGGCCCTCATCCCCTCTGGCCTCCTCTGCCCCAGCGTGTGAAAACAAGACCACTACTAGTAGTCCACTCGACTCCGCTCCAAATATGATCCGAAACGAAATGGAATTTCATCAGGACATGGACATTTAAATATACTTACGATTTACAAAAAAAAAGGACATTTAAATATTTTGGATACTCCTACAAAACAGTTACATATGAAGCAACTGCTTTTTTAGCCATGAATCCGATCCTCTGTGCCATCTCTGTAAAATTTAGATAAAAAGGAAATTTAAACCAGTTTATTTTTATGGCGCCATTGTAAGTGTGACATAGCGGACGACGGTTTGTCTGGAACCAAACAGCCTCCTCACCTCAAGAAAGGTGACTAGGCGAGAAAGGGGAATCAAGCCAGGCCATCCATGTAATGTATGAACGGAATGGATACGACACAAGTCTACTCCGGCTGGTTTCCTACATAATCTTTCACCCTTTGTTAAGTACTACTGCTTTTGTTTTAATTATGCCAATCAATTTGCAAGTTTTCATATTCTTTTTTCAGTTTTAATTATGTAACCACAGGTACGGTCAAAACACATTCCGGTTCAAGTTTTATGCAAATTGGATATATGTATCCGCCAACTTGTTTTTCACAAATTTTAAATTATTGGACTTGGATTAGCTAAATAACCCGGTCTCCTCCTCTTTGTCTTTTTGAAGCGCATCACAACCAATTGTTGCTGTGCTTTGTGACACCCACCACAACACGAATATAAATTGGAATGAAACAGCAGCCACAGGATTGTGGGTGCATGGTACAAGAAGAGGAAGGACTAGGACTAGCACTAGCAGAGTGTGTAGGCGAGGCAACGACGTTTCTTTGGATGGTTTTGCTCGCGGGGCCAGGTCAGCAAGAGGCACACACTTAGCGGCTGCCACGCACGTCGGCCAGTAATATTTGTTACGTGATTGGATATTTGGATTTGAAACTGAGAATGATGATTCGACTACATTTTAGGAAAGATATGGATATGGATGGCTCCATCATCAGATCGCTCGACAAGGAAATGTAAAAAGAAAAAGGAGAAATGGAAAATACGTACGTACACGATTGTGATTGCTGACACGACGGAGACCACTAGTAAAAAAAAATAAAAATGGTCATCTGCGAGAGTGGAGAGCGGGTGGGTGTGGCATCGCTATGGAGCCCGTACGACGATCCGAAACGGATCGGGTCCTCCAGTTCCTTTCCTTCACGCTGTCCAGCTCTTCTGGCTATCCGTTGGTGACGTCGGCGTGGACCCTCCCTTAGACTATCCGCACTCATGGACCTCTATATTCATCCTCTAAAAAGAATATTCTATCCTAGTCATCACAAAATATACAGTTTCCCCGCATCCATCCATCCTTTATATCATCCTCTATCCACTGTGGGGCCCACTTGTTACTTTATCTAAATATATCCGTGTGACATCTCCGTGTGACATCTTGTTACGAAGAATTTATTGTCACGAATTTAATGGTGCAATCGGAATTTAATTTGGTGTTTTGATTTGTGAGTTATAATATTTTTTTATATAAGAAAAGGCTGGACACGCTTTACGAGGCATGCAATCTCTTGCTCACGCCTGCCCGTGCCGTTCTCTGGTGAACGCTACCGCGGTATATTTAGAGGATACGCGATGGTAGCGGACCGTTTACAGTTTTCCGGTGCGGTGTCTTTTTACCCTATATGCTACTCCATATCGGTTCAGTTTTAGTTTACCGTATGCCGGTGCAGCTAGCTCTGAAAGTCTGTCCGGATCCGGATCCGCTGCGGCTGCGGCTGCGGCTGTGCTCACTCCGCTGGTGCTCTGCTCTGCTCGCAAGTCCCAAGTTTCCAGTGCAGGTCCTGCAGGAGATACACTGTAGTAGATCGAGAGTGGATCCCCACACCCAATCCGGGTAACGCCAATCCTCCTGTTCACCAGTCACCGGACTCACCGCAAGCCTAAGGCCAGTCTCAATGCTTGTTTCACTTCACGGTTTCCAAAACGTCACGTCAGCAAGAGATGGATGAAACGATCAATGAAACTAGCCTCCGCAATGCAGCGTTTCATTTCACCAATTCCAAAACAAAATAAAGCATTTAATTGCCATAGAGTGGTGGGATCACATGCACCGATTGCTCGTGTAGCCATTCATGCACGGAAGCAAGATAAAATGAAATAGCACCACTGCATACGATAGTTCAGAATGTTTAGATAACTCAGCTAGCACCAGTCACACACGGAAGCAAGATAAAACGAAATAGCACCACGGCATACGACAGTTCAGAATGTTCAGATAACTCGGCCAGCAAGACTGCATACGAAGACAACTAAAGTGATAGACATCTGGAGTACTGGACCAGATAGACAACTACATCATTCAACTAGTCACTGGAAAAACATAGATAAACCAACTGGAACTAAGATAGATAAAAAAGTTCAGATAGCCTTAAGCCTTGCACACGGCATCTCACTTCTTCTTCTGACAGAACTGCACCCCATAGGTTTTGCTTTCATCCTGCAAAAACAAAAAAAACATGCTATCAGCCATTCAGTACAGTCAAAAGACATTCATTAGTGCAAGATCAGATCAGACAAATGAAGTGCAGTTAAATTCTTAAGGTAGATGGTGGGTTTTCATCCAACAAGGACCTCTTTGCAGATGGTGGGTTTTCATTTTCGTCAGACATCTTTCCAGATGAGAAAGTACAAAAGGTGAGGAGGAAATCAATCGATGCATCATAAAATAAACTGATGCATCACTCACACTACAAACTGATGCAGCATTCACACTAATGTGAAACTGATGCAACATTCACACTAGAATGCATTCAGGCTGATCAGATTTTACTGATAGTACTAATAATAATCATACTGACATTTCATATTTTAACTAATAGAGTCAAATATGTTTCAGATCAGATCACAAAACTCACCTTAGTCCGCAAATAGCTTTTCCTCTAACTTGTGTAATGCCCTCTCATGTTTAGCCTTTTGATCTTGAGACATGTTACTTGTATCTTTATTAAGCAGGGTATTGTAGACCTCAAACATCTTTGCTTCCTTTTCCTCCGTCGCTGCCTTCAAATTTGCATTTGAGATCTGAATCTGTGCTTCCGTGACCTTTTCGAGCTCCACCTTCCGATCTTGCTGGACCTTGACAATTTTTTCAACAGTGTCCCCAAGGATGACAATTCCTTCCATAACATTTGCTTTCTTGCGTTTTCCATTGCGCTCAGCCTTTGCAGCTTCTCTACCAATGGGGCGTATCTGTTCTTCTGGAATATCAATTACTTCGGTCTTGTCTTTCTCCGTCTCAAACAGTGCACACCATTTGGGCTCGTCTTTGAGTATCTTCCACCAATGCACCAACTGAAAACGTTTTCCAAACTTGTTTGCATACATCTTCTGTGCCTCTTCCTCCAGCATGTCATCGGAGTACCCACTTGTATGCATTTTAGTCACCTTACTCCAATAGTCATTGAAATCAGCGATCGATGACTTGAGGCGTGACCAATGAATCTTCAATTGGTTGAATTCCCTTGTACGCTTCCCATTCCCTTTCCTGTTGAACTCAGCAGTGACTTCCTTCCAAAATGTATCACCTCTCTTGTCATTTCCATGAATTGGATCTTTAGAAGCTTCCAACCAAGAACTGGCCTACAAAACCAATAATAACAAAATATAAACAAATGAAGTTTTGTACCAAACAATGTCCCACCAAATTGTTAAAATGATCATAGCTTACCAATCGTTCTTCCTCTTCATGAGTCCAATATCTTTTCACAAACACTGTCTTGTTTGCATCATTGTTGTCATCATCAATCACATTATGCACTGTCTTGTTTGTAGCTTGGGGTGATGGTGTTCTGTAGGCACTTGCTGGTGGTGGAGATATTGGGTTGAAGGCCATATTCTGACCAACTAGTGGCTGCGGCGGATAGTGTGGTTGTTCCATCATATGTACAAAACCACCTGGTGGATATATCCTGAAATTTTCACAGAAACAAATAGCCAACTAGTAAAATATTTTGTTGACTGCTATGTGCATCAACCTGTACAGTTGCAAACCAATGGAACTGGTTTAAACAATTCAGTCAACTAGTAAAACAATTTAGTCACTTAAATATTTAGTACAATCAGAGGAACAAAAATTATTGATTATTGACTATTAGCAGTCTGTCTCTCTAAACATAGCAGTCAGAGGAACAAAAAAATCTGTGGATGGCTTCTAACAGTTCTCCTTTGGTAAGTAGTTAATGTTAGCTAAAGCCATTCCTTTTTCTTAACACAAGCTTGTCGTCTTTCAGTATTTCAAGTGGTTAGCATGTAAAGGTAATCATAGACCTAGTTTTGCTTCGTCTTTGTTCCAAGTTCAGGCTGTGTTGCTTTTGCTGCATTACATGCAAGTTTAAGATTTCTTATGAATTAATGAGAGTTCTGTTGACAAATGTATGCATTAAGATTGGAAGATTAGGAGGTGGAGGATCGGATTATTCTGCATTTGTTCAACACATTGGTATTCCATCAGTGGACATGACGATTGGGTCAACTAGTAAAACAATTCAATGGAACTAGTTTAAACAAATCAGTCAACTAGTAAAACAATTCAGTCACTTAAATATTTTCATTTGGTACTGCAGTATGCATTATTCAGTAAAACAAATCAGTCAAATAGCACTTAAATTTCTAGTGATCCCTGGAAATAAATTTGCATGATTCAAATATCTTGCAGCCATGGAAATCAACTATTTGCAGAGATCGAAATCAAATGTACCATGAATTTGGGCCTTGTTGGTTTCCATGAAGAGATGGAAAATTTGGGGGTATGGCCCCCCATCCTGCTCCTTGCGGTGGCCGTGGCAGCATGGTCGACGTCGGCGCAGAATGGGAGAGATTGGCCGCAGCAGGGGTGGGATCCGGCGCAGCAGAGGCAGAAATTGGCGGCGGCGGCGTCGGCGGAACCGGTGGTGAACCTGTACGCGATGATGGAGCAGGCGTCGACGGCCTCTTCAGTCCCAGCTGCTTTCCACTGCGCGGTTTGCCTCCTCTGCCGGTTGAGCGACGCCGGGAATCAACAGCCGGCGGCGGATCCATGGCCGGTGGATCTCGCGCCGTGCTCTACCTCGATGTGGCGGCGGACGGGGAGAGATGGTGGACGGGCGGACGGAGAAGAAGGGGAAGGGGTAGCCGGGGGCGGGAAGAAGGCTGAGGCGCGGGAAAAAAAAACGCGCGCGCCGGGAGATGGTGAGATCGCGCGCGCCGCCGGCGGAGGTGTGCGCACGGGATCAGGATGATGAAACGAGTCGGCCTCAACGGGGGTTTCACGCGAGTACCGAGTCCTGGGAAACAACGCTGAGCCGTTTCACCGTGGTGAAACGATTTTCTTCTCTCTCCTTCCTATTTCATGCAAAGATTCCTTTTTGCTGAGGTGTCATCTTATTAAATGTGCATGAAACTCCCATGAAATGCCCATTGAGACTGGCCTAACAGTAGTGTGCTGGTGAACAGTGGACTGGACCTGCAGGTGGAGGGAGCTGCCTGGTCCAATCATCCCATCTCTACCCACTCAAATTCTTCCTCCCAAAACAATACTACTATCGTTCTAGGTCTGTTTGAATTAAGTCAAACTTTTTAGACCCTGTTCGTTTCGCGAAAATTTGGTTGATGCTGATTTGTTGTGAGAAAAAAACATGGTTGATCTGTTCAAAAGTACTGCTGAAGTAATACTGGAAAATACGAGGAAAGTACGGCTCAAGTAATGCCGGAAAATAGGACACAAAGAAGAAGAGAATCTAATCTAGCACGGGAGGAGTATACAATACAGTTAACCAACTAACACGACATGCCTCTCTTAATCTAACACGCTGCTATACCTAACTGTACGCCTCGTGTGCAGGCAGCATCCCCATTTCCGGCTGCCAAACCTTAATAATCTGGGTTTGTATTCGCGAATACGTACATATTGCTTGCGTTTAGGAATTGATGTGGACTAGTACGAACAATAATGTTTTCCTTATCTTGATTATCTATTATTATATTATAAAGTGCGGGTGTACTACATATAAGATCATGAATGATTGTTTATTTATCATTTGAAAGGAGAGTCCTGAGGACATCCTGTTCGTTTGAGCTTTTAGCCGCTTATTTTCAGCCCAAACGAAGACGGCAGCTCTGCGGGACACAGGTTGACATGTCCACTAGGCCGGCCCAACCTACCCTCCAACCCTCTCGGAACCCATACATGGGCCCACCGGGCCCTATTTTATGATCCTTCGGCCGGTTAACTGGGCCCTTAGGACTTAGTAGGAGGGAGCAGGCCCACTAACCCCATAAGGGCCTGTTTTCAAACCACTTTCTTTTCTCAGTCCCACAAGGTAATGGCGTCAAGGCACTGTTTGGATAGGGAGGACCGACCCATTAACATCCTCCAGACGCATCACATGACACAAGCTATAGGTGAATTACCCTTACCAACGGATACAAGCAGAAAACATTGTAAGAATCCTGAACAAGAGACAATAATGCAGCTACAGATTATATAGACATCTGCTGAATAAATAGTGGTATACGTATACAAGTCTAATATTGATGTAACATGGGAAAAATAGGTTGTGGATGTTGCACCAAAACTAGTAAGAACATATATACATACATACAACTTTATAAAATAAGAAAAATAACAAGACCAAATATACTATAATCATAGTTGATGTTAATGCAGATAAATGCACCAGAATAGTAGACCTCGGGAATAATAATACCTTGGTTTTAACAATGTCTCAAAATTCCACTTTTGGCGGCAACACCAGTTTAAAGGATTTACTTTCAAGTACTTTACTTGTTGGAGGCCTTTGTGCTGTGTAAAGTTGAACACAGTACATAGCCACTATCACCATTTTATTTACAAGCTCAAGCTCAGTCGCTTCATTGTTTCTTTCACTAGTAAAGTAACATTGCTGAAAAACTCATCCAGATGATCAAACAAATAACCAGGAAAGGTCTGGCTACCAGTTGCAGCAAGATTTTCCATTTTTCTTGCTCCCACCATCTCCAGAATCACCATGCCAAAACTGTAGATATCAGATTTGCTGCTTGGTCTTTCATACCGTCTTGAAAACACCTAAGGTGCGATATACCCAGCAGTGCCTCGATCTTGCACCAGAAATATTGACCTCTCTTTCCTTTTTTTGCAGAGTCTAATTTTGCTAACCCAAAAATTTGATATTTTAGGGCGCAAGTTCTGGTGGTCTAACAAGATATTCTGTGGTTTAATATAAAAAAATCGACAATCTATGTCCTGCAGCCGGTATACAGATAGTCGATACCTCATGCTACTCCAATAATGATCACATACAACTTGTTGTTTCCTTTCAATGGAATCAGCGATGCTTCCAAATTTGTACAAATCTAAAGAGCCATTCTGCATGTACTCATATACCAATGCCCTGTGAGAGCCTTCCAAACAATACCCCAAGAGAGATGATGTTGCCATGACTTGCCCGACTGATGGTTGTAACTTCATCTTTCAAAGTCTGCCCCACTGGCCTATCAAAAAAAAAAGTCTGCCCCAGAGCCAAGGGGGGCCAGCGGGGCCTATGCCCCCCTAACAATATAAATTATTTAAATATATAATATATATAGTAAATAGTCTATGTTTATATCAAAATACTATAATAAAAATAATCTTGTTATAATGTTTATTGATTTCTTTTAGACAACAAAATCACATAGAATATAATTAGAATAAAATATTTTGATTTATCTAAATTTGTTTGCCTACCATATTAGGATATATCTATTAAATTTTTTGGTTTATTAAAATACTTATGTTTCATTGTACTTCATATTTTATTGAACGTGTATTTAACTAGCAATAACAATTCAATGACCATCACTTTTTATTGTGAATCACAGTATAAATGTAGACGCTCACGTACATGCACGTACGCACACTCCTATGATAAAAAAAACACGTCATACTCCACTGAGCACTTTTGAAATACTAAGCTGGTAGATTTCAAGATTCATGAGTAATCATATGTCTCCTGTTATCGACGGACGCGGTCACCTACCACACCACAGGTATGAGCACTTTCACAATACTAAGCTGGTAGATTTCAATATTCATAAGTCATCATATGCGTCCCACTGTCAATATATACGATCATCTACTACGTGAAGAATAACGAGCATGACTAAATCGTCAAATAGTAGAATAAATTTAGAAAAATAAGAGGCTAACCCCGAGACAAAAAAAAAACGAAGCAAATAAGGTACACTCAATTCTCATATTTTTGAAATTCTTTGACCAGCCCATTTATACATAATTCCCGGCGCCACCACTGGTTGCCCTCTGCTCTTTTTGTTTGTCAAAAGATTAACTGCATGCACTAGGTCACTTTACATACAAGCCGGACAAAAAAGTTTGTCCGTTTCGTCTCCTCACCTGAGTCCGTTCCGAACAGGTCCTCCTAAGCTATGGTAAACTATTTTTTTAATGTCAAAAATAATATCTCGGCCTAAATAGACTGGTAGATATAGTATCGGCTGGCTGGCATCATCATCATGATAATATAGGACCGACGGACGACGGTAGCCCCTAATTTTTCTTTTTGTCACAGATGGATGGATGGATAATGGCCATGTTCAGCTGGCTATAAAAGTGACTGATGCTGATTTGTTATAAGAGAAAAATACTGTTGAATTAACTGATAAGTTAAACGAACAGGGCGAATATCCTTTTTCTCTCTCGTGCTGTGCCCACGTTACGATGCACATTCAACAGTTTGAGTAAAAAGTTTACTTTCTCCTGCGAGGTAACTGTAGCACGTATCACGAACAGTTCATAGAGCAAATTTTACTTTCTCCTGCGAGGTCATGAGTAGCGCAGGTGAAAGTACGAATTCATTCTTCCAGCGCTCCGCTATGGTTTTTTTTTTTTTTTTTGAAAAAGAGGCTGTTCGTTCTGGTGCTTCCATGGAGCCGCCCGGAAGAACCAGTTGGCGTTCTCGAGCTCCATTCCGGCGTGCACAAGACACATCGGCTGATGACATATCACATCAACCGCGGGCAGTCCCAGTCCCAGCCCCAGCAGGAAGAGGGTCCTCCGAAATTATATGTACGGTTCCGCTGCACTGCTTCAACGGTACTTTTCAGTGAATCAACAGTATTTTTCTCTCACAGTATTTCAACATAAACATCAACGTAAGTCAAATTATAAGCTTCTTTAACCAAACAAACGACATTTTACAGGACATAAATTCCTGCTCTGGTGTAATATGGCGTACAAGGTATTACATTACAACCAGATACTAATTTCAGATGAAAGGGCGAACCAAAAAGCGTTATACTAAATGAAATGTCGATGACATAAAGTTTTGAACCGCAGCATGGCCATGTACCAGTACCATACATACCAACAACTGGTGAAGCCAGTGCTTAAAATATGTATGAAAAAAAAATCAATGCAAGTTCTTAGCTCCATATAGTAATAATCCAGGTCCCAATACAGGTATTGACAAATGTAACTGGCAGTTTCGGGGACTGCCATCGTATTGAATTTCCAGCTATTCTACATAAAAAGATGAATTTCCAGAAATTCTACAGGCAAAATCCCTATTTCCCTTGAATCGGGTAAGCAAAAAACAAAACATCATCTATTTGTAGCAACAGCTCTTACTTCCACATCAACACGTACAAACAATAGGTTACAACAATCTTCTAGGGACGGTTAACATCCCAGGTTGGCATGTACGACCTAAACACAAAGTAAACACCAAGTTAAAGAGCAGTATCCGACAATCTACTAAACAGATGTAAGTAGGCTTTAGTACACAACAACCCACACACCATTTCATAGTTTCATGCATAAGTTTCTCATTCACATAAACACCAGCGGCAAAGTAAAAGTTCTATTCCTGAGTTTGTTAAAAAAAGCTCTATTGCTGAGTCCATGGTTAAAAACGACATGTGTTTCTAAATTCTTAATTCTTAATTCCTTCTAAGGCCCTCGCACGGGTAAGTCAGTATGAACAGGATTCAGACCCATCAATATGTAATTCTAGCTCCAAATAGGAAGGAATATTGGGCCAGGACCAAAACCATAATGTGGTTGACTTGAGTATGTTAAGGATCCATCCACGTGTAGAGGTAGGCTTAAGCTAGGGAAGAGAGGCTCAATAGCAGATTTGTATTATGCGTTTTAGCTTTGTCATATATCATTTATTTATTCTGAAAATGAGCATAATTAATTGTCAAAAATCAAGTTAGGAACTCTGTAATAAAACAGGCTCGTTTGAGAGAATTTACATAGTCAGGACTTCATACCTCACATACATTATACAGCTGCGAGACTGCCAATCTTTCCCATCTCATATGTATCAGCATAGTAGTACAACTTGATCTTATTTGACAAAGACAGTCCGGATGCCAAAGGAAGATTTCGCAGGTTTAAGTTCTCAAGCTCAGAAATGTCATCAACAAAGGCAGTGACATCACCAAGTAATCTAAAGATAACACAGCGAGTGTCCTGTTGTAGATCTGGGAAATCAAAATATAGTGGTGTATTCGCTTTTACTTCTGGTAAACGGTATTCCTCTACAACCAACTTGCCAGACTCCTGTACAAAATCACAAGCACAACAGAAATGTTTCATGCACACATACAAAATAGGCACCGACAAAACTACAAGTAGCAAAAGGTCCAACCCAATCAACAGCATGTGGAAAATTATCATAGTTTGCAGAAAACCTCAAAAACCCATCATCACATAGGTGAACTAACAATACTTTATTTTGTGGTCATTCGCCAGCTTTGACTACCAGCACTATATATAAATGAAGTTTTGAAGACAGACCAGTTGGACATTCCACTAATTACTACTAATAACAAGGAAAAAAACAAAATTTTGCAAAATGCAGAACTGTCTGCGACGCAGGCCTTACTCGACAAAACTAGGTCACATGACCACCTGGACCCATTCCATGGTAATTTGAACCGTTCAGGGACAAGCATTAAAGGAGATCTCAAGAAGAATAAAATAACCAAACATAGCCACCAAAGTAAGAGAATTTTGAAGAGTGATAGTGGCCTATTACCTTAACAACTGTGACCTGTATATAAAGAATTGCTGGATTTACAAATCTATCCTCCATTCGTGTCAATGAAAACTTCCTCATGTCCAATTCTGATGAGGAAGGTGAATGGGTCACACGAGGTCTTATAACACTGAAAAAATCAAGCCGGAATCCAGCTATTCCAGGTGAATTAGCTAAGGGATATTGCTCAAGAACAAGATCATTATCTCTCAGCCTCTCAGCTTCAACTGGAATCTGGAAAATATAGAAGAAAAGTTTCAGTCACAGCTAGAATGCAAAGCTCAAAACTGTCAGCAAAAGACAGGGTTTACCCTAAATCTCCCCAAGGGTGGTGATCTGTCTAAATAACTTTTCATTCTCATTATTCCCCCTGATGTGTCAGGCCCCACCTCCTTTCTCAAAGAACTGCCAAAAACAACAATTCTTTTTGCATGGATAAATGAATTCTGTGGATTGATTGGCTTCGATTCATAAACTGAGCTATCATCCAATGATAGAAGATCAAACTCCTCACTAAACTTGGTTGAACGAGAACCATTATGGGGAAGAGTCATTTTTATTGAAATTATACGACAACGGATAGGATTTGGGAAGTGAAATTTAATGTGTCTTGGTTCTTCACTCAATCTACTAGATTTTTCAGGTCCACAAAGCTGTGGAGATGAAGATATTATATCCTGCACATCCCACTTTCCTATGAACGTACGATCTTCTCGGTGTATTTTATTACTCGCCCATATCTCTACCTGCATAAGCAGCATGATTATTAGAATACAAAGCAAACAAGTAAAAAAAATGCATCAAAGGAACAGAAGAAATGAAAACAGCTCAACAGGCTAGTTTGTTATGCATAGACTAGCTATGACAGAATATGGAGACAATGTTCTGCAGGAAAATGCACTAAAAGAACACAGAAAGCTAAGATAGCTCAGCAGGCTCCACTAGTTGTGCATAGATAGCTAACTCTGCCGTATATATGAAAAAGCAATCTTGCAGTTCTTGCACATTGCACTAACTCCAGACAAAGATTATGCCAACAAGATATATTTGCTTTTCATAGCAACACTGTATGTACAGAAAGATAGGTGATCGACACGAAATTATGAAGCCACAAACACCATACAGCTGTTAAAACAAGTTATAATAAATGGAATTGCAAAGGGCATAAGTTGTTAGCTATAGAATCCTGTGTCTCCATGCATGTGTCCAGGTTCATGGTGTCTAGGTGCAGTCTTTAGTACTAACAGCAGATTTTCAGCTAGTAGCTAAGGAATGATCATAGGAGTTATGACTGCAGTAATTAGGATGATATCATGGGCAGGTTTATCAGCTATATATATGAGAAAATGGTGAGGGCTGAGAGAGCCACATCAACCAAAAGAGAGATAGAGGGAGTGATTTCCTAGTGTGTTTGTGATAAACACTAAAGAGGGAATGATTTCCTAGTGTGTGTTTATGATAAACACTGAAGATAGAGGGAGTGATATCCTAGTGTGTTTGTGATAAACACTGAAGACAGAGGGAGTCATTTCCTAGTGTGTGTTTATTTTGTGATAAACACGGAAGAAAGGAGAGGGAGTGATTTCCAACATAAGTTCTTTACATTCTTGGAAATAAGTGGGCTAGAGCACGAGGCATCTCTGAAGACATACAATTATGTAGACGAAGATAGTATTTTTCATATTGCTTCACTTGTTAACATGTAGCATGCTCAAGGCTCAAGCTGTCAAGGATACAACTGTACTCAAATGTTTTCCTTCTCTTGCTCAGGAAGAGCACATATTCAATCAAGTTATGTGATTTTATGATTAAAAAAATATGATTTCATTAACTCCAGTAAATATCCTTCTTTGTTTTCAATCGTTAAGAAAACGGAAATGAAAGATATACCCATAATTCTGTATATACAGTATTAAGTATGCCTGGCTAACATTGTCCGTACTGATTCTATAGGTACTGATTTTATAGATAATAATAAGGGTAGCATGATGAAGAGAAAGTAAAGTAGCCTATCTTACAATTGGGCAATCAGATGTTGAGTACCCACAAGAACTGACAATTATAGCAACTCCTGCAACATCTGATAAACCACCAAGAACAATTGAGAACTCCACTGAAGTGTTATCTTGCGGAGCTTTCCAGTAAGACTAGTACTCTCCAGTACCAAAAGGTGCCAGTAACGAAAGCAGTGGTTCAGAGTCATTGGCAGTTTCAACCTGAGTATAGAGCATAAGGCATGATCAAAGCATTATCTATGCTAAAGCAAACTTCATAGAAGAAAAAGAGAAAGCGGGGAGGGATCTTAAAAAGAAGATGTTATCACAAGGCCAAGTTTATTCACTGCTTTTCCATGGTCCATGGATCAATAGTCTTGCAAATACATCAGAGTGTATGAACAACACAGGGCAACAAATCATGCAGGAGTGCAATTTATGATGACTTGGTAAGAAGTTGAGAAATACCATTTGTAAAAAGTTTGCATATGGAAATTCTGCAAGGGATTCTTCACCATCAAGGATCTGCTTCAATTGTCTCTGACCAAATTGAATACTTTGAGATAAATCAGATGCTTTCCTGTACTCCAGTTGGCAGACCTGATTCACAGCACTCAGTGCCGCTTTCTCTGAACGATCTTTTCTGCGCAAACTATGAAGAACCCGGACATAATCCACATACAATGCACGTTTGATAATTTCACTGCAGCATGATTTGCACACAAAACTATCTGCGAGTGCTGAATAGCCACCACTTTGACTCCCACCATAAATCTTCAACTCCCTGTAGGTGTTAAGCAAAAGGAAGGCCCCTTTCCCAGCACAGCAAGCTTTGCAAACTGTCCTTTCACACCGAAAACATTCCACAAATACTGATTGGTTTTCTCTAGTGGCTAAAGCTTGTGATGAAGACAGAGCATGGACTTCACATGCCCCACCATAGCAGGATTCATCATTTTCACTGATGTTCCAAAAGTCTATAGCATGTTCACTGCCCTTTTCAAGCCCTATTGAAGCATTAACACGATCCTCAAGGACTGTATGGCCCAGCAGTGCCAGATTATCAGCTAAGCTGGATAATTTCAATAGGTAAGAATAATCAACTGAACGGTTTGGATCCAATGTGGCAGGAATTACACCAATTGATAACAATGCCTGGTCCCTTTCAGCGGCAGAAAGACCAAGACGGAGACGTTTTATTTCAAGCTTCATCATTTGCTCAAAGTCAAGACCCTTTCCCTGGAAAGATGAATAAAGTTTAATGTATTTTGGATTTAAATTCATAAACACCTTTTCAAAATAGGTCAACTTTTGTTCCTTCATTATTTTTTTTTCAGAATAAGCAAGTATGTATTGAAAAGCAAAGGAATAATAATGCCAGAACTCTAAACATATGTAACCTGAATAGACCTAAAGATTCAGATAATCTGTCATAAATTGAAACCTGTCTTTGTTAGGGGAAAAAAGGATTCAGTAGTGTTGCTACTAGAAACTTCAAATTAGACCTGTCTTTGTTAGGGGAAAAAGGGGTTCAGTAGTGTTCCTACTAGAAACTTCAAACTAGAACGGTAGAACCATCTTGCTCATTTATCTGAACTAAGAAGCAATTCAATATTTTATTGGCAACTTCAGGATAAGGTCAATTTCAAAGTATTTTTTAAGGAATGCTCAACAAAGATTCAAGAAAGTATACTAAGAACAGAACATAGAGGAATAGAAATAAAAGGAGATGAAATTTTCACAAATGAATACCTTATTATAGCCAGAAAGGGATACAAAAAATTTAAGATAAAGCTGTGTGCTGCCACATTCTTCAACCTGCTTATTCACTTTAGGAACAGGCACTTCCAATGCAGGGGCAAAAGGATTAACATCAAATCCATCATCTAAGAAGTTTGTTTGTTCCCCATTACCAAAAGTATTTTCAGTTATATGTGGCTCCGACATGTCAAAATCACCTGTGAGAAAATCCAACAAATTTTCCGAACCACCTGTTTGAACTGATGATGAACTTTTAGTGTAAGACCCATCAATACCATGAGAATCATTCCCAGGCATGGAAGAATTTCCAAAAGACTTGGAACCTAGATCACAGTGAACACTTGATGATTTTTTATTGAGAAACTCCATAAATTCAGGAGCATGTTCACTATTGGTTAACATGTCTGCCCATGGAAGAGAAACTCCAAGTACTTCAATCTGTTTAAGAAATTTATACAACTCATCAAGAAAAAGATAGACAAATAATCAAAGCCAAAAGTAACTTTTTAAAAGCATCTCAATCTAGAGAATTCATCAATTTTACCTCACCAAGAGTAATGGGTGTTCTTGATACATCAGATGGATGAAAAGATAATGCAACAACTCGATTCAAAAAGTTTAGCTCTCCTTCTAGCTCTTCAAAGTCGTATAACAAAGGAAGATAGGAGCTCTCTTGAACATTGGGCCTAGCACTTTTCCCTGTAACAGCCAAGTCCTCTGGATCAATTCTCCCAGTGACTGGAATCAGTAAATTTGTCCCATTTGAGCACTGTGGAATGCAAGCACCCTACACAAGTAATTTCCCAATTAATATTCATTAAACAGTACAAAACGAAGCAATAACCAATTTTAAATCAACAATACCTAAACATGGTGAGGATAGGATTATGAACCTAACCAAAATCCAGGCAAACTCAGTAAATGTGGTTAGCTAATCTCATCTCAGCCAAAGTAATCAGCACACAGTTCAGCATTGGTCTGAATCAGGCAAAATTTTCATGGTCTTAAAGTCAGAGTTAATGCACATGAAACTCAATTTTAGCAAGGGCAGCAATTTTTGTGTCTGCACCTCTGGGGTCTTGACTTTGGGTACACTGTTGTCAGTTCATCAAGCCAAATCTTAAAAGTATGGAAACTAAATTGGTATTTGCAAAGAAACATGATGAAATAGCTGGAGCAAAAGAAAAGGATATTATAATAAAACCAGTGAGGTAAGATAGAGACAAGGACCTCAACCACGAGTTTGAGGGAGTCTATGCTTGAGCCAACTCTAACATCTACGGTTGCTGGATATGAAGAATCTTCAGCACCGTGGGAGACAGTAAGAAGCAGTTGACAAACATGACAAGGTTCCCCAAGGTATATAAAAAGTTCAACATAGTCTGCACCTTGCTGACACACCTGCATGCACAAGAGTCTTTAACATGCTATGTGAAAAAAGCATCACAGCAATAATTAAATAAACCAGAAAACTATCAGGAAGACTCTTCCAGATGCATCAAGAAGAGTCTTTAAGGAAGAACTATACCCAAATAAGATCCTTCCTTTTGAAGCTGAGAAGACTGGAACCACCATCAGTCATTGGGGTGATACTAGGAACTGGTTTCAACATGCATCCAGACGGCCTTGATAGCACCTGAATTGTCAATATCAAGAATGTTATCACAAAAAAAGTGTAATATAAATAATACTGCATCAAGACCAATAATATCAGTTTGCAAGAGATACACTGATAATGAGTAAGTTTACCTACTTCGAGAGGGAACATAGGGATGGACGGGAGATGCTTATATAGCCTCAATCCAAGGAACATCTCTAACTGCTTTTGACGGGAACTATCATTCACAAAATTTTGGTACCTTCTTTGCACCGTAATCCTCACATTCTGAACAGCTGAGAATTTACTAAACTTTCCAGTTTCCTCCTTGAATATGTTCAGAATCTCACTGTGCATAGCTTTTGAGCCAGTGTACAACGTAGCATGGATATCACCAGCCAAAAGAAAAAGTTCAGCAAGGTGGTTCACTGGAGCAAGCATTGTTGAGCCTTTGAACTGATCAAATGTCATATCAAATCTCTTCCAAGGCTTCTGTGGAGCCTCCTGGCATGGATGTTCCCATGTGGTAGTACGTGTATTATGATCGATATAAAATGATTTCCCTGTTACAGAGTCAAAGCGCTCCTCCCATCCAGGGGGCAAAGAACGAGTGTTTCTACCATCATATTCAGAATATCTACTTGACAACCCAAACATTGCATCTATGTCAAGAGAGATGTTCAATCGACTACACTGTTCAACAAAAACTTGAAGTGCACCAAAGTAACTAGCAGCATTGGTTCGATCAAGAGAGTCTGCACAATTGAATCGTATCACCCCATTTTGAATAGACTCCATGCAAAACCCGCCATTTACATCATCATTGCAGATAACTGATCCTTTACATTCACTAAGCTGCTGCCTTACATCATAGTAATTCCCTTCACTGAAGCCAATGACCATTGTAGGTGCTTTAAGATGCCTCCATAGGCCCTCAACTGTCTGCTGCTGCCCTTTTAACTTCACAGTGGCATGCCAGTCATAATTTATCAACTGAATCCATGTGCTTCCCAGCTTTCCAGTAGAGTTCATGTACCGTATAGATTCTTTGAAATGATCAACAAGAACTGACTCTGTTTTTCCTTCGCCGTATCTTAGCAAGTTAACACAAATAACAGGAACCCTTCCAGATTTCTTTTGCCTGGACACATTCGCTTCAGATGATTTATTCCCGTATCTTCTGCCCAACCGTTGGTAGTATTGTAAGCTTCCGTTGTAAGGATCATTTGCAACATAAATTTCAGCTTCTACTGACACTGCATTTTTTATTTCTGCACCCCACCATATTGGTATAGTTCCACGCCGCCAGATATACGAGCTAAAAGGGATGCGCTGTCCACCCTTGCGTGGAACCCAAACCAGTTGCTCGCACTCAACCTCATTGCCTGTGCCTGAACATGCATTCAGTCCACGGGCCAAATAGCGGGTTCCAGGGTGCAGTCGACTACGGCGTGCAATAAGGGCGACTAACCCACCTTGCTGCCCAGCACCTCCAAAGTTCCGGCACTCAGCAAACCCCTGCAGAAGAATGACACAGTGTCCTGGCAAGCCGATGTCCTTAAAAGGCTTGGACAGCCACTCATTCCAAACGAATTCCTCATCTGGTTCCCGTAGTGTCATAGGACTCGGGAAGGGCCTGGTAACATCCCTTGTCTCACAAAAGAAGTGCTTGCCGTCAATGTCGAGATCGGCCAACTCACGTATGTTCTTCTGCTCTCCAGTTCCCTGGGGTTGAGGATTCTGCAGCTGGATCTTTATCCACTGGCTCTCTGCCACTGTGTATATGCACCCGCCTCCTGGCAGATTGGGGACGGACGCGCTCAGCTGCGTCGCAACCAGAAGCAGAGCGGAGCTCCCAAACACTGCATATCCCAGCAGTGCCTTGGCATATGTGGTGCTCTTGGATAGAACCCTTGAGCCGTCGGTGATGTAGTTGAGAGCCGCTGCCTCGGAATCAAAGACGTCCTCCCCATGCTTCCCCCGGTAGCGCAGAGCGCCGGTGGTCGGATCGACGTATACGACCTGGGTATCTCTCCTCGTTGACAAGCTGATGACAATGTACACTTCGGTCGTCTCCAGGACGACGACGACCACCACCGATGTGTGCATCTGCGATTTCTGGAGAAATGGACTGATCAGATTCGGATGCACATGATAATTTAGCAAAGCAATCGAAGCTAGTAGGCATAATACATGCATGCATATACACCTGTCTGTAATTAGATTCAGATCCGATTACGAACAGTATGTTAGGGTTTGGGGGCGCACGGCTTCGCACAGCAGGAAGGGAGGACCAAGGGGAGGGAATGAATACCTGGTGTCCTGGCGGTGCTCGTCGCCGGCCAAGGTGGCGAGTGGCGGAGTAGAACAGCAGCGACGGTCGCGGGGACACCGGGGCGGCAGAGGGCGGACGCCGCGCCGGAGCTGGTCGCGAGGACGCTGGGCCTGAGGTGGTGGTACTCGACCGAGCGCGGCGAGCGGATGGAGGAGACCGATCGGGATCGAGATTCAGCGATTCTGATTTCTGAGGCAAGTTACGACGTAACTTTCCCATACACATCTGCCGTCCAACTCCGATCCAAGCATCTAGGTAATCCAAGGTCTCTAGAATTTGGTTTTTTTTTCACCCAAAAAAAACACTAGACAGCAGGAGCGCTCCGGAAGGAAAGCCCGGAGTGTCCGGCTTGCTCGCGCCCGTGCCTAAGGATGAAAACGGTCCCAAAATTCTTCAACTATTTTTTATTTTTACATTTAAATACGAAAACGAAAGCGAAAATAATAAAGCCGGACACGAAAACAAACGCGAACTTACGGAATATGGAGAATTTCGAAAATGAACCAATTCGAGCGAAATTATGTCGAACACGGTCGGTATATGAAAAACCAATATGAAATACCGATCCACAATGCATAACAATTAACAAGTGCCATCGTGACAAATTTCGAGTACAAGAGAGCAATTTGGTTTTTTTGACGAGAGAAAAAAAAAGAAAAGAAAAAGAAAAGAAAAATTTGAGATGCTATCGGTATTAGACTAGAAAGGATAACAACAACGTCCGGTCCATCTAGCTCTCTCTCTTGGTCGGTCTAGTCACATGCAATGCAACAACAGCGTCACGTGAAGCCAGATACAGCTATGTAGGCATGCAGCACCGTGTGAGGTGATTAGTTCTACCTCGGTGACTCAAGGAGACGCGACGGGGGTGAGCTACTTATATAATGCGGCCAATGGGTATTAGTACTTCACACTTGTCTTTACCTAGTTGCATGGACAGTAATAATTGACAACCAAATTCGGTTTAAACCGAACTTTGAATTCGGGATATTTCGAATTAAAAGTAGACCGTTTTCTACTTTTATATTTGAAATACGGAAACGAAAGAAAAACAGTAAAGTCAGACACAAAAATACGAATTTGATTGGATACAATACAGAAAACGATACGGTTCGGTTCAAAATATTTCCGTTCCATTTTCATCCTTACTCGTGGCACGCGTGTCTCGTCGCTGCCCTTGGTGCCACGTCGCCCACCTGAGGCTGAGGAGAGGGAGGAGCCGGAGCTCGCGCAGCCTGGCCTCAGCCATCTCGCGCCTGCGGCACAATCGTCTCGTCGCTGCCTTCCATTCCATGGAAACGAGGACTAAGGAGGCGGGCGTGACGGGGCAATCAGCACGGTGAGCCTTTTGTCTTTTGCCACGGCGATGGCAAGCAAAGCGTCGTCGACGACACGACGAGGCGCTGGACCACGTGTGATTGGCTGCTGCGGCGCCAAAACGCGGTGCTGCCAAAGTGCCAAGCAGCTGAGCCAAGGCGGCACCGTGCTGGACTCCTTTCGCTGAACGCGCTAGACCAAGCGGTGGCCGACGCATCCGAGGACCGCGGTGGCGTCGGCAGTGCCAGAGGGGAGCAGCAACGTGGAAGGAGCAGGGGCTGCCGGCGTGACACCTTTGTCCGCGTACTGCTCGCCGCGCTGGCTCCGACCGAACTCTCCGCATCGTCCGCGAGCTGGCCGTGCACGCTCTGGCTCCGAACTCTCTCCAGTCCCCACTAGGTAACAGCATCAACTGTTTGGACAGAGATAGAGAGGACCCCCATCAACATCCTCCAGGAGTTATTAGTTTTATAAGTCTTGTAGGTTACAGCCTAGGAAAAAAAAACATTCAGATTCTATTCTTCACGCATCGCACGGCACGACCTATACTATAGGTGAACTACCCTTGCCAGCAGATGCAAGCAGAAAAACATTTACCCTGTTCGGCAGGCTGTTTTTGCGGCTTATAAGCCGGCTGTGGCTGTTTTGCTGTGAGAGAAAAACACTGTTCTACGGCTGATAAGCCGTGCTGATAAGCTCAGCCGAACAGGGTGATTGTAAGAACCCTGAAGGATGGGCACCTGAGTACCTGACCATCCACATATGGACGAGAGGCTGCTCGCGCTCCCACTCCCCCTAACCCAGGTTCGTGTCCGTGCGTTGCTACGGGACAACTAAACTTTTGTACTAATAAAAATACATGGATCGCACGATAAGATAACAATACTATAAAATTAAATACCGCATTAAAGTGACGTTTAATCCAAAAAAACAAAGTTTGTGAAATTAACACAGTCACGTAGAGAGCGGTGTCGCAGGCTCATAGACTCTACTGGTGGAGACGCACGTACGCTGTTTGTTGTAGAGTCATGGAGCGCTTAGTCCACGATGGCAGGAGGAACTGGATGGCAGCTTGCGCGATGATCAACTACGATGATCGATGTAGAGATGGCTTGAGCGATCATGGCGTCCTGGTGGGGTGGGGAGATTGTTGCATCGAGGTGGGGTGGTCTGTTTTGTTTTGGAAAGAAAATCAGAGGGAGAGGAAAAGGGATACGATGGGCATGGGGGGCGTCTCGATCGCACGCAGTAGACTGATGACCCGATGTCGGATGTCGCACGAAAACGGTGTCCTTTTTAGTATATTGCCCATGCTGACGCTACGACGATATTTGGTAATACAAATGAAACAACCAAACTATATATATTTTGCTGCTGCCCAGGCTTCAACAATCTCAAACATCAGCACACAATTCCTCTTTTTTTCATGGTCCAACAGAAATAAAATGCCCCAAACTGAACTAACCAGAAATTGTGAAAATTCTTAACATATTTGGATAGGGAGATACCATGAACAACAGAATATAAAAGACTGTTCTCAAATCCAACTTAGCAATTTGTTATCCAATATATGTCCCAAAAGACCTCAAGAATATTTGCATTTCTGTACAGAAAAAATTCTCAAATTCAATTTAGCAATTTGGTACAGAACATCCTAGTTTTCAATGCCACCACTAATCACAAACCATATGCATATCTCAAATTAATGTATAGATAGAATACAAACACCATTCAAACAATTCCTCCCAAATATAATCGTTGTTCCCACAAGGCCACAAGGTATTTGAAGATATCCTGGACTCATACGGAAACAATTATTTGTAAGTAAATAATAGACAATATAAAGGAGATAATAAAATAACTTCAATGGAACTTCTTAGTTACCTTTGCTTCACTGATCTCTGCCACTAATGTTGTACATAAGTTTTGTCATGCACAAATCATTAATTCTGTTGATACTCTATGCTGATCGAAACTCTATTTTCATGTGGCCTGCTTAAATAATTTCCCTATTCCCGATGGTAATTCTAGAGCATTAATGAAGATTAATGAAGACTCAAGGAGAAATTTCACGAACCGTGAAAGCTCTAAGAACTACAGAAATATATCATGTCTTCGTAATATGAACCAGACCTATTCTCCAATTAAAATAATTATAACAATGCTTTATTTTTATATCCTCAAATTAGTTATTTATTTTATACCAAATCTAAGTCCTCAAAAAGCTTATACTTTATAGTAGAAAATAATAGAAGGTTGAAGTAGTCTATAAAATTTCTCACAACCCATCATATCAATATATTCGCTCCTAGAAAGATAAATCACTGGCTCGTTGCTTCAAACTCTATTGGTTCTGATTTAAAAAGTTATTGATGCTGAGCTAAATTAAATTGTGAATAACAGCGCCTCATTGCTAGGAGATCATGGATTATGCAAACAAACTCAGTCCCATTACTGCCAGTCTGCCACCTCCCTAACACCAGCTATATGTACACATCAGCGATAACATCAATGGCTTTGTTAAGTATTGCTTTACTGCTTATCATATCAGCATACCTTAACAACCTGCCCACCAGTCCACCAACAAGACAGGCTGAAACTACAGCAGCTCAGCCAAGAATATATTCTAGATGAAAGCTAATATTCAGTCAACAAGAATACATATATATTGGATAGATTATGAAGTACTCCTGAGACATGATAGCTGACAATCCTAATGGTATACCAGCTGCGAACACCATCGGTTATTTTGATAGATCACAAACTTTGACAATCGACACATACCTTTATCCTTTCAACAGCATCCTTTTTGCTGCATTTACAGTGTGGGTTGCTCCAAGCGTTCTAGCATTCTGGAGTTTCTCATCAAGAACATCCACTGCAATGACTTCAGAAGCTTCGAAGGCTTTTGCTATCTGTAAACAGCTGCAGAACAAAAGATCTACTTTTAATAAGATATAAGTAAGAGGAAAGAAGAAAGATCCTAAATTTTATCAGACATCAACTGACCTTGATCCAACCCCTCCAACTCCGATCACAACTACCGAATCACCCGCCCACATTTCAGAAGCATGCCTCAGGGCACCATAAGCGGTAAACAGTAAACACTGCACATCCTAAAATCTATGATTCTGTGTATGGCAATGAGTCAGGGAGAACTGCTAGCGCATTGGCTGGCACAACGCAATACTCTGCAAGCCCTCCCATACTGTACATGTACACCGGTTTCCCTGCAGATGGAGAATTTCAGGATACATTAAAATGCCTGGTAAAATCATACTGTTGTGTTACCGATGTATTATGCGAACGTCTCCTCAGGTTACCATTGCCCCTTAGAAACGGCCGTGTTTCGCCATCATAGAGCGTCCCTTTGGCACGATTATATGCGAAGAAAGACTCGCACAGATCTTCCTGGCCCTATATCAAATCAATGCATATGAGCATAATTGCATAAGAAAGAAAAAGCATAGAAACATAAGAGAAAAGAAAGGGATGCCATAATTCAACGAAGAAGCGGTACCTTAACACAGTAGAAGCAGTTCCGACATGGCATTATGAACGCTCCGACAACGTGACTTCCTACTTGGAACCTGAAATGTTTTCAGAAAAGGAACCATAAGTTTTGAACCGAAGACAACATCTGATGCCTGATGAACTGAATCAACGGTGGAGAAGACCGGCGCCCCTACGGTGATAGCCTGAAATCGATAAGCTACATCATAGTCCATTCCAATGTACAGACGCACAGGAAAATTAACACTGATATTAGTGCCTTCTCAGGGTTCAGCACAAATATATTGTTATTTTCTTCCAATGAAGTCACGGTGATCCTTGGTGCGATCCATCCGGTACCACTAAGTAAACAATAGCGATGGAAAGGGAGGAAGAGGTGCTTATCAGTCTCAAATTGCATCACTGCGCAGCATTCTCAAGTTGCTTTGTACTAATCAAGACTCGATGTTTCTTTGTTCACATCAAAATTTGAATTATATTATAATTTGTTCATTTCATGAACACTCATGTAGTATTTGGTTAAACTGTAACTAATTTAGAGCTGTACGAGTTCAGAGTATATCATAGCCCTTAGCATCACATGGGATTAATCACATTGGTAAATAATTAGAAATTGTAACCATCGAAACAAATGTAGTCTACTGTCGAGGTGGAGGCTCCGAGCAGTGGATGCGGTTCTCCTCGCTGTGACCCGACGCGGCCTGGCCGCGCGTGCTGGCGGCGATGGCAGGGTGGAGGAGCACGGGTAGTAGTCCAATAAACCGATGAAGCACGAAACCTAATAAGCTCAAACCGGGGTAAATCTGCTTATCCCTAAATGCAAGTGGATTAAGAGGGTGGAGGAGCAGGAAGGCAGCGCGTACCTGTTTTGTTATGGCTTCAACCTCTAGCTCCTTCGGATCCTCGTCCTCGCTCTCGTTGTCAGTGCCGGGGAAAGCGGAGGAGGAGTCGCCAGGGAAGGCAGAGTCAGCGCCGCAGGTGAGCTCGAGCTCGGAGTCGAGATGGCCGCGAAGTCGTCGCTCCCGCTCGAAGACGACGAGGACCGCGGCGCGGGTGCGACGAACGTGCGCACCTCCGAGAGGGAGTCGGCGCGACACCGGGTCGCGCGGGGGAGAGAGTCCGGCGTGGAGGCCGCGGAGGAAGTTGTCGCACGGGGAAGGCAGGCCGTGACTTACGCGAGTTTCTAATTTGCGCGGCCTTCTGGGTCGGGGAGGGCGCCGAAGAGGAGGTCGAGGGAGGTGTCGCGGGAGGAGACGTCGGGGCTGGACGAGGTGGCGGCGGCAGCGGAGTCGTCGGAGGCGGCGCCCTCGGCGCGGGCGTCGGGGACGCGCCCAAGGTCGCGGCAGGGCGGCCTTTTGGGTCGGGGAGGGCGGGCCGGACAAGGAGGCAGCGGCAGCGGAGTCACCGGAGGTCGGCATCCTTGGGCGCGGGCGTCGGGGATGCGCCCAAGGTCGCAGCATCGGAGGACGGCATCCATAGAAGCAGTGCTTCGCGGCGGCGGCGGAGGTCTCCTTGGTGTCCAACAGCAGATCGCGGCGGTGGGGATCGTGCCGAGCTGGGTGTCGGTTAGAAAGGGAGGATCGTGGGAGGCGTCGTGCGTGGGCTTTCTCCGGATCGGAGGCAGCGCGAAAGCGGTTGAGCGCTCCGATTTTTTTCTCGAGGTGACGCGATTAGGAGGAGGCGGTCCTATTAGTTCCGGTGACGATACCATTTGAGTCTTTAGATAGAGTGACATCAAACTGTGCACAAGTAACAAAGAAACATGCTCCTATGCATGCAGTGGATGGCATCTCAGATATTATCATTCAGATTTGCCAACAATTTTTTTAAAAGATCTGGTTTCCCAGCTTTGTATTATACTTCCTCCGGTCCAGTTTAACTGGCGTACATGTCTTCATTCCAGATACCAAGACATGGTAGTAATCTCCGTATGATATCCATCCCAGCATTAATTGACCCTCTTTTATCTCGTTGCTAGCCCATGCATGCAGTGTTATTCTAATCCTAATGGCTGACGCTCCGTTGGTAGCCATGTATGCAACATTTTCAATTTACTCGAAGTAATTAATCGGCTCTTGAAACCCCCGTCCGCCACTTATTTCGGCCGAATAAAAAAACTGGTGTACACCACTTAAACTGGACTGGAGGGAATAATAAGTAGAAGAAGCAAAAGTCACTGCAAGCGCGAGAAGCGCTACTCCCCGCAGCCTAAGCTACGGGGAGTTGAAAGAAAAGTAATGGTCTTATTACATATTACTCCCTCTATCCCAAATTATAAGACGTTTGACTTTTTTGACATCAAGTTTGACCACTCGTCTTATTTAAAAAAATTATGCAAAATATCAATTTTTTATCGTAGCTTGGTATATTAATAAAAGTTCTTCAAGAATGACTTAAATTTGACTATATTTGTACAAATTTTTTGAATAAGACGAGTGGTCAAACTTGGGGTAAAAAAGTCAAACGTCTTATAATTTAGAATGGAGGGAGTACTTATTTGTGCAACAAAGAAAAGAGGCTTCGGGAAGACCCTCCCAGCCAGAGACCACAGCTGACATGTGTCTTTAATCTCGACGAATAGTGCCTGTTTTGCCTTCATGGTCCACCTGAAGATCCTCACATGCCTCTGTTTCCAAATGATGTGCCAACAATTTTGACTGCAAGTATTCTGCCACCCGTGTAAAAATTGCCAGCTGACCTGAGCGCAGGGCATGAGCAGCATTGCTGTCCACAAGTAATCCTTGAAGCAGCTTAAGACCATTCCATGAATTACTGGTGCACCATCAACTTATCAGCATATGCTGATAGACAGCTGATAGACATCATCAATGACAGGCAGGCACCATCAAAGTCTTCCATTGCTCCAGCAAACCGGTGAGCCTGCAGAGTGATAAGTTAAGTTGGATGAGATACATGAGTAACTTGAACGTAGCGTGTCAAAATTATATGTTACAAAACAGAGTAGCTCCATGGTGTTAGCAAACTTATGGCTGATAGGAATCATACCATCAACAAATGGATACACTCCCACCCCCTCCAAAACACACCCACCCACACCCAAAAAAAAGTAAGTGTTCTGCATTTCTGCTCGCAATATTTTGCTCTATTACATCTCTGACTCATTTTGACTATATTTTTTATACTAAAAAACAGTGATGGGTGGGTCCCACATGCCATACAATTGTAAGAAACTTTGGCATGTTCTGTAACTTTGGCTAGGCCACAATCCAAATTTATCTACTATGGGTGCGTTTAGTTCCTTCGAAGTTCGAAAAATTTTATAAGATTCCTCGTCACATCAAATCTTTGGACGCATGCATGGAGCATTAAATATAGGTAAAAAAATAACTAATCACACAGTTTGGTTGTAAATCACGAGACGAATCTTTTGAACCTAATTAGTCCATGATTGGACATTAATTGCCAAATACAAACGAAAGAGTTACTGTGCTTCTAAAAATTTTACATGGGCAACTAAACACACCCTATGACCCAATTTTGGTCATACCTTGATTTGGCTGTAGCCAAATTTTGGCTTGGCCGCCAAGGGACACTGTCTAAACAGGCCCTACATCTCCCCCTTCTTGTCAGTGATTTGATTCCTCGCATACACACCTCATCTCAGTCCACCTGACAATTGACATACTTGGGTGTAATGGCTCCTGGCGGAACAGCTATTAGACTAACTAATTCAGCATACCACTTGAACAAATGATAGTAGAAAAATAATGGGATCAAAGTTTTTGGATACATGATAGTGGGAGAAACTAAATTTATAAAACCAGAACGAGCGATTAGTTCCTATAGTTATGAATGAACTGTGTCTGTAGATCTATCTTGAAATTAGGAAGGCTTAGTTGACATAACTACGACACAATATCGAAACCTGATTTCTTGGTGAGTGGTGGAACCCTGATCAGTAACAAGACCATACGAGAGTGTAAATGCAGAGGTTTATTTAAGGCAGAGAAGTTTCAGCAGGTAAGAATGAAAGATGAAGATGCCTATTTGCCTTTGATATCACACTGACAAACATGAACTATTGGTAAATGGCATAATAACTCTAGACAAAAAGCAGACATCTGCACTCTGCTGGTGGGCCAGTAGATGTTCACTAACCTACAGATAAGTTGTTGACTCCAACCTGACGATTCTACCGCGCCCTTTTATGAGCTGTGTTTGTACACGGTGGGACGAAGTAAATTTGCAAAATCAGAGGTAGCAGCGGTACCTGTGGTTATGATTGAGCTGTGTTTGTACATTTACACTGAAAGCAGGTAAGACCTTTGTAACACCCCTCGTGTTACAGGCTCGCTTAGCACCGCGGTTGAGATCTAAAAGAAATTAAGTAAACAAGTTTTCGGGTTTTAAAAATTTGACCTCGCAGGAAAGGATAAACAATTAATGTTGGTAATTGGTTTTATGAGAAAAACCCGCTAATGAGACCCTAATTAGAAAAATAGAACAATATGTTGTTTGAATTATTTTGGCGTGAGAAACGATTTTTTTAAACAAAAATAAAAATACCACCGTAGGTAGTACTTAATAAAATTTTGCAGTGCAAGTCGAGCAGATGAAAATACAACTTTCATTTTTGAAAATAAGTATTGTTAACTAGTATTTTGCAAGCTCAAAAAAAAATCAAATTCGAAATTCAATCCGGACTCAACTCTAGATCTTTGTACCAGTCTCCAATTTCTGGCTCTGCTGGGTTTACGCCATGTTCTGGATAATAGTTTTCCTTTTGCTTTTCTACTGTCCCCGTCTTCGTCGATTTCTAGAGAGATTGTGAGTTGTATCAGTTTGTTCTTAGCCGTGATGCCTCTAGATCCCCAAGTGTCGCAGTCTTCGAAGCCGTGTAATCTCCTTGTAATTTCAGATTTGGAAGCGAAATCAAGTTTTTCCCTTTCTGGTTCTTGCTCCGAATCTCGAGACGAGATTCTTTTAATGGGGGTTGGTTGTAACACCCCTTGTGTTACAGGCTCGCTTAGCACCGCGGTTGAGATCTAAAAGAAATTAAGTAAACAAGTTTTCGGGTTTTAAAAATTTGACCTCGCAGGAAAGGATAAACAGGTAATTGGTTTTATGAGAAAAACCCACTAATGAGACCCTAATTAGAAAAATAGAACAATATGTTGTTTCAATTATTTTGGCGTGAGAAACGATTTTTTTTAAACAAAAATAAAAATATCACCGTAGGTAGTACTTAATAAAATTTTGAAGTGCAAGTCGAGCAGATGAAAATACAACTTTCATTTTTGAAAATAAGTATTGTTAACTAGTATTTTGCAAGCTCAAAAAAAAAATCAAATTCGAAATTCAATCCGGACTCAACTCCAGATCTCGTCTAAGACCGGAAGGGGCGTTGGCAGTGCCGTTTTGGCATTTAAATTCTAACAAAAATGGTTAAGCACTAACATCACGTTTTCGCACAGTTGGTTGCGTCTAAGCGAGCACGTGGTTTTGGTTTCAGTGGCAGACATGTTGGGTGTCACGTTGCCTTCGTAAAAATTGCCCTAACTGCCTAGAACCAGCGTTGCACCGTGTCTCGGGTTCGATTCACGAACTGACGTTCGGCACGACAAACCCAGGTTGGCGTACTCCAAGTTTCCGGTCTGGTGACCCTCTGGGCGAGTGTGTTGTCTCCTTAGCACGGTGATAGTGTCGACTGGGGGTTCTTGGAGTTGAGTGGGCATAGTCGAGCTTGTTTGTGGCCTTTTGTTCCGCTTTATTTTTCGTGCACGTCAACGCTCGCTAGTGCTCGGCCTGTGACCGTAGTCACCGTGGCGTGCACGCGGCCGTGGCGGGGACCGCGTCTGGTCATGTCGTCGGAGCTGCGCCACTGCGGCCTTGCCGCCCTGCCCCCCCTTCGAGCACGCTCAAGTGGAGGCCGGGGCTCCGCTCACCCTCGTGCCCTCTGCTCGCCCTTGCTCTTGACCTATCCCTCGCTCTGCTCTCCGCCACGGCCGGTCAGGGCCTCACCGTCGGTCCCGTGTTTTAGCACCTTGCTTCCATCGTCGCAAGCCTCCACCTGCTCCGCTTTGGGCCGCTCTGCCTTCCCGCTAAGCCGCGTCGCCAGGAGTTGCCGCGGCCCCTGCTCGGACCGCCGCCGCGCGCGCACGCGGTCAGGCCGCTGGCCGTCCACGAGCCGCCGCAGCTTGTGCGTCCGAGCCGCCCCGGGCCGAGCCGTCACCGCCACCGCCGTTCCCGGCTCTTCGTCCCTCCCCGCGCCTAGCGAGTACCCCTTCACCTACGCCTCGTTACCTTCTCCGCCTGAGGCGCCTCAGCCAAGCCGGGAGCCGCCGGCTGCACGGTCGCCGCTGTGCAGCCACCTGCGGTGGCGGTCGCGTGCGTGGCCATGCCGCCACCGGTTGCGCCAGGCTGAGTCGCTACCGCCGCTACCTTCCCCTACGCGCGCTATCCCTTCCGTACTCCTCCCTCGGCTCCGCCGCGCCCCGCAGCGCCGTTTCCGCCTGCCGCCGTTGCTCTGGCCGCCGGCGGCCGCGGCTGGACAGCACCGAGCCATCTCCGGCGAGGCCGTGGCCACCCCCCGGTGCGCCCTGGCCCCTCTCAGGTCGTCGGCCTGTCCTCCGCCTTCGCCAAGCCCCATCCCGCCGGGAGTTGGCCGGCGGCTGCCTCCCCGCCACATCCTCTGCTTCGCTTCTATGAACGGAGAGAGGAAAAAGGGGTGAGAAAGGTAAATAGAAGTTTTACAGGGTTCTCAATGCATGTTTCGTGACTCACCGGAATAGTGTGCGTAGGATTGCGGGTTCATTTAGCGAAATCAGAGGTTCTTTTTGCAAAACGCGTAGCTCGTGTTCGGATCAGGCCTAGTTGGGCCGACCTGATGGCGCGGCTGCGCCGCGTGGGCCACGTTTGCTGCCGGGCCGGCTCACCGGGGGTAGGCCGTAGCGGGGCCGCTGCGCCTTGCCCTCCCGCGCGGGCCGCAGGGTGTCGCTGGGCCGTTTTGTGACCACTGGCCTTTTATTTCTTAAGTTTTTCTAATTAGTTCCTGACGTAAACTTGTAGGATCAATATAAAATAGTATAAGGATCCAAAAATAGTGAAACCAGTTTTGCTAGTCTCCTAAAATCATGATCTACCTGTTAGTATATTTGGTTCACATGGTGTGATAATATTCTTGGAAGCTATATAATTAATTTAAGGTAATTGATATCGTAAAAATGTCAAGTTGTAGGAATTTCCATGATAAATTGGTATTACTGTTGAATCTGAATTTTGTACAGTAGGCTCCATGCAATAGTAGGTACTCAGTGTGATTGTGTAGCTTCAGGATAATTAGTGGCTAAGGTCGCTAATGAGCCTTAGTTCTAATAAATATTAAACCAACAATATAAGTAAAGTGAAACTTTGGGTGGGTAGAACTAGGATACCCTTTGGAAAATAGCTCATTACTTGGTAGCGTAGATACGTGGCCTAGTGCGTTAGTCGATGAGCTAGTTCGTTAGCCCGAGAGGCGTACTCGTATCTTAAGTACTTCAGTAGCCGTTGATTATTTACGTTTCCGTTGCACCACATTGCATATCATATAGGGACGACGATGGATCGTGGAGTCGACTGGAGTAGCAGAAAGGTGGTGTCTTGATGATCGTGCCGTGATGGTGTGCTAACTTGGTTATATTCTTACCCAGACAAGCCCCGGTGCATAACTCCTATTATTCTGCACTTTATTTTATGATTGTGCATTAAGTTTAAAGGATTTGAATGAACCCCACTTGCATATAAATATCCTAATCCCATGAGTCTTACTAGCATGTCAGGATCGTGTAGATTGCTTTGCTACAGGAATCCGGTAGAAGTTGAGTGATTTTCTGTCACTCGCGAGAGATAGGAATATCTTATTGTTACTATTATCATGTTGCTATCTCATGGAATATAAATGTATATGGATAATTGGAGACCGGACGGAACGGGTTGGATGGACTTAGACCTGGTTGGGCAGCAGAGCAGGGCTCTGGTTGCGATTGTTCCGCCTGTGTCAATTAAGGACCGTTCGTTGCATGGACCCTGGTCAAGTCACAAATTTATTGTCCCGAGCATATACTTGCTTATGGGAGCGGGAATACTTGTTTGTCTCCTGTCGTGGGTTCCGGCTCTTTCCGGACCGGCTTTTTAGGGTGGTTATATATATTGGGTTGAGGAGGTCTAAGCACCATACTGAGGCCGGGCCTGCAGTGTTGGGGGCTTAGAGTCCGAGCTTGGCCGGGGACCTGGACCCCTTGACAGGAGTGGAACAGGTTGGTCTTGCTTGTGCCCGGGGTACAAGCAAGGCGTGTGTTTTCGGGGCACTGTTGGGCATTCTTAACGTCATTACCAAAAGTAGACTTAGTTTTCTAATTCTGATAACGGCGCCAAAAATGCCGAACCTATCCCTCATGCCACTTAAGCCAAGTTGTCATCCCCAGCATGACATGAGAGACGCGGTATTGAAATATACAACTGCTCTTCTAAATAAATAATAAATAAGATCTGCAAGCGCACAGATTAATACCGATGTAGCATTTTAACCGGGAAGTATTCCAGGTATCGTTATTTATATTTTTACCACTGGGAAGGGATTACTAACATCAATGTTGATTATGAAATGGAATATAGAAATGAGTATCAATCATCGCATGTATAAGTGAGAGCATTCATCTATCTCTTGCATACAGGGGTAAGTGTCACATAAAATATAGATAAAGTATGAATGGTGACAAAGATAATTAATCTGATCAGCTAGCCACATATAATAATGATAAGCACCTCAACAGATATTCTAGCAAGTCATTAGCATGGTATTAGGACGAACTACAAGGATATTTCCTAAGTTATTCTTAACTATAAAGTCTAGCATATCATAGTTAGTGTAAGTACACTTGGCAATCATTGCGAGAAAGGACTACGCCCATGCATAGTGATATTATCAAGGAAGATGAGAAACATAGCAATCACTCCCCCGTAATAATGTTGCTCTGCCTGCCTTACACACGGGAGGGGGACTATATAAGAAACAACGAAGCTGTCACCATCGCGGATCACCCCACGATCCGGCATATAAGGTGCAATCGCAGATAAATATGGTCTAAGCACCACGCCTACACAATATTTATCATTTACCCATGGATCCGATGGATAAACGCTATACGATCCTAAACATGTATATAATTCCAATCTAATTAAGCCAAGCGTATAACTACGATAAACTAAGAACAATATAATCGCAAATATAATCAAGTAGAGCAAAGTCATAATCAATATATTGAAATAGAACAAAGTTGTATTCATAATATTGAAGAACAAAGATGAACAATGAAGAACAGTAGAGGAATTACCAAGAATCCTCTTGACAGATCCGGAAACCAATCGAAGATTGACTCCTTCTAGTTCTAATCCTATGTAGCTATGCTATACTAGAGATCTAGTTGATGTGGTGGCTCTAGGGCTTGATCAGAGACTCTCCTCCTGAGATTAGGGTTTGAGGAATTGAGAATGAGGGAGTGCCTCCTCCAGGAGCCAGGGGTCCTGCTTATATAGCCCCCTCAAGTGAACGTGGGCCGTCGGATCAAACCGACATTAATCACACGGTTTTCCTTGATCCCTTAGGTCGGTGGAGCATAATCCGCGAGACGGAGCCTGATTGGCTCTCAGGCGAGGGCGGGCACCCTAGGGAGCAGGGCGGGCGCCCTGCCTCCGGGCCCGTTCGGCCTCCCGTTCGATCTCGTGGCTTCTGGAGTCTTCTAGATGATAGAAAATCGGTGAACACGTTATTATCTCTATGTAAACCCGACGTGTGGGCCTTTCCTCCGTATTTTCTGATAACCCTCTGCAGAAACAGACAAACACCAAAACTCGTGGAATTCTGTCAGATAAAACCCTAAGTCTAGGTGTTGGTTGCATTTAGATCCTTTTCTTTATTTATTTGATAACTATATTTGGTACTTAAGGACCGTCAACAAACTCCCCCAAGCTTACCTCTTGCTCGTCCCTGAGCAAGGATAGACTCATTATGGACCAGAAGTTGCTGCAACGCCTTTGAACGTTGACGGTACATATGCTTTCAAATAAGGTCTCATCTCTGAGTTAGAGTAAACTGTCAAGACTTAAAACTTACTCATTTTACCTCTCACCATGGGGCTTGCAACCGTCACCTGCATCTTGAGTGGTTAAAAGATAGAACGGTCTAGTCAAACGCCATGTCTCTTATTCTTGATCAGCTATAGCTCTGGTGTTTTTTGCAGATTTTTCAAATAAAACTCAGAGATTCCTTGTATGACTTTCTCGGGTCTCTCTTTTGTGGTATTTCTGGATCCTTACCAAGGCAGTAATGGTATATGCCTTCTCTCTCAAAGTATGTGGTATTTATGGTATAAGGCGTAGTGACGTTGCCTTCTCTCTCACCCTACTCTAATAAGGCTTTGATATCTGGAGCTCATAGGTGGGATACAGTATACATACTCATAGAATATTTATTGCATAGTCAAACCATAGATCCAGAGAAACAAGTCAATAAGTCAAATCAAGATGTGCATGTGTGGTGAATGAGTGGTGAATGGTGATAATGGTGATAACAAAAGTCTAATACTCTTTTTGAGGGAATACATACCTTTCTTGCTTTTTAAAACTTTTGAGGGGAATGAGATGCTCTGTATATATATTTTTTTTCTTTTCTTTTTCCTCTCAGGTGAGTATCTTGTACCCCTAATTCTACTGTCGGACACTTGTCCATTGTTACCTCTCGTCTCACTTTTTCTTTCTTCGAGGTTCCGAGCACTTGCTCCTTTTTATTTCCTCGTTTATATATATATATATATATTTTAGAGCAATCTCCCTCTTTTGAAAATATAGCAAGTGGTAGTAGAAATGACTTGAGCATTAACTTCACAGGGAATAATAGGAATGGGATAATGTTTTTGGCTATTCTCTCCCGGGTCAGGAGTAGAATAATTTTGGGTGAATCTGGAGATGGAAATGAGTGGATATATGTGGATGCGTACTTCCGGAGTAGAAGCAGCATGTATGAGTGAACGTGCAAGTGAATCTTGATTTTAACCACATGACAAGTTCCTAAGGGTCTACACAGCTTGACCACACTCAATGCCCATAAGCAGTAAGTAGTAAAAGTGTGGCTCTTAATCTAACAAGCATGTATATATGGCTGTGGTAGGAATTTAAACTCTCATCATACAGGAACTCATCATGCAACATTTTAAAGATTTTCAAAGATAAAATTCTCCAGAATTCTAGCATCTCTAGGAACAGATAAACAGCAGCTCAACCTTCCCATATCATATCCGTTAACAACTTAGACTTCAGATCAAGTTCTCTTCCCACTAGTTCAGGTTTTAGAGCCAGTTTTAAATTATAACAGTTATGTCTAAACTAGAGAGAAAACAAATTTGAAAATTAGACAGAGCAACTATTCATCATATCCATGCTAGAGTTTTATTTTCAAGATTCAGTTTAGCATAGCTACTTTATTTATTTATTAAACTAAGCAAATATATATAAACACAAAATATTTATTTGGGTTTTCATGATTATGCATCTTTTTATTTTAATAAATCATAGGTATAACTGTAGATAAAAATACTTATCGGGATAAATGGGGGTGCTCTCCCCCAAGCTGGATCTTGACGTAATTTCTTCTGATGTACTTGTTTATATTGATTATGACTATGCTCTACTTGTTTATATTTGCGATTATATTGTTCTTAGTTTATCGTCAGAAGAAATTATATATATTTGCTTAGTTTAATAAATAATCATGATCCAGCTTGGGGGAGAGCTTGGGGAGAGCACCCCTATTTATCCCGATAAGTATTTTTATCTACAGTTATACCTATGCTTTATTAAAATAAAAAGATGCATAATCATGAAAACCCAAATAAATATTTTGTGTTTATATATATTTGCTTAGTTTAATAAATAAATAAAGTAGCTATGCTAAACTGAATCTTGAAAATAAAACTCTAGCATGGATATGATGAATAGTTGCTCTGTCTAATTTTCAAATTTGTTTTCTCTCTAGTTTAGACATAACTGTTATAATTTAAAACTGACTCTAAACCTGAACTAGTGGGAAGAGAACTTGATCTGAAGTCTAAGTTGTTAACGGATATGATATGGGAAGGTTGAGCTGCTGTTTATCTGTTCCTAGAGATGCTAGAATTCTGGAGAATTTTATCTTTGAAAATCTTTAAAATGTTGCATAATGAGTTCCTGTATGATGAGAGTTTAAATTCCTACCACAGCCATATATACATGCTTGTTAGATTAAGAGCCACACTTTTACTACTTACTGCTTATGGGCATTGAGTGTGGTCAAGCTGTGTAGACCCTTAGGAACTTGTCATGTGGTTAAAATCAAGATCCACTTGCACGTTCACTCATACATGCTGCTTCTACTCCGGAAGTACGCATCCACATATATCCACTCATTTCCATCTCCAGATTCACCCAAAATTATTCTACTCCTGACCCGGGAGAGAATAGCCAAAAATATTATCCCATTCCTGTTATTCCCTGTGAAGCTAATGCTCGAGTTATTTTATCTACTACCACTTGCTATATTTTCAAGAGGGAGATTGCTCTAAAAAAATATAAATACGAGGAAATAAAAAGGAGCAAGTGCTCGGAACCTCGAAGAAAGAAAAAGTGAGACGAGAGGTAAAAATGGACAAGTGTCCGACAGTAGAATTAGGGGTACAAGATACCCACCTGAGAGGAAAAAGAAAAGAAAAAAAATATATATATACAGAGCATCTCATTTCCCTCAAAAAGTTTCAAAAAGCAAGAAAGGTATGTATTCTCTCAAAAAGAGCATTAGACTTTTGTTATCACCATACACCACTCATTCACCACACATGCACATCTTGATTTGACTTATTGACTTGTTTCTCTGGATCCATGGTTTGACTATGCAATAAATGTTCTATGAGTATGTATACTGTATCTTCCACCTATGAGCTCTAGATATCAAAGCCTTATTAGAGTAGGGTGAGAGAGAAGGCAATGTCACTACGCCTTATACCATAAATACCACATACTTTGAGAGAGAAGGCATATACCATTACTGCCTTGGTAAGGATCCAGAAATACCACAAAAGAGAGACCCGAGAAAGTCATACAAGGAATCTCTGAGTTTTATTTGAAAAATTTGCAAAAACTCCAGAGCTATAGCTGATCAAGAATAAGAGACATGGCGTTTGACTAGACCGTTCTATCTTTTAACCACTCAAGATGCAGGTGACGGTTGCTAGCCCCATGGTGAAAGGTAAAATGAGTAAGTTTTAAGTCTTGACAGTTTACTCTAACTCAGGGATGAGACCTTATTTGAAAGCATATGTACCGTCAACGTTCAAAGGCGTTGCAGCAACTTCTGATCCATAATGAGTCTATCCTTGCTCAGGGACGAGCAAGAGGTAAGCTTGGGGGAGTTTGTTGACGGTCCTTAAGTACCAAATATAGTTATTAAATAAATAAAGAAAAGGATCCAAATGCAACCAACACCTAGACTTAGGGTTTTATCTGACAGAATTCCACGAGTTTTGGTGTTTGTCTGTTTCTGCAGGGGGTTATCAGAAAATACGGAGGAAAGGCCCACACGTCGGGTTTACATAGAGATAATAACGTGTTCACCGATTTTCTATCATCTAGAAGACTCCAGAAGCCACGAGATCGAACGGGAGGCCGAACGGGCCCGGAGGCAGGGCGCCCGCCCTGCTCCCTAGGGTGCCCGCCCTCGCCTGAGAGCCAATCAGGCTCCGTCTCGCGGATTATGCTCCACCGACCTAAGGGATCAAGGAAAACCGTGCGATTAATGTCGGTTTGATCCGACGGCCCACGTTCACTTGAGGGGGCTATATAGGCAGGACCCCTGGCCCCTGGAGGAGGCACTCCCTCATTCTCAATTCCTCAAACCCTAATCTCAGGAGGAGAGTCTCTGATCAAGCCCTAGAGCCACCACATCAACTAGATCTCTAGTATAGCATAGCTACATAGGATTAGAACTAGAAGGAGTCAATCTTCGATTGGTTTCCGGATCTGTCAAGAGGATTCTTGGTAATTCCTTTACTGTTCTTCATTGTTCATCATTGTTCTTCAATATTATGAATACAACTTTGTTCTATTTCAATATATTAATTATGACTATGCTCTACTTGTTTATATTTGCGATTATATTGTTCTTAGTTTATCGTAGTTATACGCTTGGCTTAGTTAGATTGGAATTATATACATGTTTAGGATTGTATAGCGTTTATCCATCGGATCCATGGGTAAATGATAAATATTGTGTAGGCGTGGTGCTTAGACCATATTTATCTGCGATTGCACCTTATATGCCGGATCGTGGGGTGGTCCGCGATGGTGACAGCTTCGTTGGTTCTTATATAGTCCCCCTCCCGTGTGTAAGGCAGGCAGAGCAACATTATTACGGGGGAGTGATTGCTATGTTTCTCATCTTCCTTGATAATATCACTATGCATGGGCGTAGTCCTTTCTCGCAATGATTGCCAAGTGTACTTGCACTAACTATGATATGCAAAACTTTATAGTTAAGAATAACTTAGGAAATATCCTTGTAGTTCGTCCTAATACCATGCTAATGACTTGCTAGAATATCTGTTGAGGTGCTTATCATTATTATATGTGGCTAGCTGATCAGATTAATTATCTTTGTCACCATTCATACTTTATCTATATTTTATGTGACACTTACCCCTGTATGCAAGAGATAGATGAATGCTCTCATTATACATGCAATGATTGATACTTATTTCTATATTCCATTTCATAATCAACATTGATGTTAGTAATCCCTTCCCAGTGGTAAAAATATAAATAACGATACCTGGAATACTTCCCGGTTAAAATGCTACATCGGTATTAATCTGTGCGCTTGCAGATCTTATTTATTATTTATTTAGAAGAGCAGTTGCATATTTCAATACCGCGTCTCTCATGTCATGCTGGGGATGACAACTTGGCTTAAGTGGCATGAGGGATAGGTTCGGTATTTTTGGCGCCGTTATCAGAATTAGAAAACTAAGTCTACTTTTGGTAATGACGTTAAGAATGCCCAACACCATCTTAGCTGATTCGGTCCATCCTTGGTTGTTCTTGTTCTGCTTGTTCCTCCTGTTGGTCCTCTTCCTTGGTTCATGTTGGGGTTGCTCTGGGATTTGTGTAATCTTGTTCTTGAAGGAAAACGTCTCCTTCCTCCCCTTGATGTTGAAGTTGATCTTCGCAGCGCTTGCGTAGATGACAGCTCCCGAGATGTTCAGGAATGGCCTTCCCAGAATAACTGGTGACCTCTCATCGGACCCGGTCTCTATCACCACGAAGTCAGCTGGAGCATACGAGGTACCAACTCGGACACACATGTTCTTTAATATTCCTTTAGGAAAGCTTAGTGTCCGATCTACAAGCTGCAAACACATAGTTGTTTCTGATAAATGATATGTAAAGAATTTTTCATAGAGTACCCTGGGCATAATGTTGACGCTGGAGCCAAAGTCGCAGAGTGCTTCTGGGAAGTCCACCATGCCGATGGAGATCGGGATGACGGGGCGTCCTGGATTGCCTCTCTTGACTGGCAGAAGGTCATTATGTACTCCGACAGCGGGATTACTCCAATAGTTACCTGCATCAAACATGTCTACAAGATTTGCAGATTCTAATCCTTCCGGTTGTGATGGTATACCGGGGTTAGTAGCAGGAACAGCAGCAGCTATTTGATTTAACTGAGATTCAATCATTTTATTAAAGCTAATTTGGTTTTTGATGGCAGTAGAGAAATTATCCATTCTATTATTTATGTTTTCTAGTATTTTATCATTGGATGCCAATTTCTTAGACAAGTTATCCATTAGCTTTCCTTGATTAGACACTAACTCTCTCAGGGGTGGAAAATTATTATTGTTGTTGTAAGAGTTATTACCTTGATAATTACCTGAGTAGTTACCTGAGTAGTTAGGCCTCTGTTGATTCCAACCTTGATTTTGTTGAGGACGGTTGTAGTTGTTGTTGTTGTTGATGTACCTTGCATCCTCAAGCATCTCAGGGCAGTGATTGCCTGAGTGTCCAGTGTCTCCAGATTCCTCACAAGTCATGTGAGAGTCGTAGACGTTCATGACTTCTCTTTTGTCTCCAGCTTTGTCATCGAGCTTTTTCATGAGTAGGTCTAACTTTGCAGACAGCATGTCTACCTCCTTGAGCTGGTGCATACCTCCACCCTTCTTGCGAGTTTGAGTCATCTCTTCGTTCCAACCTTGGTTGGACGCCATCTTCTCCACAAGGGCTGTAGCTTGTGGTATGGTGAGTGATAGAAATGCGCCTCCAGCTGCAGCATCCATGGTCTCACGAGCACTAGTAATGAGCCCATGATAGAAAGTCTGCATAAGTAGCCAGCTCTCCATTCCATGATGGGGACATTCTAGGATGTAATCTTGAAAGCGCTCCCATGCTTCTGGAACGGATTCATCATGTTGTTGTTGAAAACTTGTAATCTTCCCACGGAGAGCATTGGTCTTGCCCATGGGAAAGAACTTAGCCAGAAAGTTCGTAGAGCAGAGTGCCCACGTAGTGTTCTTATCCTTCGTCGCGTAGAACCACTGCTTCGCTCTCCCCAATAGTGAGAATGGGAAAAGGCGAAGTAGTATGGCGTCTCTAGGAACATCTAATAAAGTGAATGTGCTGCAAATCTCTAGGAAGTATTGGAGATGAGCACTTGCATCTTCGTGCGGCTTCCCACAAAACTGGTTGGCTTGTACCATGTTGATGAGCCCTGGCTTGAGCTCAAAGTTCTTGTCGATGGCCGCGGCAGGTCCAGTGCGGATGTTGTCCGTAGTGGGAGCTGAGAACTCGCGGATCGTCTTGTTCGCCATGGCTGTGAACTCTGTTGACAAATTCCGGATGAAACTTCGGCGGTCTTCTGAATTGGATGAAGTGTTGCGTCGAAGTGTTGACTTCTTGAGCTTGGCTCTTGCCCCTCTGATTAATGCTTCGGGGTTGTCAACAAAATTTTCTGGAAGATATCCTCTATTCATACATCACCCTGCAAAACAATAAGAATGGAAAAATACAGGGGTAAATCTGTATGGGAGAATTGATGATCTCAATCACTTAATGATGCGAATGATGACTCAAATTCCGTATTCATTCCTTGTTAGTAAATCAACCTTCCCCGGCAACGGCGCCAAAAATGCTTGTTGGGCATTCTTAACGTCATTACCAAAAGTAGACTTAGTTTTCTAATTCTGATAACGGCGCCAAAAATGCCGAACCTATCCCTCATGCCACTTAAGCCAAGTTGTCATCCCCAGCATGACATGAGAGACGCGGTATTGAAATATGCAACTGCTCTTCTAAATAAATAATAAATAAGATCTGCAAGCGCACAGATTAATACCGATGTAGCATTTTAACTGGGAAGTATTCCAGGTATCGTTATTTATATTTTTACCACTGGGAAGGGATTACTAACATCAATGTTGATTATAGAATGGAATATAGGAATGAGTATCAATCATTGCATGTATAAGTGAGAGCATTCATCTATCTCTTGCATACAGGGGTAAGTGTCACATAAAATATAGATAAAGTATGAATGGTGACAAAGATAATTAATCTGATCAGCTAGCCACATATAATAATGATAAGCACCTCAACAGATATTCTAGCAAGTCATTAGCATGGTATTAGGACGAACTACAAGGATATTTCCTAAGTTATTCTTAACTATAAAGTCTAGCATATCATAGTTAGTGCAAGTACACTTGGCAATCATTGCGAGAAAGGACTACGCCCATGCATAGTGATATTATCAAGGAAGATGAGAAATATAGCAATCACTCCCCCGTAATAATATTGCTCTGCCTGCCTTACACACGGGAGGGGGACTATATAAGAACCAACGAAGCTGTCACCATCGCGGACCACCCCACGATCCGGCATATAAGGTGCAATCGCAGATAAATATGGTCTAAGCACCACGCCTACACAATATTTATCATTTACTCATGGATCCGATGGATAAACGCTGTACGATCCTAAACATGTATATAATTCCAATCTAACTAAGCCAAGCGTATAACTACGATAAACTAAGAACAATATAATCGCAAATATAATCAAGTAGAGCAAAGTCATAATCAATATATTGAAATAGAACAAAGTTGTATTCATAATATTGAAGAACAAAGATGAACAATGAAGAACAGTAGAGGAATTACCAAGAATCCTCTTGACAGATCCGGAAACCAATCGAAGATTGACTCCTTCTAGTTCTAATCCTATGTAGCTATGCTATACTAGAGATCTAGTTGATGTGGTGGCTCTAGGGCTTGATCAGAGACTCTCCTCCTGAGATTAGGGTTTGAGGAATTGAGAATGAGGGAGTGCCTCCTCTAGGGGCCAGGGGTCCTGCTTATATAGCCCCCTCAAGTGAACGTGGGCCGTCGGATCAAACCGATATTAATCGCACGGTTTTCCTTGATCCCTTAGGTCGGTGGAGCATAATCTGCGAGATGGAGCCTGATTGGCTCTCAGGCGAGGGCGGGCGCCCTAGGGAGCAGGGCGGGCGCCCTGCCTCCGGGCCCGTTCGGCCTCCCGTTCGATCTCGTGGCTTCTGGAGTCTTCTAGATGATAGAAAATCGGTGAACACGTTATTATCTCTATGTAAACCCGACGTGTGGGCCTTTCCTCCGTATTTTCTGATAACCCCCTGCAGAAACAGACAAACACCAAAACTCATGGAATTCTGTCAGATAAAACCCTAAGTCTAGGTGTTGGTTGCATTTAGATCCTTTTCTTTATTTATTTGATAACTATATTTGGTACTTAAGGACCGTCAACAGGCACCCAGCTGGGTATATTGATTCGCGAATCGCCGTTTCTACGTGGCGGTACGGCTTGACTACGCTCTGGCATCGTAGTAAGAACTGGCAGTTGAAAGATGAAGAAATGGTTTCTGTTTGCTCAACCCTGCTCGATTATAGACTAGGTGCTTACATAGAAAGTTGGATAAGAAACAAAATACGGCTATTAAAAATAAGAAATTAAGGACACACCCTTAGCGCTGTTTCTTGCAAACAAGAAACCCACCAGCCAAAAAGCCTTGCATAATCCTTGGAGTCTTTTTCTTTTCTCCTGGCGGGTAAGTCTTGCGGAGTACAATTGAGTACTCAGGATTTGTTCTACCCTGTTGCAGGTGGTAGGCACGGATAAGCTGACTCTTGTGTGTGGAAACCTCCTGGTGGGCTCAACGAGGATTTCCTTTGCGATGCGGAGTAGAGTTTATTTATTAAAAACTCTCACCAAAAGTTATACCAGGAAAATACTATTAATCTGTCATCATTTCATGCATTTAAACGTTCCCTATGTTAATGTTTAGCTTGTCATTAAATGATTTCTTTTCCGCTGAACTCTGATAATGTTTTATATTCCACTGTTATAATTACATAATGATTTACCCTGATGTTGTACTAAAAGTGATGTAAGAAATGGTAGGGATGTTGTAAGCTTTACTCTCTCATTTGTGATCCTGATGTAAAAATGTGGATCTTCGAGTTCTCCCTTGCGGTGTGCTCGACGGGATCGCGTAGTTTAGTGTCCTCCCTGGGGTACTTAGTGTCTAATGGAAGACGAGTACTCTTGGGAGGGCATTAGATTAGGCGATTCTACCACAGGTGGTATCAGAGCATAAATGAGACAATAAAGCTTCAAGATCCTTCCTAAATTAAAAATTTGACAATCAAACCTTTTCAAAAAGTTAGGACGATTGCATGCGAAGTTATATAAGTAGCCCTATTACTATGGTTATGTATCCAGGATAGATGGCACTCTGCTGACTTAGTTAGGCCTAATCAAGTTTTCTGCAGGTACCCTAACCTCGAGACTAGTTCGCTAGCATCGACTAGCTTCAGGGAGAGCACGATGTGCCAAAACTCTGAGAACGGTTGCCCTATATGTCGGTAACAGTATGAGGACGGATAGGACGTGCATTCATGTATACCCTGTCGTGCATTAGTTGTTGAGGTCGACCAGTCCTTGTTCGTGTAGCCACGATGGTACTGTAGTCTCGTGCGTCGCGCACGCCTGTTGGTTCACGCCTGTCTAGCCCATACATGGTCGTACCCCTTCTGCGCTCTTGTCGAACCCCTGCCTTACAGTCGTACTAACCCTTTATGGCCCCGGTCACCGCTCGTCGTGCGCGTGTGAAGGTCTTGCTGTTCCCTTTTACTAGCCCCGTGCATGGCTCTAGGGTGGACTACGATAGGACCACTGGCCGCTCTACCTTATACGAGGGCAGGCTTAGCCGCTTGGAACCATCATTCGGTGCATCCTAGCTCACTTAGCCCTTCTCCCTTGAGCCGGTTTCTCTTCAAGCCTTCCTTGTAACCACCACTCACCACTCACCAAGGATGGCAGGAGTCTGGGTTAGCAGCTATTGCCTGAACACCGAGGGTTTTCCCAAAATCCTGTATGCCACCCTGCAAAAACTCGGCGTTCGGGAGCGTCCCGAGTATGAGGGCCGTGAGTATATGAAGCATGGCACCGAGCGATGCAAGGTCACCGTCTACATTGGCAAGAGTGAGGAGTTTCCTGACGTCACTGAAGCCTGGAATGTGACCGCAACCGGGTTTCGCTTCGGTGATACCTACCAAGTTGCGGCCCGCAAAGCTCTGCGGCATCTCTGCCAGATCTATGAAGGGCCCATTGCTCGTACCCCCATGCGGTTCTTTCCCCCTTGGGACAAGAATCGGCGGGTATGGAAGGCCCGCATGGAGGCTTTGCAAGGTCCAGACGTGCAAGAGGACAACCCGACCTTGGTGTACCTGACCTCGTACTTGCTGACCCTGGATGAGCAGTATGACTGGCGGGCCTCGAAGCTGAGGGAGTGTCTCCGCCATGCTGAGGAAGCCGAGATCTTCTCCAGGATGCTCGAAGTGCAGCTTGCTGAAGCCCATGCCAATCTAGCAGCCGCAGAGAGTCGAGAGGCGGCCATGGCGGAAGCCGTCCAGGTGGATCAAGACCGTCATGCCCAGGAGCTAGAGGACGCCTATCTTGCCACAAGGGCCAAGCGGAGGACGCTCGCCACGGAAAGGCAGGAACCCTTAATCTTGGAGGGAATCCCTGTCCATCCGCTGGAGAGAAGGAGAACTGGTGTTGCTGTACCGCCAGCACCTCCACCCACGGAAGCCTCAGAGATAGAGCCTTCCTTTCCCCTCACCCAGCCACTGCCAGGAGAAGAAGCGGATCCGCAGCCCAGTGCAGCAGAAGAGCCCCAAGAGCCTAGGAATGAAGTCGTTCGCCCCGACGAAGTGGATTAGTCGTCCTAGGGGAGATGTAACCGTAGTCGGTAGTGTTTTCCTCGTTGTCCTCCAGTGTTGTAACCATTCCCATGTCCTTCGTCCGTAGTCGTTGAGGTCATCTGGTCGTAGGATGCAAGTGATGTGTCGAGTGAGAGAGTGAGTGCCTGTATGTTGCACCCTATACGACCGTTGGAATGAGTATTTGCTTATCCGTTGTGTTGATTACGTCGAGTTGCCTTTCGACCGTGATAGACATGCTTAGGGTTCTTGAGATGACCGCAAGCAGGTTGCAAGAGGAACAGTTTTCAAGATACAGCAGATCAGTCGCGATTGGATGATAGAGGGCACTGTATCAACTAATTGTGGATGTCCCAGTAGAACACTTGAATCTCCTTGATTTAAATCCACCTTGGGATTTAAGCTCCTTGTTCCTTGATTTGAAAAGGAACGCTTGTTGCTTTAAATTCTTTGCAATCCTTTTCTGGTTCTGTGGTCTATGACCCCACTACTTTTATTGCGAGTAAGTTGGTAATAGTTGCCTGGTTAATAGTTTATGGTGCCGCGACGAAACTGAGGGCCTCTTGTGGATCGCGACCGCATGGTTGTGCCGCTCGGCGCGCGCTGGTATCGAGGTTGTTGGCCAAGCACTTTTATCAAGTTACACCGCAATACCGCCTTTGCTACATATATTCTCCTTGGTAAAAATATCCTTGTGTTCTAACGGGAAATCCACGATGGGTGGATGGAGTAGTGCTCTCATAATTACGACTGAGATAGCGGGGTTTTGGAAGAAGCATGTATGTTTTGATCTCAGGCTATACGAAAGGACAGTGCAAGTTGGTTTCAAATGGAAAAGAAGAAAGAGAAGAGCGATTAGGAAAAGTTAGCTCTCTTGTAGTCTGGAGTGGTTGGAACACTGTTGTGACGTGGCCCCTGTGCCCGGTGACCGATCTACACTTGCCGGGTCACTGTCACTACGGGTCCTGCGAACGTCGTCAGTGGCGGGGCCCATACGTGCCGCTCTCGCGTGGCCACAGCATGGCGCCGCACTCGCCTCGCCCTTGCACTGTACGCCCCTTTTTCCCCAGCACACTTGTCGGCTCTCGATTTTCACCCTCGTTCTCGTACCGGACCCCCCTCTCATTTCTCTTCTCACTGGTGTGTCGCTCGCACGCCTCCTTGCCGAGCGAATCCCATCCCGGCCTTTCTCCTTCCCCCCCACTCAAGCTCGCATGGGGAGCGCACCTGGGCGATGTCGTTCCCCACCTCGTGTCCCACTGGTGACCCCCTCCATGCTGCCTCTGTTTTTGGTGCGCTGCACCGCCATCTCCGTCCACCAGGCTATAAATGCCACCTTACTTGCCTCTCCTCCATCCCACCTCCCGATCTGAAGTAGAGCTCGTAGAATCGATTCTCTCCATCTGTGCTCAGGTGGGAGAAGCTCGGAAGTGGTCGGGAAGGAGATAATTGGAGGCAAAGCCTTGAGGTTCAACCTTTGTTCATAGGTTTAGGGTTCGTGATGATCTTTGTACCAGTCTCCAATTTCTGGCTCTGCTAGGTTTACGCCATGTTTTGGATAATAGTTTTCCTTTTGCTTTTCCACTGTCCCCGTCTTCATCAATTTCTAGAGAGATTGTGAGTTGTATCAGTTTGTTCTTAGCCGTGAAGCCTCTAGATCCCCGAGTGTCGCAGTCTTCGAAGCCGTGTAATCTCCTTGTAATTTCAGATTTGGAAGCGAAATCAAGTTTTCCCCTTTCTGGTTCTTGCTCCGAATCTCGGGACGAGATTCTTTTAAGGGGGGTTGGTTGTAACACCCCTGGTGTTACAGGCTCGCTTAGCACCGCGGTTGAGATCTAAAAGAAATTAAGTAAACAAGTTTTCGGGTTTTAAAAATTTGACCTCGCAGGAAAGGATAAACAATTAATGTTGGTAATTGGTTTTATGAGAAAAACCCACTAATGAGACCCTAATTAGAAAAATAGAACAATATGTTGTTTGAATTATTTTGCCATGAGAAACGATTTTTTAAAACAAAAATAAAAATACCACCGTAGGTAGTACTTAATAAAATTTTGAAGTGCAAGTCGAGCAGATGAAAATACAACTTTCATTTTTTGAAAATAAGTATTGTTAACTAGTATTTTGCAAGCTCAAAAAAAATCAAATTCGAAATTCAATCCGGACTCAACTCCAGATCTCGTCTAAGACCGGAAGGGGCGTTGGCAGTGCCGTTTTGGCATTTAAATTCTAACAAAAATGGTTAAGCACTAACATCACGTTTTCGCACAATTGGTTGCGTCTAAGCGAGCACGTGGTTTTGGTTTCAGTGGCAGGCATGTTGGGTGTCACGTTGCCTTCATAAAAATTGCCCTAACTGCCTAGAACCCGCGTTGCACCGTGTCTCGGGTTCGATTCACGAACTGACGTTCGGCATGACAAACCCAGGTTGGCGTACTCCTAGTTTCCGGTCTGGTGACCCTCTGGGCGAGTGTGTTGTCTCCTTAGCATGGTGATAGTGTCGACTGGGGGTTCTTGGAGTTGAGTGGGCATAGTCGAGCTTGTTTGTGGCCTTTTGTTCCGCTTTATTTTTCGTGCACGTCAACGCTCGCTAGTGCTCGGCCTGTGACCGTAGTCACCGTGGCGTGCACGCGGCCGTGGTGGGGACCGTGTCTGGTCATGTCGTCGGAGCTGCGCCACTGCGGCCTTGCCGCCCTGCCCCCCCCTTCGAGCACGCTCAAGTGGAGGCCGGGGCTCCGCTCACCCTCGCGCCCTCTGCTCGCCCTTGCTCTTGACCTATCCCTCGCTCTGCTCTCCGCCACGGCCGGTCAGGGCCTCACCGTCGGTCCTGTGTTTTAGCACCTTGCTTCCATCGTCGCAAGCCTCCACCTGCTCCGCTTTGGGCCGCTCTGCCTTCCCGCTAAGCCACGTCGCCAGGAGTTGCCGCGGCCCCTGCTCGGACCGCCGCCGCGCGCGCACGCGGTCAGGCCGCTGGCCGTCCACGCGCCGCCGCAGCTTGTGCGTCTGAGCCGCCCCGGGCCGAGCCGTCACCGCCACCGCCGTTCTCGGCTCTCCGTCCCTCCCCGCGCCTAGCGAGTACCCCTTCACCTATGCCTCGTTACCTTCTCCGCCTGAGGCGCCTCAGCCAAGCCGGGAGCCGCCGGCTGCACGGTCGCCGCTGTGCAGCCACCTGTGGTGGCGGTCGTGTGCGTGGCCATGCCGCCACTGGTTGCGCCAGGCTGAGTCGCTACCGCCGCTACCTTCCCCTACGCGTGCTATCCCTTCCGTACTCCTCCCTCGGCTCCGCCGCGCCCCGCAGCGCCGTTTCCGCCTGCCGCCGTTGCTCTGGCCGCCGGTGGCCGCGGCTGGACAGCACCGAGCCATCTCCGGCGAGGCCGTGGCCACCCCCCGGTGCGCCCTGGCCCCTCTCAGGTCGTCGGCCTGTCCTCCGCCTTCGCCAAGCCCCATCCCGCCGGGAGTTGGCCGGCGGCTGCCTCCCCGCCACATCCTCTGCTTCGCTTCTATGAACGGAGAGAGGAAAAGGGGTGAGAAAGGTAAATAGAAGTTTTACAGGGTTCTCAATGCATGTTTCGTGACTCACCGAAATAGTGTGCGTAGGACTGTGGGTTCATTTAGCGAAATCGGAGGTTCTTTTTGCAAAACGCGTAGCTCGTGTTCGGATCGGGCCTAGTTGGGCCGATCTGCTGGCGCGGCTGCGCCGCGTGGGCCACGTTTGCTGCCGGGCCGGCTCACCGGGGGTAGGCCGTAGCGGGGCCGCTGCGCCTTGCGCTCCCGCGCGGGCCGCAGGGTGTCGCTGGGCCGTTTTGTGACCACTGGCCTTTTATTTCTTAAGTTTTTCTAATTAGTTCCTGACGTAAACTTGTAGGATCAATATAAAATAGTATAAGGATCCAAAAATAGTGAAACCAGTTTTGCTAGTCTCCTAAAATCATGATCTATCTGTTAGTATATTTGGTTCACATGGTGTGATAATATTCTTGGAAGCAATATAATTAATTTAAGGTAATTGAGATCGTAAAAATGTCAAGTTGTAGGAATTTCCATGATAAATTGGTAGTACTGTTGAATCTGAATTTTGTACAGTAGACTCCATGCAATAGTAGGTACTCACTGTGATTGTGTAGCTTCAGGATAATTAGTGGCTAAGGTCGCTAATGAGCCTTAGTTCTAATAAATATTAAACCAGCAATATAAGTAAAGTGAAACTTTGGGTGGGTAGAACTAGGATACCCTTTGGAAAATAGCTCATTACTTGGTAACGTAGATACGTGGCCTAGTGCGTTAGTCGATGAGCTAGTTCGTTAGCCCGAGAGGCGTACTCGTATCTTAAGTACTTCAGTAGCCGTTGATTATTTATGTTTCCGTTGCACCACATTGCATATCATATAGGGACGACGATGGATCGTGGAGTCGACTGGAGTAGCAGAAAGGTGGTGTCTTGATGATCGTGCCGTGATGGTGTGCTAACTTGGTTATATTCTTACCCAGGCAAGCCCCGATGCATAACCCCTATTATTCTGCACTTTATTTTATGATTGTGCATTAAGTTTAAAGGATTTGAATGAAACCCACTTGCATATAAATATCCTGATCCCATGAGTCTTACTAGTATGTCAGGATCGTGTAGATTGCTATGCTACAGGAATCCGGTAGAAGTCGAGTGATTTCCTGTCACTCGCGAGAGATAGGAATATCTTATTGTTACTATTATCATGTTGCTATCTCATGGAATATAAATGTATATGGATAATTGGAGACCGGGCAGAACGGGTTGGATGGACTTGGACCTGGTTGGGCAGCAGAGCAGGGCTCTGGTTGCGATTGTTCCGCCTGTGTTAATTACGGACCGTTCGTTGCATGGACCCTGGTCAAGTCACAGATTTATTGTCCCGAGCATATACTTGCTTATGGGAGCGGGAAGACTTGTTTATCTCCTGTCATGGGTTCCGGCTCTTTCCGGACCGGCTTTTTAGGGTGGTTATATATATTGGGTTGAGGAGGTCTAAGCACCATACTGAGGTCGGGCCTGCAGTGTTGGGGGCTTAGAGTCCGAGCTTGGCCGGGGACCTGGACCCCTTGACAGGAGTGGAACGGGTTGGTCTTGCTTCTGCCCGGGGTACAAGCAAGACGTGTGTTTTCGGGGCACCCAGCTGGGCATATTGATTCGCGAATCGCCGTTTCTGCGTGATGGTACGGCTTGACTACGCTCTGGCATCGTAGTAAGAACTGACAGTTGAAAGATGAAGAAATGGTTTCTGTTTGCTCAACCCTGCTCGATTATAGACTAGGTGCTTACATAGAAAGTTGGATAAGAAACAAAATACGGCTATTAAAAATAAGAAATTAAGGACACACCCTTAGCGCTGTTTCTTGCAAACAAGAAACCCACCAGCCAAAAAGCCTTGCATAATCCTTGGAGTCTTTTTCTTTTCTCCTGGCGGGTAAGTCTTGCGGAGTACAATTGAGTACTCAGGATTTGTTCTACCCTATTGCAGGTGGTAGGCACGGATAAGCTGACTCTTGTGTGTGGAAACCTCCTGGTGGGCTCAACGAGGATTTCCTTTGCGATGCGGAGTAGAGTTTATTTATTAAAAACTCTCACCAAAAGTTATACCAGGAAAATACTATTAATCTGTCATCATTTCATGCATTTAAACGTTCCCTATGTTAATGTTTAGCTTGTCATTAAATGATTTCTTTTCCGCTGAACTCTGATAATGTTTTATATTCCACTGTTATAATTACATAATGATTTACCCTGATGTTGTACTAAAAGTGATGTAAGAAATGGTAGGGATGTTGTAAGCTTTACTCTCTCATTTGTGATCCTGATGTAAAAATGTGGATCTTCGAGTTCTCCCTTGCGGTGTGCTCGACGGGATCGCGTAGTTTAGTGTCCTCCCTGGGGTACTTAGTGTCTAATGGAAGACGAGTACTCTTGGGAGGGCATTAGATTAGACGATTCTGCCACAACCTTGTCCAAATCGCTGGTACACAGTACCAATCCATGATTTCTTGGTGAGTAGCAGTAAAATGGTACTCCCTCCATCCCAAATTATAAGTCATTCCAAGAATCATGGAGAGTTAAAGGATCTCAAGTTTGACCAAATTTATATGATAAAATAATAATATTTATGACACCAATTAAGTATTATTAGATTCGTCATTAATTATATTTTCATAGTATACCTATTTGATGTTATAAATTTTTGTAATTTTCTCTGTAATTTTGGTCAAATTTAAGATGCTGTAACTCTCTAAGATTTTTAGAATACCTTATAATTTGGAATTGAGGGAGCAGTACTCTACAGCACCCAATATGAGTAACAGAAGGAACTGTACGTCTGTGTTACTGCATTTGTTTATTTAATTGGAGCAGACAGGTCAAAATCTAGTACAAGGAAACAGGACATGAGCATCTGATGACAACATGTGCGCATCAGTGAAGGATGAATGAATGTCATGCAGGTTGTAAAACAATCTTCTGAAAAAATATATCAATGGAGTAGCAGTTACATTAGCACAAGCATATGTATATAATACAGCAATCACAATGACTTGGTAGATAAATAAAGTAAAAAATTCAAAAAAAGGGTAACAAGCCCGCTTAATTTATTAATGGATTTGAATCCAAGGAGCTCCAGTAGAGTATCTAACTGATTCCAATTTTCAGTCAGTCAGTAATAAAACTGTAAAAGCATGGCACTGGTACTGAAGCGCTACTCCAGTTTATACTGAAATGTGTGGGTGAGAGGAGGAAGAGATGGATGGTGGACCGAAGCAACAAATCAGGACAAGGACGGGAAGCCGCGGGCCCTAGGTGCTCCTGGGTGGATCCTGCTGCTGCTGTGGGGAGGCGGAGGCGGAGGCTGGGTCGGATCCTCCTCCTCCGAGCTTGCGGTGGATGAAGACCTCGAGCACGCGCCGCCGCTCGGCGGCCTTGGCGCGCTGGGGCTCGATGTTGGCGTAGGAGAGCCTGGCGGCGGCGACGATGAGGGCGGCGCCGGTGAGGAAGAGGCAGGCGGTGGCGGCGCGCTGCGAGCGGGTGGCTGTGTACTGCAGCCAAACCATGATGCCCCGCGGCGGCGGGCGGCGGCTGGAGTGAACGAACGGAAGGGAAGAGAGGCGGGCGGGCGGTTCCGGGGGCAGCCCCCATGGGCCATGCCCCGACCCGAGAAGGCTTCGAAATTGGGCTCGGCGGGCAAAACAAAAGAAGCCCAAAACCACCAAAATCTCCCGCCCATTCGTCGCCCTCGCCAAACAAACACGCCGGCCGCCCCATGTTTTCGCGTTTGTATCCAGCTGACATGTGGGTTCACGGTGGTGGGCGCCAGCCAGACCGTTCCGTTCGAGGTTGCCGCCCTTTCGCCGCTTCTTCTTCTTGGCTGCCACCCAGGCCCAGGAGCTGATGTCCTGTCAAGGTGAGGTACTACTGCCTCCGTCCGTTAAATAATGCAATTATGAGATACGTGTCAATTAAAACCAAATTTATAGTAAGTATTATTAGTATTTTTTACTTCAAATAATTTTTTTTATAAAAATATATTCTATAACTAATCTAATGATATTTATTTTTTATCATGAATATTTGTACTTTTTTATATAAATTTAGTCAAAGCTCAATGCATTTGACTTCTCGAAAAGCAAGAATTGCATTCTTTTGTGGACAGAGGGAGTACTATTTTTTTTTCTCTTTGCGCGAAAAACCCTCGGCTATGTAATAGTCACCTGTCAACCTTTTATTTGCCATGTGCTGATGTTCACCTCCTTCATCGGCTATAGCGGTACAGCCTATATATTCATCTTTTACCCATGAGTGTGCATATTAGACGTTAGCGAACAAGATACTGCCTCTATTCCAAATTATAAGATGTTTTAGGTATTTTAGATATATTGCTTTCACTGAGCATCTAGACATGAATCTAAGTGCATATATAAATGCATAACAAAAGCCATGAATCTAGAAAAACTAAAACGTCTTGTAATTTGAAACGGAGGGAGTAAGCCATGAATCTAGAAAAACTAAAACGTCTTGTAATTTGAAACGGAGGGAGTAATAGACAGTGACAGATATACTCAAATTCATTGGCTTTCCTTATTAAAAATATCATAATTGAAATGTTGTGCACGTGCAAGTACACATTTTTAAATAGAACAATAAATATATTTCTTTTACCATTTTTACATAAAAATTGGGTCATTTATTATCAGTTTATGTTAGTAAAACATAATATATGGCCTCATTTATTTGTTTGACACCTTACATTATATCTCATTCTATAACATATGGCCTTATATATACAGTTTTATGTATGAGATCGGCTATATCTATATCGTAAAGCGGTATATCTATATCGTAAAGTATATCCATATCGTAAAGCGGTTTTATATAGTTATTTCTAGCAATAAACAGAAATAACACAAAAAGGCACCTCAATTTCTACAAAGATCCTCTCAAGTTTTGGAGGAGTTTTGAAACATTAATAAATTATTATTAGTATCTATATCGAAGGAAAAGACCGTTACGGGCGGCTGACCACGATGCCTTTGCTTCCTTTCCAATTAAAAACCTCGTCCTGGTCCGGCTGCGGGCTGCAGCAGCATTTCCTCTCCCCCACTTCTCCTCCCCTCCCTGCACTACACTGTACGCGACGGCGCCGCCCAATCCATGGCGGACGAGGCGGAGTGGATCGAGGCTGAGGCCGGGAACGCGGGCGCGGGTCCTCCAGCGCCCGGAGGCGGCGAGGAAATCAAGAGGAAGAGGGGGAGGCCCAAAGGTAGCGTCGACTCTTATAAGAGGCGGACGCGGCGCGCCGGCGACCCGGCCTTGGCAGTGTCCGTGGCGAGCCTCGGGGATCTAGAGCACTCGTCCGGCTGCATTTCCTCTCCCCCACTTCCTTCCCCCTGCACTGTGTACACTGTGCGCGACGGCGCCGCGGCAATCGCCGCCCAATCCATGGCGGACGAGGCGGAGGGGGTCGAGGCTGAGGCCGGGAACGCGGGCGCGGCTCCCGCACCCGGAGGCGGCGAGGAAACCAAGCGGAAGGGTGGGAGGCCCAAAGGTAGCCTCAACAAGAATAACAAGAGCAACAAGGATAGGACGCCCAAGCCCAAGGCCGGGACCAAGGGGAGGCGGAGGCGGCGCACCAGCGACCGGGCCTCGTCGGTGCCCGCGGTGAGCCTCGGGGATCTAGGGCGCGGGGTGGCGGCCGGGATCAGGCTTCTCAGGGAGAGGAGGCCGGCGCCCAATGCGTTCTTCGACTGGGACAGCGACAGCGATACTGAGGTGAGCAGATTTTGTTCCTCTTTGCACATTCGCCGCGCCATGAACTTCGCCTGCTCTGGCGTTTCCCCTTCACCTTTTATTATCCAGGCGGCAGCGAGTTATGCTCTTGCCACTGGATTTTTGTTTTTAAATGGGAAAACAATGCTCCACTATCACCCTGCGATTTGCTTCTTATACTTCATTCATAAAATTGCAACCGATGAGGAACGATGCAATTTCCTATGATTTGTTTTTTTCGAAATACCTTTTCCTGCGTTTCTGAAATTTTTGCTGGATTAGTCCGTGCTGAGGCTGTGCATCGACTGCTGTTTTGCCAGCATGATGATGATGAGGAAACTACGATTAATCAAGTCAACCACGAGAGTGCTAAAACAGGTGTTTCTGTAAAGAAGAGAGGAAGAGGAAGACCCAGAAAAATGGAAGCGGACCAACTGGTGGATAGTAAGGCCCAGAGCTCCAATGGTAAAAGCAATGGCCAAATGAATTCGGTATGTCACTTGCTATCCTCTGCAACAGTTGATTGATGAATGTATAAAGAAATTAAAATATCCTGTGCCATGTTCCTGAAAATGTCCAAGTCACATTATATTTATTTATTTATTTATAGTTTTTTATTCTTGTCAAGTTTGTGCTACAATGGACTAATTGTTATTTTGCTTGTAGAATGCTGCTGGGAAGAAGAGGGGAAGGGGAAGACCCAAGAAACTAACAGTAGAACAAGTGGTTAGTAGTTGCCAGTTCTCCAATGGTGAAACAAACAGGGTAAATTGCTCAAAACGGTTTTGTAGCCATGGGCCTGACAATACTTGACTTAAAAACTTTGGACCTATTCTGTAGCATCACCAAAATGGTTGAATTTCTATTGTTTTCTCTACTTTTTATTTGTTTCTGCAGAATCAAATCCTTAACTTGACTAGTATGTATTGGTGTTGTTTTCCTACCATTTACATGAATAGTTCTGTAGCCACATATCTGTCAGTATCTAACAACACATTTTAGGACTCCTTTTAGCTGAAGCCGATAAAATATCCAAACACCCTGTCGTAAGGTTCCATGTCACTTCTAAATGGTTTAAATTCTTTTGAACATTTGTTGTTGTTCTTTTAATGCTGACTAGGGAAGGTGCCTTTTTGTGATCAATTTGTTTACTGCAGCAATCATTCAATCACTTAATATCCTAGCTTTTTCTGAGCCCAGATCTTCCACCCTCTATATATGATTAGATGCTGGTTTCATTTTTGACTTTAAAATAATTATTCTTCTATCTTGATATTGCACTTCATATTGGTGTTCTTGATTGTATGCATACTTTAAAATAATTATTTGCTTTGGTGATGGATGAGGTCACAAGGGATATACAAGGTGGTATCCCTTGGTGTATGCTCTTTGCTGATGATGTGGTGCTAGTTGACGACAGTAGGGCAGGGGTTAATAGGAAGTTAGAACTATGGAGGCATACGTTAGAGTCGAAAGGGTTCAGACTTAGTAGGACTAAGACCGAGTACATGAGGTGCGATTTTAGCGCGACTAGGCATGAGGAGGGAGACGTTAGCCTCGATGGGCAAGTGGTGGCCAAGAAGGATACTTTTCGGTATTTAGGGTCGATGCTACAAAAGGACGGAGACATTGATGAAGATGTTAGGCATAGAATTTCAGCCGGCTGGTTGAAATGGCGTCAAGCTTCTGGCGTCCTCTGTGACAAAAGGGTGCCTCAGAAGCTGAAAGGTAAGTTCTATAGGACGGCGATTCGTCCGGCGATGTTATACGGTGCTGAGTGTTGGCCTACAAAAAGGCGACATGTCCAGCAATTGAGTGTAGCAGAGATGCGTATGTTGCGTTGGTGTTGTGGGCACACAAGGAGGGATAGAGTCCGGAACGACGATATTCGGGATAGGGTTGGGGTGGCACCAATTGAGGAGAAATTGATTCAACATCGGTTGAGATGGTTTGGACATGTCCAACGGAGGCCTCCTGAGGCGCCGGTGCGTAGTGGAGTTCTAAAGCGGGCCGATAATGTAAAGAGCGGTAGAGGTCGACCTAAACTAACTTGGGACGAGTCCGTTAAGAGAGATCTTAAGGAGTGGAATATCTCTAAGGATTTAGCTATGGATAGGAGCGCTTGGAGATTGGCAATCAACGTGCCGGAACCGTGACCTCTTTTGTCTCTCTTTATGTCCTTTTTTGTGTCTCCCTGTTTCTCGTCTCTTTTGGGTTTCATCTCTAGCCTACCCCAACTTGCTTGGGACAAAAGGCTATGTTGTTGTTGTTGTTGTTGTTGTTGTTGTATTGCCTGGTTTACAGGGATCCTTTAGTATGATAAAATTCTTTGCTAGCTGTTATTCTATTGTATTGTTTTTAGCTGATAAATTGTGTACTTCGCTGCAATGTCATACATTAAATTTCTTACCCACGCATCGGGTTGACATCAATCATAAATATCATCTAAAATTCTGAATTCGATTTTGTGCAATAAAATTCCTGGACATTGCATTAATGGAGCATATATGGAAATTTAGCGATTCATTAAAATCATGCATCATAAGCCCTGAAAGACTGCAATGTGCAATGTGCATCTGTTGTGCTTGTCATTATGCCTGCACATGGTTAGGAGCACTCTGCCATTAACGCCCAGCCAAATTATACTTGTTTATTTATCCAGTACCGATGCATGCACTTGACTCGCAAGTTAGCCTTTTCAATTCAGCGTGTGATGTCCAATGGTATGACCTGGGGCTAAAACTCTCTCCTATTTCGGCATCGATCTCTCATCACATTGTGGATAGTCTAATCTTTAGGGGATGCTAGTGCCTGTATTAGGATGCCAACAAATGCAGTTTATGACCTTCACTCGGATATAAAAACCAGAGTGTCATCAGGCTTAGCAACTTCTTTCTTTTGCAGAGTGATGCTGAGGCAGCAAGGAGCAAGCAGTCAAGGAATCATAAGCTTTTGCAGAATGCAAAGAAGCGGAAAAGAGATGTAGGGAAAGAGTCTATGACAAAAAAGTTGAACAAAGTGGACAAAGAACAAAAGAAGCTCCCATCCACCAAGGATGAAACCCTTGATAAAAATAATATGGTGAGCTGCTCATTTTCTTGTATTATGTTGTATATGAAGTGGTTCTTCACAACTATTTTTTATGAATGCAAATTTTCTTTTAAAAATATCCAGAAAGGGAGTAAGATGTTGACTGGGGAAAATGCCCTCATGTGCCACCAGTGCCAGAGGAAGGACAAACCGCGGGTTGTCCAGTGTCAGTCATGCAAAAAAAAGCGATTCTGTGTGCCATGCATAGAACAATGGTGTGTCAAGTTATCATAATCTTGTTTCATACTAATAATTGGATTGCTCTTTATCTACTGTTTCTTCTGATACAACAGTTACAAATATGACTTGCACAGTTTTAGTTGATCACCGTTTGCTCTCCATTCACTGATTTTCTGTGTTTTACCGAATTGTTTTAGTCTAATATGCTACATGAAATTTGAAGCGTTTTCTTTCCTATACTTTTATTTCACTGGCTATTGACATATGTAAGAGTCATGTTGTTTCATCATGTGTGTTGCACAATGTTCAAGTGAACCAAAAGGTTTCTTGTAAATAGGTATCCTAATTTGCCAGAAGATGAATTTGCTGTGAAATGCCCATATTGTCGCAAGAACTGTAATTGCAAGGCATGCCTACGGATGAGGGGAGTTGAAGAGGTACAAACTTAACAGCTCATCATCCCTTTACAGTATTTGCACTGTTCTGTTTATATGTATGCACTCAAATTTCAAATAATTATCTTTTAGTGCCCATTGTTAATGATTTACCCCATTCCTCTTACCAGCCTCCAAAAAAGGAGATCTCTAAAGAAAATGAAATTCGTTATGCTTGTCATATCGTAAGCTTGCTGCTTCCCTGGATGAGAGAATTGCGACAAGAGCAGATGGAGGAGAAGGAAGTAGAGGCTAATATACGAGGTATGGTACTGTGGTTTCTGGGATACAGTTACAGACTGGTAGTGGTTTCTGGGATACAGTTACAGACTGGTCTGGTTTTGTGTGGACAGGAGTTTCAATGAATGAGATAAAAGTGGAACAAGCTGAGGTTGACCTAGATGATCGTGTATATTGGTTGGTTTCTTTCCCTGGTTACTTTCTGCTATAAATCTAATGGTTGGCATCTAATCTATTCATTCCCTCTACTGCAGCGACAGGTGTAGAACATCTATTGTTGATTTTCATAGAAGCTGCAAGCATTGTTTCTATGATCTTTGCCTTAACTGCTGCAAGGAGCTTCGCAAAGGTGAGATCCCAGGAGGAGAAGAGGTGGAGTATGTGCCAGCTGAACCTAAAGGTGGAAGTTATTCTTTTGGCAACATTCCTCTGTCAAAGGATGCTAATAGAAGTAAGAACTCCTCAAATGGTCAGTCTTACAACGGCATGCCTGCTGTTGGAAACCCCAATAATGGTCTGTTGCTCTGGAAAGCAAAGAGTGATGGTAGCATACCTTGTCCACCAAAGGAAGTAGGAGGCTGTGGTAATACACTTCTGGACCTCAAGTGCTTGTTTCCAGAGAAGATGCTTGCTGAGATAGAAGATAGAGCTGACAAAGTTCTCAGGAGCGAGACATTAGCTAAAGCAATGGTTAGTAGAAGTGATCGGTGCCCTTGCTTTGATCATTCAGACAAGATAAGAACTGAAAGCATATCAGTACGGGAGGCTGCAAGCAGGAAGGACTCAAGTGATAACTTCCTATACTGTCCAGTTGCTACTGGTATTCAAGATGATGACATAGTGCATTTTCAGATGCATTGGGCAAAGGGTGAGCCAGTTGTTGTTTCTGATGTCCTTCAGTTAACCTCTGGTCTGAGTTGGGAGCCAATGGTAATGTGGCGGGCATTGCGGGAAAGATCCAAAGGCAAAGCAGAAGATGAGCAATTTGCTGTTTGGGCGATAGATTGCCTTGATTGGTGTGAGGTGGGGAGCTCTATTCCTAAATGTTTCTAAGTGGGTGAATCTATTTTGGTGGATGATAACCATTGATTGATATTTCTTGTTTCTAATATCAAGGTTGGCTGGCTTGTATAAAATCATAAAAAAAGTTCTGACTTTTGACAGAAATGCTTAGGACAGTACTGAGTAGTGACCAGCCTAAGTACAGCTGGGCCTGTGTTTGTGTCCAGAAGAAAAGAACACATATTATAATAGTATTGACAAACTTCCAGTGAAGTTCTCATTTCAACTAGGGATGTTTATGAGTCTCATCTTAAATTTAGATGTGCCTTGCTTCTTTTGCAGCTTCATGCAGGCATTTATTATCCTTATATGTTGCAGGTGGAAATTAACATACATAAGTTCTTTTCGGGATATACAACAGGCAGAACTCATGCTAGGACTCACTGGCCTGTGATGCTTAAACTAAAAGACTGGCCTCCTTCTAGTTCCTTTGACAAGCGATTGCCGCGTCACGGTGCCGAATTTATTAGCGCATTGCCATTTCGTGAGTATACTGATCCACGATATGGCCCGCTAAATCTTGCCGCCAAGCTTCCTGCTGGTGTCTTGAAACCAGATCTTGGACCCAAAAGTTACATTGCTTATGGGTTCTACAAAGAGCTAGGCAGGGGTGATTCTGTGACCAAGCTTCACTGTGACATATCTGATGCGGTATGTTGTGTTTATTAATGATTATATGCCTTCTTTTGTTCTGCATGTGGTTTTAGTGCTGAACAAAAATATAGAACTGACTCCAGCAAGGCTCCTGTCAAAGCTGCTCATTTTCAATGCTCTCCTAGCAGATGTATCTCATTGCTATTTACCTAGCTCATTTGTTGACATTTTGATAGTTCTTATTTTTCTTGTCAACCACTTGGGTTTATAGAAAAAATCACTTATAGTTAACATGGTCAATATTAATTGTCAAACGTGTGTGATATAACCAGGTAAACATCTTGACACACACAGCTGAAGTCACTTGTCAGACTGATATTCGTCAAATTGAAAAAATCCAAAAAGACATGAGAGCGCAAGATCTGCAGGAACTATATGGGGGTCTCAAATCCCGCACTGAGCTCAAGTTGTCACCAGCTCCAACTGAATGCAGGAATGAATCTGTTGATGAAAGATTGAAGACCTCATATAGTAGAGAAGACAATTGTGTCAATAGAGACAATTATAATGGTTTGTAATACATTCACTTTTGGTAATGAATCCAATCATTCAGTTTCAGAATAACGGCATTTCATGTGTCCTGCAGGTTTGGACATCAATGCTTTACCACTTGATGACGATGAAGATGATGCAAATGATAAAGAATCATCTCGTGGATCAGAATCACAAAGTGAACTAGGTCAGTGTGCAGATCACAGCAATGGGGTCAACACAACTGATGGGATGCACAATGGAGGTCTTTACATTTCACACAATCGAAAAAGCACGGACATGATACAACTCAAGAAAGTTGGCATTAAACCTCAAGAAGAGAAATCTGAAAAGATTGATTGCAGTGGCATTGATGCTTATCTAAAAGGAAGTTCTGAAGATAATCTGGAAATGCCTGTTGTGGAGAGCTCAGAGCAACAGAGTACCGGTGGTGCTCTGTGGGATATCTTCCGCAGACAGGATTCTGATAAATTACAAGAATATCTTAGGAAGCATTGCTCTGAATTCCGGCATATTTACTGCAATCCAGTGAAAAAGGTCCTTTTCTTGTTGCAGACTTGCAGTCCTTTTTTTAGAAAAAAAACATTCTTACTTTTTTATGCTGATCACTAATCATGTTAAATAAGCAGGTATTTCACCCAATTCACGATCAGTCTTTCTACTTAACTGAGGAGCATAAGAGAAAGCTCAAGGAAGAATATGGTTAGAAATTGTTTCTTTGATATCTCCAACAGTATCACCAAAGATCGCATGTTCTTTGTCTTATCTTTTGACTTCCTGCTTTAGGTATTGAACCCTGGACGTTTGAACAGAAGCTTGGTGAAGCAGTTTTCATTCCTGCTGGATGTCCTCACCAAGTGAGAAATTTGAAGGTGTGACCAAGCTTTACCAGTGTGACAACCAAGCTGGATTTTTTTCGTTCTCCTTTTGAGTGACATCAAATATCATGGTTGTGATTGATGAAACCATCTTCATCTGTGTGCAGTCCTGCATCAAAGTTGCTCTCGATTTTGTTTCCCCAGAAAATGTTGGTGAGTGTGTTAAGTTGACTGGGGAGTTTAGACGACTTCCTTCTTTCCACAGAGCTAAAGAAGACAAGCTAGAGGTTAGCACTGTGTACTTCCCATGATCTTGTCTGCGCATATGGCTTGATATATCTGATGTGATGACTAACCTAGAGCCGAATATGTGTTTTTTTTTTCAGATTAAGAAGATGGCTCTTCATGCCCTGAACGAAGCTGTAAATTTCTTGGATCCTTGTTCCTCAGAAGGGTAAGTGAAACTAACCATAACCAGTCACTGGCAGCTGTACATTTTGGTGACTCATTACGTTCTGGCAGGTTGAAGATTGGGGTTGGTGAGAACATCTGTGTAGATGGATTTGTAGATGAGAAGCCGCTGCCTAAAAGGCAGGGCAGTCGCCGAAGAGATGAGAAGCCTAAAAGGCGTGGCATCAAGGACCGCAAGTCCAAAAGTGAAGCTGCTGATGAGAAGCCTAAAAGGCGAGGTCGCCCAGTAGGTTCTCAAAATTGTGGCGATTGATTTGTCAAGTTTGGGCTGGGGATCATGCATTTTGGAAGGAGCTGAGCTTGTAGGCTGTATCGATGGTCAAGCATTAAGGTGTCTGAGCTTTTGTTCATGTATGGTGATCGCCGGCCGACATGGATGGATGGTTGATTAGCTGGTCCGTGGAAGTAGGCTGCCATCGACCTCCTCCGTCCTATTAAAAGTATCGTTTTTGACATGTAGACTTCTTGTTTGACTGTTTGTCTTATTCAAATTTTTTGTAAAAATATTATTTATTTTGTTATGCCTTATTTTATCATCAGAGATACTTTAATAATGATTTATTTATTTTATTGTTCATATAAAAAATTTGAATAAGACGAACGGTTAAATAAGAAGTCTAAAAGTTAAAAATGACACTTTCAATAGGACGGAGGGAATAGTCATGTAGCAGGCGGGTAGGCAGGCACTAGAGAGAACTAGGGTGAGAAACAGCAGGGCATATGTATGCTGCTGATATTTCGGCGACTTGAGTAGCATCCCGGGAAGAGCCTCCCATGTTAGATACTGAGCCAACAGCCAATGCAATGGTGGTGCTGTTTCGTTATTGTAGCCAATTTTAGGAATGAATTTGACCAAGCATTTGTCTAGATTTATATAAAATATTACATTAATCTAAAAATTGCATTCTTTTTCGGACCGAGGGAGTATGTGCAGTTATTATATTTTTCATGGGTCGAGGGTCCGCATGAATTTCACAGAAAGTAGTTCTGCTCCTGCATGAATTTCGCAGGAAGTAGTCCATGTTAAAAAAACATAGGAATCAGGGAAAAAAGAAGAAGAAGAATCCCATATTCTAAAGGCCTGAAGCCTAGTTAGGGAGTGTTTATTTGGTGGGGTGAAAATTTTTTGGTTGTCACATCGGATGTTTTAAGGGATGTCAGAAGGGGTGTTCGGATACTAATCAAAAATCTAATTACACAACTCGTTTGGAAACCACGAGGCGAATTTATTAAGCCTAATTAACCCGTCATTAGCACATGTTTACTGTAGCACAACATTGTCAAATCATGGATTAATTAGGCTCAAAAAAAATTCGTCTCGCAAATTTATCGCAATCTGTGTAATTAGTTATTTTTTTGTCTACATTTAATACTCTATGCATGTGTCCAAACATCCGATGTGATGGGTTGAAAATTTTTTAAGGAGGAACTAAACACCCCTTTAGCTGCGTCACTATGGTTGCAGCAGCATATCAATCTCAGATTGTGGACTACCATTGCATATATACGGGATACTGGACAGATGACAACGGAGCAAAACTGAAGGTAGCCAAACCATGCTACCAATTGCCTAGATTGATTGGTGACACCTGGGCACACATGGTTGATGATGATTGATTCCAAGGCACTCAGTCCAAAACGAAAGCATCAGTTTGGTAAGCTGGTTATGTCCTCAGAGAAATTTATGTGCATCTGCTTTCATATACTGCAATGTTTAGGACACTTGTTTTCAGCTCGAGGTGCAAAAAAAAAAAAAGGTGCATGCACTAGCTCATCTTTTGGCATACGTAACATTACGTAATCAATGGTACAAGAATGTGATTGTTGTACATCAATGTATTTTTCATGTCTCTTGTGATCTTGTCTTATACCATTAACTACGTACACGAGGTGGAGAGCACCACCATAATTGATATGCTTGGAAAACAGCCTGCTTCACAAGCCAAGGTGCGATGATTGTAAAAAAAAATGCCAATTAGCAAGGATAAAGCATATGCTATGATATGTGTTAAGGATCTTTTTTACAAAGTCCACTTCTGCACCACGCCGCATTAGCTAGCCGCCTAGCCCAGAGTCAAGGGCTTGGTAGTCTTCCTACATCTCATCACAAAATTGCTTAGGTTCCACTGGGCCCATCATAGAAACATACCATGCTTCCTCAAATGATCATCATGATACAAGACGGCCAAATAGAATCCCACTAAACACCAAAGCTCCAAACCACTTGTTGGACACAAACCTGCAAGGCATCAATTCATCGAATTAAGGTGGACACATAATGTGGATATCAACAACCACATTATGTAGGCATCAAAATGGCAATAGGTAGTGGATACTCCAAGCAAGAAAACATACTTCATGTTGCAATCTGAGCGGCTAGACAGATCCACAGTTGAAACCTGCCACGCTAACTGTGCAGCTGCAGCTACTAGAAATGGATAGTAGGGCCATCCTGTTCGAAATGATTTCAGGTCTAGAGTCAATATCAAGTAAAAAGAATACTACTTCTCTCAAGTATCACACTAAACACCAACCAAGGTCAGCATTGTAACCACTGAGTGCTAAGCTGCCAATGCATGCCGCACCAAAGCCACTGATCCAGTATTTGGTCAAATCTCCAAATCTTAATGCTGTGGACTTAACTCCTACTTTGAGGTCATCTTCTTTGTCCTGAGATGCATGGAGATACACATGGATAAGACACTGCGACAACATGAAATGGTCACTTCATCAAGGATGAGTATGAAAGAGTGAAAATAGTGAAACACCTGATGCGCATATATAGTATCATACACCAGTGTCCAACATATACCAGCGGTATACAATGGAAGGATGATTGCAGGGTCTAAGCTTTCCTTAATAGCAGCCCATCCTAATAAAGCTCCCCAGTTGAATGTCAGGCCAAGATAAGCCTGAGGCTGTTATTAATGCACCAAAAGAAATACAAGCCCTCACTCTATAAGTAATAATATAGTATTATTCTATATAAGCTTCATATGCACAAATACAGCACATACCCAAAATGTGAACCTCTTCATCAGGGGATACGAGAAGACCAGAAAAAGTGAAGACGCCCCCAGAATACGACTACACACAAAAAAATGACAAAAAGATAATGTATAAACTGCTTATAGTCAAGATACACTTGTTTCTCCTTTCAGGTAATGCAAAGATAAGAAAATATTAACAGGCACATAGTATGCTTCTATATATTCTTAGGGAGAACTCTGTGGTGGTCCAATTTATTTCCTGGTTATCAATCAAGAAAATGCAACTGGACCCTAGGTAGCACCATAACCTTAGGATGCAAACCCAAAACACGTTGGTTAATGGCTTAATGCTGCAGTTAAAGGACCATCCCGGTCATAGCCACAAGCATACTTCCTCCAATCGCAAATAAGTCCATCTTGTCCTAAGTCAAACTTCTTTAACTTTGTCTATTACCTAAAGTTTTATACAGACTGAAAATACAAGATTGGCATGACTAGATTGATGATAAAAAATATTTTCTTTATATATCAGTTAATATATTTTAATAGATGTTGCTAGTCAAAATGTCATACTGAAGACCATGCTGATGTCCAGGAAGCAGTGAGTTTATCACATAAACAAGATAGAAAGAATATGGGAAGTAAAATGAGTACAGTTCCCATCAAATCAAATTGCAGGACATGAATATCCTAATTATCCTCAAGAAAAAGAGTTGGAATAAAGAGCCCCTAAATAATTTGATCGTAATGTTCTGCTGTGGACACTCACTGATAAGTGGTTGAGGGAACATGGATAGTCTAAATGCATATAATAGTGTCAGCTGCATCAGACAAAGAAGCATCTGAGTTTAAATACCTATAGTTGTTCAATTGGAGAAGAATGCCCAGTCCCAATAGGAGCTGAATTCCAAGGAAGCCCACTCCCTGTAAAGGAGTAAGCACTCCTGAGGCAAAAGGCCTACTTTTGGTGCGCTCAACCTATGGAGAAATATGTCACCAGATGAAGGCCATGCAACATCCAGAACAGTTTGTTCATTGATCGATTATTTGTTGTGCTTAATTCAGGTTAGGTGCAGGCATCATCAGCACTCAGAACATCAAAAGAAAGCAAAAATCACCTTATTATCAATGTCGCGATCGAGAAGATCATTCACTGTGCAACCAGCCCCCCTGAGGAGGACAGCTCCGCATCCGAAGAGTGCCAGCATTTTCAAGTCTGGCAACTCCCCTGGCATTGCTGCTATTGTGATCGACCTGTGAAGCAAAGGTCTGATTGATTCTTCAACACAGAGGGTAAAACATCCTATCGATTTAATAACATACAAGAATTCAATTTCAACACATGCATAGCAGATAAAAAATAATGTCCCTCCTCCTTAGAAGCTCTAACAAGACACAAGACAGCAGCCCGATGATCATCGTTACCATTTAGTTGAATCTGTAGCTAACAAGGAAATATGCTGCGTTTGCTATGAGGACTCAAATTTAGTATGTGTGGTGACAGTATAAAACAGGGGAGCAAATCTCTCTCTCTCTCTCTCTCATAAGGCAAAAGTAAAGCATTTAACAGTACATTTGAGTCGAACCACTAATCACCACCTCGTTTTTCTGTTAGTGTTGGGACACAAGAAGGAAAGGCATACCACATGCAGGGCCAGGCGAGGAGCCAGGTCCCGATGGGCTTGTCGAGGCGGGCGAGCATGGCGTACGGCCGCGCCGCCTCCGGTACCCACTTGTCCACCCACGTGAGCCGCGGCGCCGGCGAGGCCTTGCCCGCGGGTTCGGAAGAGGACGAGGAGGTGGAGAGCAGCGAGGCGTGCGAGAAGTGGCTCGGGAGGAGAACCCTTCCGTGGAGCACCTCGGGGGCGAGGACGGCGGACGCCGGGTGCGGCGGGCACCGGCGGAGCGCGATGAGGTGGCGCCGGTCGGCGTGCGGGCTGGGATCGGGGCGGCTGGAGGGTGGGCTATGTGGAGACGGCGAGGAGAGGAGCGACGATAGCGCCGGTAGGGGGAGAGGGGCACGGCGCCCCCGGCGGCGGAGCTCGGATGCGGCGGCGCGGAGCAGCGCGTGCGGCGCCATGGGTGGCTGTCAGTTCAGTTGTGGAGATGGACGAACTCGCAACCAAGGCCAGTTGGGGTGAATGTTCTGGTGGCAGGCTGCTTCTGGATGGGGCGGGCGGCGGAGACGGCTTGTCGGAGGGGCGCGAATGGAACGGCGGCGGGCGGCGTGAGATGGGCGTGAGGGCGGCGGGCGTCGGCGGCGACTTCGACGACAGGGCCTACGGAGTATGGCCTATGGGAGGGAGAGGCAAGGGAGGGCCCGGCCCAAATAGTTATGGGCCTGCCTATGGGCTATGGCCTATGGCCTATGGGAGGCAGAGGCAAGGGAGGGCCCGGCCCAAATGGCTTCTAACATTGGAATGTCAATCCCCATCAATATGTCATCCACGTAAAGGACCAGAAATACAATTGCGCTCCCACTAGCCTTTTGGATTTGCTAAAAAAAACTAGCGTTTTTGTAAATACAAGGCTCTTCTTCATTTTTGATGAAGCCAAACCCTTTGACCACTTCATCAAAACGAATATTCCAACTGTGAGATGATTGCTTTAACCTATAAATAGACTTTTGAAGATTGCATATTTTGTATGCCAGGCCGCTTCTTGCATGTTTTTTTTGTTCATGAGTTTGATCGCTCATCTTATTATTAAAAAAATTGTGCTAACTTAAAAAACATGAGTCGTGCTTAAATAAAAATATCTTATCTTAGTGCTTAAATAAAATATCTTATCTTAGATGATGAAATGAGCCATACACATAAGATATACAAAACAATTTTTTTGGCTTCATCAACCTGGGCATGCCCCTCATCTTTGCGGTTAAAAAAAAGAGACAAGCGATCAAACTTGTGAGCAAAAGTCAACGGCGACAAATAATCCCTCCATCCTAAATTATAAGTCATTGCAACTTTCTTGAAAAGTCAAAACTTCTCAAGTTTGACGAAAATAATAGAGAAAATTGTGAAGATTTATGACATCAAATAGATATACGACTATAAAAATATAATTAATGAAGAATCTAATGATACTTATTTAGTATCATAAATGTTATTATTTTATTATATAAATTTAGTCAAATTTAAATGTTTTAACTGTCCAACAAAGTTGGAATTATTTTTATAATAATTTGGGACGGAGGAAGTATTTAGATACGGAGGAGGAAGTATATGGCATGGATCGGGGGCCAGTAGAGTAGGTCATTGATGCACCGAGACAGAAACGAACGTACTTGTAGTAAGTAATTACAATGGAAATCTATCTATATCTATATCTATACTATAAAGGAGCGAAGAAATTAAAAAATATCTGTTACCTAAAAACTTCCTACCCACCTAGGATCTTATCCGTTAGATGTGTTTTGATTTTGCATCCAACGGTTGATATAGATCTGACAAGCGGATCCAAAAATGAGAAGGACGATACTTACGTGACGAAACACGCTATCCTGTTGTCGATCTCCCCCCCCCGCTCCATAATTTTTTTACGTGCTAGGAACCTACCCGCCCGTGTACCCAACCTCCCTTCCTTCTCTCCGTTGTGAACCGTCGCGTCGCTCCGCTTCCGTGTTCGCTGGTGGCGCTGCCCGCGGCTTGTCTGGACGTCGTGCGCTGCCGCGACCCGCGAGACCCATAACCGCCGCGGCCTTGCAGAAGTTCCCTGCACGAAGGCTCCTCCGGCAAAAAGAAGAAACTTACCAACAGCTTCCAAAAAAAGTAAGACGCCCGCCGGTGGCCAGTCCCTAGATGTTGAATGCTGCGGTGCCGCATCGTGGCTGCTAAAGGCGCGGGTCGCCGACGTCCGGCCACCGCTAGCCATCCTCGTCAGGTCGGGACACTGGGAACGGCCACGCGTGCAGTCAACATCATCCACGGTAGCAGGTCTGCTAACTCGATGCCCCTTCCACCCTGCACTCTCCCTATCTCTTATCATGTGATAAATCCCGAGTATTCTTTTCATGTGATAAATCTAAATATTTTCATGTATACCAGTGGTTCAAGTCCAAATCAGTGTTGTTCGCATTACTGTGTGGTATTTTACTTCCCAAAATCAAAGTACAGATTATCTTTTCTTTCTTCAGTAGAGTGTCCATTCCGTGATTCACCTCCTTATAACCCGGATCTCCTCCTGTCCCAAGTCCAATCCACGCCGATCAAATCTCTCTGGCTTGCATCCATGTCCCGATCCACGCCGACCCTATCTCTTAGCATCAATGGCTCGCCTCCACAGCCGCGGAGGTCGCCGAGGTCACGTCTGGCGTGGGTGACGGAGGCAGCGCACGCTGTGGCCACAGCATCGCACGAGGCGAGCAACGGTTGCAACGCGCAGGTCGAGTAGCGGAGGCAACGTCGGGGATTTCTGCCGCCGCGGCTGTGTCGCGGGCGGCGGTATAGTAATGCCTTGAAGAAAGATGTTGGTTTAGAGAAAAAGGAAGTACAACGATGGTGGATATTTCGGAAGAGAAAGAATGATCTATTGTCCAAGGTGCTTTGCAGATTCTTACAGTTGCTGATTGCCTAATTAGCAGAACGTCAGTGTTAGTGTTTATCGGATACAGCTTCTATAGTTCTACCTAAATTAGTTTATACCTGTATGCAGGCTAGGTCAAATCATGAATTCACTCTGCATGGAAGATTGGCTATTCCTTGTGAAGATTTCAGAAATGCTCTCATCCATTTTGATTTGTTTATCCGTTGCCCCTTTTATTATCCTTAATTTAATTCCTTAAATTATACTAGCATACATCTTTTTCTATTCATTTCTGGTTGTGCACTAAAGACTTATTACCAATTCTAATATCCCCTGCTAAGAGCATAGGTTACATTCTGCTAATTGTTAAGAATTTTGGCAGGTATTGTTCCCTTATGCAGGCAATCTTCATGCTGCCAAGAGCAATGTGTGGTGATAATCCAATATGCTTTACACAGGTATGTTGCAAAATTCCTGTCCACTCTATGTTTTACTGTACACAATCCAAATAATTTGCATTTTCCAAGTGAGGATAACAGTAAACATTCATGATATTTTCCTTTTGGAGTTTGCACAATACTAAATGTTTTAGATGTTTAACTTTGTTATAGTTTGCAAATAAACTCTGAAATAATGGAGCAGCATGGATTCACAAGGAACACATGATGGACAATAGCTGAAGAGGCTCCACCACTAAATTACATGTAATGTTATTTGTAAGAAGAATTTTTAGCCGAGTACTAAGTATTGCAAATAATCTCTATTAGCCCTTATTCATCATTGAGATCCCATTTTGAAAATTATGCAGCAACTTATGGTGAAGTTGACAAGTACAGTTTCAGCTCTTGATGCAGAATTGGAGTACTCCCTAGAGGCACCTTTTAACTTGCAGTGCAGTTTTTTAATTTTCTTCTCCCTGGTAATTATCAAAAGGGGCATAATATTAGAAGTTCTTTTGGACAAAATATTTTTTTTTTGGATAAGGGACAATGTTAACGAAAGGGCCTCTTGTAAAAGGTTTAGGAATCCAGTGCAGCATTTGTTGTACTTTTATACTGAATGATGATGATTGCATATCTGAAATCACACCCTCATGACAAATTAAATAAATAAGCTAGAACCTATTGCATGCTATTTGTGATACCTTTATGGTACTTGCAAGGTGCCCAGGGGTGCCACAGTAAAAAATTATTAACCATTGGTTAATAGGATTATTTAGTATAAAATCTATACCTAAAAAGGATAATATGTTCTATACTATACTGCCTTTTTTTTAAATGAACCAGCATGTTGTTTATCTTATTAGGAGATCAGTAGCTAATTTATGTTTGTCATTTATAGATATAGATCATTGCAAGTTGTTTTGTGAGGATACTGCAAGGAGCAGGACCTTTTGTCACTGTCAAAAAAAAGTTGAATTATGCGTCGTTGTCCAAAAAAAAGTTCAGTTATGCATCTTTGTTTATGGATCTTAACTCCTATAAGCTTTGACTGGTTACTCATTACACTACATTGGTTAATTTCTTCAGTGGACTAAAGCGCTTTAAGAAGCTTAATATTAAGTGTCTTGCTTCCAATTTTCTGGGTAATATGTTCCTTTTGATACTAATTGCTTCCAATTTTCAGCTAACCATTCCTTTCCATGTATTTCTTGCTTCAGATTCCCATCGACCATGTAAAAGTCATATCTCAGTAATTTTGATTTTAATTGATTTCCAAATTTGATGGTTCCTATACAGATTTCCTTTTTTTAGTCTTGCCAGTGAATAGTTAATTGATTTTCACTCATGTTGTCCCTTGCACGTGCAGATCAGAGCCTTTTCTTGCCACTCCCTGATCTTTTCATGATTGACCATAGTTAGCTGATAGGTGAAACTGATAGCAAAATTTATATGGTTTTTGTAGGATAGGAGGTGAGATGGTATAGACAATCTGCATATGTTGCTCTTTGTTATAGCATTTCTACTGCAGGTCTACATATTCAAGGATTTATTTCCATGGAATTTGCAAAACTATTTCATGGATTAAAATAATGCAGGCAGCCTCAGAAGCTTGTGGATTTGCTGTTATCTTCATTGATATCTATATGGAAATTTCATGGGCCTCAAATAGTCAAATTAATTTTAGTAACTAATGGACCAACGTTGCTATCTACGCTCATCAACAATTGAGCAAGAACATCCCAAGGTGTTGTCGAGTAGACAATGATCTTCTGATTGGGCAATAGGAGACCGAGTCCGAGTAAAGGTCAGGAAATTTCTAACGGTCTTTACCACACGTCTGGAGATGAACCTAATAAGGAGAGTTATATGTATACATGCGTGTGTCATATATAGAGCTGTAATTAGCACATCATGAACTACAACATCAAGACACCAGAAAAATAGCTAGCATGAACTGCCCCTACATTTAGATGATGGTGCTTGATTTGGTGACTTTTGTATATTTCTGCCATGTAATTATGCTTGATTTCCCATCACACTTATATTTGGGTTCTAAAATATTGCAATACAGCCTACAATCTCAATTTTTCCTTGCAACAATACGACATTGCCTGTCATAAGCATACACGTGCGTGTCGCACGTGCATTTCCACTAGTTAATTAAAACAACTCGTGATGGAATCGGAGTTTAGTACTTAACCGTGTCCATCCAGAAAGAAAAGCAGGGAAACAAAGAAGAAGAGGCGGAGGAGCCCCGGCCCGGCCGCAGTGGGATACTCTAAAGGATACTCTAAAGCTTTAGAGTATGAATATAGAGTAAAAACTGCTGCACTGGGTACTCTAAAACGATACTCTATCCTTTCTCTCACTATATTTAGAGCAGTACAGTGCTTACTCTATAGTGTGCAGTGGCGGACCCCACTAGCTAAACAAAGGAAAAAATGCTATAACTCACAAACCAAAAATCCAAATTAAATTTCGATTGCACCATTAAATTCGTCTTAATAAATCCTTCAAAACTAGATCACACATGGATATATTTAGATAAAGTGACAAGTGGGTCCTACAGTGGATATAGTGGATAGATGATGATATAGAGGATGGATGGGTGCTGGAGAATTAAGTATAGAGGAGAGAATCTTGCTGACTAGGACGTATAGAGAATGAATATAGAGGTCCATGAGTGCGGATAGCCTGAACCCTCCGATCCCCTCGTCTCGTAGTCGTAGCTACGTCACGAGAGAGACACCGCGTCGGCGTCGTAGGTAGTAGTATAGTAGCTAATAATAATTAAGCTGAACCCTAGCTAGGCGACACGACAGGCAGGCAGGCATCCCATGAACATGATGCAGGACTTGATGGAGGCGATCTCGCAGCCGGCGGCGACGGAGCACGCGCGGGGGGCGTCGGCGGTGGCGGCGAAGCTGGCGCAGAGCGTGGGGAAGGCGGCGTGGATCCCTGGGACGACGTTCCTGGTGCTGGGCGTGCCGCTCATCTTCGTGGTGGAGCGGGAGATGGCCGTGGAGCAGATGGAGCACGACCAGCAGGCCGAGATGCGTGCCATCCTCGGCACCACCTCAACCTGAACCCCCCTCCTCCACCAAAAACAGATTAGCTAGTAGTGCTTATATTACTAATAAGCATTATTTATTAGGTTTTCATTCATTGCCCATTGTATGTTCATCTGCCTGGTGATCGTGAGTGCTTGACGGGTCGATCTTGTGAGCAAAAGTAGAGGTCTTTATTTTTATTTATATATATTTGTTGGTGGTTTTATGCGTCTTGTCTTGTGATCGGTTTTGTTGTTTACTATGGAACGATGAAGTATCAGTTTTTGGAAAATGGAATGCTACCATTAAGACGTCTGAAGGCCGGACGCCTTGCTCCACATACTGCCGCATGCGCCGCTCGCCTAATAAAAAGAAAAATCAACTCCCACACACCTCGCTCCGCTCCGCTTCGCTCCGGCACGCGGCGCTCGACTGCCAGCCCTACCAGATGCGGTGCGCGGCTGCCCTCTCCTTGTTTTGGTGTGCAGCTGCCAGCGAGTCATGGCGCTCGGCTACCGGCCCTACTGGGCGCGGCGCGAGGCCACTGCCTCCTTGCCCCGGCGGGCAGCCGCTGCCTCCCTGCCCTGTCACGCATCCACTGGCGAGTCGCTACCTACAAGCACCATCGGGCTACTGTCTTCGGCGAGCTCCACATGCCGACGAACGTCTATTCTCCAAGCAGCAAGGAGATGTTTGCGCTGAAACTACATATTGCAAGCGTTTGTTTTAAATGTTTCAGAGGTATGTTGCAAGTGTTTCATACGGATGTTGCAAAAGTAGTCGGGATGTTGCACATGTTGCAATGGTTGTACACATATGTTGCAAGCTCCTATTCTCAATGTTTCATCTGTTTTTTTCTGACGTACGTTGCAAGTGTGTTTATCTAGATGTTGCATATGTTTTCACACATATGATGCAAGTGTTTTATCTTGATGTTGCGCATGTTTGCAATGGCTTCAAGTGTTTTTAGTTGTGTTTTGCAATTCTTTCAGGCGCATGTTTCAAATATTTAATTTGTTGTCAGACATATGTTGCAATTGTTGTATCTAGATGTTTCAAAACTAGATCGAGTGTTGCATCTCCCTCCTTGCCTTTCCACTGTCTCGCCTTGGTGTCAGGTGCAGGAAGATGGAGGCAGTATGTACTGGCACGTGCGGGACGTGGGCGGGATGGCTTGGGGCGCAAGACGAGGGGCAGCGGCGCGGGCGTCTGAACATCTAGGCGCTAGCCACGCCCCATTGGTTAGTGGTTCATCAAACTTGAGATGCCTTGACTATAAAAAAATTTAAAATGACTTATAATTTGGAATGGGGGAGGAGGATAATTTCCTATGCTCGTTGTTTGCTGGGCCGCCCGACAAGACCATGGGATATATATAGAGGTCCAAAACCCCAGGAGACCCCAAGACATGCGAGTCTCCAGCGTGGCACTAGGATAGTCCAGTTCATTCGTCTGCCTGCCGATGACAGATCGAAGTCGTGCGCACTGGGCAGAATCAACAAAGCGCTAGTTGTTTGTGGACTGTGGTGCGATTGAGGATTGTTGATTTCCCTTCCCGCCGCAAGTACGTGTGGCACCTGGCACACAGGAATACATACATACATACCACTTCACTTGCGCGCGGATCATATCAGACAGAGAGGTACGTACACGGTTCACACAAGATGTGTGCCGGCACACACCAATCCATATATAGCTCCCGGTCGGATCGGATAAAGCCTCAGGAGGACCGTCCGGTTTGAATGCCAAGAACGAGACACACAATATGCCGAGAACGAACGCTGCTCCCGCTCTAAGCACGCCACAAGCTGCCTACCCTTTCTCTTTTTGCCGCTGATACTTGTTACATTCCTTCTTTTAATTTGGTTGCTGACTCACGATACGCCATCACTGTGTTGCGCATCTTTGCACACTCTTAGGGCGCATTGGGTTCCTCGATGAGGAAACCCCCCATGTTGGTTGACTGTACATACAGGATCAGCATAGCCTTTGTTTGGTTGCCTGTTTGTTTGTCTCCTGCTGCATTCATTCTCTCACAGTTAGGCCATGAGAAACAAGCCCTCGCGCCCGTACGAGCCAAGCCCGAGCGAAACAGAACTTATTTGTGTTCCCGGGGAGCCTGGCTCCGTGAGACATCTTACATGCAACAGGCCTAGCCCCTACAGCCATGCGTCGAACCAAACATAGGATTCCTTCACATAGTGAACCAAGTTGAGCTACATGGAGCGCACCAAACGCGCCCTTAATTCATAAACCAGCACTAGGCCAAGAGATGAAGCAACCCTAGCAACATGCCCACATAAAACAAAGGTCCAAGCACACAAGTACTATGGACTTCCCAATCAACCAACCAGTACCACACATAACGCGGCCCCTCATCATGCCATGCCTCACCGGCAACGAGACTCTCGTCTCGAACGACAGTGTGAGTGTACTCTTGTCCTAAAAGAGTTTGAAACCTATTGGAATCTAGTGAACACTTCCCTCTTGACCTCATATTAAAGATTGTACTATGTGTACTCTTATATGCACAGATTGAGGGGGAGTTTGACCTATATCTTGTGAGACTAATGGTTTCTTTCAAAGTTCATGTTGAGTAGTTTCACACTCATTGGAAAAGGAAGAACATCAAAGGAGGACGAATGTTTCCAATGGAATCTTTGGATGCTCCAAAGATTATTCTAGGAGTTCTCGGTCTTTATAAACCAAGTGCTCCCGGTTTAAGTCAGATGTCCCAATCCTTTAGTGAAACTGGATTTGAATGAGTTGGAAAAAAGAATTGAAGAAGTGGGCTTTCATTGCTATTTCTCCTCTCTAGAGCTCGTCAAGTGCACATGATCCATCCAATTGATCACCCAAGATCTTGTCAACAAAGAGTGGCAACTTCTAGTTCACAATTTGCAAATTTCATGAATTTTACATTTTGCTCTCTGTGTGAGTTGCTTTAGGTAAAGAAAGAACTAGGAACCTAACATGGATCTTGGATGATCATAAGAGCTCTAATTCACCACAAGTCATCAAATGAGAACTATGGCCATCAAATTATTGAAGTCTCATTTATGATGATCATATCAATGAAAATTTATGTGGTGATCTATCTATCTTGGTGATGGTATAGTTCCTTGGCATAATTTCAATTATTGCAAATTTATCATGCCTTGACAAAGATATAGAATGAACTCTTCTAGACTCTTAAACCGATTCAAGTGCATTTCACAAGTAATTCGAGTACTTGATGCACATATTAAGGGGGAGCCCATTCTATGTCTTGTGTCTTTGAGACTAACCTTAATTTTCTTCTAGTGAATTTGTGTAGTCTCTTGGTGACAATGAGTTTCTCATGGGTATGCTACATTAACTCAATCCAAATTGTTAAAAGTTATCTCTCATATTCATTTGGATTGCAATATCATCTCTTAAGTAGCTACTCTCCATAATATAGCTTAAATTCCCTTGTTTGGCCTTAATTGACCAAAAGTGCATATGTTCTTGCCTTCCACATATATATGTATGCACTATCAAAAAGGGAGAATTTAGTCTATGTTATGAGGTTTTGCAATTAGTGACTTACATGCCTTCCACATCTAAAGGGTCACTAGTTGTAAAACTATAGCTTGTGCAATTTAATGCTTTCTCTTGTCTTTGTGAGCATTCTCTAGGAGACATTATTAGATACAAGAATATATTTCCAATTGGCATCAACTTGTGGACTCTTCCAATTGGTGTCAAAATTGTGAAGATCATATTTCAATTGGTATTGGTGAATAATCTTTAAATTTGGTATATCAAGAAATATGTCTTCAGTTGGTATCTTAATGACAACAAGAGCTAGTAATGGACGTTCAACCAAAATCAAGCAAAATTTTGTGATATTTTCTATGATCAAGAAAGATGGGCACAAATGAAGTCTTTTTTATTGTGCCAAGCAAATTAAAGCACTAAATTCAAAATTTCATGATCACGGTAGAGAATATGAGGCTTAGAAAAACAAAGGTATATCGCTCCATGAACTCTTGTATTACCTTTGTGCATCTAGACCCTTACATGCTAGTGTGTGCATGTGTATGCAATATTTGAGTCACACCATGAGTTTGTTCTTATGGTAACGATTAGAGAATGAGTTAGATATTTGGTTGATACCTCTTATGGTGATGGCATGATTAGTCTCATGTTAAAAGTGTCATATAAGTGAGGTATGAGCTAAATATGCTAACTTCTCAAGAATCTTGACTTAAATTGTTGCATACTTTGTTTGGTAGAAATCCTATATGCTAAACGTTTACTTACCTCTTGCCCTCACTTGTCTACTATCATTTCTTCCTTTAGGTGGAGAGATCCTTTTTGAAGATTAATGCTAAAGGGGGAGAAATATTAGGGAGAGAGTGTGAGGGAGGAGAGATTGATATGTGGATTTAAAAGGGGTAAAAGAGAGACATATAAGATTTTTTAAATTTTATTGTCTGGTGTGCAAGGATAGTTTAAATTGATGCTCTTGATAAGGACCATTTATGCTAGTGTGTGACATTCATGTCTTGAATGTATTGTTCATTTTCTTTGACTGCCATTTGTGCGGCAGTGTCGCGTGGACTTGCGGAAGTGCTGCATATGATAGCTTCAGAAACTTCTTGAGTGCATGAACTGTCATGAGCATCATGGTTATCATGTTGACACATTGCACCCCACGAATGCTAAGATATAGGAGAGTTTCCACACTTCATCTTAAATATGTGCATTTGGCATTTGAGGGCAAAATTTGAATTCATTTCAATGCACACATTTAGGGGGAGCTCACTATATCATAGGATTCAAAATCTTATTATTTATCAATCTCTTGTAAGCTTTAATTGTGTTGTCATCAATCACCAAAAAGGAAAAGATGAAAGTGCATCTAGCCCTTCATTGGGTTTTGGTGAATTGAATGACAACACAATTAAAGGTCTAACAAGTTTGCTAAGTGTTGAACAGGAAATTAAGTATATTGCATACACATGAATATTGCATAACAAGGTGTATCAAAAGTTCAATAAGAAGGCAAGCTTGATGGTATTCCACATAGTGTTGAAATGAAGGCTAGAATTGAGTATTGTTGTGTTACAAGATTATGGAAACAATCTAGTTCAAGAAGAAGACAACAATGCAAATAGAATTGATGAAATGGCTTCTATGTTGTAGGATATCATAGTATCATGAGAATGCAGGCATACTTGGCAAATAGCAAATGAGACATGAGTTGATGATTTTGGATTGGTCTCAATGATGGCTTACTTTGCATGAACAAAAAAAAGAGTTTGATAGTGAATTAGCTTTGATCAAGGTTGAAGAATGTATCAAGAATGCATAAGCGAAGAAATATCAAGCAAAGGTTAAATGACAAAGGACACAACTCATATTGGATATCAGTCGGTCTCTATGTTGGTTTGCTTGCATGGATAAAGATTTAAAAATCACTTTGCATTGATTTGATCAAGCTAGAAGTATAAAGATAAATATTGAAGTGGGTGTTAAGAGTGTCAAGCCAAAATGAAGAGGATACAAGGAATCGTGAATTGGCTTGATCATATTGATGCTGATTCATAATATCTCAATCTAAGTGAATCCAACTGAAGCTTGATTGATCTCAACATTCATATTTAGAAGATATTTAAGCAAGGATCACAATATTAAAGAAATGGTTTTTCAATGGATGCTTAATATGATGTGACTTAAGTATGGCTTGATAAGGTGAAGATAGCAAGGAAAGGGCTTTGAGGGGCTAAGCGGAGGTGAAGGGCAAGTGATGGTTTGAGGACCGAGGTACCATGACTAAGGTGAAGAAGAGAGTACTTGCATTGAGTCGAGGAACTAATCAAGCTATGAGGATTCATATTGTGTTGAGGATCAAATCATTAGTGAAAGTGACCTGAAGCCATGGATTGAACTCACATGTGTTGAAATGGCTCAAGTCACATGCTCAAGGTGTGTTTACTCAAAGAGAGGAGACAAAGTTGATTGCAACCCCTCATGAAGCAATATTGAGAAGAAATGACATATGAAGACATTGAAGACTCAAGTGGTTGAAAGGTTATATTTTCTTGATCTTCAGTATAGGTATGCCATACCATCAAGGGGGATACAATACGAATCTTTGACAAGTCTCAAGTGCTCAAACTAACCGAACCCAAGTGCTAACATGAGAGAAAACACTTAGCACTGCACCTACACTAGTTGATCTTGGAGCTTGTTCTTTGCTGGGTTGGATAGCCCTTGAAACAAGCTTTCCGGAAAGTCTAAGATCACTGTAAACGGAGTTCGGAGTAAAAAGTTATGGCGTTTTTCGTGAGGTGACCTATGCTGTTTCAGGGAGCTGTGGCAGTGCCGCGAATTTTTAAGACAGTGCCGCACCCTGGCAGTGCCACGCGTCAAGTGCGGCAATGCCACACCTTATAGACCATAGCGGCTAGTTTTTGAATTCTAACGGCTAGTTTTTGTGGGGTGGCTATATATACTCATCCCACTCCTCTTGGTCGGGCTGCTGATGCTCAGACCACTTCTAATCTTTCCAAAGCCATTTGGGAGCTCTCCCCATCCCTCTCTTTGTGAGAGTGAAGTTCTTAGTGAGTGATTAAGTGTTGGGCTGAGAGATTAAGCAAACAAGAGCAAACCAAACCTTGAGCACTTGTCGGGTTTCGTCAATATTCGTTGCACATTTGTTACTCTTGGAGGTGAAGCATCCTAGACGGCTAGGCGTCGCCCGGTGAGCTCCCGTGCTTGTGGTGAGCAGCAGGAAAGTTTGTAATCATCCTCTTGCAGCTAATGGAATCACCCCTCATCTCAAAAGTTAACTTTCTTGACTTAAAAATGAGGAAGGGTTGCAAAGCCCTAAGCCTTAGTGGCAAGCCTCAATAGCGTGGACATAGGCAAGCCTCGGTGACGAGCTAAACCACGAGATAAATCTTGTGTCTTGTGCCTTTATGTTTTGAATTGCATTATTTATATTCCACTCGATCTACTTGGTTGTAACTGTTTGTGAGTGCAGGTACTTGGTGAACGTGTCACTGGACATCTCTAGCACATCTCTACCAAGTTTAGTCTGTGTTGAACTCTCTGCAGGGGCGAGACAGTGCCGTAGCTGGAGTGAGGCATGGACGCAGTGAGGCAGTGCCGCACTCAAGTGAGGCAGTGCCGCACCTAGAGTTTAACTTCTACTCGAGTTTGTTTTTAAACAGGCCTATTCACCCCCCTCTAGGCGACATCAAGGTCCTTTCAATTTGGTTGAGCTGTGGGCTTTGAAAAAGCAGCTGTGGGAAAAGCAGAAGACTATTTGGTTGAACAACTGTGGCTTTTGCAAAAGCTGTTGTCAGCAGACCTACATGTCATTCACTTCTCTCTTCCTTGTCTTCTCCAGCATGCTCCCGTTTGTCTGGATGAGGCCGTCGGTGCCGGCCGCCTGGCCACCATGCTGCGCGCTAGCTCGAGGGAGAGGTGGCACTCCGGCCTGTTGCACATGCTGCACTGCCACCGCCCAGAGAGGGAGGGAGCGACAGTAGCGGAGCTCGCGCTCGATCTGTAGATCGATGGAGATGGCACAGTTGTAGATCGATGAACAATCGAACGGATGGGGCCGAGGACCATGAGCATGGATCAAAATTAGGAAGGATTGAATCGAAGCTTTCTCGAAGAAAAAAGAAAGTAGAGAAGCAGCCAATCTGCTGCTCGTAACTGCAGGAGGTACGAGATGGCTTTCTAGATCTCATGACCACGGCGTGCCGGTCTTGTGCACCTGCCGGGCGTAGACCTCATGGACTTCGTGGATGTTGCACTTGTGCCACCAAGAAGGGAGGGTCGGCCTGGAATTGTGTCACGGCCGACTAGATTTGCGCCCGCTGGAGCAGGGAGCACCCACCGCCGTCGCCGCCGCCGCCGTGGGCTTCTCCCGTCGAGCGCGGTAGCCGGCCGTACTCGTCGCTGCTCGCCTTGGTCTCCCACGCACCCGTGCGTCACAACTGGGGCAGTGCCCGCTGCCGGGGCCGAGGTAGAGGCTCGCCGTCGCTGGAGACCTGACGCGCGCGCGCTCGCTCGCAACCGAGGAGGAAGGCGAGTTGCTCGGGAGAAACAAATCGAACCGTTTTCTTTCCATAACCAGTGGCAGGTGGGTAATTTATTTGAAGTTGTCCACCTCCAAAGCAGGTGAAAGCAGGGGTGAACCTGCTTTTGGATTTGTACTAGAGGAAAAGCTGCTTTTGGACCAAAGCAGCTGTGGCTTTTCACCCCTTTGGTTGGCTTTTGGCTTTTAGAAAAGCAAAAGCAGGTTGGAAAGCCCAACCAAAGAGGGCCTAGGTCCACCCTTGATTGTTTGGGTCGCTAACTGGTAGAAGACAGTGGTTGGTTCCCTCGGAGAGCTATGGTTCTCAGCCGGCAAGCAGCTCTAGGTCCTCGATGTAAATATGGTGTTGTGGTCTTTGGCGGCACAACGCACGGCTACTGAACACCGGAAAATTCGTGATCACTTTAAAGAACAGAAGCTCTGATGATGGAAGTATATGTTGGCAGAGCTTTGATCATCCAACCGGCCCGCTGCTCCTAGGGATGCAACACGGAGTGGATCTTCGGTCCGAAGTCAGCACAAGCCTCACCGCCTAGAGAAGTGCGGTAGATCCATCACCGGGTAATCTAAAGTTCCAACTTATCCAAGGCAACAACCTCAACCAGTTCAAGCTCCCGAATGGAACAACCAAGATTTATGCAACTTCCACGTGGAACAGTGGAATTTGACTTCACCATCATCTTTGGCTCCAGACAAACCTACTTCTCTATTCGAATCCCTTCACTTCTATCCCACTTAGTGTTGGACAACTCTTAGGGCGGATCAAAAGGCTAATCTCGATAAGCAAAAAATGGATAATATTCTTTTATTGCCCATCAGGCCCTGCGATGCCTATGCCTACTGTGGGGCCTACGGATACTGCGTTACAAACAAAACTCTGATGTGCAGCTGCCTGCCGGGGTTCAAGCCCTGATCACTGCGCAACTAGAGGCTGCAGGACTTTTCAAATGGCTATGTCCGTCCGAACTCATAAAGCACTTGTATGCACTGGAAACAAAAGTACCGACACATTTTGTTGTTTCAAGGCGATGAAGTTGCCTGGGGCCAAGTTGGCCAAGGAATATAGTGGACTCTCAGTCAACCAATGCCGGGAGTACGCTGCCTCGAGCATTGGCTATAGTATCTGGATGGGCGAGTTGCTCGACATGCGCCAGTACAACCAGGGGCTAACCTAGTACACAAGGAGTAGGGGCACGTGCCCCCACTTAAATTCTAGGTTTCAAAAGAAAATATACCTTCTTTCATGTAGCTATATAGATCCATCAGTAACAGGCCGCGACTAAAATTTTGTGCTCGTTTCAACAGGACAGGAGGTTTCAATGGTCGGTGAAAAAAACAGGGCAGCTCCAAGCCTAGATGGCCGGTGAAGTATACTTTCGCGCAAATGAAATAGATTACCATGTCCTTTACTGGTATATGAGTACATGCTTAATGGCTCTTTAGATTTGTACAAATTTGGAAGCATCATTGATTCCATTGAGAGAAAACAACTTGGGGGTTGTTTAGTTGGTGAAAAAGTTTGGGTTCGGGCACTTTTCGTTTTATTTGGCAATTTGTGTTCAATCATGCACTAATTAGGCTCAAAAGATTTGTCTCGTGATTTACAACTAAACTGTGTAATTAGTTTTTTCTTTCGTCTACATTTAGCACTCCATGCATGTGCCGCAAGATTCGATGTGACGGGTACTGTGCAAACTTTTTTTTGGGTTGCATGGGCAACTAAACAGGCCCTTGACTTGCACAAGTTGGATGGGATCATTGTTGGAATAGGACGAGACATCGACTATCTGTATACCGGCTGCATAACATAGATTGTCCATTTTGACATTAAACCATAGAATATCTTGTTAGACCAGAACTTGCGCCCAAAGATATGAGATTTTGGGTTAGCAAAACTCTATAAAAAAAAGGAAAAGAGAGGTCGATATTTCTAGTGCATGAGGCACTGCTGGGTATATCGCACCTGCAACATACAATCGAGTTGAGCTAGACAAATGCGTCAAACTGGTAAGACTTGGAGCCACAAGACACTTAGCCACGTAGGAGCGTTGGACATGGCCCTATCATACGGAATTTGTTGCCTGCCTGAGTTTAGGGGCAGTACTCGTATACTGCAACAATGGGTGTGTTCACTTCCCATGCAAACCCAAAATATTTTCTCTTTCACCCATCACATTAAATATTTAAACGCATACATGGAGTATTAAATATAGGTAAAAAAAATAACTAATTGCACAGTTTGTCTGTAAATATCGAGATAAATCTTTTGAGCCTAATTACTTCATGATTGGATAATATTTGTCAAATAACAACGAAAAGTACTACATGAACTTTTCACCCACTCCACTTTTCACCAACTAAACACACCCAATATGAAACACTAGTTGATGATGAGCTTTAAAAGAGAGGACGAAAAGACACTAGTTGATGATGAACTTTTAAAAGAGAGGACGAAAAGGGGCGCAGAGAATGTCTTCCTTTCCCTGATGATGAGCATAATAATAATAATGGCCTTGTTTAGATGTCTAAATTCATCCCTAAATTTCACTATGCAAAAAGAAGATTCTCCATCACATCAAAATGTCGGCACATATATGGAGTACTAAATGTAGATGAAATTAAAAACTAATTGCACAGTTTTGTTGTACTTTGCGAGACGAATATTTTAAGCCTAATTAATCAATGTTTAGACAATTATTACTAAATAAAAACAAAATTGCTACAGTATGACGGAACACTTGCTATGCAGAATTTGGTTCCTAAATTTAGAATCTAAACAAGGCCAATATATAAAAGATGCAGTGAGAAACACAACACACGAGGAATGCGATGAGTGGAGGGAGAGAGATGAGATGATGGTAGTGGTAGAAGATGCATGCATGTATACACATAGCTAAGCTGGTCGACATCACTAAGCAACTGCTCTGATCCGATCCAGCCTCACTCAGATCCATGGATCTGCATGCTGTTGTTGTCTGCTCTGCTGGCCGGATCGGAGTGTCTGTTTGGACACGGACACTGCACTCCAGGATCCAGCAGAGCAAGAGAGGTACGTACAGTACATAGCAAGCACATCGAGAAGCTAAATAAGCTAGAAAAACAAATGAAACCAAAAGGTTAGTTGCATTGCATGCCCAATCCAAGTAAAGAAAAGCAAAGCAAAGTTGGTGGCATGCATACTTTGCTCTATGGTTGGCTTTTTGACAGGGATAAGCATAACACTGTTTACCTAAACGGCCGTTTAGCCCGTTTAAATACCGTGTAAACGCTATACAGTGATTCTCCGTTTCCATTTAATCGTCCGTTTACCCCGTTTAATCGTCCGTTTACCTTGTTTAATGGACTGTTTAGCCCGAATAATAGCTAAACGGTAGGTGACCGACTGTTTACCGTTTAGCATTTAGAAAAACATTGAGCATAATGCATTTGTATAATAACATGGCAATGACCAACAGCAACGACTCATCATATCATATGGTAAAGATTTATCACACGCCGCACACCTACCTAAGCTAGCAGCTAGCTAGCTACAAATTAAAGAGAAGTCGAAAGCTAGCAATTCGGTCTCCACAATGATGTTTTCCTGCTCACATTCCCCTCCCCTTCCTCCCTTTCCATGTTCCTGCTGAAAATTAAATGATAATGGAGTAGTAATTTCTAAGCCCGGCTGGGAGGGTGATTGCTGATGAATATAATGCTGATTGGATTGGATAGAATGAGAGCAACCCTGCACCTAATAAGCAAAATAATAAAGCTGTACTACGTGATGTCTGATTGCATGATGGACTGTGACTGCTCTCCAAACCAAATTCTCCCATCCTTCCTGACTTCCTGTTCCTGTTGAGTGTCATGTCAGCACCAAACGACGTAGGAGTACTTGAAACTGCCTGCATACATGTACCGCATTGCATGCTACGACAAAGCGTATATGTCTAATCTGCCAGCCATCATGCATGATTATGTTCAGATGTCTGATTGTCTGAAGCTGTAGCTTGCTTGCAGCTGAATTATCTATTCATCCATCTGTACTTACTTATGTGTACGTCTGATCAGGACCACCACACTTGCATTTCGCTAACAACTATTTTATATCATCAGCAGAGTCAACCGGGAATGAGATTACTGTCAGTCTGTAACATAAAGGGAGAACTATTCTCTCCGTTTCAGATTGTAATTTGTTTTGGTTTTTCGTAGGTACATAGCTTGATAGCTATGAAAAATCAAAATGGCTTAAAACATGGAACGTAGAGAGTATTTCAGAGAAAAAACATGCAGAGTTTTTTTTTTGGCATGCTGCACTCTGCACTCTGAAAATTACTGTCTTTCAGTGCACTGAGTTGTTGCATCAATCAGCTCCTCGGCCGCTGGCTGCTTGAAGCATTTATTTAGGCACGCAAATAAAGCGTACTAGTGCAATAGTAAGTCGGTAGCTTTATGTACAGTTCGCACTGGTTGAGGGCATGCAATCAGTCAGGGGATGCCCTGCCCGACATTGTCAGAGAACAAAACGGAAACGCATTAGCAGCTGCACCACAGAGGTAGCTCGTCATCAGGGATATGATTCAGGGGGTCATTATTCGTCAACTTCAAATAAGTAATCATCATCATACGGAGCATGTGTCACTGACGGTGACCGTAACCCTGAGAAGATACAGCAGCAGAAGTGAGCAGGTTGGGTTGGTGGAGCAAGCTACTACAAAACACACGAGGAAAATTCTCTCTGCAGCTTGTGCATGCATGAAAAGAAAGGAGAGAGGAGAAGCGGCAGCGAGGCATCAGTGTGTGCATGCTATTGCTATCATGGCGTGCATGGTCCGAGCACGAGCAGGGGCGGCAGCAGCAGCAGCATGGCATGGCATGGAATTCTGAATCTCCGATGATGGATCCACAGTGAAAGCAGCAAGGCGACTGATGGAGCAAGGCAACGCAGGGACAGAGATCCATGGTTGAACAGCGGCTACGAGTTGCTACTAGGCACAGGCAGGCAGAGGTAGCAGAGAGGCTTGCATTGTTGTGTCACTTCATCTCCCTGACTTGCCTGCCTGCTTTGGGCCGACGCAATTTTCTCACTCACCACAGCACCAACTCTAGTGGTAATCGATGATGCAGTGGTGATGTGGTGAATGAAGCATGGATGACGATGCGTCATGAACTCATGATGGTGGTGGTGGTAGGAGTGAAACAAAGAAAAGAAGGCTCCTTTCCTTTCCCTTGCAATGCATGATGATGAATTGATGATTCAGGCAGCAATTATTGGGTTTCAGTTTCAGTCAGTGTCTGAATGAATTGGCATGGCAGCTTCAGATTTCCAGATATGGGATTGCTTTGCTGGAGACTGACATTGTTGATGCACATGCATTTGAACTGAACTGGAAGCGGTGGTTTCCAAACTGCAGAGTGTTCAAGTGAGACGAGAAACAAATGCAGGCAGGGTCGCAGGGAGAGGAGAGATGCGAGAGGAGACGAAGAATACAAAAGCAAGGGTCGGCCGGGCAGCAGAGTGCAGCAGATGCAGGTGGGAATGAAGCGACAGGTCAGGATGGATGGATCGACGGGACACGAGGGAGGAGGGGACGATCCATGTGGATGGATCATGGATCGTCGTACACACACACGCACAGAGATGAGCCATGAGAGACGACAGGGACATAGACAGCAGCGGGTTGGAGGAGGAAAGAGGGAGAGCTGTGTGTGTCTGCTCGTGTCTGGAGTAGTAGCTTCTGCCATTTCACTGGTGCACGCCATCTATGTATCTTTCTGGACCAACAAGGTACAGTAGTCCAGGAAATCAACAGCGACACGGTGCGGTGCATAGCAGCTACTCCTACTGCTAGCTTGCAGCATAGAGTAGCTCCTCCAATCTACACCTTCCCTTCCATAAATATTTTTTACTTTGACTAAATATACAGAAAATATTAATATTGGTCATACATAATTACTAGTAAAAGATTAATTTTATGAATATATTTTTATAATAAAAATGTATGAAAAAATATATATTTTCTACAGATTAATCAAAAGATTCCACTAGACCGAATCTCAGTGTGACAGGACCGAGGGAGTAGTTCTCATCTCATGGTGTCATGAATAATGGATGGCAGCCGAGGTGAGGTCCACGTCCACCGCCCGGTTGATATGCAATGGAAGGAAGGAAGGAGTAGGAGGGCGCCACCCATTCCATTCTTTAGTTTCATTCATGGTTGACCTTGCTCTGCAGATTAGCTTGGTCTTAGTAATTTATAGTAATATGTATCACCTAGCTAGTACTAGTCACATAGGAGTAGTGAAATTTATTTTACTTTATAGGTCCTTACTGTATTCTTAGTAGGATTGGAAATGCACTAACAGTTGGTTAGTCAAATTACATATATGTATACGGCAGCGCTATTCTACACCTTAGGTGTAGAATATTATTCTACATCACAAGCCAAAACTGACCTGAAAAAATACTGAGTACTACTGAACCACGTTCACCCAGCACCTCGAAAATACTGAACAATACTGAAATGCAAGTACTGAACAGTACTGAATTATGTTCAGTATAACAGCTTGGTGTAGAATAGTATTCTACACTTAGGATGTAGAATAGCGCGTGTGTATATATATATAGAGAGAGAAGTTGTAAAAACATATTCACACATTTCATATATCCAAAAAAAATTAATGTACGTACAACTAAACTACACGGGCCCGTGCCCTTTGCTCAAGAATTAATGCCATTTAAGCACAGTATGAGATGTACTGTATTCAGTTTGAGGCACAGGCAGCAGGCACGAGCTCCTTTGTATCTTGACAATGTTTAGTTTTCTGCTCCAAAGTAAAGAATCTGTGACAGAGTACATGTTTAGATAATCTAGCGCCACACAGTGCCCAGCAACCAAATAAACTAAAGTCAGTAACATTAATTTTTTAGCTGAATTTTATGTAAGAATTCAGTTGCATTATTGCATCATCAAGGGCCGGGCCAGGGTAGATTTCTCTCTAGCGCGCGCGCTCTCTCTCTCATACATAGGTCTTACAAAAGACAGGTAATACACCTACGACATTACGCCTCATTGCCATTCCTAGTATATTTGTCTCATGCATGTCGAAATAAATAATAACTAATCCCACCTCAGAAATATTCTACAATTAAATTACTCCGATCCCCTCACCTACTGCAGTTCTTGTAGTTAAACTCATAATATGATTATATTAATTTTTGCTGCTATAAAAGTTATGCAAGAAATAGAGCATCGGTATGTACTGGTACTGCTTGTATATCAATGATTCCTTGGTCGACCAACTCTCTCCTGCTGGCTGATGAACTAACTAAAATGAGTCTCTCCTCTAGTGTAAAATCTGGCACAATTTGTAACAAATAGAGGCATATTGGACTTTCACAGGAATCAATTCAATTTCTTAAGAAAAGGAAGAAAAATCAAGAAAATTTCACACAAATTCCAAAGCGGCCTAACTAAAATCACATGGTATAACAAAGCACACACACAGACAATATATACTGCAGAAAATTCCATCGTCCGAGGTTAAGAATCAACAAGTTAAGACAAATAAAAGTCAGGGCCGGCAAAGAAATTCCGGAACAAACTCAATCGACACTAAACTGGAAAAGAGAGAGAAAGAATTATATTGGAAAGTGGAGTTAAAACAAAAAAAATCAATTCGCATCAAGTAGTGATCCCAAGGAAGAGATGATGTGCATACATACGATAACCATCAATCAAGAAGAATTAATGAAGAAGAAAGGGATCGGAGGTTCGTACCTATATATAAGAGATGTGATGGCAGCCAAAATGAAGACAACATGGATCCATGTACTCCGGCCGATCCAGCACCAGCAGCTACGCATATGGCCGCATCGATCACCGTATGCATGCATGCAAAAGACGGAGTTGTTGGAGATGGAATAAGGGGGGGGGGGGGGGGGGGGGGGGGGGGGGGGGGGGCGCCGGCCGGCCGGCCGGGCCGCCGGGGCAATATTAATCAAGCAGCTAGCTAGGTAGCTATCTACCTATATATATTAGCCAGCTTGTAATTCACACAAAGTCAGGCATGGATAATTGAGAAATTATTGAAGAATTATTATTGGGAAGGGGCATCATAATAGTCGATCAGAAATCAGAAATTTAAGAACAAATAAAGACAGATATAGATTTACCTAGAGGTAGGTAGCCACAGGCCCGCAGAATCGAAGGTAAAACATAGACAATACGATAATCTATCATGAATGGCAGTCGACGGCGGAGAAAGACAGACGCGCGCCGGTAGTCGGCGGCGGCGAAAGACAGATGCGCGCCATGTTTTCCATGGACTTTCTTGAACCATCAACAAGACAAGCAAGCTAATGAAGGATCCACATGAACCGATCGAGTTCACAGTTCAAGAAAGCCTGTGGAGAACATGGCCACCATCTTGCTTGCTGGTTTCTTCCTTAATTTGATTTGCTGGCTGGCTGGCTGCTGCATGTATATATAAAATTCTCTCTTCTCTCTCTGTCTGATCTGATCTGCTGCATAATTGCATAATTCTCTAGCTAGCTCTTCTCTCTCTGACGTGCACAAAGACAGTGAGATCGAGTATATATATATATATGTGTGTGTGAACTGAGATCTAGAGAGGGCCGGAGAGGGGACGGATCGGAGGGAGCTTCGAGAGAGGGAGAGAGATGGGGCCGTATAAATAGACGATCTGGAGCCAAGAGGATGGATGGATGGAGCGGAGGCCGCGCCGCCGCCACAAAATTAAACATCTGGCTGCGGCTGCCATAGATACAGACAGCCGCCACCATGGGTGGGAGATGCCGGCGGTGAAGAAGAGAGAGATGAGCGAGTGATCGCGGCGGTGACCATCATCATATACTAGCAAAGAGGGCCGGGGAGGATAGATGGTGGGTGTGGGTGGTACCACATCAAATCGATAGATCGGGCCGGGCTGGGCTGGGTTGGGCCGGCACGTACGTGCTGTGCTGGCTGTGACCCCTAGGCGCGCTAGGTAGCTAATAGCTACTCCGTAGTACGCCACTTTCCTCACACGTGCGGTGCCGCCGCCACCAGCTGCACCCAACTAGGGTCGCCGTTTGTTTGAGCTGTAGATTTTAGGTTTTTGCTTTAAAAGTTAACTTTCTTGACTAATGGTTTATGGTTGCTGGCGTTTTGCTATTGGTTTTTAATAAAATTTTAGCTTCCCAGCATCACTTCAAAAGCCAGCAGATGAGCCCATCTTAGTGTGCTTTTCAATTTTTAGTTCGTTTTCTCACAAGCCAGCTTTAATTTCTAGGTTCTCAAAATAATTTAGGAACCACATGCCCATACAATTTACTCATTTTTATTTCTTCATCAATCCTCCCTTCTACTACAAGCTCATGCATGATTGTACGCACTCATCAGCGACATAACTTTTTTTTTCTTTTTACACTTTCACTACCAAAGCTTTATTTCCCTCTACCCACAAAAAGCTCATGTACCGCATATACATATCCACCATATATATGAACCTGCAGAGGACTAGAACCCTAGATTTTGAAATGGCGCGCATTGATAGTCACAACAATCGTGTTGTTAACTAGCAAATCATCTACCTTACAATAAATAGGCCTAATAAGGAGACATGATGGGAGCCAATAATGCATGGGGTTTGATCTATAGTACTACCTGAATATTACAATTCTACATTATTCATCCAATCCTAAGACATCATCTTAAGTTTATCAAAGTTTATATAAAAAAAGAGTTTTAATATTTATGTCACCAAATTGGTATACTAGAAAATATACTTCATGATAAATCTAATGATACTAGCTAATTTGTAAAATATATCGGTATTTTTATATAAACTTGGTCAAATATACATGGTATATAATGTATCTAGATATATGCATGTCCAGATGCATATAGCAAAATCCACATACCAATTCGAAAAGAAAAAAAAATCTACGTACCAAGAAAAAGTCAAACCGACTTACAATTTGGAATGAATGGAGTATATGATATGGTTCCACTTATATGATGATATAAACCTTATAGAATTATGTTCCTTTTTGGTACCGAGATATATACCTCAAGGACAGGCTGCAATCACAATTCTTCATGGCAGCTGTTGTGCTTATCTGCTGGAGCATTTGGACAGCAAGAAATGATATGATCTTCAAAGAAATTCCAGAAGCCTCTTCCGAAAAGAAATTCTTGTGCTTCTGCATAGAGTGAATTCAAGACTCACCCCACAATTTGAACAATGGATCCAAACCCTAGTGTAATTCATAGACTTAGCCTGATTTTTTTGTTTCCTTTTTTGTTTCTTAAATTCTGCTGTAAACTCTTGCTTTTTTTTTCTTTAATTAATAAATTCAATCGGTAGGGGCTGCTGCCCCTCCAGTTTCCTAAAAAAATAAAGATATGTATACATGACTTGTGTGGTTTCAGGCTAGACATCGATGGATCGGATCAACATTATTGGATTTATGGAAGGATCACGGCCGGGCTGTCCGGGCCAATAAGAGAGGTGGTTGTGCATGTACCAGCACTAGCATCACATGCGCCATCCGTACTGTTTACACTTTTCACGTGTACTCTAGCATCATCATATTCATATATATCGCGACGAACTGACGGAGGCCCATGCATGCATGTGCATGGCCAGATAAATATATATACATGTACTGCTAGAAGTTAGCTACCAAATAGTATCAAATCAGCTGAAACACACACAATAATTACTCCTATATACTACTTTGCTAGTATATACAACTCCATATAGCGCCTGGGTTCCGCGCGCTGAGAGCGTTTTGGCTCCTGTTTGATTACTGTTGACTAGTCTGGAGTTGCCACGTGCATGTCTTAGCATCAATTTGGCCTCTCGTCACTAATGGAGGGCCGCTTTCACTTCCAACAAAAAGTTCTGTGGTCTCCTAGCTGACTCCGTCCAAGAAGAAACAAAAAACGCACCGCCTCGGCGCATCCGCTTCCTTCTCCTCTCCCTCGGCCCCGGCCGCGGCAAGCGCAGGCGCCGCGCCTACCCTGCCGGCAGCTGTGCGCGTAAGGAGTATGGAATCCTTGCTATCCGGAGTGCTCACGCTCATCACGGCCACTCCCCTCTCCTCCCTTCCCTCGCTCTCTGTCCCCATCTCCGTCTCCTCTCTGCGTCGCTATTTTTGTCGAGCGTCGCTGTTGGGCTGTTGGCGGCGCTGGCGTCAAGCCGCGGCACCTGTGGCGCCGCTACCGCTGCCCACCAAAACGAAGGTCGCCTCATCCTCTCTGTTGCTGCAGATTCAAGTGAAGATTGAGTCGGCGGCGGCTACCTGCCATGCCATGCTTAGGTCCTGCGCCATCCTCCTCAACCTCCTCGGCAAGCATAGGCTTGTTTCAGTTCACGAGTGTGTCGGACGGGTGCTCCAATAATGTGCCGGCCTACATCTGTGCCCGTTGTCCACAGATCCTTCGTAGAAGATCTCAAATCGGCTCTGGGCTCAAGCACGACGGGAAGAGGCCTATACATATTCCTTGATTTTTTGCTCTTATTATCCTGACATTTGGTTTCTTCCCTTTTTTTGTCTTGCTTATAGGTTCAGAGCCATCCAAATCGAAGCCCCTGTCCGCCTCCATCTCTCTGCAGTGCTGGTGTCCACGGCAGCAGCCTCCTTGAGCAAGCGAGATGCAGGACACAGGGCCGCTGTGCCACTGCCTCCACCGTCAGCTGCTCATCTGCTGCACAGCCTGCCCATAGTCGGAGATCTACCCACGAAGAAACGCATCTCCTCCAACTCATGGCTGGGAGATCTCCTTCACAACAATCCTTTGAGCCTTCAGCACCTCGGAATTCCAAATGATCATGTGCTTCCATTCGCTGGTTAGAACAAATTAAGTTCTGCATCTACCCACTAATGCACAAGTTTGTCCCTTCTTCTTTGCTTGAGTCTTAGATTATTAATTGTTTTGGTTCAGTTAAAAAATCTGAAGCTTATGTGACCACTGGCCACTGCCCTTAGTTTAGCCCACCCTACATATCAGTATGGTGATCTTGATCACATCCTTAGTTATCTTGGTTCATTTCATCTGGATTCTAGAGGGAGCACAGCAGCATAGCGGTTCCATCTTTGTCTTTTTAGAGTTTTAGGGATAAGGCCCGAAGCTTTCAACTAATGCCAAAATATGGTTTAGTTTATCACATCAAAAAGGATGCCACCCCACCCTGAACCAGAAAACCAACTCTGTGAAAACTTTGCAACACCTGGAAAACAGAAAAGATTCCATCTTAGTTCAGCACTATGCTTGCCAGTTTTAGTTACTCAACCTAATTTTGTTGTTTTTGTTTGATTTCTTTACTACAATCACCTACCTGTGTTTTCTTGGCCATTTACATATAGATATAGGCTTTACCCTGCAAGCATGCTGATATGAAGCCACTTCAATTGTTCTCCATGAGTTATGCTTAATAAACTGACCAGTCTTCTGTACTACAACCTTACTGAAACTATTTGTACAACTTACTAAATTACAAATTATGAAATCATCTAGCTGTCATGACCTGGGCTGTCCTCTTGCCTCCTGTTTAAGCAAACCAAGTTAATAAACATGAAACATGTGATGCTTATGAGTTAGCTTCACATGAAGCTATAATGGGATGATAGATGCAAGATGCCTTTTTAAAATGTGCCTCTAGGCTGTGGCTTCAAATTAATTGATGTGTCTACTACATTGCAATTCATATATGTTTCTAGATTTATGCACCGCAATTTCTGTTTCGTAATAGCTATCACTATAAAATTGTCGATATTTGTCAGCTTAAACAGAAGAGACCACATGCCCCTGGTCTCAAAATCTTCAAGCTTATGCACATTAGCAATCTTTTATTTCTGTTTTAGTGAGATCTGTTACTCTATGAGCTATACTCCAAGACTAGCAGAAACACATCCTCTTGAAAAAAAAACACATCTTCCTGAAAAAAACAATTGTCAGTTTTTGTGCCTTATGAATTCTGAAAACACCTCAGTAGACTATTCAGAACTGCAGTGATTGAGAGCTAGGTAATCACAAATTCTCAGCTCAGATAGATTTGCACTTCTAACAATTTTTTTAATGTTCGCACTGCAATTTGCATAAAGTTTATTCATTTGATATTCCCTTTACATTTTTATTTAATTGTTTTCAGCCTCCAGCAGAAAGTAGTGTGTTCGGCAGCATGAAAGTTTGCAAATTTGGCATTTCAAGGTGGAAAATGCTTCATATCAGTGTGCATGAACCTTTTTTTTGGCCAGTGTGTATGAGCCTTGTGTTCCTGGAAGAAGCTACTTTTCAAATTGGTCTTTTGATGATGCTTCAATGATGAATGTATCCTTCTACCAGGCATTTCTTTACGGCCGACGATCATGTACATGTCTTCAGTTTAGTAATTTAGATCAATGTTCAGAGTAGATTTGTATCCAATTTCAGAGCCTTTTCTCTACCTGTACAGAAAATTTCTGTGTCAAAGTGAAATGATTATACATGACATTGACATAAATCCTCTTTTTACCATGATGCATGATGTTACATCTATACTCTCTTCCTGTCAAGCTATATATTTGTGTGGCAATGCGTGATCTAACTAATGTACCACCTATGTTTTAGTGAGTGTTGCTTCACTCTACTGTACGTATATAGATTAGTGAATCTGTGAACGTTTGCCATTTACTTCACTCACTGAATATATTGCAATTTCCAAGCTTTCCACCTATTTCACTCTACTGAATGTATTACCGTTTTCAAAGCTTCAAAGCTATGTGCAGTCACTACAGGCGCGGCGAAGCGCGCCTGCCTACCTAGTATATATTATTACTCCACCCATCGATTTCGTTCCGTGGAGCCCATAAAGATTGCCAATCAAACATTTCTGATTCCATGGTAGCATGCATGCATGTGTCCATAAATATAAGGAACAAATTGTAAAAGGAAATATTCACATGCATATACCTACCATTAGTGTTTACCACCAACCCAAATATAGTAATCAGAGAGGCTTATATGCCTCATTTGTCTTACCACATAATATATCTTCAAATTACTTGGATACCTTATATTTCAAGATGCAGGAAGCATGTATCTTAGAGATATTTCTATCGTCTAATCTAGAAAATAGGTTCAGGTCTACCTGACTGTCTACACACAAATGAGAGCCTACAAGATAGGGATATCACACCATATTGTGATGCCGGTAATGTACCTAAAGTCATTATAATGATTATGTCATTTTTCCTCATTTAGAGAGAGAGGGGAGGGGAAGGGAGGGGGGAGGGGTCGGCCTTGCAAGAGCGGCTAGGCCGGTGGCGCTGCGTGGCCATGACGAGCGGATCCTCTAGCTAGGGAAGGCACCCGGTCATAACGGATCCAATGATAATTCTAATTATCACTATCCACTATCACCAAACAATAAGAACGAAAATCGGCTGTCGATGTTTTACTACCGATAGCCTGCCACGGGGGTACCCGGGACAGTTGTTCGGGCTTCAGTGTATGCTGAAACTCGACAGTGAACGCAGAGACAGTCGATTTATATTGGTTCAGGCCCTCAATCGTGATCGAGTAATAGCCTTTACGTCCAGTCGGCGTCAGCCTTTGCGTTGGATTGATTGTGTTCTGTTGTCTCTCTCCTTATAGGGGTGCCCACGGCCTCTCTTTATATCGATAGAGAAGGTTGTGGTGCGGTTACAATCCTAGTCGGATCCAAAGAAGGTGTCCTGAACTAAATACAGAAGGTACTTTCTATAGGAATCCGGCTAGTCTGACCTATTTTACTCAGGTTTGGTGTAGCGGACGCTGCACCTCTTCTTGCTTCTATCCGAGGGCCAGGCCAGGGCCCACGGCTTGTAGTCACATTGCTGGGGAACCCTGTGGGTCCCGCCTCGATAAGCCCCCGAGCATTTCATGGTTGAACTCGAAGGCCTTCTTGTTTCTCCGGCTTTGCCTGGTGAATCGAGCTTGGTCCGGGTTCTTTCGACGTGAAGCCTTGAAGTGGTCCTGTCTTGAAGAAGTCTTTTGGGTGACGTGCGTTTTTTCGAAGAAAAAGTGCACTCACTGAGTGTAACCCCCGAGCCTCTTGCTATTTGAAACAAAAAGTTGGAGGGTCTTTGATTTTTATCATTGGAAAAACTGAAAATCTCATATGAGGATATGTACCCTGCAACCCCCGAGCATATATCCGGGTTCTTTTTATTTAAGAAGAACTCGGATATAGGGTTTTTTGTCATATTCTCAAGTAACCTTTTTGTGAGTGGTAGTTGGTAATTGGCCGTTGGGTTGGTTAAATGCTGCGCAGTCACGGGTTGCACAGTGTTGGCATATTCCTTTGGATATACTGTCCTTGAATAATGTGTCTTCATATGTGGTAGCTTTTCCTTTACTGCTTTATGTCACTTCTCTGAATGCTTCGTCAGATTGGATTTGTTTGGTGCACTTGTTCTATGTACACCGCTCCTTAGCCTATAAATACCCCCCTGGCGAGCTGCTGCATACCGAAAAGGTCTTGTTGTAGTTCTTGAAGTCTTGTAGTTATGAATATGGTAGTTTGTGAAGTAGAGCAGCCCCCGGGCGTGAGTTGTAAGACTTGTTAGATCTTGTAGCAGATGGAAGAAGTCTTGTGATCGAGATTAGAGGTAGACTAATCTCGCGGTGGTATTACGCCGGGTAGTCCATCCTGGCAGGTGGAAGAAGTTTTATGATGTGGGATGCGTTTCCTCATCTAGCAGTACCGGGTTGATCCTTCCACTCTGCCTTGCGACTGTCCGGTGCAGATCAATATCTGATCTAGGATCACATCGGGCTTAGGTAGACAGATGCCTGTGAGCCTCACTTGGTCCATGTTGTCACGTTGTGCCACTGACACCAATCTTAGATGCACTGCGCTCCTCCTTTGAAGAAAACAGTGTAGCTGAGTAGGGTGAGTTTTGCCGAGTAGCGACTAGGGGCACGTAGTCGTTTGCAGAGCCGTGTTCTTTCTGTGCTTCTTGTTGCTAGCTTGTTCGTCGTAATTCTGAATTCATTTGGTCTTGTGAGATCTGTAATCTTGTATCTTTTGAAGATATTTGTAATAGAAAAAATCTCGCTTTTTGAGTTGTTGTCTCCTTTTTTGCTTGTCTGGGTGCTATTGAGTTTCATGCGGGTTGTTCCTAGAAAATCTGGGTTCTTTTTGGTAGCGTTCTGTAATATCTTCTGTGTATCTTGCGAATGACGAGTTCTTTCTAATTTTGTACGAGCTGTAACAATTTGGCAATGGCATAGTGTGAACGGATAAGTTTGAAATCTGCCCGTTGTACTGTTCCGTTGTGAAAAGGCGTGCAATCTGTCATTTCAGCAACAGACCGTTGCGTTCCTATGCCGCGTTAAACGGGCTTGGTGGGTTGCGTTTTTGCCGTTGTAAATCTATTTAAGGGCATTTCTTCTTCTTCTTCTTCTTCTTCTTTCTCACCCTACCTTTTGGCTTCTAACATTCAGCCTTTGCAAAAACCCTAGCCTTCAGAGCTCTACCGCCGCCGCCGTCATTCGAGCGCCGCTACTGTTCGTACTTTTGCCGTCGACCTTAGAGCCCCGTCATTGCATGGGCAAGAAGAAGTCATGAAGCAAGTCGAAGGAGGTCTTGGTAGACGAGGAGGCATCGCTCTCGATCATCGAGAACCAAGAGTCCGTCGCTATGAGGGTTGCGGAGAAGCTCTGGCCAGCTCCGACCACGACGGAGGACCAGCTGCGCGAGTTAGTCAGCGATGGCCTCATCGAGGAGCAGGGCTTCGCTAACTGGAAGATCCCAGGCCAGCACCGGGTTCTTACTCCTGGTCCTAGTGAGATTGTTCTGTTTATCTCTTTCGTTCGAGCCGGTCTCTGCCTGCCCGCTTCTGCTTTTCTTCATCGTTTTCTTCATTATTTCGATATCTCTTTGAACCACTTAAGCCCGAACGTTGTCCTTCATCTGTCAGTGTTCGTCTATCTCTATGAAGTTTTTCTTGGCATCATTCCTTCAATCTCTCTGTTTCGCTACTTTTTCCGTTTGAAGCCGCACCTCCGGAATGACAATACTTCTCCGCTGGGTGGTTGTGGCATCCAATTCCGTCAGGGGAAGAAAAATCTCTTTTTTGATTATGATCTGGTTGATTCTGTTCGGGATTGGCGTTCCAAGTGGTTCTATGCCGCGAACAAGATCCCTCCCCTTGCTGTACATTCCAATTCTGGACCCACGGTCAATGATCGTTGGGAAAAGAACCTTGTGACGAGTGAGATGCTCAAGGCGATCCAGCCACTGCTTGAGAGGATTCAGACTCTGAAGCAGCAGGGCTTGACTGACTTTGGGATCATCGCTAACTACTTGCGTCGCCGAGTTCAGCCCCTGAAGGAGAGGGAGCACTACGGCTTCGACTATTCTAGGGCTGAGGACCCATCTCGGATGGTTCCTGCTCTTGAGTTAACTGAAGAAGAGGTGTTAGAGCGCCTAAAGAAGGTTCTGAAGGGGGTGACCATCGTCCCCCACACAGTTCCTGAATATCGTGAAGATAATCCGCCTCCAGCTGTAAGTTGTCTTTGCTTCAGCGAGTATTTTTTCTTCGTAGTCTCTTCATCATGAGTTCTTTTTGTTTTCACTTTCTTGCTTAATCTTTCTCCTTTGGTTATTTTGCTTACTTGTAGGAATTGGGGCGTAACTTTGTTGACCCGATCTCCTCTGACGACAACCCTGCAGGAGTGGGAGTTGGGGAGGACCTTGCTGGAGCATCTACAATCAGTAAGTCTCAAGCCACCACAGTTCTTCCCGGTGTTTTCTCCACAGAACTTGACCCATACATTGAGTATGTTCATCGTCAAGTTTCTCGAGCTCCTCGTAGCACCAGCAAGAGGGCACGGGCGGACGATACCTCCATCAGTGCGTCCGTTGTCAAGAAGTCTCATCAACCGAGTACTCTTCCAGGTACTCAAGTTGTAGGTAGTATGCACCTAGGTGAGTATATCAATATGCTTTGTCTTCTTTATTGTTTGTTTGCGTCTTTAACTGAATATTTTCTCTTTTCTCAGTTGATACTATGGTTGATTTGCTCGATGGTGAAGAGGATGATGATGCGGCCCTCGACACACGTCGGTGAGTTGTTGTTGCATCCCTTTTTGTTTCCTTGTTATTATTGTTGAGTAATTCTTTTGACTTGTCTTTGTCCTTTTCAGTAAGCGGGGGTCGAGCCTGAGTTCTTCTGGGGCTCAGGCGCCAATCACGCTATCCCTGGTGATGACATTTTTGCCGTCACCATGCCCCCGCCGAAGTCATTAGTTTGGCTTGGGGGCGTTAGTCTGAGGAGGAAGACGGCTAAGTAAGTGAGTCTCAGTTAGGTCGTTTGTATCCGTTCTCCCTTCTTTTAGTTCATCTTTTTATTGTTGAGTTCTTCACCATCTTGCAGGTCCTCGCCCTCGCCTTCCCCCAACCCCTACCCAGCGCGCCAGCTGTCGATGTTTTACCACCGATAACCTGCCACGGGGTACCCGGGACAGTTGTTCGGGCTTTGGCGTATGCTGGAACTCGACGGTGAACGCAGAGACAGTCGATTTATACTGGTTCAGGCCCTCAATCGTGATCGAGTAATAGCCTTTACGTTCAGTCGGCGTTAGCCTTTGCGTTGGATTGATTGTGTTCTGTTGTCCCTCTCCTTACAGGGGTGCCCATGACCTCTCTTTATATCAATAGAGAAGGCTATGGTGTGGTTACAATCCTAGTCGGATCAAAAAAAAAGGTGTCCTGAACTAAATACAGAAGGTATTTTTTATAGGAATCCGGCTAGTCTGGCCTATTTTACTTAGGTTCATGTAGCGTACGCTGCACCTCTTCTTGCTTCTGTCCGAGGGCCAGGCCAGGGCCCACGGCTTGTAGTCACATTGCTGGGGAACCCTGTGGGTCCCGCCTCGACAGTGGTTGTGCAGTAGTGCATGAAGTAAATTAATAATATCCTAATAACTAATAATTGCAGGGCACACCCAGGCCATAAGAAAATTAATTTACCAATAGTTATCATTAATTTTCATGATGCATGCATATAGAGAGTATGGTGCATGGGTTAGTTACCCTTCCACGGAGAATATATAATACGGCATGAATACAACTAGCATACTTTGCAGAGAAGTAGAAGATGAAACGAAATGCATGAAGTCACAAGTACATATAGAAGAAGGAAGAATGGTAGATTAGATCTTGAGATGATGAAGAGACAACGAAGACTCAGTGCAGTGTCGTTGCGCAGCTACTAGCAGAGTAACAACAAGCAGGCAAATCAGCAGCTAGCACCAAACGGATCGGAACAGCTCATCACATCACGCTGTGTGCCTGCCAGGTGATGATGCTGTGCCAACGCTCGACAGCTATATATCCCTATGCAATCATCGTCCAACAACGACGATTCCATATAATGCATGCATGAAATCCGTTTCGATCCATTCTTTTGTTTCTTCCCCTTTTTCTAGGTGCAGATCTAGAAATATATATTTACATTTATATTTGTAATAAGGACTCCTTTATTTTCATTATTTTTCAACCTCGAATATGTCTCTCCTTCGAGGTTGCATGGTTATAAATTTACAGGGAGCTTCATACTTTCAGCTGCTGTAGGAGGAGCACGAGCCAATCTGTAATAGTAGCTACCAGGCAGGCAGGCAGGCAGGCAGGACCAGGTCGATCATCATGATGGATCAGCTCGTGTGCATTAGGTGCAGCACTGTGACAGTACAATAAGGGGTGTTTGGTTTGGCCTATTAAAGTTTAACAAGTACTGTAGCACTTTCGTCTTATTTGGTAATTAGTGTTTAATCATAGACTAATTAGGCTTAATAGATTCGTCTCGTAAATTACTCTTAATCTGTGCCGACATGCATGTAATTAGTCTATATTTAGTACTTCATGCATGTGCCGCAACATTCGATGTGACGTATGTTAAAAAAAATAGAGGCAACCAAACGGGGCCTAATATGGTCACCATAAGCTAATTATATCTACCAACCACTAATTAACAATAGTCCTTCTACAGTAGCATATACAGTTCTAGCAGTATATTTCATCCTGTCGCTAGATTTGTTACTTTATCAGTTATAATTGATCCCGTCGGTACATCTGTCTCTTGGTTGCTTCCATTTTCTAAAAGAAATCAGCTAATTATATCAAGAATTGCACTATTTACTTGAGTAGTATCTATGTCTATCTATCAGTGACGCTGAATTTTGCAATGAATGTTTTGGTGGTGTGGAGATGTGCGTCAGGGAAGGCAGTGGTGATCCCTGATGTACAGGGACATGGATTTTGTGGCACTGCAAATCCGCCAGCCAATTCATATTTCTCTTGATGATGAACCACCACACCACAAAACAAATATGAGCACAGTGCCACTGAAATCGCTGTGCATGCGTGCCTGGCCTGCTTTTGCATCTGAATTATTGGCTCCAGATTGCGATTGGACCAGCTACCCGAATCAAGTTATTGGCCAATCTTTAAATGTCTCTCTGTCCATTACCCTGTTCGCTTGAGCTGCTTTTCAGTTATAGAACAGTGTTTTTCAGCATAAGCCAAATTTCATCGCTCTCTCGCAGTGATTCAGTCGGACTGTCGTAGTATATATATATGGATAATCAGTCAATCTGCACATGTATGCAGACATAACCAAGTCTTGGTACTATCTGTATATATGCAGAGATAACCAACCAAACTCGCCAATTCCATGGAATTCCATCGATTCATGAACTAGTTTACGAATTCAGCAAAATGGATTCCTGCCATGCCAATATACTGCTAATAGCATCAGTATGTTAATGTCATGCCATATTTAGCCCATCCAGGGTAAAGACAGGATAAAACGTTGGAACGAACCTTTCGTAAATTCTGCTCGAAATTATACTTTACAAAATTCTAGTATCCACAGTTAGGTCTATTTAGGAATACATGGGAAAGTCCAAACTAAATTTCTTTTGCCATACGCAAGAAATGACAAATTACTAGTGTGGACGCACCAAAACACAAACCATAGCATATATATGGTCCATTTTAACATAGGCATCTGGATTTTCGTTAGAAAAATGAAGATATGATTTGTAACACAATTTGTTTTTCTTTAAAACAGAATTAGCCCATTTACACCTAGATCGCCCTCAAGGTGTCCAACATAAGAGGACAGAGATGGGTACAAAAGCTACTGTTGTGCAAACAAGAAGGAACTGTATGGTTAGTAGCTAGCTTCCAACACTTGTCCTCCTCACCTTGTATTTGGACATGTTGAAAGTGATACACTATTGATTAGGGCTAACCCTAGAAGGGTAGCTATATAGGTTCCATACATGGGCCACATGGGCCTTAGCCTCATGGGCCTAAACACACATTCCAACACCCCCCCGCAGTCTGAACTACCGGCGCAGCGGAGTTCAAGGCTGAACAAGAAAGAACACACACCCCCCCACAGACGCAACTAGCCACCGGTGATGTTGAGGCTGGAGCGAAACTCGGCGAAGGTCGAGGACGGGAGGCCTTTGGTGAAGATGTCCGCGAACTGCGAGGTCGTCGGAACATGAAGGACCCGCACCTCACCCATGGCCACCCGATCACGGACAAAGTGGAGGTCGATCTCCACATGCTTCGTCCGCTGGTGCTGGATGGGGTTGGTGGAGAGGTAGACCGCACTGACGTTGTCGCAGTAGATCAGTGTGCTCCGGGAGGGTGGAGTGTGCAACTCCGCAAGCAGCTGCCTGAGCCAGGCGGCCTCCGCCACGCCGTTAGCAACGGCGCGGTACTCCGCCTCGGCGCTGGACCGGGAGACCACCGGCTGGCGCTTGGACGACCAAGACACCAGGTTGCCGCCCAGGAAGACGGCGTAGCCGGAGGTGGAGCGGCGAGTATCCGGGCACCCGGCCCAGTCAGCGTCGGTGTAAACGGTGAGGTCGGTGGAGGAGGCCCAGTGGAGGAGGAGGCCGTAGTCGAGCATGCCCCGGAGGTAGCGGAGGAGGCGCTTGAGAGCCGTGAGGTGAGGCTCCCGGGGGTCATGCATATGGAGGCAGACCTGCTGAACTGCATAGGTGATGTCCGGCCGGGTGAAGGTGAGGTACTGAAGGGCCCTGGCGAGACTCCTGTACGCAGTGGGATCGGCCACCGGTGGTCCCTCAGTCTCAGATAGCTTGCCCTGAGTGTCGACCGGAGTGGAGCAGGGGTTGCAGTCAGTCATCCCAGCCCGCTCCAGGATGTCCCGAGTGTACTGTCGCTGGTGAAGTAGGAGCCCGGTAGGACGGTGCTCAACAGTGACACCGAGAAAGTGGTGGAGCTCACCCAGATCCTTCATCGCGAACTCCTGCTGAAGAGCGGTGATGATCCGGCGGAGGAGTGGCTCACTGGAGGCGGTGAGGACAATGTCATCAACATAGAGCAGCAAGTAAGCAGTGTCAGCTCCATGGTGGTAGACGAACAGAGACGTATCGGACTTGGCCTCCATGAACCCCAGGGTCAGCAAGAAAGCGGCGAACCGGTGGTTCTACGCCCGAGGTGCCTGCTTGAGGCCGTAGAGGGACCTGTTGAGCCGGCAAACCATGTCAGGACGGGTGGTGTCGACGAACCCCGCCGGCTGACTGCAGTACACCGTCTCGGTGAGAAGGCCGTGGAGGAAGGCGTTCTTGACGTCCAGCTGATGGACGGGCCAAGACCGAGCAAGCGCCAGCGATAGCACGGTACGGACGGTGGCCGGTTTGACCACCGGGCTGAAGGTCTCATCGTAGTCGACGCCAGGGCGCTGAGTGAACCCCCGGAGGACCCACCGAGCCTTGTAGCGCTCGAGAGAGCCGTCGGCCCGGCGCTTGTGGGTCCAAATCCACTTGCCGGTGACGACGTTGGCGCCCAGCGGCCGGGGCACCAACTCCCACGTCTGGTTGGCGAGTAGCGCGGCGTACTCCTCTTCCATCGCGCGGCGCCAGTGAGGGTCCAACAGGGCATCGCGGACGGAAGAGGGTACTGGAGAGATCACCGCGGCGCCGGTCGAAGCCTCGAGGACACGAGGCGGCAGGGTGCCAGCCGCGTGTCTGGTGACCATCGGATGAACATGCCGCGGGTGTCGGTGAAGCAGCGGCGGGTGGTAGACCGGCGGGGCACCACGAGTCGGCGGGGACTGCGGCGGTGGTGTCGGTGTCCCCGGTGGAGAAGGAAGTGCGAGCGGCGGCGGCCGCGGCCTGTGCTGGTACACCCGTACCGGCGCGGCGAACCTCGACGGAGGTGCCGGGCAGGTGCCGGGACGGGATCCGGCGTCGGCGACCGACACGACCCCCCCGGGCCAGAAGCGGGGAACGGAGGCCCCGGGGCTGCACCAACCGGAGAGGACGGGGCCGCGGCCGAGGACGACGGGCCCGGACCCGCTGGGGATCCGGGACAAGGGGCCGGCCCGGCGCGCGGCGAAGCAGTACCTGCAGGAGACCACGAAAAAGGTGGCTGGACCACCGGGTCAGTGGGAAACATGGAGGGTGGGTCAGGTACCAGAGGGGTAGTAGTGCTGGAAAAGGGAAAAACGGACTCATCGAACACCACATGGCGCGAGATGAGAACCCGTCGGGAGGTAAGGTCAAAGCACCGGTACCCCTTGTGATCCGGGGAGTACCCGAGGAAGACACAGAGCGTGGAGCGAGGGTCCAGCTTGTGGGAAGAAGTGGCAGCGGTGATGGGGTAACACGCACACCCAAACACGCGGAGGTGATCGTACCGAGGCGGGGTACCGAAGAGGGCGTGGTGAGGAGTGGGAGCGGGACAGGCCGCCGAAGGAAGGCGGTTAAGAAGGTAGGTGGAGGTGTGCAGGCCCTCAGCCCAGAAGCGAGCGGGAAGAGAGGCCTGAAATAGAAGGGTACGTACGGTGTCGTTGGTGGTGCGAATCATCCGCTCAGCCTTGCCATTCTGCGAAGAGGTGTATGGACAGGACATGCGGAGCTGAACACCGTGAGAGAGGAAGAAATCGCAGGAGGTGGAGTTATCAAACTCGCGACCATTGTCACACTGGACGGCCTTGATGGTGAGGCCGAACTGTGTGGACACCCACGTAAAGAAGTGGAGGAGCGTGGTAAACGTATCTGACTTTGCACGGAGAGGAAAAGTCCACGAATAATGCGAAAAATCATCAACAACCACAAGATAGTACTTATAACCAGAAATACTCAGAACAGGAGATGTCCATAGGTCGCAATGTACAAGATCAAAAATGCGGGCCGCATGTGAAGTAGAGCTAAAAAAAGGAAGACGAACATGTCGGCCCAATTGGCACGCATGACACAGTTGCTCATCATGAGCTCGAGTACATGGAAGACCGGAGCTACGACTGAGCTGTATCAGGGCATCATGTCCAGGATGGCCGAGGCGCCGGTGCCAGGTAGTAGAGGAAGCAGAAGCGACGAAGGCAGCTGACAAAACAGGCGGCGAAGAAGACGAAGGAGCCGCCGAGAAGCGAAGGGTGTAAAGGGGCCCGGTGCTGTCACATCGGAGCAGAGGACGCCGGGAAGCCAAATCCTTTACAGTAAGACCAGAAGAGTCAAATTCCACAGAACAAGAATTGTCAGCTGTAAAACGTCGAATAGAAAGAAGATTATGAACCATAGAAGGAGCAACAAGAACATCAGGAAGACGAAAGGAGCCATGAGCACCGGCGATACCCACAGATGAGACTGGAATACAAGAACCATTTGCGACCATAATGGACGAAGGAAGAGAGGAAGAGGGAGAGTGAATCGACGAAAGTATACCGGGGTCAGGAGTAGTGTGGTAGGTGGCACCCGAATCAGCGATCCACTCAGGTCCAACCGGAGGCGTCAGGCCCATGGTGCTGAACGAGCGAGCCAGGGCTGCCGGATCCCATCCCGCGACCCCCGGGAGAGTCCCAGGAGGTGGAGTCCACGCCGTAGCCGGGAAGACGCCGGGTGGAGGACCATCAGGGGGAGCCGGAGGAGCTCCGGTGAGCATGGCCACCGGTGGACGCAAGTCGGCCCCAGTGGCGTGGTAGGGCCACATAGAGATGCGCCCAGACCACGGGTGCTGGAAAGAGGGCCATGGTGCCCCTCCCTGCGGAACACCTGGTGCCGGGGCCTGGGTATGTCCACCCCGGCCACCCCCGCGACCCCCTCCACGGCGACAACGACCGCCACGACCCCCCCACCTCCGCTCGGCTCGGAGGGAGGAAGACCCAGGAGAGACTGCGGCGGTGGAGCGGTCGACCGTGGTGGAGCAGACGAACGCGGTGAAGTAGCAGCCAGGGCCGTCGAGGACGACGAGGACCCCGTGGAAGTGGTGGAGCCCGGCTGGAGGCCCTGCGTGAGCTCCTCCATGACAAGATCGTCACGGACCTCCAGGAAGGTGGGGAAGGGCCGCTGGCGAGTGATCCACGTCCGGAGGTGGGCGTAGCGGTCACTGAGCCCCCGGAGGACGTTGAGGACCAAGATGCGATCCTCCACGGGCCACCCGAGGTCCCCCAGGGAGTCTGCCATGCCCTTCATCCGACGGCAGAACTCGCTGACGGAGAGGTCACCCTGGACGAACGTCCGGAAGCTCGCGTCGAGGCGCAGAGCCCGAGCCTCGGCGTTGCCCAGGAACTGACCCTCAATGGAGAGCCACGCCCGACGCGCGTCAGGAGAGGTGCGGACGAGGTCGTGGAGGTCCAGAGAGATCGTCCCCAGGATCCAGGAGAGGACGATGCTGTCCAGGCGAAACCACGACGGGGTCTGGACGACGACCGAAGCGTCAACGAGGACGTGGTCGTCGAGGGCGTAGCGGCGAAGAGTGAGAAGCACGAGGTCCCGCCAGCGGGCGTAGGATGGCGACTCCGGCTCGAGGACGACCGGGATGAGGAGGCGAATGTTCTGGACCCCCCCCCGGCCTGGTAGTGAAGCTGAGCCACGAGCGGGTCGGCCGGGTCGTGCCAGAGGACGGCAGTGTGGGAAGTGCGGCGTCCCGGCGAGGCGAAAGAAGTGACCCCAACATCGGCAGGAGAGGCGAGGAGGTGCTCCGCCTCGGTGATCTGGCGGGCCAGAGCATCGGTCGCATCGCGCTCCCGCTCCCACACGAGTGCAGCGGCGCGCACACGGGCATGCCCCTCCGCGGCAGCAGCCCGGGCAGCGGCGAGAGCGGCGGCGAGTCCAGAGTCGGGGCGGTGGCCGGGAGCAGGGTGCGAAGATGGAGCGGGAAAGAGGAAGGCCGTGCCTTGAGAAGTGATCCCCGCACCCCCATGCTGCAAACCAGCCGCCGCAGCGAGAGCAGCAGCAAGGGCGGCTCCATCCCCGGCGCCCAAGTGAGGAAGAGAAGTCACAGGAGTGATGGAGGGCGTGGTGACTGGGGCTGTAGTTGCAGCAGTGGTGCCGGAGACATCCAGAGCCCCCGAATCGGCCCCAGTGGCGGCACCAGAGGAGGCGGCCACCACCAGGTCCCCCCCGCTGTCCAACCCGAGGACAGGGGTGGCCGCTGGGGGCTGCTGGCCGGCCGCTGCCAGAGCTCCAGCAAGCGCTGTCCCGAGGAGGGCAGAGGGCGCGGTGGGAGGAAAGGAGGGGGAGGCGCGGCTCCCAGCAGCAGCCTGGAGAGGGGCGGCGCCACCTGGAACGGCAGGGAGAGCAGCGGCATGGCCCTGGGCGGCGCCACCAGGAAACCCGATGGGACCAGGAGGAGCGGTTCCAGAGGAGGGAGAACGGAGCAGATCAGCCCAGGATGGGGAGGAGAGGGGAGGGAAAACAGAGAAGTAGGAGGGAGGGGGAGGTGGCCGGCCGGCCATGGCCACCGGCGGCAAGGCAGGTCGGCGGCTATGGAGGAGACAGGGGCCGGCGGCTGGGTCTGGGAAAGAAGCAGTGGCTGGATACCATGTTGAAAGTGATACACTATTGATTAGGGCTAACCCTAGAAGGGTAGCTATATAGGTTCCATACATGGGCCACATGAGCCTTAGCCTCATGGGCCTAAACACACATTCCAACAGGACAGGAAGCCTTAATTGCGCTCGTTGCGCGACTCTTTTCTCGGCGCCTGACTTCGGGCGACTCGAGACGGTTTTCTGGGCGAACTAGGGTTCTCTTTCCCCGATCTCTCTTGTTCCTGCCCTGATCTCGTCTGGATCTCAGGGTTTGAGTCCACTTTCCCATTCTCCATTCGCGTCCACAGTCATATTCTCTGTCTTCAGAGCCTAAACCACAATCTGCTAGCTATAGTTTGTCGCCAGGTGGTCCAGTTTAGGGCGGCAGCGCCTTGCCGCCCCCGTGCTGGGATCCATGGACAAAGTGGAGGTTCTGTTGAAGGGTTTGCAGTTGTCCGATGCAGAGAGAAAGAAGGTGCACATCGGATCAGGAACAAGTTCGTCAGGGAAGGCGGGTGCAACCCCACAGAAGGCGTTCGGGAAGCTGCTATCCGAGAGGGCGATTCGTCCGGAGGTGATTGAGCAGGCTGTAGGATGGATTTGGTGTCCGGTGAGAGGAATCGAGTGCAAGGATCTGGGCGACAACTTTTTCCTCTTCACCTTCGGTCAGGCGGCGGGGAAGCAGAGGGCTTTGGAGGAGGGTCCATGGATGGTGTCGCACGAGCTTCTGGTAGTGGCGGACTTTGATGGTTCCAAAACCCTTGATGAAATTGAATTTGCCTCTATCCCGATATGGGTTAGGGTTGCGAACTTACCTATTGGCCTAATGAACTGCTCTACTGCCCAAGCCATAGGAGACGAGGTGGGGGAGTTTATGGAGTTGGAAGCGGAAGCTGAACAGCATGATGTCTTGGCCGGAAGGTATCTGCGTGTGAAGGTGAGGCTGGATATACGCAAACCATTGATGCGTGGTGTTACTCTTGACTTAGGCGAGGGGGAGGAAGGTAGATGGTGCCCACTTTCTTATGAGTATCTTCCTAAGTTCTGCTATTGCTGTGGTATTATTGGACACACAGACAAATCTTGCCAGATGAATGTTGGGAAGAAGGCGGTGAAAGCTTTTGGCAGAGAGCTGTGTTATATTCCTCCGAAGAGGAGACCTGGGGGCGAAGGGGGCAGGCTGGGGGCGTGGAGGAGCTTTGAACAGGGAGGAAGTGGCCGTGTTGGTGGGGGAAGCGGTGGTACTTGGTCAGGGAGTCGGAGCAACGGGGCACGAACCAGGAGTGACGTTCCCTCGTGGAGGAAGTCCCCGGAGAGGATTGCGTGGAAGCAGCAGGTAAAGGGGCATGAGGAAGAGGATGAGGACAATAACCCAATGAAGGATGTGAGAAAGGAGGGATCGCCATCTTCTAGCGATTTGCCGGCAAAGGAGCAGCTTTTCTCGTCAGCAGTGTCTGAGGGACGCAAGAAAGGTGTGGCTGGTGACGTGAACAGTATCATGCAGGGCATGCACATGTCCAACTCGTCAGGGAAGGAGGGGGCCAATTTGACGGGTCTAGTGGAGGCATCTAAGAATGTTGAGCATGCAGTGAAGCTGAGGGGGAAACGGTCCTATAGGAGGATGCGGAAGGAAAAGGAGAGTAATCCGCGTGGAACTTCAATGTTGGAGTCTGGTAGGAAACGTGGAGTGGAGGATCCGATGGAGCTAGATCCTGATTTGGCACTGAAGAAGGCAAGGAAGGTTGAGAAGCGTGGGTGTAGTCCGGTATCTGAAGATTTGAAAGCGGGGCTGTCGGAACAGCTCCGCGGGACCCAATGAAGATTATAGCGTGGAACTGCCGGGGGTTGGGGAACGGCCTGGCATTGCGTGGCCTTCTGGATGTCCAGAGGCAGGAGGACCCCGACATCTTGTTTCTGTCCGAAACTAAGATGGATAAAGACAAGGTGCAAGGTTTTAGGTGGAAGTTGGGGCTAACAAATTGTATGGCGAAAAGCTGTGAGGGGAAGAGTGGTGGTCTCGCAGTTTTTTGGCGCAAGGAGATCAATTTGCACATCCGTGAAATCTCCCGGTTGTACATAGATGCAGATGTCACTGAGGAGGATGGTTTTGTGTGGCGGCTTACTGGGTTTTATGGGGAACCCAGCTCGGAGAAGAAGGAGGTGTCTTGGCGAGCGCTGCGAACTTTGAATGTGGCGCGTAGGAGACCGTGGTTGTGTTTGGGAGATTTTAACGAGATTCTTTTCAGTTGTGAAAAGGAAGGTGGCGCACCTCGTTCCCAAATTTGCATGGACAAATTTCGGGAGGCGCTGGAGGACTGTGCTTTGCATGATCTTGGTTTTGAAGGTGATGTGTTTACGTGGAGGAATAATAGCCATGATTCTAAATATTACATACGGGAGCGCTTAGACCGTGCTGTGGCGGATGGTGATTGGATGGGGAGATTCTTGGGCTACAAGGTGATACATGGTGAACCACGGCGCTCTGATCATAGGCCGGTAATTGTAGTGACTGAGGAGAGGCAGGGAGGGGATCACCAGCCAGCTAATTCTTTTCGTTTCGAAGCTAGCTAGGTGGAAGAGGAGCAGTGCGCGTCTCTGGTGGAAAACGCCTGGAAGCTTGCTTCACAGGTGCGGGGTGGGCATGTGGTGGATGCGGTGAAGGAAGTAGCAGGGGAGTTAGGAGAATGGAGTCGAAATATCCTTGGTGACTTGGAGAAAAGGATCAAATGGGCAAGGAAGAGGTTGGAGCTCTGTAGGAGGCAGCCGATCTCTAGCACCTCGGTGGGTCGGGAAGAGGTCTTGAAATACAAGTTGGAGAAATTGGAGGAGCAGCGTCATTTGTACTGGAAACAAAGGGCACATGCAAGTTGGCTGGAGAGAGGTGACCGCAATACAAAATATTTCCATCAGTATGCTTCCGAACGGAGAAGAAGAAGTCGTATTCACAGATTAGTGACGGATGATGGTGTGGTCATGGAGCAGGAGGCGGAGAAGCGGGCGCTCGTCACTAACTATTATAATAATTTGTTCCAGTCTAATGCAGGAAATCGACTGGATGAACTGCTGCAATATGTACAGCCGAAAGTCTCTACTGAAATGAATGAGGCATTGATCAAGGAGTTTGCTGCTGAGGAAATTAAATTGGGGCTCTTTTTTATAAGAAGTACTGGGATATATGTGGTGATGATATTATTAGGGAGGTGAAACATTTCTTAGAGGGGGGTGCAATGCCTGAAAAATGGAATGAAACAATTGTTGTGCTGATTCCAAAAGTAATGAAACCAGAAAAACTCAAGGATTTGCGACCTATTAGTCTCTGCAATGTGATATACAAAGTTGCATCCAAAGTCCTGGCAAACCGGCTGAAGGTGATACTCCCAGATATTATAGCTCCCAATCAAAGTGCCTTTGTACCTGGAAGATTAATTACGGATAGTGTGTTAATTGCCTACGAGATGTCTCATTATTTGCAGAATAAGAGATGGGGTGCAGAGGGGTATGCTGCGCTCAAACTAGATATGAGCAAAGCATATGATCGTGTGGAATGGTCCTTTTTGGAAAAAATGATGTCTAAGATGGGTTTCCATGCGAGGTGGTCTGAGCTGATTATGAAGTGTATTTCTACAGTGTCTTACCGTATCAAGGTCAATGGGGAGCTTACAGATGAGATAGTGCCAACAAGGGGGCTGAGGCAAGGGGATCCGCTATCCCCCTATCTTTTCTTGATTTGTGCCGAAGGTTTTTCAACACTGTTGAATGCAGGTGAAGAGAGAGGTTTGCTGGAAGGGGTGACTATTTGCAATAATGCACCGAGTATTTCTCACTTATTGTTCGCTGATGATTCATTGCTTCTCTTAAAAGTAAATGATGAGAGTGCACATCATCTGCGAAACATACTACAACTCTATGAGAATTGTTCGGGGCAAATTATCAACAAGGAAAAGTCATCCATTATGTTTAGCAGGAACACCAGTGGGGCTGCCAAGCAAAGTTTCATGGAGATTATGGACATCCCACAGGAAGCTGTGAATGAAAAATATTTGGGTCTTCCAGTATATATGGGGCGGTCAAAGAAGAAGACTTTTGAATATCTGAAAGACAGAGTGTGGAAAAAGATTCAAGGTTGGAAAGAAAAACTTCTCTCTAGGGCGGGGAAGGAAATTCTTGTCAAGGCCATTGCCCAAGCCATTCCAACATATGCTATGTCATGTTTCGATCTTACTAAATCTTTGTGTGATGACATTAGTACTCTAATCAACAGATTTTGGTGGGCACAGCAGGAGAATGAAAAGAAAATGCATTGGTTGTCCTGGGAATTACTTTGTTGCCGGAAGGACAAGGGTGGCCTTGGTTACCGTGATCTCCACTTGTTCAACCTTGCAATGCTTGCTCGGCAAGCTTGGAGGCTAGTCATGGCCCCTGATTCGTTGTGTGCTCGTCTCTTGTTGGCAAGGTACTGTCCGGATGGGGACCTCATGGCTGCACAAGAAGGACCGGGCATTTCCTATTCTTGGCGTAGTATCATTAGGGGAATCCAGGCCCTGAAGAAAGGTATCATTTGGAGGGTGGGAGACGGTGAACAGATTCGCATTTGGGATGATCCTTGGATCCCACGAGGTCAGACACGGTGGCCGATCACTCCAAGAGGTGCTGTCCTACTGACAAAAGTTTCGGAACTCATTGATCCTGGTACAGGTTCTTGGGATGTCCAACTGCTAAACGATATTTTCTGGGAAGAAGATGTTAAAGAAATCATGGCAATTCCAGTAAGAACAAATCAGGATGACTTTGTTGCTTGGCACTTTGATAACAAAGGCACTTTCTCAGTCAAATCGGCATACCATGTCTTGCATGATGTCCGGGAATATGAAGCCACAAGGCAACAGGGGAGTTCTTCCTCTGGTCCTGGATCGGTGAAGGGTTTCAAGTGGAAAAGAGTTTGGTACTTGACATGTCCCCCAAAAATTAAACAATTTGTTTGGAGGCTCACGCACAACAGTTTGGCACTGAAGATGAATATCAAACGCCGGGGATTACGGACTGACACACTTTGCCCAGTCTGTAAGCGTCTTGATGAGGATGGAGGTCATTGTTTCCTGAAGTGTAAATTTGTGCGAAAATGTTGGCAAGAACTAGGCCTAGAGCAGGAGAGATTGGAGCTGACGGAGATGCATTCAGCCCGTGATATGATTGAGAGAATTCTGGATATGCCTGATGAGAAGCGCTACAAAATTTTCATTCTGCTATGGCGATGGTGGAATGCCCGAAACAAGGCCAATGCTGGGGAGGCGCTGGACACTACGCAGATGATTACTGCAGCTGTGATTCGATTGATGAATGAATTACAGAGACAACCATCAGCTATCAACATGCAACAAAACAGGATGCCAATCGCATGGTCACCTCCCCCGGAAGGAATACTGAAGGTGAATACTGATGGGGCTTTTGTTCAGAGTACCAAACAGGGCAGTTGGGGCTTTGTTTTCTGTGATCACTCGGGTGATATGGTCTTAGTAGGAGCCGGCAATTTAGCTGGGGCTCAGGATGCCTTGATGACTGAAGCTACAGCATGTTGGAAGGCCATTGAGGTGGCAGTAGCACATGGCATTTCTCGATTGCAGTTGGAAACGGATTCAGTCCTGGTGCGGGATGCTATTCAGTCTACATCACTGGACCAAACCTCATCGGGGGTGATTTTCAGAGAAATTCGGGCTATGATTAGAGAGCACTTTTATCTCTTTGAATGTTTTTGTGTTCCAAGAACTTGTAACTCGTCTGCGCATGAGATAGCTGCTATAGGGTTGAACCAAAGTTCAGGTTCGGAATTTGTTTGGGAATATCCGATTCCTGAGTTTGTAAGCAGTCAAGTTGCCGGCATTTTAGCCAGGCATGAAGTTAATTGAAGGCCCGAGAGCCAAGTTTCAAAAAAAAATTGCGCTCGTTGCCAGGCTTATTTTTAAGTAAATTTGTAATGTCTCCGGGCTTATTAACAGTTTGACCGATGGAGACTTTGGAGAGGTAGCAGGCTGGACAGTGTAAAATTCAAGCTTTTCAACATCCATGGAGAGACAGCTGTTCACAATTTGAACTGTATAGTAAGTCTCCTGTAGTTAGGTGCTTGCACACATGGACAAACAGCATCCAGTACAAGTATGCATGACCGGTTCACAATTTGTTTGGTTAGTCCACCATCCGTGGATTAGTATGCAATTCCATCTGGCAGCACTGTTGCTTAACAGCAGCATAATAACTTATTAACTTTATCCCAACCCAGCACTGCATCAGCACATAATCTCATCAACAAAACAGCACATCATACTGGCAAAAGGACTACACAATGATGAGAACATATCACACCATATCGATTTGTCACTACTGAGACGAAGAGTTACTACTCTTCTTCATTGGCACAACTTCATCAGATGATGAAAATCAACTAGTTGACACAAGATACAATATTTCCATAACCGATGCATATAGGACCATCCTAGATAGGTCTAACACCATCAAAAGTCTTCCTTGACACAACTTCATCAGATGATGCAAATCAACTAGTTGGCACAACATGATATTTCCATAACCCATACATATAGGACCATCATAGATAGGTTGAACACCATCAAAATTCCCCCCCTTTTCAGACCTTGGTTAGTACAAGGAGGCAGAATCAGTTCTGTCAAGTGATACTTGGTCCTCTGCCATTTGAGCAGGCTGACTGCGCTTGATTTTTTTGGCTACAACTTCAATCGATTGAAGCTGACTTGTAGTGGAAGTCATCAATTGTTGAGTAAAGAAGCCCGCCGTCCTCATTGTACTTAATAGCCTCCCTGCATAACAAAAGGAGCCACTGAGAACTCTTTGTTTTTTCTGTGTGTGCTAGTGAAAGTGAAGAGAGAGCTCTACATGATCTTCTCCTTTGGCAGTTTGAACCGCTTGAATACTTCATCAACATGCACCCCATGCTCACTCTCACTGTCAACAATAGATGACAAATAAAGATGAGAGAACTTGCTAACCAAGGCATCACAACAAGTAACTTTTTATTTGTTAAGTGAAAGGGTAATTATTAAACTTAACACGGGTAATGTGGCATCATATTTTCATAAGAAAGAAAGAACTATAAGAAAGAAAAGGAAAATTATGTGTAATATATACTTTATTTAGGGCAACTTATTGGAAAGGCTGGTCAAAACATAGTACAAGGAAAAAGGAGGGGCCATAGATATGCAACTTACAGGTTCGCTGGTTCTTTAAAAATATTCAGCACCTGCGTGTTCAAATCAGTATCAGATCCATTTGCTCCGCTGGTCACCGGTGCCTATAGGAATTAGTAAGACATGGTGATATGTTAAAAGGTTTTGATTAAATAATCAATGCAATAACTGCAACAATAACTTACTGGATTCGATTTCAAAGATGTTGGTGTGCTTGATTCACTGAATCCATTTGAGACTGACACTCCCATAGAAGAACTGGTTCGTGCAGGACTGCCAGCCTATGATGTAAACCAGAAGCCTTGTAAAACAAAGCCACGGGAAAGACAGCATGGAATATTTCAATGACCTTAGTACAGGAAAGGGTGACACCTTTAATTTCGTGTTCTCTATATGCATCCGAACACACTGAATGAAATGCAGCGTAACCTCATTGAAATCAGTTATAGGCCTGAAAGAAAATCAATATATTATTTGTATGCTGCATTGTAAGAATTGTTCAGCTTAAACGAACTTACTGCCAGGATACCTGATTGAGAAAGCAGTAGCACGCTTCCTCTCTTGAAGTCCCTTGAGGCTTCCAATGACCGCAACATACATACCATTCCTTGATAACCAAGGAGAGAAAAACTGTGATCTATCCGCACAAAAGCATGGCAACTTTCCTCCAGAAAAGATAGTGAAATGCTTTAGCAACAATGTAAAGGTTGTAGCTTATACTTACTGAATAGCAGCAGTTTCGGAAGAATCTGAAGCATCATTCACCCTGCGAAACAGAAACATAAATAACATAACTGTGTGTAAGGAAACCTATTACTAATCGCAGACAACCAACATGATAAGCCATGAATAACTTGGTTGAACGTAGGATTATGACATTGGTGACTATTATCTTCTTTTATAAAACAAGACAAAGACCTCCTTATCAATATATTATTGGCAGAACTCCAGCCAGCCATTTCTTTTCAAAAAAGGAAAAAAAAAATCTTCACTGAAGTGTAGACTGAGTACATTTTGGGGAACTGACACGCAAGATTTGGCATGGTAGGAACTTCAAGGGCCAGGTTGGTTATTAAATCAGTTTGCAGAATATTTTGTGCTATACCTTTACATCAAGATTTGGTAAACTAACAAAATCTGGTTAGTCTACACGAATTCTGCAAGTAATTATTAAGGCCAGCAGCACTATATGATTACTTTCAGGTTAGCTTTTCTTGACAAATTGGCATCAAACAGAGCAGTTTGTATCACTTCAACAACTTATCAGGTCACACTAGAATCACTAGCCTTGCGGGGAGAACTTGAAGTTGTTAATGAGGTTCACAGGAATCATACAATGGTGAGGCAGGTTCAGTGGTTGGAAGGAACAACAGATGGAACTGTTACTGAAACATTCCGCTTGCACAGGTATGCCTTTCACAGGCACCTATGTAGTTTTCTGGTTATAACCCAATGTGGATGTTCAGCATTGGTGTTTATGAGTAAATATAAACGGTGATGTTTTCTGATAAGATTTCTGGGATTGGCCATGAGAGAACCAAACAAGCAGTGTTACGGTAGGCTCACCATCTGATGAAATCGAGGCGGCCGGTGCCGTCATCGAGCGTGAATGTCACATCGGTAGTCCGCTCCACCTTGCCGTTGACCATCCCCACAAGTCGAATCTGAAAAAGGGAACCGCAGCTGACGAATTAACGGCGAGAACATGTCCATGTCAACGAATCAAAGCACGAAGAAGAGGAAAGGCTGAGAAACGCATAGCGCAGGGGAAGAGGCGTATCGAATTTAGGCCCCCGTACGTTAGCCATCTCGACGCCATCCACGACGAACGGAGCGCCCTTCTCGCCGGTGCCAGATTGCTGCGCGTCGACGACCTGCTTCACGGTGAGCGGCATGGTGCTGGACGCGCCGCGCATCTGCAAATCAGATCACCCGAACACTCCATGGGTGAGGGAACCGACGGTTTGAGGTTGAAGAAAGCAAAAGGGGCAGTCCGCTGCAAGAGCAAGAGAGGACCTTGGAAGGCGTGGTGGAGTCGGCGGCGGCATTCTGGGAGGAGGTGAGCTGCGACGGCGAGAAGTCGGGTTGGCTCGACGGCATCATCTTCCCAGTCACGAGCGGCGGCGGCGGCGGATGGGCAAATGAGAGGATCGATGGGAGGGGATCTCAAGGGAGCGGAGTCCTAAAGGCGGAGCAACCTGGCGGGAGACCGGGGAAAAGCGCGGGAAATGAATCCCTGCTTCCCGCCATTTGCAATCACGCACGGTCCACATTTGCTGACAGGTGGGCCTGACCGTACTGTTACGGCCGAGGGCTGATACAGAAGAGATAGTCAAAGCTCAAATCTCTTCTCTGAACAAAATTACAAAGCTTCACCTTAAATAAAAAAAAGGCAGTAGCACTGCCACTTTTTTGCAGTAAGACGAGGTGAAACCAAGTGCAAAGGTTACAGATAAAACGAGACTCAGAATGTGTTGCTTGATGTTCAGGAACGCATGGTTCAAATATGCATATTACAAGTAGCATCCTGGAATAAGATTCAGCTGATGACTGCATGCGTATGTTCTGGCAGGCAAAACTTACAGAAAAAAGGTATGCAGAGATTTGGTAACACGCAGGGTTTAATTATTATCACAATTATAGTTTGGCAAGCAAACTTACAGAAGAAGAGTGATTTAATTATATATATTATCAGAATATTGCAAAAAAAAAGATTTTATGGCACAACATACAATTCCAGCCTGACAGGCAGAGATGCAAATGCAAAAACTCCAACTAAATGTACTATCAGAATGTTGCCATCAATGAGTGACTGTTTAGCCAAAGGTGATTACAGCCTAATATTATTCAACAGCTTCCAACAACACACATCAAGTTATAGGGGCATAGGATATATAGTTCAGAACTGGATGTGTAGAGTAGCCATGGTGGATGGAAATGGAATCAAAGTCAAGCCTGTTATATCACTCTGCATCAGCAGGTTCTAGGATGGCAGCTTCAGCTTCGAGCACCTCCTCCTCGCTCTTTTTGCCTTTCTTGGACTTGTAGTGGGCGCTCATGAAGGTTCCTACAGCACCGTACTTGCGGCGGCAGTGCTCGTAGTGAGAGGGATCAAACATTCTCCAGAAGTCCTTCTCGCTCAGCTCAGACACCGCATACTGCGCCTGGTACCCGTGGTTCCTGATGAGCCACTGCTCCAGCCTATGCACGGCTTCGGCACCGTTGAACTCCTCACCCCGTAGAACAGAGGCGGGAGCGTAGTAGAAGCCAACGTCGGTGAACATTTGGGCGTAGCTGGTGTCACCTTTCCTGCGATGCTGCTCGAATCCTGGTTCCGGGTGCACCATCGTCTTCACGGGAAGCTTGTACAGACGATGCGGGCACAGCCACACTGGGTAAACCTAAGATGAGATCAAAAAAACAAAATTCTGAATCCCAACCCAACCAAGTTGAAGAGGGCGGTCTAGAGACTCTAGACTAGCCACCAGCGAGGCAAAAGGATAAAAAAAAAAGAAATTATACCTCCAGTTCACGGTGAGCAAACTCAAGAGCGTCGCTCACTTTGTGAAGCGGCACCAGCACGTCTTGGATCACGTGGTTGTCATGGTAGTAGTTCCTGATAGCTTCACCCTGGGTGATCTTGAGCAAGGAAATCTTTGGTGGCATCAGCCAGCCAAGCAGGAACCTGAACCAGAACTGGTCCCCGAACGGTATGATCAGTTTTCCTTCCCAGTACAGGGACCTTGTGTGGCGATGGTAGTACTCCCTCGTAGGGATGTACTCCACGAACTCACCCTTCTTCAGAGCCGTCTCAGCATACTGGTAGAACCAGGGCTTAAACCACCAGCCTACACGGTTGATCCTGTTGCCCTTCTTCTTTGCCTCCTCCTCCGAGGCATAAACACCGGTCATCATCACACCTTCTGAGGATGAGTACACCATCCCTTCTACAAAGTCAGGGACCTTTGCAGGGTCACCATCCCTTGGCACGAAAGAATCAGCATAAGCCTCTGCGATTTCCTTCAAGGTCCCCCTGACAGGAGTATATGTGAGCCTCATGTATTCCTTGACAGGAATGAGCTTGATCTCAGCTGAAACAAGGAGCCCGATTGTGCCTTGGGACCATGGCATGCCATAGAAAAGGTCAGAGTGCTCATTGTCCTTGGTAGCTCTCACAACTTGGCCATCTGCAAGAACAACCTCCACCGAGACAACCGTGTCAGAGAAGAGGCCATAGATGTGAGAGCCCCCTGAAATTCCATAACTATTTATCAGACCACCAACAGTGAGGTCATCAAACTCAGGAGCCACAGCAAGCGAAAGATTCATCGGGCAGGTAGCTTTAGTTATCTGACCCATGCTAACAAGAGGCTCGACCTTGGCAACCATTCTCTCTTTGTCAATCTCAAGAATGTTCCTGAATGCAGAAAGGTCGACCTGAAAATGTCTGGCACGCTTGTAGTCTACGTTGCGCATGCCAACAACCACCCATGGCTTCCTAGCAGTGCAAACAAGGCCATCCCTCTTTGGATTCCTCTCTTTAAGACGCCTCACAACTCTCTTTATATTCTCCTCATGTTCCTTCTGTCGACATTTCTCAGATTTCATGGCAGACCATGTATTCCCCACAAAGACACTGAAGTAGATCAGTGCAGATATAGGAAGGGCTATAAAGAGAGCAGGAATCCATCGGAGTCGCACCAAGTAGTCCACTAAAACCTTCTTCCTTTTGGGTTGCACCAGAGGAGTCTGCAAATCCGCCATGTCTCAAGACAGCATCTACTTCTGTGAAGGAAACAGGAGAATAACACTCTCGGAGGTGAAAAAAAGGGGCATACAATCAAGGTACATGCATGTCGGTTCCATCTGTCAAAATAATGATGGTAACTGAAAAAGGAAATCGTGGTAAGCGGACGAACATTGTGTCCATAATTATCAGGGTATGTAGTGTAAATAACATAGGCATGTAACATCGTGTACGTGAACAAAAATAACTGGTTTCTACTACTTGTAGGGTCATATGGTCAATGTGTTTATTTACATTTTATTTTCCCATGAAAATTCTTTGAGGGCCAGTCTTAAATTTTGGCCTAATATTAGCGTTGCTTCTTTTAAAACCAACAGCAGAAAAATCCTAAGAGGCGACAGTCTGTCGGCACAAATGAACATAACAAATTAGTAGAAAACATAAATAGCATGTGTCAAATGAAACATGTGTATATTATCCTACAGCTCAAAAGGAAGAGGATTGGGCAACTACAAAACACTGTTTTCTGAATTGAAAAGATGTGAGGAAACCTTTAAATTCGAAATCTATTTGCAGATGAAACAAAAAGGAGAGCTTTAGCACTAACTAATTGTAGGGATGGGCAATACAGGCAAAAACTCGCTATGTATAAGTACTGTCAGTGGCGGATCCAGGCAAAAAAAAATGACCTATGGTGAGCTTTGGACCGCTAATTTTTTCACGAAGCGATTTTATAGAAATATAGAAGATAATGTCATGGAAAAATAACGATATACTTATATATATATCCATAAACTGTTCGCAAAAAAAATTCATAACCCATGTCACAATCTCATAATTGATGTTTTTAAACTCTAGAAGATGAAACCAAATTGCATATTCTAGTGATGGTGAATGAACATACCAATTAAAGCCTACAACTATCAATTAAAGTAATTCAGTAAAGGAATTGCTGAAGTACAGGCCAATCAAATTCGCAATAGGTTCAATCAATTTCACTTACCTTTTCTCCTTTTTCCCCTTTGTGTTGCTGCTGCATCAGAACTTTCCAGCGCTTAACTTTCCAGCAGCAGCAGTGCAACGTACTTCTAGCAGGCTAGCAGCGGTCAGCAGTGATGTGCACTCGCCGCCGGCTGTCGGCACAGGCGCACAGCAGCAGGGCAGGAGGAGCTGAAACTGAACGGAGACAAGATTGGAAACTGAAACGACGCCCACGACCACGGAGCTAGACGCACACGCACAGACTTTTCACCTTCTACATGCGCTTCATGCAGACGAGTACAGACCCAGCCCAGGTGCGGTCCAAGACTCGAGTGAAAATAATGCTTCGACTTCTTCTGGTGCCGCCAGCTATGGCGGCTGAGGAAGGGGCGGGGGTGGGTAGTCTCGCCGGTGGGCCGCCAGGCCTTGCCAGATTGGTGGATCCGCCACTGAGTACTGTGACTTTGATGGCCTGCCAACTCGTTTGCCTGTACGACCTTTGAGGGTAAGGATGGATTCAATGGTGTTGTCGGCCTTACAACTGTTAAACCGAGAAGGCAAATACTATTAACACCAATTACTGTACTACTATAGCCTAGATAGATCAACAGTCATATATATATATATATATATATATATATATATATATATATATATATATATATATATATATATATATATATATATATATATATATATATATATATATATATATATATATATATATATATATATATATATGCCTTCACTGATAGCACAGAAAGGATATATCTACAGACTAAACACCGAACAAACTGTGCCTCACTATACAAGCTAATGAAACTTTGTCCACAAAGTGGGGATTACCAGTTCCTTACATGAGCTCGCTCAAAGGTGCCATTATTTCCCCTAGCTAATCTGGTTTGCGGCTCTGAAGATCGCATCGGCCTTTCACCGCAACCAACATAATCGAGAAACTCAAAGGGAAAAAAAAAAGGATTTTGGAATACGCCTTTTCTTGCTGGAAATTTCTCATAAAAAAGAGGAAAAGGTAATTTGCAAAGAAATCTACACAGATTTGCTTGACGCACGCGCGCTGCAGGTACAAGAAGGGGACGGAGCGTTAGATGGAGGGAGGACCTTGTGGAAGCAAAGATGAGGGCGTCGGCATCGAGGAGATGCGCAGCGGATGGCTCTCCTCCTCGTAACCGCCGGCCGCCTTTCTTCCCCTCGCCCACCTCCACCGTGAAGCGCCGCGGCGGCGCTGCCTGCTTGGCCTGCGGCCACCCACTCACTGCCATGGCCATGAAGCGAGCTCCAGTCGCGAGGGCGACGGAGCCCAAACCCCAAAGCCCCAGCGGCCCAGCCTTGCATTTGGATTGGGTTGGGGCCACCACGCCGCAGCGCAGCTCAGCGCACCACGAATGCAGCAGCAGCCAGATCACCAGGGGGTTGGGTGGGTTTTCTTTATGTTTAAACTTTTCTTCTTAACACGGAGTACTATGATATATAAATCTTTTACGTATTCGAGAAAAAGATACGATTGTTCATAGTTTATTTCGGAAGTGGTGTGTGCAAAGAACTTGGAAGAGGCAGCAAACACTTTGGTACTTTATTTATTAGTTCTAGCATTAATCCTCCAAATTGAAAATGTGCAGTGGTGTGGCATTTTTCCAAGCGCAAAATTTCACAAAAGAACAAAAAAAAAGTATAGTAACAAGATGGTAAATACTACTAGTACTAGCAAGAGATTTGAATGGACCTATGTTATGTATGGGAGGCAAAGAAACGCCCGCACCTTGACCTCAGAGGGAAAGCTCGCCGTCGCCTGGATCTGCATGCATGCCTGAAAATGGAGCATGGGAGCTAGCAGCAACACCCTCCTTTGTTTATACACACATCACAAGGCCTGCATGGCCCACCATGGACAAGCCATGCCTATCACGTGGCGATAATAAAATAAATAAAAGTAAAAGTAAAAAAAAATATGAACTATCTACTCCCTCTGTTACAGGTGGTAAACCGTTTTTAGATAGCTTTACATATATATTTTATGTTTCTAGCTAAATGTTTGGTGTTCGCAGGGAAAAAAAGAAATAAGCGTCCGGTGGATCACTAAAACTCATATGTAAGTTATACATTGATAGTAGATCGAACACTTGTCCCATATGAATTTTAGAGGATTTTTAGCATGAACTCCAATCACTTACTTCCGACTATGATTCTCTATTACCATTTGAACCTGGGTACAATGGAACTGCGTACGATGATTATAGTATACTCTCTCTATTCTTTTTTCTTAGGCACGGAGGTCAATTTTACAGATACCAAGGAATTTCAGAGAGCAAGGTAGAGGATTAATGAAGCTTTGAGTTGAGCACTGTGCGCGGTATCCATGCATGATTTCGGTGCATGCAGACCTTTTTCTAGAACCATGCATTGGAGTAGGACTATCTTTGCATGCCAAAAACGCTTCGGGTTTATTGCGAAATATTAAATGTTGATGGTTGCTCTTCAACTCCTACTGTCCCACACCTAAGAGCAAGGTCAATAATAGAGCCAAGTGTTTGGCTATAAGCCAAGTTATAAGAGCCAAGCTATACAATAGTTAGTATTCTATTTATCTATATATTTTTTTATTATTATATGTCTTCGTTCTCTTTCTTATTTCTCTTCACATACATTTCTATTGGGATCCACTACTACCTAGGCTTTCGTGTCCAGCTTGGTGCTTGCATGGGAGCCATGCTCTCTTCTCTCTCCTCCTTTATCTCTTCCACGTCAGCAAAAATATTAATTAGCTTGGCTATAAGCCAATTGTTGTATTTGCTCTAAGTAACATCAAAATTGAAGAAGTCGGTTAACAAGCACCTCTGACACCACCGTAAAATTATTCTTTCAAATATTATATTTCTTCATCCCAAAGTGCCTTTGTCCCAAAGAGATTAATTGTTGACAACACTTTGATTGCTTGAGTTGCTGCACTATATGAGAAACAAAAAGAAGAGGCCAGGTGGGGGTATGCTGCTATGAGCAAAGCGTATGACCGAGTGGAATAGACATGACGACCTGGCTGGGCTTCTCTCCAATTTGGGTAGACCTAATTATGAAATGTGTGCAATCGGTTAAATACAAGGTGAAGATTAATGGATGTCTTACTAAGGAAATCATACCGGAGAGGGGGTTGAGGCAGGGTGATCCCCTATGACCCTGTCTTTTTTTTACTCTGTGCGGAAGGGTTTTTTTTGCCTTACTACAAAAAGCTGAGGCTACTGGTGAAATTGGTGGGGTTAAGATTTTTCATGGAGCTCCAAGCATCTCTCACCGACTGTTCACCGATGATTTTTTTTATCCTGATTAGGCATTTTCTTCAGCAAGAACACAAGACATCGGTGATGCAAGCAATGGGTATTAGTCCAGAATCCTTTAATGATAAATATCTTGGTCTACCAATTCACATGGGCTGCGAAAACACATGTTTTGGTTCCTGAAGGACCAAGTTTGACAGAGAATACAGGGTTGGAAGGAAATGTTCCTATCTAATATCAGAAAGGAGGTCATGATAAAGGCCGTTATTAGGACCGGATCGGACCGAACGTTGAACCGGTGAGGCCATTGGTTCGCTGGTCCGACAGTTAAGAATCGGTTGAACCGCCGGTTCGATAGTTTTGGTCAAACTTGAGATTAACACTCTTAGTAGTTTTAGTACAAATAAAGTGATCCACGTAGACTAGGAAATGTTACTACTACTCACACAATGCAAATTATCACTACCTTTTGTACATAAATTTTTTTCTTTCATCACACCCCACCTTTATTTCCTCTCCCACTTTTTTTAGCATGGACCACATTCTCTCTCCCAAAGAGATGTAGCTTCTGTAAGCCACTAAAACAACAAATATAAAGTACCTATTTTTTTATCCGATCACACTTGGGCTACTGGGAAAAAGCAGCGCCGGGCAAGGCCAATATCTGCATGTCCTGTCGTTCTGGTCTTATGCAGTAAAAAGACTGTGCATGCGGCACCTTTCCTCCTTTTTCTCCCTCCCAAGCCACCGTGAGCCGGTCACATCGCATTCTTTAGCATTGTCTTCTGCTGTTTGTCAGCTAGGGACACTGGTTCTTCTGCAGACTACCACTAACCTCTGCGAGACCACTAGAGGAGGTGAGATGGAACGTTGATGCCCAGGTGGCGGCTGGGGCAGTACGCCACCCTGGCGCGTTGGGGACGCCCTAATCTCACAACCGAGACTACTTCTACTAGTGATGTACAGTAAGAAATGTCCATTTGGCTTTTTGCCGGTTCTTTTGCTCGTCCTTCTCCAACTAGGGCCGTGTTTAGTTGCCCTGACGGCCGAAACACTGTGCGGCACTGTAGTACTGTAGCATTTTGTTTTTATTTGATAAAAATTGTCCAAACATTGACTAATTAGGCTCAAAACGTTCGTCTCGCAAAGTACAACAAAACTGTGCAATTAGTTTTTGATTTCATCTACATTTAGTACTCCATGTGCCGGTATTTTGATGTGATAGGAAATCTTCTTTTTGCATAGTAAATTTCCTAGCTCAGCTTTATCAGATTTTGTCAGGCTGGGTGAGTTGTCGTTGTTTTCTCAACGCGAGAAATTAGGAGCTTGTAGCTTTTGTCAGATGAGGCGTTTGGTCCCTGAGGCGTTTGGTCCCTGCAAGCTACTCTGACAAGGAGACCACCAATCGATCTGATCCGGACACTACACGTTTATTTGGAGGAAACTGGAGCGTTGGGGAGGCCCTAACAGTACATTAGTTTTTATGGCATGGCACTGCAGTCATGCCAGTGTCGTCGTCACCACTCACCACTGGCCTCCATCCATCAATAATGCAACGCACAATGAGATGCAATGGCACCAACAGGCACTCAGGCAGGCCGTCACATGGTGGCAGCTCCTCACAGCTCAGGTATTCGTCCAGCGAGGGGTCCTGAAGAGAAATCCCGGACCATGTTCAGTGATCGGAAGGGGGTGACAGCAAAAATGAATATACACTTGTCGGAAGGAGGTGACAACAAAAACGATCAAGTACTCTCTTGCCTTTCCCCTAAAAAAGAGAAAGAAACAAGGGAAACAAGAACAAAACTCTCTTGTTGTCACCCTTTACAACGAAGTAACCAGCTTCAGTCACAGCAGCCAACCGATGCAAATGCTACTTCTGCCTTCACTCACGGTCACGGATTGAAATAGCCTGAGCCACCGAGGTTGGATGACACCAGCACCATCACACTCGTTATGGCCGCCAGCCACACCAGAGCCGTATCTGCACAACCAGCCAATGTCAGAAAATCCAAGCAGATACTCTACCACGCTAAGCAAATCAAGCAGAAAAGCGCACACAACACAACATTAGCTTTACCTGTGGAGCTGTTTGACACGGTGGATGCCTCTGTATCAGCCGCCGCCGCACTAGTGCTAGTAGAGGTGACGACTCTGTCAGTGCTTTCTGGCCCACTGCCTGCCTGCTCGCCTTCTCTCGACGAGCTTCCTGCTTCGGATGACACTATGCCTTGGAACTCCTCGCTTACCAGCAACGCGGCGAGGAGGTCCATGAAAGTTTCTCTTTCTTTACCTACGAAATCACTATCCTTGCTCATGCCACCAACGTAGTCCAGCACATCCTCGTCTGAGGCATAACCCGCACCAAACTCACTTCTCATCGCCTCGTCTTCTTCGTCCTCGACATATGCCTTGTATGTCAGCCGAAGTAGAACTTCCCCAGCCTCTCGTTTCCCAAACAAACCCCATCCTCCATATAAAGTCACGATTTTGTCCGTAGGTACTGTATCTTTAAGTGACCCTAGCTCAACCTGACAAAAATACTATCAGAAACCCCAATCCCCAACTTAACAAAACATGCCCAAGATGACGGGGAAAACCAGACCCATTCACCTGTCTTCCATCTATGCATGTTGGACACAGTTGTATATCAAATATAAATGGGCATGCATTGCAAAAAGGAAACCTTCTGCACACACTCAAATTTACCTCTCCAGTGCCAATAGTGATGTCAGTTAGACCAATTGAATCCTTCACTTGAATGGTCAACTTCTGTTTGCGGGGATTTGCGACAAGCATATGGAAATCCTGTTTGATGTTGTATCTATAAGCATGATAGTGTGCATGAAATAAGTCTTCAGAAAGCACACGTGTTCAGAGTGTCGAAACTTTACTTGATTCCAAATTGGTTCTCCCGGTAGTCCAATCACAGTTGTTTGACTGTTCTTCTTGCTCTTTATCACTTGATCACCAAGAATCATGGCAACATAAGGATCCGTCTTGCCTGCACGAGAAGTATAATGTCAAGTTTGACATGAAACTGGCCGCATATCAAAAGGAGTTGACTTTTCTTACTTCTGCCTTTTCCAGCTTATACATATATTTTTATCGAACACCAAATACTATCACATAATTTTGGCTGAACTAAGAGCGAGCATACTTCAGGGTAGTACCACTCAGCTATGTGCTTCTTTCAGTCGAGATATTAAGCCTTCAACCAATTCCTTAGCAAATATAGCTCAGCTAAAAAAAACACCTGTGCTACTTTGGACAGGATTAAAACTAATCTTGCCAAGCCTAGAAAATATGGAAGTCATTTTACGTTGGCCCCAAATTTGTTAGGCCTACTGTACTCTACTTTTGGACTTCATTTACCGAAAGGAAAATTTCCATTTACAGCATTTTCTTACCTAATACAACAATTGATGAACAGGATCTCGGCTCTTAACTACTCTGTGCAGTCACAAATAAATGGCATTTTTGGGTTGTCTGAAGCCAGCCATTCCAGACTTTGGTTACAAAATATTTTTATATGTTGGGTTCAGATATTAAAAATGATACGAGTAGATTTGTATAAAAATTTCCATAATTGCATATTTTTGCAAATTGCAATATGTTTCAAATAATATTATAACAAAAGTTAGCGGTCAAACTTGTGTCTTGGAAACAGTGTCGGTGTGGCCGAGACGTCATTTATTTGTGACTGGAGGGAGTAATAAGCAGATGCTAAATCTATTCATGAATCGTAGAATTCAATTGGCAAACAAAGATCTCTTACCAAATAAGACAAAGCTAAGCTTCCTGGCATCAACTAGTGTCACCGACAGCTCTCCAACAAAGTCCTTATTCCCCTCTTGGATCAGGTCACTTGCAACATTTTGAATTATATCACTTGCAACACTTCCTGAAACAGGTCCCATAGCTCTCCCTTGTTGAAAATCAAGGACAATCTTTTTGGGCCGCACAAAGAGACGTGGCAAATCTTCTGTCAGAAGTTTTGTGAGAAACCTGGTGATTGTAATTTATCAGGTCATGGCTAGCTGTGAACAAGACCTTCCAATGTGAAATACAAGCATACAAAATTGTTCAATAAAGAGCTGTTCCAAAGAACATTGCATTTAGGAACAATCGCGAACTTCCTGATACATGATACAAACAAAATACTGAAATATTATCTAGATCACATGTATATCAGTTAACTACATTAAAGTTGTTGGCAGGCATGCAGTTTTATATGAACTAGATGTTTTAACCATAAATCCTTAGAGATATTTCAAGGAATCCGTGAGTCGTATTCACTAAAGGAACTAGGTGATATCCAATTAAGCAACCAAGCATGACCAGGAATAACCATGTTAGCTTAATAGCTTGTGTAAAATTTCACAAACTATAAGGCTAGCACATAGTATAACGTTTAATTATCATCCAAAACTTAGACTAATGAGGATCAAAGATGGGAACAGGTGTAACAACAATAATCTTATAATTACAAAAAAATAACCTAAATAGCAACTGTAATGAGAATAAATGCACCAACAGTAACTGCAATTTGTAGGGAACATTGGATTACAACAACAACAACAACAACAACATAGCCTTTTGTCCCAAGCAAGTTAGGGAACATTGGATTAATAAGAATAAATGATTGGACCAGCAAAATGCACAGCATTGAACAGTGATAACGTTTAAGACAGACGTGCTTACATAGACAGAACAGGAATCGCTGGTGGAGATAAGCACCATGTCCATGCAAAAGATGTGAGTATATTGTTAGCCAAGCATCAAATTTGTAACACATGATGCTGTAGAAATATCAGAGAAAAGAAAGAACAGAAAAGGTCCACAATCAGAAACAAATAATGAACAACATCTACTAGCTACTACATACGAAACTCAATGTTAACAAAAAAAAGTCAATTTGAATTTGGATATTTGATCTGTCTCATCAACAAGCTGATTCTGACTGAGAGTGGCTTTTGAATTTGAAAAGTGATTTTTTTGGGTAAAGGATTGCAGGTTTCTGACTTCTGCATCGAGTCTGCCAGCCATCTAAATACTAGAAAATGGAGGATATTGACACTATCTTAATCTTAACATAAGAAACACCTCTCATGTTATAATTCCATTTATTAGTTAAAAAATATGTGACCATAACCATAATGACATGTAAGTATCAGTAATGGAACCAATCCGATACTTCCATGATCAATTGCTCACAAGTCACAAGCATATGGTGTTTTACAAAAAAACTGCCTACAAACATGAAACATCAGATAGTATCCCAGGAATAGCTTCAGATCTACGTGTAGAACAAGTATATGGTGGTTTAGAGCATCTCCAAGAGACTCTCTATATCCTTCCTAAATGTTAGGAATAGAGATTTTAGTGAAAAACTATCATCCAACAGCTTCTCTAAATGGTTATGCAAATATAGCCATCTTCTATGCCGGATTTTTCGCTAGCCAAAAATAGAAGTGTTTTTCTCTCACAATAAACCAGCGAACAGTACTTTCAGTCACGATAAACCAGCGAAACGAATAGGCTGGAGAATGGCTCTTTAGAATGTGCATGAGATATAGAAAAACTGTTGGAAAGTGAAAAGATATAGAAAACTATTTTTATGCAAATGACTCTCTAAATGATGATTTAAAGAGTGAGATTTCTAAAGGCTCTTGGAGATGCTCAAGGACACATCTATAAATAACAGTCTACCAAAGCCACGCATCTTACGTAAGAAAATCAATAGTCCAAATTCCATAAGTACATTCAAGCTAGAAGGCGTCAACCGTGCTCAGTTTCCAACATCAGAAGCGATGAATTTATTTGCAACCTTGAAATTTCAAAAGTTTGGAGAAGCAGGTGTGTACCCATAAGATTGAATAGCCGGAACAGTGAAAGCTCAAACTTAATCTTGGGAAGAGACACAAAAGCCCAAGATACAGCTCCCACCCACGGTTCTGTTGGTATGAGCCTCAGTTTAACCCACAACTCCCCATCGATATCAAAATCTCGAACCCAGACCGGCACGACGACAGGTACTTTGGTAAACTTCAAGGAGAGTGCCAATGCCATGCGTGCTCCACCGGCATAGCGAATGCCAATCTGGTACCTGGATGGAACACATAGTTAATAGATTTGGTGGGTGCAACCAATAGCTAGCTGATCCATTGGAGAGAAGAGAAGATACTAGTAGATACTAGGTGGTGGGGAAGGGGAACTGACTGCAGGTCGTTGGCCCGCCTTGAGGTGCGGCGCTCGACGTTCCTGACGGAGAGGGGCTCCTCGCCGAGGTAGAACTGCCTGATCTCGACCCTGTTGACGTAATCGGGCTTCTGGAGGTTGTCGATGACGGGCTGGAGCAGGCCGACGATCCAGTTCTCGATGCCGGTGCGGTAGACCTTCCAGAGCTTGCCGAGCACCATGTTGACCCACTCGACGGACTCCTTGCGCTGCAGGTCCTTCTCCTCGAGGAAGAGGGAGAAGCTCGGGGTGGGCACCTGCGGCCAGGAGCCGTTGACCTTGAGCTCGCGCTCGGCGCGGCGGCGCTTGCGCAGCGTCCAGAGCTTGTCGAAGGCGGCGCCGACGAAGAAGAAGAGGGCGAAGAGGCCGACGACGGAGCGGCTGACGGGGGGCGCCGGGAGCGGGTGGATGACGCCGAGCTGGGTGCGGAGCTTGGAGACGAGCGGATCCTCCCCTCCCAGGTAGGTCCCCGCGGACGTGACCGAGAAGGGCGCCGCGGCGGCGGAGGAGGAGGTGGAGGCGGGGGCTTCGGGCGGGAGGCTGGTGGCGGGGACCGGCGCCGAGCGCTTGGGGGGAACGGCGGCGGCTCGGGGGACGGGAAGGCGTCGGCATCGTCGGAGAGGGCGGAGGAGCGAGTAGGACGTGGAGGGGCTACTAGCTGCGGAGAAGGAGGGCGGCGGGATGCCGGCCGAGGGGGTTAGCATCGGGGTCCAAACCCCGACATCCGGCGAGGACGCCTGGGGTGGGGTGGGGTGCGGTGGTGGGCTCGCCGGAAAGGACTCCCACCCCCTCGAAGCAGCAGCAGCGAATGCACCACCACCACCACACGGCCACACCCACACCGGACCGGACGAGGTGGGGCCATGGATCCTCACTTTTTTTTTTGATACTAATGGGCCCTCACTTTTTCCACCAGTTCGTTCGTTCCCTTCTTTCTTATTGGGCTTGATTTTGTAAGTAAGTAGTATAAACAAGCCCATCAAAAGGCCCAATCAAATCAACCCAGCTCTGCCATACATGATTTTCCAACCCTAGAGAAGATAGATAGAATAATTCTAAATAAATAGGGTGAACAGCCATTTAGACGAACGGTAGGCAAGAGAGACAGCGACAAATCAATGTCAGCCTTTGGATGTGTTTGATCAGATGTAATGTAACCTGTGGGATGTGTAACACGTAATTTACAGATGCAAGGGTTCATGATGTTTGGGGGCTCGCATTGTGATTGGGTCGATCTTGATTTGACCGATTAATACTTTATAGTTTACTAGTAAATATGTCTGTACGTTGCAACGGGGTGTATAATTTGTTAGATGGTTAAGACATCAATTAAACAATTTATAGCTTGAAGATTTATTCAACGATCATGATTTGTTCTAATACGTCTTGTATAAATTTTAAAAAAGAGGGACGTACAAATCCTTTATCTTAAATATTAAGGGAGAGAGAGCGAGTGCGTCGGGTGAGTGGTTAGGGTTTGTGTCCGGCTGTCTAGTTTTTATCATCGGCTGAAGCCACGAACCAGTGGTGTATATTTCAAACTGACAGCGATATATATATAAATTATTACTATCGGCTTCAATAGAAAACCGGCGATGTGGAATTTATGTCGAAAGTATCATGGATTGTATTGTTGCGCTAGTGTCTTCATTTGTTTTTTCTTTTGTGAGGAAGTTTTTATTCAATTTGGTTCTGATTTCGACTCTGGATGAAGTATCCGACACCATGGACTACGACCAATGCGGAGGCACCTGCTTCTCTGAAGAACATGGCAGCAGTATCATTCCGACGGCGTCAAACAGCCAGGTGTGACTGCGCTCTGCTGCAGTGCTTCTGGTCAGCAACACATAACTAATGATTTGGATTGGAAGCAAGCAACGCATTGTTGCACGGGAGCAAGCTCACCTAACGCAACGCAAGCAGTATCATTCTGGTTTCACCCCGCTATGGTCAGAACATCCCGTCCCTGCTATCGCACAGATTTGCCTCTTGCAATTGCAAGATCATTAGGAGCAAACACATCAGTTCTAACCTTCCATGATCTTATGCCACCACCGAAATTCCCTAGTCCATGCTTTCCTTCCAAAGATCCCAGACGGCATACGAGGAAACACATATTATCTGCAAATCATCGTAGTTCAACCACCAACATTGGGCTCCTCAATCCTCATCGTCGGAGTCCAGCTTCACCAATACTGTCTCTACGCCGGCGAGGTCGTACCAGCTCAGCGCTTCCGAGTCCGCTGACTCCACTTGCACAGCCCTCTCAAAGCAATGTGTTTCTGTGGACGAGGGGGCCGAGGAACTGCGCGAATTTGGCGAGGATGAGCGAATAGTTGTGCACAACGGTGACAGCCTGCTCGTATCTCTGCTGCATCAGCGTGTGCTCGGCATGGTCCTCAGTCTCCAGCTCTGCCTCCACCGGCGTGACGAGGCTTCTTAGGACATCTGAGTCGCTCAGCTCCTCGGCGCACGCTGCCCTGCATCTTGGAGGCCTCCGCCTCCCTCGTCCTCCTCTTCCTTTGCCTCCGCCTGCTGGAGGTGGAGGACTGTCGCCGTCGCCGCCACAAGGACCAAGACCAGCGCATGAAACACGACGTGTCGGTGTTCGGTCCCGAGGGGGCCCTAAACCAACGAGTAAATGCTGCGTGTCCCTTTCCTGGATGGTGATGCAAGGAGAACACACGGGGGTTTATCCTGGTTCGGGCAAAAGAAGGCCCTACGTCCAGCGGGGAGGGAGAGGTTTGTATTTCCTTGCACCGAGGTGCTTGTGTAGGGGTTACAAGCTTGTGAGAGAGAGCGGCGAGCCCAACTCTCAAAGAGGGAAAAAGAATACGAGGATGATTGCTTGAGATGTTGATCTCTATCTTGTGTATGGCTTGTCGTCCGTTGTCTTTCGTCCCCGTTGTAGAGCCCCGGCCTGCCCTTTTATAGGACGAGAGGAGGCCAAGACGACGGGGAGCCTTGAGATGATGTTTTGTCGATCTCTGTTGAGGTGACTGTAGCGACGTGCCCTAGAAATGGGAGGCCATCCCTGGACACCATGGTGACGTAGAGGACGAGACACTGAAATGATCCGGAGCGCCGTGCCATGCCGTCCTCCCTTCCCTGTTGAGCCGTGCTGGGCGTCGAGGCCGGGTCGAGGCTAAACGGATAAGTCCGAATCCCTGGGATCGCGGTGTACGGACTTTGTCGTATCCTCCCTCGAGGGTAACTAGTGACGTACAGTGCGCGGTAAGGTGGGTACAGTGACGGTTTTCACCTCCCATCACGGGATGGGCGGTAAAACAGTGAGGACTGACACTGGCATTGTTCCCACGTCGACCCTGGTCGCGGCCATGTCAGTAGGTGGTAGTAGGTAATCGCATTAAATGCTATGGCTTTTGTCCTGGGGTAGGTAAAGAGGAGGGGTCGAGACGCTCGACCCGGGCTCACGCGAGTCGGAGTGTTCCTGGTAGGCGGTCGAGCCTCGGGTGAGTCGGAATGCGGTCGAGGCATTTTACTGTACGGGGCGGGACGCGGTCGAGGCGTCCCCGTCGAGGGTACCTCGTACGAGTCGGAGCCTGATGAGGACATCACTCCTTCACATACACACAATGATCCACTGCTGGACATTCAAGGTCCAATCACTAGAGCTCGCGCGCGTCAATTAAATTTAGAGGTGAGCTCGTTCCTAAGTAACTCTTTATATGATTCTGAGAATAGATTGCTACCTAACGATTATATTGTGCTTAAGTATGAAGGAGAGGTCCAGGAGACACATGGAGGAGGGCTTGGAGGCGTGGAGGACCAGCGAGGGCGCCCGGATAAAGATGGAGGACCAAACCAAATCAAGTTCGAGTCCACCTCGGAATCCAGGACCAGTCTGGCTTAAACTGGTCACCCAGGACGCATCCGGACTCCGTTTTCGATGATCCATATATGGATGGAAAGCTTATTTGATAAGGAAGCCAACCCAAGTGGTCCCACGTCAAAAGCGGAATCAACGGGAATCGTCGAAACAAGTCACCGTCCAGAATCTGTCAGGGCGATGTGTCGCCGTCTTTTGGGCCGTTTGGGCTTTGTAACGTGTCGGCACTCCCCAGCGACGCAAATAGGGGTCCTTGGACGTCCCTTAGGCTATATAATCATTAGTTGACACTTAAATTAGGGTGGGGTTTTGCTTAGATTATTCTGTTGATAACAGTTTCGCCGTCGTCGTCGGTTTGTGAGACCCCAACTTTGTGAAATTAATCATTCATCTGCAATTTGGTTGCATTCCTTTGTGTTCTTGCTTGTGTTCTCAATTTGTAGGCAAGGACTTAGCCTTCTTGGCGAGGTCGACTGTGCAACGCCGGTCGATAACCAGAGGAGTCGTGATGCTGCGATTGCGGGATTCAGAGCCGAGTTGTTCGGAAGCCGGATCGAATTGTGTCGTGACTCCACCAAATCGAGAGTTATCAGAACCTTTCGGAAGATCGGGATCCCTAGTTCACATCAATTGGTAATCAGAGCTTCAGGTATACCGTCAGGTTCAATTTTACCCTAGTTTAGTTTGATTTCGCCTTCGTCCTAGAGTCCACAGAAAAGCCAAAAAAAAAATTTTAGCGTTTTCCTATCCCAGAAACCACGTTTAGCCTTTTGCATAATTCTTTTCAGATTCCGTCGTGTTGAGTTTGTGTCCTAATCAAGGTCTTGTTGCTGGTTAGATTGTGTTAGAGTCCAGTTCGTGTGTTTTCCCCATCGTTTCCTTCAAATCCTAGCCACCGTGACCACTTTTGTACGCATTGTTCCAGTTTTGTCCTCTATTTCGGAGTCCAAACTTGAAACTGGTCCAGTTTTCGCGTACGAACTCGGATTTCGACGTTCCAGATATCAAAATCGATCAGAAAAAATTTTTAGATCCGACCATCCCCACCTTTGCCGGGGTTTGAAAATTTTATTTTGGTCAAAAACTGGTCACAAGATCCTCTTTTCGTGGTCACAAGCTTTTCCTCAATTTTGGACCCATCTTCTGAATTTTCCACAGGCCACGTCTTTCACTTGTTTCAGCTTAAATTTTTTGTGGTTACTTCTTGTGTGCTCCTAAGTGAATATAAAATATCAAAAAAATAAAAAGAAAAAGTCAAAGATTTCCAAAAAAACAACGACAGCCCAAAAAATAGAAAAATTGAGAGGGACAAAAGAAGAACAATATTTAGAGGAGCACATAGAGGAGACAGTTTGTTATAATTGTGGGCATGTGCTATCTTGTGATTGTTTCTTATCACTCTCACTATCCATCATATTTGTTTCTCCATTTGGTTATCACACATCTGGTATTTGGAACACGTTAGACCAGCAACGAGAGCAAGTATTTGGGACTATAATTCAGCATTACTTTCTGTTTTTGAATTGTGTTCCACTCACATATTTGGCCTGCCTGCCTTAACTCCACATACTTCTTCTGGACAGTATAAGTTTTGATCCCTGTAATCGCAGTGCTACGTCTTCCAGGTATCCTTGACCTTGCTGGTAAGAACCTTGTAAGAGCTTGAGAAGGGGTCTCCTTTTTGCTGCGATCTTGAGAGGCACTACTCCACCTACGTAGTAGATTATTAGGGATAACTTTCACTGTTTGTTCCTGTTTTGTGTCTACAATGCCAGGTGACGGAGAGGATACGACGCCCAAAGACTGGTCGGAGTGCGTCAGCCAAGACCAACTACAATCTGTTGTAGATAATGCTCAGAGGGAGATGACTGAGGCAATAGCCAAAGCTGTCACCGACGCGCTCATTGATCTCAAGCTCGGCAACACCCTTGAGAGATTGGACAAACGATTGTCCGCACTAACCGACAGGGTAGCTGCCTTGGAAGCGCAGCCGCCACCCGTCCAAGAAGTCCATGATGGCAGCAACACCGGAGGACACGATGATGTAGTATATGACACTGATGGTAATGTTGATGAAGCAGCGACAAGACAAAACAGATTACGCCATCGTCTACGCACAAACGCCACAGGTATGGGTGGCGCTCAACACTTCAACCGCCACCAAGGTAATCGTAATCGTGCTCCTGATGATCCTTATACTAAGGTTAAATTTAAAATACCCTCCTTTTCGGGCCATTATGATGCTGAGGGATATCTTGATTGGGAGATGATAGTCGAGCAGAAATTTAGTTCCCACCTAGTGCCTGAGGAACATAGAGTTAGACAAGCCACTAGTGAGTTTACAGATTTTGCTATCATTTGGTGGACTGGTTTAGCTGCAGACAATGCGACACCTAGTACCTGGGAAGAGCTTAAGGTTGCTATGCGTGATAGATTTGTGCCACCATCATATCATAGGGACCTCCGTAAGAAACTGATGCGTTTAGAACAGGGAGATAAAGCTGTGCAGGATTACTATGGTGACCTTCAAAAAGGATTGATGCGTTGTGGCATAGTGGAGGGGCCTGAGGATTCTATTGTTCGTTTTTATTCGGGTTTGAGGCGTGAAATTCAGGACATAGTTGATTATAAGGAATTTAACACTGTCAACCAGTTGTTTCAGTTTGCTATGCTTGCAGAGAAGGAGTTGCAGGGGCGTGAGTTGCAGGGCAAGAACAAGGTTGGCACCACATACACACCGCGATCTTCGGGGCTTCCCAAGGCATCTTCCTATCGGATGCAACCAACTGCGAGCAAGGATAAGTCTGGAGTCAAATCGTCTTCTCCACGACCTTCCGGTTCAGGTAAAAATTCTGTGCAGGAACCTTTGAAGAGTGCATCCTCTGTCACCTCAACGAGACGCACTCCTGGCGTTCAGTGCCACCGCTGCCATGGATTTGGGCATATGCAGCGAGAGTGCCCTAGTCAGCGAGCATACATTGCTACAGACGATGGGTACATCAGCACCTCTGACATTGAAGATGATGAGGATCAAGAACAAGCTGTTCAGGAGGACGGCGAAGTCTTTGGTAGCGATGACACGGCCGCCTACATGAACATCATTGTGCAGCGAGTGCTTAGCGCACAGATACAATAACCTGAGAAGCTGCAACGCCACAATTTATTCTAGATTTTCTTCGTAATCAACAATCGACGAGCACATGTCATCATTGATGGAGGTAGCTGCAATAACTTGTTGAGTACAGATTTGGTCAAGAAGCTTGGCTTGACCACTCGACCACACCCCCATCCGTACCATATTCAGTGGTTGAATGATTCAAGTAAAGCTAAGGTAACACAAACTTGCAGAGTCTCTTTTTCCATTGGTACCTATGTTGATTATGTTGATTGTGATGTAGTACCTATGGAAGCTTGTTCACTTTTATTGGGTCGTCCTTGGGAATTTGATAAAGATGCTATACACCATGGTAGAAGTAATACATACACTTTTGTGCATAAAGGAAAGAAAATTACTTTGGTTCCCTTGACCCCAGCTGAAATTGTACAACATGATAAAGCACGAACTGTTAGTTTGCAGGAGGTTAAATCTGAAAATCAGCAAGTAGCAAATTCTATTTACCCACCTAAACAGGAGAAGTTAGCACCTAATGTTCAGGCTTAGGGAATTAAATTGAAGGGTGCTGTTATGCTCGCAAGAAAAAGTGACCTTGCTGAAATTTCTGATGACGATGTATGCTATACTTTGGTTTGCAAACAAACCTTGTTTTCTCTTGATGATGATGTTAGCTCGGTACCGCCTGCTGTCACTAACCTTTTGCAGGAGTATGAGGACATTTTTCCAGCTGAGATACCCCCGGGGCTTCCACCTATGAGAGGGATAGAGCATCAAATTGATTTGATTCCGGGAGCATCATTGCCAAACCGCGCTGCTTGTCGAACCAACCCCGAGGAGACTAAGGAAATTCAGCGGCAAGTACAAGAGCTTTTGGACCGTGGGTACGTACGTGAAAGCCTTAGCCCTTGCGCCGTTCCTGTAATTTTGGTTCCTAAGAAAGATGGTTCTTGGCGTATGTGTGTTGATTGTAGAGCCATTAATAATATTACCATTCGATATCGTCACCCTATTCCTAGGCTTGATGACATGCTTGATGAATTATGTGGTTCTGTAATTTTCACAAAGATTGACTTGCGTAGTGGCTACCACCAAATTAGAATGAAACTTGGAGATGAATGGAAAACAGCTTTCAAAACTAAATTCGGATTGTATGAATGGTTAGTAATGCCTTTTGGGTTGACTAATGCACCTAGTACATTCATGCGCCTAATGAATGAGGTTTTAAGAGCTTTCATTGGTCGATTTGTGGTAGTTTACTTTGATGATATCTTAATTTATAGCAAGTCTTTGGATGAACATATGGATCACTTACGTGCTGTTTTTAATGCTTTACGCGAGGCACGTTTATTTGGTAACCTTGAGAAGTGCATCTTTTGCACGGATCGAGTCTCTTTTCTTGGCTATGTTGTTACTCCACAGGGAATTGAGGTGGATGAGGCAAAGATTGAAGCCATTAAGAGCTGGCCGGTTCCCCAATCCATCACACAGGTGAGGAGTTTTCTTGGTCTTGCAGGATTTTACCGCCGCTTCGTCAAGGATTTCAGCACCATTGCTGCCCCTTTACACGAGTTGACAAAGAAGGGTGTCGTGTTTCATTGGGGAAGGGCACAAGAGGCGTCCTTAGACACTTTGAAGGACAAGCTTACACATGCACCATTGCTGCAACTTCCAAATTTTGGTAAGACTTTTGAGCTAGAATGTGATGCTAGTGGAGTTGGCATTGGAGGTGTTTTGATGCAAGATGGTAAGCCCATTGCATATTTTAGCGAAAAATTGCATAGCCCTGTTTTGAATTACTCCACGTATGATAAGGAATTGTATGCTCTTGTACGTTCTTTAGAGACGTGGCGTCATTATTTGTGGCCTAAAGAGTTTGTTATTCATTCGGATCATGAATCGCTTAAGTATCTTCGTTCACAACATAATCTGAATCGTAGACATGCTAAGTGGGTTGAATTTATTAAATCTTTTCCTTATGTTTTCAAACACAAGAAAGGGAAGGATAATGTGATTGCAGATGCTTTGTCTAGGCGATACACTTTGCTGTCCCAACTTGAATGTAGAATTTTTGGACTTGAAACAATAAAAGAACAATATGCGCTTGATCCTGATTTTAAAGATGTGTTGCTGAATTGCAAAGGGGGACGTTCATGGAACAAGTTTGTGGTCAATGATGGTTTTGTATTTAGAGCTAACCGCCTATGCATTCCAGTAGGATCCGTTCGTCTTTTGTTGATGCAGGAAGCGCATGGAGGAGGGTTGATGGGACATTTTGGTGCTAAGAAGACGGAGGATGTTTTGGCCACACACTTCTTTTGGCCAAAGATGAAGAGAGATGTTGAGCGATTCGTGGCACGCTGTACCACATGTCAAAAAGCTAAGTCTCGCTTGAATCCACATAGTTTGTATATGCCTCTTCCTGTTCCTTCTATTCTTTGGGCAGATATTTCTATGGATTTTGTTTTGGGATTGCCTAAGACTAAGAGGGGGGATATCATTTTTGTTGTGGTGGATCGATTTTCTAAGATGGCACACTTTATACCATGTCATAAAAGTGATGATGCTATTCATATTGCTGACCTCTTTTTCCAAGAGATTGTTCGCTTGCATGGTATGCCTTCTACTATTATTTCAGATCGCGATGCTAAATTTTTGAGTTACTTTTGGCGCACTCTATGGAATAAGTTGGGTACAAAACTGTTGTTTTCTACAACTTGTCACCCACAAACCGATGGGCAAATAGAGGTAGTTAACCGCACTTTGGGTGCCATGTTGAGAGCTATTCTGAAGAAAAATTTGAAGATGTGGGAAGAATGTTTGCCTCATGTGGAGTTTGCTTACAATCGGGCAACACATTCTACCACCAAGGTAAGTCCTTTTCAGGTAGTGTATGGATTCAATCCCCATGCTCCAATTGATATTTTGCCTCTACCTACTCGTGATAGAATTCATGTTGATGCTAAGGAATGTGCTGATTTTATTTTGCAAATGCATGAAACAACTAAGCACAACATTGAAAAAATGACTGAAAAGTATAGAATTGCTGGTAGTAAAGGTAGACAAGAAGTGAAGCTTGAACCGGGTGATTTGGTTTGGTTGCACTTGAGAAAGGATAGATTTCCAGATTTGAGAAAGTCTAAGTTGATGCCTAGAGCTGATGGTCCATTTAAAATTGTTGAGAAGATTAATGATAATGCATATAAGCTTGAGTTACCCCCCGAATTTGGGGTTAGTTCCACTTTTAACATTTCAGATTTGAAGCCTTACTTGGGAGACGAAGATGAGTTGGTGTCGAGGACGACTCCAATTCAAGAGGGGGAGGATGATGAGGACATCACTCCTTCACATACACACAATGATCCACTACTGGACATTCAAGGTCCAATCACTAGAGCTCGCGCGCGTCAATTAAATTTAGAGGTGAGCTCGTTCCTAAGTAACTCTTTATATGATTCTGAGAATAGATTGCTACCTAACGATTATATTGTGTTTAGGTATGAAGGAGAGGTCTAGGAGACACATGGAGGAGGGCTTGGAGGCCTGGAGGACCAGCGAGGGCGCCCGGATAAAGATGGAGGACCAAACCAAATCAAGTTCGAGTCCACCTCGGAATCCAGGACCAGTCTGGCTTAAACTGGTCACCCAGGACGCATCCGGACTGTAACACCCCTGGTGTTATAGTAACTAAAAACCTGACATGTCATCATTTGCACTGCAAATCATCCATGATTAGGTTAACACTGTTATGCATTAACTAAAATGAGTTTGAATTCTTAGGTTCGATGTGTTTCTCGTTGTGTGGTTCGAAATCCGAAAACCCTAATTTCGATTATCACCGCAAATACTTAGTTTATGCCCTGCGTAATTTGAGGTGTATGACGGTGTTATACACTAGTTCCAAGTGTAGGGTATAAGCTCAAGTCCAACCTATAAAATAAAGCTTCAAGTTTGAGTTCGGGTTTGGGATCCAAAGCTTGTTACAAGTTTTCCGATTCGAATTCGAATTCAAATTTGAGGAATTACTAAAAGAATTTCTTAAGTCAAATTGGTCAACCTAGGGAGCCATTTGGTCAACCATGTGAGGCTTGACTCAATGATGTCCTAGGGTGAAGGTGTGATTCCTAAGTAATCAAAGTTAAGAAAGAATCAAGTTTCAATTCAAAACTTTTCCGAAAACCCTGAAAAACAAAACCCTAGTTTTACCCCTTTTGATATAAATCAAAATCTAAGAAAAATTTGGGAAAAAGTGTAAAACCAAGTTTGTAGATCTTTTCAAGGGCTACAAGTTTGATGTTTTGAGTTTTCAAAGTTTCAATGTAAAATTTGAAGTAATTTTGAAAAGATTCAAATCTCAAAATTGTCCCCTTTTCATTTTCCCTACCTAATTTCAAAATGGAGGCATAATTTGAAAATATTTTGAATAGCAAAGTTGTAGGTCTGCCCTAGATGTACAACTTTGGTATTTTGAGTTTTTGAAGTTTCAATACAAAATTCAAAGTAATTTTGGTTTTTCAGATTTCCCAAACATGTCCCTTTTTGAATTCAAATTCAAATTTCAAAAACTAAGCCGATTTGGAAAATGTTCATATTGAGAAAGTTGTAGATCTTTGAAAATGGAACAACTTTTGTTTTTACAGATTTTCAACTTCTATTGAAGATTTGAAAGTAATTTGAAATTTACTTCCAGTGGCAGTTCTGTAAATATTTTGAAATCTGCGCCAACCACCGACCGCCACCTCCCCCGACGCCGGCGACCTTCGTCCCGCTTCCAGGCGCGCCCGCGGCGTCCCGCGACCGCCTCGTCACGGTCGTTTTCCTCCGCGTGTCGTCACCACACCGCCTGGGCTCCTCTATAAAGGCCACCGTCGTCGGCCAAGTCGTTTTCTCTTCCTCCTCCGCTCCTCGCCGCGACCGGCCACCGCCCTCCGCCGCCCAAATTCGCCGCCGCTGTTGCTTCACCACCCCACAGCTCTCGCCTCCAGCTCCGCAGCGTGTGTGCGCAACTCCTGGAGCACTCAATTGCGCCTCACCTCCTCTGCACTCGCCAGCACGTCCTCTTCTTCCTCGCGGCCGGCAGCGACGCCACCGTGACCGCCTCACCGTGGACCGGCCATTCCAGCGCCTCTCCGTCAACCCCAAGCTGCTCAACGTACTCACTGTGAGCTCCTGCACGTGATGCTTCCCTTATTTTAACCGCTACCGTCTTGTGGTCGCGTTTTGTGCGTCGGGTCGCCGGTCGGTTCGCCACCGTGGCCGCCATGGCCGCGGTCACGCCTCCTCCGTGCGGTAGCAGCTCCAATTCGTGCTTTAGATGGGTTCACGAGGTTCAGGTGATGTTGTTGGGGTGGTTGAGGTGATCCCGATGCTCCGAAGGCTCGTCGTCGGTGAGCTCACCGTCGGCGGTCGCCGTGGTAGCGCGTCCGCGCGCGCGGGAGAGAAGGAAGAGAGGGAGGCGAGGATGACAGGCGGGGCCAGCACGTCAGAGAGAGGGAGAGAGCGAGCGCTGGCGGGCCGCGTTGGCGGGCCGCGCGGCTGGGCCGAGCAGGCGAGCGCGCGCGGGGGAAACGCGGGCCGCGCGCGTGCGAAGCAGGCCGGGCCGAGAGGGAGAAAAGGAGAAAGGCAGCCCGCAGTGAAAAATTTTGTTTTTCCTTTTTCAAAAATGTAAAATGATTTTTAGTTTTGTTATTTATGTTATAAATTATTTATAATTCCAAAAATTGTGAAAATTTTTGAGTAACCCTTTTACACTGTGTACTATTTAATAAAAATAATAAATATCAATTTTAAGTACTTTTTATAGATTATTTAATTAGTCCATTTAATTCTTAAGTGGTTCTTAATTAATTTTTCTAGGCTTATTTATTTATCCAAAAATCATGAAAATTATTTTATCATCTAATTATGATGTAACCTTCTTAAATTAAAATTTTTAGCTTAATTGGATTAAGTTAATTTTTATTCTTAAATTAGGCTTTAATTAATTAATTAATTAATAAGGTAATTAGGGCATGATAATTAATGTTGCTTGACTTTATGATTGAGTGTTGACTTTAGGTCATTAACCCTTGATGACCTTTAGCATTGTTAGTTGGTTGCTTAAGTTTTCCTAATTACTGTCATTTCATGTGTTTAACAAATTCCGTAATAAGTTATTAGGGTAATCGGACCCTAGATTAGGGTTAGGTTAGAAACCTTTGTTGTTCAGCTGTACCGTGAAGGGAAGTTGTACTCAAGTTGTTAACTCTGTTAAGCATCCATCAAGCATCATATTTATTATCTCATCATCCTAAAGCATACATTATCATTACGTTTAGTTCCCGTAAAAGAGGAGGGTACCGAAGTCGAAACCATCTCCGCAGAAGAACCGTCGTCCGTGGAAGTAGGGTTTGACATCTGCGGTACTGAACCCGAGCCTGAGTTTCCCGTCAACCAAGGCAAGCCCCGGTTACATCTAAACTTACCTTGTAATTTAAAAAGTTTTATTTAACTTTTATTACGGCTCTATTGCATTAAGTGCTAGGAGTTGAGTGATAACCTAATTACTGCATTATCATCCTTGATACTCCAATACCATCCTTGTTACGGTTTTGATTTAAAAATGCTTAGTATGCTTAGCATTGCTTAATGAGAAAACTTTAAAACTTTTCAACAAAGTTTGAAGGGTTGTTGGACAATTACTTGATGAATGTTAATGTTGATAATTGGGACCGGTCGGTGGACTTGCATCGGGAAAGGAGTCCCCCTATAGTGTCTCCGACTGAGTCAGTTAAGGACCATACCGTTGTTCGAATTGTGTGCGTCGAGACTTTGCAACTGATCACATGCTCCGGTAAGCCTAAGACCTCGGTAATGCCAACATGTGAACGGCCAACCGCGCACTGGGAGTGGAGAGATGGCGAGAGTAGTGTGTACCCTCGTAGCCAAGGGCTGGATTGGAGGTGTACTATACTCTCGGGTGGCGCTGGACCCGGTCATGTTTTGGAGGATCCGAGTGAAGGTTGATATATGTCGGTTAGAGTCCTACATATGTCGTGTGATTAGGAATCCCCAGCTGGGTCTAATCGATTCGAATCGTCGCTGCTCCTCGGTTAAGGAGACTCGAATCTCTGTTCAACATCGTAGATAAGAAATGGAACTTTGGTCGAAGAATCAGAAAGATATGAAATGAGTTATATGATCTAGATTAGAATCACTTACATTCTGTTGATAAATAATATTGAAATAAAATCGTGATCTTAAGGATTCACCATTAGTAGCTTTTATGCAAAAGAACTTGACTTCCTGCTGGAACCTCACCTTGATTCCCCTAAGCCTGCATTCCTGAGTCGTTCCACTAGTTTTGTCGGTTAAGTCTTGTTGAGTACTTTCATACTCAGGGTTTGTTAAACCCCTGTTGCAGGTTCGTCTCATGAGCAGGTGTGTTTTGGACCCTGTTGCATGACTGTCTTTGCGGCAAGCGACGACGAGTAGAGATGTTTGGCTCTTGGGCAGAGCATCGCGTTTTGGTGTTGTAATATGTTAATAATGCTACTCCACTACTATGGTTGTAACACTAAACTTAAGTTTTATAAGTTTGGAACCTCAAGCTTGTAAAACCTATGTTATGAAAGACTTCCGCTTTTGTACTCTGATGTAATTTATTATATAAACTGTTGTAATACTATGATGCCTCTGTAATGTGATCCTGCTCGGAAGATTGTGGATGATTCGGGTTTCCCGAGGACACCCGACAGACTTCTTAAGATCTGTGGTACACTTGTACAGTGGTTAGAAGTCTTTAAGACAATAACAAGTACAGGTGGGCCATAGTAATTAGGAGGTTCTGCCACAGCTGGTATCAGAGCGATCATGGACAGAGCGATTGTAGTATTCCATTTCAAAAACTTCAAAACATTTGGGTCAAATAAATGTAACTGACTATTTTGGTCCAAATTGCTTATTATCTATCTTTATTCCTCTGATAGATCTTTAGTCATGTTTAAAAGCTTTTGGTGGAATAGCATATTAAAAGTGCCCTATAAATAAAGTTTATGTTTTGTTACCCTTGTGCAGTTAATTCAAAAATCTTTAATAATCGTTCGTATGTTAAGTCATGCATCATGCTTAATGAATCTGTTAATTTACCTTCCCCGTTACTGAGGTTTGGGTTAAGTAGTATCAATCCTATTCATGCTAACCTTCAGATCCTCCCCAGCTATCCTTACCAAATTCTACCTTTTCCCGCTACAGGATGGCCCGTACTAAGTTGACGCCCCGCAAGTCCACCGGACCAAAGGGAGTTCCTCGTCGCCAGCTTGCTCCCAGGGATGAAAGTGCTAGCGGCAGCAGGACTGTCCCTCAGACGGAGATAGAGAGGCTTTCCGCCGAGTTAGCCCAGGCTACACGTGATAGAGCTACGGACGCTATCTAGGTCGGAGAGTTACAGAATCAGCTACGGAGGCTCACTGGGGCTCATCTGAGCTGTGAGCGGATGATGGGTCGCTTAGTGACGGAAAGGAATGAGGCATGGCACCGAGAGGATGTTGCCAGGGAACGTGCTGAGGAGTTACAGTTCTATGTCAACGATCTGGAGGGAGATAATCAGGTTCTCCACGAGGAAGTACATCAGTTGTTCTATCAACTGCATCCTCCACCTGGTGCAGCTGAGCTAGACCCTGGTGTTATCCTCGCTGATGGTGGGGAATCTGCAGAGGAGTCAGAGGAAGAAGAAGATCTGGAGGAGATAGAGCCTGTGGACGAGAGTGACGATGAAGGAGGTCACGTTTCAGGAATGGACACTGACCGTGAGGACTGAGTTGGTCAAGTGCAGTGTGTAGTTAGAAGTTTATGTTAGTTGTCAGCCTTAGTTAACCGGGAAGTCCGGCATGTGTGCGGACCTATGTTATAAATAAATGCATCTATGTGGTGTGTTTGTAATCGCTTTTGTAAAGGTTCAATAAAAGTTTGTGAATAAAGTTTGGCTTGTTATCAACAGATGGCTCATAATGATGATGGTACGGGGGCTGCTCAGGGTGGGAATGGTGTCTCTAACCCACCACCCGTTCCACTAAATATGGCAGAGGCTATGTTCGCCCTTGTCAATGCTACTGCAGAAAATGCTAGGTTACTAAGGGAAGTGGTTCAGAATAATCACAATGCACCACCAGGCAATCGGGGTCGAAATAACCATCGGAATGAAACCACTTATGTGGATTTCACTGATACCTGGCCCCCAGTGTTTTCCAGAGCTGATGAACCATTAGAAGCAGATGACTGGCTCCGCACTATGGAGCAAAAGTTTGAACTCCTAGAGTGTAGTGACTACCAGAAGCCGGTGTTTGCAGCCCAACAGCTTCGGGGTGCTGCCGGAGCATGGTGGGGAAATCACCTTGCTGCACAGCCAGCTGGTCATCGGGTGACCTGGGCGGAATTCCGTGCGGCTTTCAGAGCTCACTTTATTTCAGAAGGGATTATGATCAGAAAGTTAGAGGAATTTCTTGCACTGAAGCAGGGAGACCAGACAGTAATGCAATATGTGGGCAAGTTCAATCACCTATCACAGTATGCTGCTGATCAAATCAACTCTGATCGCAAGAAGCAAGCTTGTTTTATGAGGGGTCTGAACTTGAAGATTCGTACTATGATGACTGGTTGTCTGAATGTGACTTATCATGAGGCCGTTGATATTGCTCTTTCGTCAGAAGAAGAGTACCGGAAGCATAAAGAGGCTAAGAAGAAGAAGGTGTCGTATGGACCATCTGGTGGCAATCAAAAGCGCCAGAAGATAATTTACCATCCCCAAAATCATTTCCGTTCTCCTTTTCGTCCACCACAATTCCAAGCCCGGCAACAGACATTTGTCCGTCCTGTTGCAGCTCTATCCTATCCACGTCAGCCGAGTGCTCCTGGCATTCGTCCCCCACTTCAGCAGGGCAACAATATCAATAATTATCCCTGTTATAACTGCGGAAAGACCGGGCATTTCTCGAGGGAGTGTCCATACCCGAGGCAGTATAATCAGAATTATCAGAAAGCTGCTGTGCCCCAACAACAGAACCAGAATCAGCAGAGGGGCAATAACCAGAATGCTCAGAAAGGCAAGGCCGAGAAGAAAACTGGACGAGTCTTTTATACGCAGGCCGAGGCAATACCTGAAGGAGAGCCCGTCATGATGGGTATGTTTCCTGTTGCAAATCATCCTGCAGTTATGCTTTTTGATTCAGGCGCATCACATACATTCATCAATCGTACATTTGTTATGAAACATGCAATTCCAATTGGGGAAACGAAAGAGAACTTCTTTATACAGTCGCCCGGGGGTCGTCTGTGTACTAAAGAAATGGTACATCAGGTACCTATAGTATTGGGTGGGCATACTTTTCCCACGTCCATGATAATTTTGAAGGGTCAGGATATAGATGTGATCCTAGGCATGAACTGGATGTATCAGCGCGGAGCTGTAATAGATACTCTGAATAGAACCATAAGACTGAACTTACCTGATAATAGTTCTCAACTTCTTATCCAACTTCAAACACCAAAAAGGGCAGTCAAAAGAGTCTGTGCAACGTCTGTGAACGAAATCAGTGATATACCTGTGGTTTGTGAGTTTCCGGATGTTTTCCCAGATGATCTACCTGGATTACCTCCTGACAGAGATGTGGAATTTGTAATTGAGTTGAAACCTGGTACTGCCCCAATATCTAGAAGAGCATACAGAATGCCACCAAAAGAGTTAGCAGAGCTCAAGATACAATTACAAGAGTTGCGTGATAAAGGTTTTATTCAACCTAGTTCTTCACCATGGGGATGTCCAGCCATATTTGTGAAAAAGAAGGACAAAACCCTGAGGTTGTGTGTTGATTATCGTCCGTTGAATGAAGTGACTATCAAGAATAAGTATCCCCTTCCTCGTATTGATCTACTTTTTGATCAACTTGCTGGAGCCAAAGTCTTTTCTAAGATCGATCTCCGATCTGGCTACCACCAAATAAAAATTCGCCCTGAGGACATTCCAAAGACTGCTTTCACTACTAGATATGGCCTTTATGAATATCTAGTCATGTCCTTTGGTCTTACCAATGCCCCCGCTCATTTCATGTATCTCATGAATTCGGTTTTCATGCCCGAGCTTGACAAGTTTGTTGTTGTCTTCATTGAGGATATTTTAGTTTACTCTAAAAACAAGAAAGAACATGCGGAACATTTACGCATCGTTCTCAGTCGCCTAAGGGAACATCAGTTGTATGCTAAGTTCAGCAAATGCGAGTTTTGGCTTAAGGAGGTGCCATTTCTTGGACATGTTTTATCGGCAGAAGGTGTTGCTGTTGACCCTGGTAAAGTAAGGGATATATTAGATTGGAAGCCCCCAAGTACTGTTCATCAGGTTCGCAGTTTCTTGGGAATGGCGGGCTATTACCGTCGATTCATTCCTGATTTCTCGAAGGTATCAAAACCCATCACTGAGTTGTTGAAGATTCAGAATAAATTTGTTTGGTCATCAGAATGTGAGAAGGCTTTCCAGACATTGAAGAGGTTGTTAACCACTGCTCCAGTGTTAGCTCAACCAAATATTGAAAAGCCGTTTGACGTCTACTGTGATGCTTGTGGCACTGGTATTGGATGTGTGTTGATGCAAGAAGGTCGAGTGATTGCTTATGCTTCTCGCCAACTCAAACAACATGAAGAGCACTATCCAACCCATGATTTAGAGTTAGCGGCTGTTGTTCATGCTTTGAAGATATGGCGGCATTATTTATTGGGTAATCTATGTCACATCTATACAGATCACAAGAGTTTGAAATACATTTTCACTCAGTCTGATTTGAATATGCGCCAACGAAGATGGTTAGAATTGATAAAGGACTATGACTTAGAAGTGCATTATCATCCGGGTAAGGCAAATGTGGTTGCCGATGCCCTCAGTCGAAAGATTCATTGCAACTGTTTGACAGTGAAACCGCTGGATCTATCTTTGTGTCATGAGATTGAAAAGTTGGGTATTGAAATAGTTCAACATGGTAGTGTTGCCAATATCACAGTGGAAACGACTATAAGAGATAAGATTATTTCTGCTCAGAAGGAAAATAAGGGTATAGTTCACATAAAGGAAAAAGTCAGAAAGGGAAAAGGCTTATGTTTTAGAATTGATGAAGCAGAGGTCCTCTGGTTCAAAGATCGTTTGGTTGTACCTAAGGTTCCGGAGTTACGTCAGTTGATTCTGGATGAAGCACATTTGACCAAATTCTCCATCCATCCTGGAAGTAATAAAATGTATCATGATCTGAAACAAAGATTCTGGTGGACCAAGATGAAGATTGAGATTGCCAAATACATAGCCAGGTGTGACACCTGTCAGAGAGTGAAAGCGGTACATCTGAAGTCAGCCGGAGTATTGCAGCCGTTACCCATTCCAGCTTGGAAATGGGAAGATATCAATATGGATTTCATAGTGGGTTTGCCCAAAACAGCAAAAGGGTTTGATTCATCTGGGTTATTGTGGACCGCCTCACTAAGTCTGCACATTTCATTCCAGTTCAAACTATATATCCAACTATCCGGTATGCTAAGATATATTTTGACAGAATTGTCAGTCTGCATGGGATACCTAAGACAATTGTATCTGATAGAGGTACACAATTTGTTAGCAATTTCTGGAGGCACTTACATGAGTCACTGGGTACTAAACTTTTGCATAGTACCGCTTATCATCCTCAAACAGATGGTCAGACTGAAAGAGTCAATCAGATTCTAGAAGATATGTTAAGGTCTTGTGTGCTCAATTACTCAGATTCTTGGGATGACTGTTTACCTTTGGTAGAATTCTCCTACAATAACAGTTATCAAGAAAGTATCAAAATGGCACCGTTTGAAGCACTGTATGGACGCCGATGCAGAACTCCACTGAATTGGTCAGAATCAGGAGAGAGATGGTTCTTCGGGGTTGATTTAGTAAAAGAAACTGAAGAAAAAGTCAGACGTATACAAAATAATATAAAGATAGCACAGTCTCGTCAAAAGAGTTATGCAGATAAGAGACGACGAGCACTGGCGTTCGACAAAGGAGATTATGTATACTTGAAGGTATCACCCATGAAAGGAGTTACTCGGTTTGGGGTTAAAGGCAAATTGGCACCCAGATATATTGGACCGTTTCAAATTCTGGAACGATTTGGTAAAGTGGCTTACCGTTTAAGGTTACCTGAACAACTCTCCGCAGTACACAATGTGTTCCATGTGTCACAACTAAAGAAGTGTCTACAAGTGCCTGACCAAGTGATTGATTTTGAGGGGGTCGAGCTTGAGCCAGATCTAACATATTCCGAGCATCCTGTCAGAGTTTTGGATCAGAAAGATCGTGTCACCCGGAGTAGAACAATCAAGTGGTATAAGATTCAATGGAATCAACATTCAGAAGAAGAAGCAACCTGGGAATCTGAAGATTATTTGCTGGAAAACTTTCCCGACTTCTTTGCTTCTATCTAAGTTACAATTTCCTCTCTAGATTGTAACTCCTTCTTTTTAAACCTTGTGATGTAAAATACCTACCTGTTTTATGAACAAGTCTTGAACGTGTTTGTATGACACGTTTCTTTTTTTTTCCATTACCTAACCCAAGGCTTTAAATCTCGGGACGAGATTTCTTTAAGGGGGAAGGGCTGTAACACCCCTGGTGTTATAGTAACTAAAAACCTGACATGTCATCATTTGCACTGCAAATCATCCATGATTAGGTTAACACTGTTATGCATTAACTAAAATGAGTTTGAATTCTTAGGTTCGATGTGTTTCTCGTTGTGTGGTTCGAAATCCGAAAACCCTAATTTCGATTATCACCGCAAATACTTAGTTTATGCCCTGCGTAATTTGAGGTGTATGACGGTGTTATACACTAGTGCCAAGTGTAGGGTATAAGCTCAAGTCCAACCTATAAAATAAAGCTTCAAGTTTGAGTTCGGGTTTGGGATCCAAAGCTTGTTACAAGTTTTCCGATTCGAATTCGAATTCAAATTTGAGGAATTACTAAAAGAATTTCTTAAGTCAAATTGGTCAACCTAGGGAGCCATTTGGTCAACCATGTGAGGCTTGACTCAATGATGTCCTAGGGTGAATGTGTGATTCCTAAGTAATCAAAGTTAAGAAAGAATCAAGTTTCAATTCAAAACTTTTCCGAAAACCCTGAAAAACAAAACCCTAGTTTTACCCCTTTTGATATAAATCAAAATCTAAGAAAAATTTGGGAAAAAGTGTAAAACCAAGTTTGTAGATCTTTTCAAGGGCTACAAGTTTGATGTTTTGAGTTTTCAAAGTTTCAATGTAAAATTTGAAGTAATTTTGAAAAGATTCAAATCTCAAAATTGTCCCCTTTTCATTTTCCCTACCTAATTTCAAAATGGAGGCATAATTTGAAAATATTTTGAATAGCAAAGTTGTAGGTCTGCCCTAGATGTACAACTTTGGTATTTTGAGTTTTTGAAGTTTCAATACAAAATTCAAAGTAATTTTGGTTTTTCAGATTTCCCAAACATGTCCCTTTTTGAATTCAAATTCAAATTTCAAAAACTAAGCCGATTTGGAAAATGTTCATATTGAGAAAGTTGTAGATCTTTGAAAATGGAACAACTTTTGTTTTTACAGATTTTCAACTTCTATTGAAGATTTGAAAGTAATTTGAAATTTACTTCCAGTGGCAGTTCTGTAAATATTTTGAAATCCGCGCCAACCACCGACCGCCACCTCCCCCGACGCCGGCGACCTTCGTCCCGCTTCCAGGCGCGCCCGCGGCGTCCCGCGACCGCCTCGTCACGGTCGTTTTCCTCCGCGTGTCGTCACCACACCGCCTGGGCTCCTCTATAAAGGCCACCGTCGTCGGCCAAGTCGTTTTCTCTTCCTCCTCCGCTCCTCGCCGCGACCGGCCACCGCCCTCCGCCGCCCAAATTCGCCGCCGCTGTTGCTTCACCACCCCACAGCTCTCGCCTCCAGCTCCGCAGCGTGTGTGCGCAACTCCTGGAGCACTCAATTGCGCCTCACCTCCTCTGCACTCGCCAGCACGTCCTCTTCTTCCTCGCGGCCGGCAGCGACGCCACCGTGACCGCCTCACCGTGGACCGGCCATTCCAGCGCCTCTCCGTCAACCCCAAGCTGCTCAACGTACTCACTGTGAGCTCCTGCACGTGATGCTTCCCTTATTTTAACCGCTACCGTCTTGTGGTCGCGTTTTGTGCGTCGGGTCGCCGGTCGGTTCGCCACCGTGGCCGCCATGGCCGCGGTCACGCCTCCTCCGTGCGGTAGCAGCTCCAATTCATGCTTTAGATGGGTTCGCGAGGTTCAGGTGATGTTGTTGGGGTGGTTGAGGTGATCCCGATGCTCCGAAGGCTCGTCGTCGGTGAGCTCACCGTCGGCGGTCGCCGTGGTAGCGCGTCCGCGCGCGCGAGAGAGAAGGAAGAGAGGGAGGCGAGGATGACAGGCGGGGCCAGCACGTCAGAGAGAGGGAGAGAGCGAGCGCTGGCGGGCCGCGTTGGCGGGCCGCGCGGCTGGGCCGAGCAGGCGAGCGCGCGCGGGGGAAACGCGGGCCGCGCGCGTGCGAAGCAGGCCGGGCCGAGAGGGAGAAAAGGAGAAAGGCAGCCCGCAAGTGAAAAATTTTGTTTTTCCTTTTTCAAAAATGTAAAATGATTTTCAGTTTTGTTATTTATGTTATAAATTATTTATAATTCCAAAAATTGTGAAAATTTTTGAGTAACCCTTTTACACTGTGTACTATTTAATAAAAATAATAAATATCAATTTTAAGTACTTTTTATAGATTATTTAATTAGTCCATTTAATTCTTAAGTGGTTCTTAATTAATTTTTCTAGGCTTATTTATTTATCCAAAAATCATGAAAATTATTTTATCATCTAATTATGATGTAACCTTCTTAAATTAAAATTTTTAGCTTAATTGGATTAAGTTAATTTTTATTCTTAAATTAGGCTTTAATTAATTAATTAATTAATTAATAAGGTAATTAGGGCATGATAATTAATGTTGCTTGACTTTATGATTGAGTGTTGACTTTAGGTCATTAACCCTTGATGACCTTTAGCATTGTTAGTTGGTTGCTTAAGTTTTCCTAATTACTGTCATTTCATGTGTTTAACAAATTCCGTAATAAGTTATTAGGGTAATCGGACCCTAGATTAGGGTTAGGTTAGAAACCTTTGTTGTTCAGCTGTACCGTGAAGGGAAGTTGTACTCAAGTTGTTAACTCTGTTAAGCATCCATCAAGCATCATATTTATTATCTCATCATCCTAAAGCATACATTATCATTACGTTTAGTTCCCGTAAAAGAGGAGGGTACCGAAGTCGAAACCATCTCCGCAGAAGAACCGTCGTCCGTGGAAGTAGGGTTTGACATCTGCGGTACTGAACCCGAGCCTGAGTTTCCCGTCAACCAAGGCAAGCCCCGGTTACATCTAAACTTACCTTGTGATTTAAAAAGTTTTATTTAACTTTTATTACGGCTCTATTGCATTAAGTGCTAGGAGTTGAGTGATAACCTAATTACTGCATTATCATCCTTGATACTCCAATACCATCCTTGTTACGGTTTTGATTTAAAAATGCTTAGTATGCTTAGCATTGCTTAATGAGAAAACTTTAAAACTTTTCAACAAAGTTTGAAGGGTTATTGGACAATTACTTGATGAATGTTAATGTTGATAATTGGGACCGGTCGGTGGACTTGCATCGGGAAAGGAGTCCCCCTGTAGTGTCTCCGACTGAGTCAGTTAAGGACCGTACCGTTGTTCGAATTGTGTGCGTCGAGACTTTGCAACTGATCACATGCTCCGGTAAGCCTAAGACCTCGGTAATGCCAACATGTGAACGGCCAACCGCGCACTGGGAGTGGAGAGATGGCGAGAGTAGTGTGTACCCTCGTAGTCAAGGGCTGGATTGGAGGTGTACTATACTCTCGGGTGGCGCTGGACCCGGTCATGTTTTGGAGGATCCGAGTGAAGGTTGATATATGTCGGTTAGAGTCCTACATATGTCGTGTGATTAGGAATCCCCAGCTGGGTCTAATCGATTTGAATCGTCGCTGCTCCTCGGTTAAGGAGACTCGATTCTCTGTTCAACATCGTAGATAAGAAATGGAACTTTGGTCGGAGAATCAGAAAGATATGAAATGAGTTATATGATCTAGATTAGAATCACTTACATTCTGTTGATAAATAATATTGAAATAAAATCGTGATCTTAAGGATTCACCATTAGTAGCTTTTATGCAAAAAAACTTGACTTCCTGCTGGAACCTCACCTTGATTCCCCTAAGCCTGCATTCCTGAGTCGTTCCACTAGTTTTGTCGGTTAAGTCTTGTTGAGTACTTTCGTACTCAGGGTTTGTTAAACCCCTGTTGCAGGTTCATCTCATGAGCAGGTGTGTTTTGGACCCTGTTGCATGACTGTCTTTGCGGCAAGCGACGACGAGTAGAGATGTTTGGCTCTTGGGCAGAGCATCGCGTTTTGGTGTTGTAATATGTTAATAATGCTACTCCACTACTATGGTTGTAACACTAAACTTAAGTTTTATAAGTTTGGAACCTCAAGTTTGTAAAACCTATGTTATGTAAGACTTCCGCTTTTGTACTCTGATGTAATTTATTATATAAACTGTTGTAATACTATGATGCCTCTGTAATGTGATCCTGCTCGGAAGATTGTGGATGATTCGGGTTTCCCGAGGACACCCGACAGACTTCTTAAGATCTGTGGTACACTTGTACAGTGGTTAGAAGTCTTTAAGACAATAACAAGTACAGGTGGGCCATAGTAATTAGGAGGTTCTGCCACACGGACTCCGTTTTTGATGATCCATATATGGATGGAAAGCTTATTTGATAAGGAAGCCAACCCAAGTGGTCCCACGTCAAAAGCTATTCGGAATCAATGGGAATCGTCGAAACAAGTCACCGTCCAGAATCTGTCAGGGCGCTGTGTCGCCGTCTTTTGGGCCGTTTGGGCCTTGTAACGTGTCGGCACTCCCCAGGGACGCAAATAGGGGTCCTTGGACGTCCCTTAGGCTATATAATCATTAGTTGCCACTTAAATTAGGGTGGGGTTTTGCTTAGATTATTCTATTGATAACAGTTTCGCCGCCGTCGTCGGTTTGTGAGACCCCAACTTTGTGAAATTAATCATTCATCTGCAATTTGGTTGCATTCCTTTGTGTTCTTGCTTGTGTTCTCGATTTGTAGGCAAGGACTTAGCCTTCTTGGCGAGGTCGACCGTGCAACGCCGGTCGATAACCAGAGGAGTCGTGGTGCTGCGATTGCGGGGTTCAGAGCCGAGTTGTTCGGAAGCCGGATCGAATTGTGTCGTGACTCCACCAAATCGAGAGTTATCAGAACCTTTCGAAAGATCGGGATCCCTAGTTCACATCAGAGCCGGAGCGCGGTCGAGGTACTCCGTCGAGCTACCCTCGTGCGAGGCGGACCTGGTGTTTGGCCGAGCTCGGGCGCGGCTTAGTCGTTTTGATTTTTATTATCGTTAAATGTGGGTACCCCTATACTATTGGTACCGACAGTAGCCCCCGAGCCTTTTGGTGAGTGTGCGATCACTCTCCTAGAGGTTTTGATGAACTGGAGTTGTAGTGCCGTTGACTTCTCCGGTGGGGGCGCGCGAGCGCACCCGCCGGGTGTAGCCCCCGAGGCCTCGGTGGAGTGTGGAAAACTCCTCCGAGGTCTTTTTCGTGTTTTATCGGGGGGTAGTTTGATGCGGTCGAGCCCCCGAGCCTCATGCGCACGAGGTCAATCGGAGTCTCGACCGTCTTCTATTGCGCGACCCTCACGCTCCTCCTGCAGAGAGGAGGAGGAGGGGTGGGGAACGCCGTACTACCCCGTTTGGGCGAGTTCCGACGATCTCCGGTGAGTTGCTAGCGGGAGAATTAGAGTGCGAGCCCGTGCTCCAGTCGTTAGGAGTCAGCTAGTGGCCCGGGGGCGCTCTCAAGAATTGCCAAGGAGTGGTCGTGCGGATGTCGGTTCCCTTCGACGGGATCCGAGGGCTCGATGCCTCCCTCGATGGGATTCCTACGTCGACCTCCTCCTTTGGCCTCTAATACGTCTTGGGGTGCCTCGAGAGCGTGGCTCGAGCCCTGGCCATGTACGGGCGCATCCTTAGTCGTCCCTAACTCTGTTGCTCGAGGGCGGCTGTCGAACCCAAGTCGAGGGCCAGCTCCCGTTCCCTTGAGACTTATGACGGGTTCGGGACCCGTTTACAAGGCATCTAGGAATATCCGTCCGTGGATCTCGCCCCGCCCGTTAGCCAGGCGCGCCTTTTTAGGGCGAAACCGGCGCGGTAGTGGGCGACGTGGCGTTCGGTTATGGCGTGGGGGACGGCCACGTGCCCGGCTCCTGCAAGACGTGGGGGAACGGTTAGGTGAGCGCATTTAATGCGGGAAACTGTTCCTACCTTTTCGCGCGGCCGTTGGGCTTCCGCCGGGCATATAAAAGCAAAACCTAGGGGTCCGTGTTCCCCACCGGTTCCTTGTGCTCTTGCCATCTTCAGCCCCAGATAGCCCTTGCCTTCTTGTGCTCTCCGCCCACCTCGCCGCCGCCACCGCATCCTCCTCGCCCACCCCCTCCCGATAACACCGATGGCGGGGAAGAGCCAAATCCTCCCGGCCGATGACTGGGCCGCTTCTTCGGTGACGGAGAGGAGGCTGGAGGAGTTGGTCGAGGACGGGCTGCTGCGGCCGAGGACGAGTCGGTCGCAGCCGGAGTGGATCGCGCCGCCTCCTGCCCATCGGGAGCCGGTGCCCCCGGAGGGGTACGTGGTGAGCTTCGTCTGCTTCCACGAGCGGGGGTTCGGCGTTCCTACATCCACCTTCATGCGCGCGCTCCTCCACTACTAACGGGTGGAGCTTCACCACCTCGCCCCCAACGCCGTCGCGCAGGCCGCCATCTTCGCGGCGGTCTGCGAGGGCTACCTTGGGGTGGAGCCGTAGTGGAACCTGTGGCTTCACCTCTTCAAGGCTGAGCTCTTCGCTAGGAGGGCGGGGGAGAAGGGGGTTCTGGCCGCGGCTCGAGTAGGGAGCTGCGTCCTGCAGGTGAGGTCGAGCCGGGCGGATCAGTACATCCCGGCTCGCCTCATCTCCTCGAACAGCGGGTGGCACGAGGGTTGGTTCTACCTCCGCAACGATGAAAATCAGTTACCGAGGTACACCGGCCGCGTGCTGACCGCTCGAGAGGACCGCTGGACGTACGGAGTGCCGGAAGCCAAGAAGCCGTGCCTGGACCCGCTGCTGGCGGCGTTGCAGCAGCTTCGTCTTCGGGGCTTGACGGCGGCGACGGTGGCTACGGCCTTCCACCGCCGCAGAGTGATGCCGCTGTGCCGGCGTCGCCTCCGTCTCGACCAGATGACCCTGGAGGCACCTCTAGAGGGGACCCGGATGTCCCACGAATCCCTTACCCTCGAGGAGGTCGTCCGGCGAGCGCGCCGGATGGTTGGGAACTTCAAGGTGGAGGAGGTCAACCGGGTCCCTATGAGGCCTACCGAAGGGTTCGAGCCCGTGGTGAGTATCTTTGGGCTGGTATGTTCTAGTTTTGTTCGTTTTTGGATTCCCCTAATTTGGTCGAGGCCGGCGCGTAGGATTTGTCGGCGCTGCGGGAGACGCGTCCGCCTGTCCTAGAGGACCGGCCCGCCCGGGAGGCTCGACGCCAGCATGCCTCCAAGAAGAAGAAAACCAAGGAGACGGCCAAGAAGCGGGCAATCCGCAAGGCCAAAGAGGTGGAGGCGTTGAAGAAGCTCCGGCGCCAGCAGACCATCGATGGGGTCCCTCTGGCGCCGTCGCCTTCCGAGACGATCTCGGGGGAGGACGACGACAGCAGCGGCGAAGACGACGACTCTCTGTCGCGGTATGAGGCTGCGACCGGACTGGGGGACCTCCCCGATATTCGCCCCCTGCTGGAGCCCATCGGGGGGTCGTCCTCCTCGGTCGTCGTGGTCGAGGAGACCGAGGAGGAGGAGAAGGAAAAGGAGAAGGAGAAAGAGGCGGGCCCCTCGACGGGAGGGGCCGCTTTACCCCGGACCCAGCAAGAGGGGTCGACGGGGATGCCTGTACCAGCCCAGGCCCCGCAAGCTCGGGCGGGGGCTGGGACGGTGGTGCCGGCGTCGTCATCGGCGGTGCCACCGGCAGGCGTGAGAACCCGAGGCCAGCTGGCCTCGGAGGCACAGAAGGCGCAGGGCAGCGCGCCGGCCAGGGCCCCAAGGAGTGCCCGGCCTGCTGGTGGGGCCGCTGTGAGGCCACCGTCGGCCGCCCCGGGAGGCTCGGATCGCGCGGGGTCGAGGCCCTTGGTGCCAATTTCTGGGTAAGTGTTTCTGCTTGGTTATTTTGTCTTTCTTTGGATCCGTTGGCTGACCTTGTTTTTTATTTTACAGGTTGAAGCGGAAGGCGGAGCCAATGGGGCCTACCCCCGTGAAGTCGCTGCGGGCCAGCGCCGCTGTCCTCAACCGGACGGCGGAGCAGGACGTGGCCTGGGTTCGCCAGGTCGAGGCCGCGAAGGGGCATCTGCGACAGCAGCAGGAGGCGGCAGATGCTACGGTGGTCGCTGGCCCTGATCCCACCGTGGAGGGGTCCGAACCGGCGAGGGCGGTGGCGCCCAGTTCGGTGGAGGCGGAGCCCAGGCCGTTGCCGACGGCCGAGGCTGCCGTCGAGGCCGTGACGGGCGAAGCATCCTCCCGTGGCGCGGAGCGGGCGGGTGCTGACGTGACCATGGAGGAGGTCGCGTCGGCACCGGGACAGGAGGCGGCACTGGCGAGGGGGCCGCAGCCGCAGCAAGACCCGCCGGCGGGGCCGGCGGGCACGGTGGAGGGCGGGGCCGTCGAGCCCCCGACCGGAGCCCCTGAAGAAGGGGCGCCGGAGGTCGAGGCGCCGGCCCCGGGAGCGCCATCGGTCGAGGCGCCGGCGCTGGAGCCGCCGACGGTCGAGGCGCCGGCTCCGGAGGTGCTGATGGTCGAGGCGCCGGCTCCGGAAGTGCCGGCGACCCAGGGGCCTGCGCCCTCAGAAGGGCGGGCGCCCGTGGACCTTACCCTCGATGACACCCCCCTGGACAAGGGGAACAAGTGATGGGGGCCGAGGGGGGTGAGGCCGCGGATCAGGCCGGTGCCTCGACGGCCGCTGAAGCAGCGGGAACTGCGGGCGAGGCCGGCCCTTCCGCGGGACCGGGAGACGCCCCGGTCGGGTCGTCGTCATCATGGCCCGACATCGCCGCGTTGGCCATAGCACGGGCGAAGGCGGAGATACCAAGGTGGGGGGGGGCCGTCCCTCCAGTTTAGGGACGCCGCGAACCCCGACGCCGAGCCCATCTTCACCCTGAATGACAGGGATGAGGTGCACCGCTGGGAGTACCTCGAGGGTGTCCGCCGTCACCTCGATCAGGTGCTCCATGTGGCGTCCGACGCCGTCTCACGAAGTATACGGGATGCCATCGAGGTATGATCGACCCGTCGGCTTTCTTCGTGGTTCTTAGTGTCCTTTTCCCTCGGTTTCTTTATCTTCTTGGTTTTTTCGAATTGTGATCAGGAGCTGAAGGAGTACTCCCGCCGCAAGTCGCTCTTCATCCGGGATGAGAGTGGCGTGTGGGCCGCGCTGTCTCAGCAACGGGCCCTGGTCGAGGAGGCCCAGAAACGGCTTTCCGATCGGAATGCCGAGATGGCTGAGCTGCGCACCGCCTACGTGACGGTGAAGGAGGAGGCGATGCAGGCTTGGGCGGCCGAAGCTGTGGTGCGCACGGATATGGACAAGGCCCGGGAAGAGGCTGCCCAGGCCCGCAGGGACCTCGAGCCCCTGTCGGCACGGGTGAAGGAGCTCGAGGAGGACGTCTCCCAGGTCAGCCGTCAGCGCGACGCCCTCAACGTTGAGGTCGAGCAGGCCTCTGCTCGTCTTGGTGCTCTGAAGGACGAAGTGACGACGCTGAACGGAGCCGTCCGGGAGAGGGACGCGGCTCTCAAGTCCGCTCACCAGGAGATCGAGGCGCTGAAGGCGACCATCCGTGATAAGGACAGCACCCTCCTGGGGCTCGAGCAGACGTGTGGGGGGCTCCGTGACGAGGTCGTGGGCTTGAAGACCCATATCGAGGGTAAGTGTGACTGTTACGGCCGTGATGTCGTGGCCTCGTGTTAGGTACTAATTTGTTTTATCGTGTTTTAGAGCTGGAGAGGGAGAATCGGGAGGCCCACTCGTCTGCCAACTCCCTCCAGAGCCTCCTCGAAGCCGAGACCCGGAGGACCCAACTGCTCGAGGGTGCGATCACCACCGTGTGTGACGGCCTGGGGGTCGAGCCCGACGCCAACACTGGGGAAGATGTTCTGGGGAACTCCTTCATCCGTCGGATGGCGGCGCTGGGCCGCCTTGCCCGGGAGAAGATACGAGACAGCCTCCACCACGGCGTAAAGAGGGCGCTGGCCGTCGTCCGTTCAGGGTTTGTGTTCGACATGGAGCTCGTTGCCGATGGCTTCATCACAGACCCGGATCGGACGGACGAGGACAATGAGAATGCCTGCCTGGAGCTGATTGAAGCCGCGGAAGAGCCTGGGAGCCGTCTGGCCTCGCTTTTTGAAGCCGAGGTGGTCCCGCCTGCTGACGATGAAGGCCTGTGAGCCAAATCTGGGCGCAAAGGCCCATGTAATAAGTTAGTACTTTGAATTTTGGTCATGGTGGCCTCGGAGGCCCTAAGAACTCGAAACATAAACCGGTTCGTGGTTAATTTAGTTTTATTTGAGCTTTTTCTTCCTTTTATCGCTTGGATTGTGTTCTCGCGTGATTTATTTAACACGCAATTGCGTCCTTTGGCGTAAGGGAGCGAGTGGAGGTACCGTAGCCTCGGAGGCGTTAAGTGACCTCACGGCTCAACTGCCCTCGAGCTTCAGGGTGCTGTTGCGGCCTTGTAGATCACGTGAGAACCTGACCTGAGCGACAGGGAGTGTGTTCTCTTTCAAAGTTAGGAACCGTCATTTAGATCTCCCTAGCATGAAGTCGCGCCTCTAAGAGGCGTAAGGGGTGAGTGGAGGTACCGTAGCCCTAGAGGCGTAGGTGATACTCCTGGCTCGAGGGCCCTTTCGATCCTTCGGGCGCTTTTACGGCGCGGTCGATCTAAGGAGCGGCTCCTAAATTTAAAAAAGAGTGCAAGTTTTTTCGGGGGACTGGGGGTGCCCCCCCTTGTAGCCCCCGAGGGAGGGTCGATTCTGGGAGTGCAGAGTCGATCCTTCCTCATTGTGAAAAGAAAGTTTGAACATCGCTGTATTCTTTATTGATGAAAAAGAAATTACAGAGCCTCGAGGCTTTCTAAGGAAAAAAGCGACGTAGCTGTTCAATGTTCCAAGCGTTGGTGAAGATTTCGCCCTTCTCGTTGGATAGCTTGTAGGTGCCCGGTTTTAGCACTTCTGTGATGATGTACGGTCCTTCCTATGGTGGCGTGAGCTTATGCCGTCCCTTGGTGTTCTAGTTCCGCCGTAGCACCAAATCGCCGACGTTCAGGTCACGCTTGCGGACGTGTCTGTCGTGGTAGCGTCGGAGACCCTGCTGGTACCTGGCAGAATGCAACAGAGCTACATCCCGGGCTTCCTCGAGCTGGTCGAGGGCGTCCTGTCTTGTGGTGTCGTTACTTCTTTCGTTGTAGGCCTTCAACCTTGGGGATCCGTATTCTATATCAGTTGGGAGCATTGCCTCAGACCCGTAGACTAAGAAGAACGGAGTGAACCCCGTGGCTCGACTCGGCGTTGTTCTCAAGCTCCACAGGACCGAGGGCAGCTCGACAGCCCATCTTTTGCCATGTTTGTTTAGCTTGTCAAAGATTCTGGGTTTCAGGCCTTGTAGGAGCATACCATTGGCACGTTCCACTTGGCCGTTTGTTTTTGGATGAGCCACGGCTGACCAGAGCACACGGATGTGATGGCGGTCGCAGAAATCCAGAAACTTTTTACCAGTGAACTGGGTGCCGTTGTCTGTGATGATACAGTTGGGGACCCCAAAGCGATGAATGATGTCGGTGAAGAAGAGCATAGCTTGCTCGGACCTGATGCTGGTGATAGGGCGGGCCTCGATCCACTTGGAGAATTTGTCGACTGCGACGAGCAAGTGGGTGAAGCCGCCAGTTGTCCTTCTCAAGGGTCCGACAAGGTCGAGCCCCCAAACGGCAAACGGCCATGTGATGGGGATAGTTTGTAGGGCGTGTGCCGGAAGGTGGGTTTGTCTCGCATAGTACTGACAATCCTTGCAGGAGCGTACTAGCTTGACAGCATCGGAGACCGCGGTCGGCCAATAGAATCCTTGTCGGAAGGCGTTTCCGACGAAGGTTCGGGGTGCTGCGTGGTGACCGCAAGCCCCCGAGTGAAGATCGCTGAGTAGGTCCCTGCCTTGCTCATTTGTGATGCAGCGTTGGAGGATGCCAGTAGGGCTACGGCGGTACAGCTCCCTACTGTCGCCAATGATCACAAAGGTTTTGGCTCGGCGAGCGATCCGTCGAGCCTCAGTCTTATCCGAGGGGAGGTCCCCTCGGATAAGGTAGTCGAGGTACGGGACGCGCCAGTCCGGCTCGAGGTCAGATGGTGGGGTCAAACCTTCCGCCTGCATGGCTTTAGCCCCGGTCGAGGGGGCTTCTGCCTCAGGTGGGGGGTCGAGTGACGTCCCGTCGACCCCTCCGTCTGGCCCAAGGTCGACGGATGGCTGCTGGAGATCTTTTGCGAAAACGTCTGGTGGAACCGTAGTTCGACTGGACGCGATTTTTGCCAGTTCATCGGCGGCCTCATTATACCTGCGTGCGATGTGGTTGAGCTCGAGGCCATGAAACTTGTCCTCGAAGCGCCGCACCTCTTGGCAATAAGCTTCCATCTTGGGGTCACGGCAACTCGAGCTCTTCATGACCTGATCGATCACGAGCTGGGAGTCGCCTCGAACATCAAGGTGTCGGACCCCGAGCTCGATGGCAATTCTCAGCCCTATGACGAGTGCCTCGTACTCGGCGACATTGTTTGACGGAGGGAAATGAAGCCGAATAACGTAGCGCATGTGGACCCCAAGGGGTGAGATGAAGAGCAAACCCGCGCTTGCTCCTGTTTTCATCAACGACCCATCGAAGTACATGGTCCAGAGCTCGGCCTGGAGCTGTGCGGGAGGGAGTTGGGTGTCGGTCCATTCAGCCAGGAAGTCTGCTAACACCTGTGACTTGATAGCTTTGCGCGGCGCATAGGACAGGGTCTCGCCCATGAGTTCGACCGCCTATTTGGCAATCCTACCCGAGGCTTCCTGGTTTTGGGCTATCTCTCCCAAGGGGAAAGAAGAAACCACAGTAACCGGGTGACCCTCGAAGTAGTGTCGGAGCTTGCGCCGTGTCAGGACGACGGCATATTGCAGTTTCTAGATTTGTGGGTATCGAACCTTAGTTTCCGAGAGCACCTCACTAATGAAATAGACCGGCCTCTGGACAAGCAAGGTATGTGCCTCCTCGGCCCGTTCGACAACCAGGACCGCACTGACTACTTGTGATGTCGCGGCGACATAAAGTAGGAGCGGTTCCCCTGGGGTCAGAGGGACGAGGATTGGTGTGTTAGAGAGTGTGGCCTTGAGTTTTGTGAGAGCTTCCTCAGCCTCGAGGGTCCAGGAAAAATGCTCCGATTTCTTCAAGAGACGGTACAGAGGGAGCGCCTTTTCGCCGAGGCGCGAAATGAAACGGCTGAGTGCTGCCAGGCAACCCGCGACCCTCTGTACGCCCTTCAGATCTCGGATGGGGCCCATCTTGGTTATCGCAGATATTTTTTTGGGGTTGGCCTCGATGCCGCGTTTTGACACGATGAACCCTAAAAGCATACCTCGAGGGACGCCAAAGACGCATTTCTCTGGGTTGAGTTTGATGTTTTTTGCCCGGAGGCATTTGAACGCAGCGTCGAGGTCATTTACCAGATCGTCGGCTTGTTTTGTTTTGACAACGATGTCGTCGACATAAGCCTCGACGGTCGACCCGATGTGTTTCCCGAAAACGTGCTGCATGCATCGCTGGTACGTAGCCCCTGCGTTCCGGAGATCGAAGGGCATCGTAACATAGCAATACATGCCGAATGGGGTAATGAATGAAGTCGCGAGCTGGTCGGACTCCTTCATTTTGATCTGGTGGTAGCCGGAATACGCATCTAGGAACGAGAGAGTTTCACATCCCGCGGTGGAATCAACGATTTGGTCAATGCGTGGCAAAGGAAAGGGAACTTTTGGACATGCTTTATTTAAACTAGTATAGTCTACACACATCCTCCACTTCCCACTCTTTTTCTTAACTAATACAGGATTAGCTAGCCACTCAGGATGATGAACTTCCTTGATGAATCCGGCCTCCAACAGCTTGTGTATCTCCTCGCCGATGACCCTGCGCTTCTCCTCGTCGAAGCGGCGCAGGCGCTGTTTCACCGGCTTGGACCCGGCCCGGATTTCCAAGGCATTCTCGGCAACTTCCCTGGGCATGCCCGGCATATCCGAGGGACTCCACGCAAAGATGTCGGCGTTTGCGCGGAGAAAGTCAACGAGCACTGCTTCCTATTTGGGATCGAAGGTGGCGCTGACATTCAGCGCCTTTCCCGCGGGATCAGCCGGGTCGAGGGGCACAACCTTGATGTCTTCCGCGGGCTCGAAGCTGCTGGCATGGCGCTTTGGGTCGGGAATCTCATTGGCGAGACCATCGAGGTCCGCAGCCAAGGCCACTGACTCCAAAACAGCCTCGCCGTGCTCGACACACTCGACGTCGCACTCGTAGGCGTGTTCGTATGAAGGCCCTACGGTGATGACGCCACTTGGGCCTGGCATCTTGAGCTTGAGGTAGGTGTAGTTTGGGACTGCCATGAACTTGGCGTAGCATGGGCGCCCAAGGATAGCGTGGTACGTTCCACGGAATCCGACTACTTCGAAAGTGAGTGTTTCCTTTCTGAAGTTGGCCGGTGTGCCAAAACAAACAGGCAGATCGACCCATCCGAGGGGTTCCGCCCATTTCCCTGGCACGACTCCGTGGAAGCCCCCGACGCTAGGTTGGAGGCGCGCTCTCTCGATCCCCAGAAGGTCGAGGGTCTGGGAGTAGATGATGTTGAGGCTGCTTCCGCCGTCCATGAGCACTTTGGTGAGGCGCGTGTTGGCAATGACGGGATCAACAACAAGCGGGTAGACTCCCGGATTGGGGACGTAGTCAGGATGATCATCACGATCGAAAGTGATGGCCACCGCAGACCAGTCGAGGAAACGGAGAACCGCCGTTTGTACGGAGAAAACCTCACGCCGCTCTCGCTTGCGCTGGCGAGCCGAGAGGCGGGTCGAGGGTCCTCCGTAGATCATGAAGCAGTCATGGATCTCGGGGAATCCCTCATCCTTGTCATCACCCTTGGGGTCTTCCTTCTTGTCGGTGTTCTTGCCGCCTGCGCCCTCGAATACCTGCGGAGCATGTGACAATCTTCGAGGTTATGGTTAGTGGGTCCCTTGTGGTAGGGACACGGTTCTTTGAGCATTTTGTCGAAGATGCCCCCGCCGGGGGGGCCTCGAGGCTTCTTGCGCTCGGTAGCGGCGACAAGCTCGTCAGCCGGGGCCTCGAGCTTGCCCTGCTGGCCTTTCTTCTTCTTACGGTTGTTCCTCTTGGAGCCCCGGGTGGAGCTCGCGGGATCGTCGGCCTTCTGCTTCCCTCTGTCCTGCTCACCGCCAAAGATGGCACCAACTGCTTCTTCGCCAACGGCGAAGTTGGTAACAATGTCCATCAGTCCGTTGGCAGTGAGCGGGGTGTTGCGGCCCAACTCTCGGACCAACTCCTTGCAGGTGGTTCTGGAAAGGAAGGCCATAATCATGTCAGAGTCGGTGATGTTGGGGAGCTCGGTGCGCTGCCTGGAGAAGCGCCGGATGTAATCCCGGAGGGATTCGCCCGGTTTCTGCTTGCAGCTCCGGAGATCCCACGAGTTGCCGGGACGCATGTAGGTCCCCTTGAAATTTCCCTCGAACACCCTCACGAGATCGTCCCAGTCGTGGATCTGCCGAGGCGGGAGATCCTCGAGCCAGGCTCGAGCGGTGTCGGAGAGGAACAGGGGGAGCTGTCGGATAATGAGCCGGTCGTCGGTGGCCCCTCCCAGCTGACATGCCAAGCGGAAATCGGCGAGCCAAAGTTCGGGTTTGGTTTTGCCGTTGTACTTAGTGAGAGTCGTGGGAGGGCGAAACCGAGCCGGGAGTATTGTCTCGCGAATAGCCCTGCTGAAGACCCGAGGGCCCGGAGGCTCGGGTGAGGGGCTACGATCTTCCGAGCTGTCGTAGCGCCCGCCCCTGTGTACGTGGTAGCCTCGAGCCACACGGTCACCGTGCTTGCGCGTGCGGCGCTCGACGACGTGAGGTTCACGGTCGTCGTTGTTGGGCTCAGGGGCAGGAGCCACCGGGGTTCGCCGGGCAGGCTCGGGATGGACCGAGGCTTCTCTCTCTTGTCGGGAGGGCTCGACGAGCCGCTCCGAGGCTGGCTCGCGTCGCCTCGAGGTAGAGCTCTCGGCCTGCTGCATGGCGGCGGTCTCGAGGAGTTTTCGGATTTCGTCTCGAGCCCGACGGGCGTCGGGGTTTGACGGCTCGGGCATGTTGCGGAGGAGCATGGCGGTGGCGACGATGTTCTGGCTGGCTCGAGCGAAAACCGGGGGGTCGACCACCCGGTCCTCGTTGATGCGACGGTTGACGTCGCGAGCTCTCTCGCGAGCTCTCCCGCCAAGTGCGCGTTCCACGCGCTCACGCTCGAGGGTTTGTTGGAGTAGATGCAGGTTTTCTCATTCCTCGTCAAGCCTGTCCTGCAACTCACGAATCTGCTCGAGCTGCATTCCTTGATCCGCAAGGAACTGAGGCTCGTCTTGCTCAGCAGGAAGCTCGACATGATGTGGCGTGTGCCTTCCTTCGACTGGCTCTTCGTCCTCCGATTCCGACGTGCTTTCAACATCGATGTTGAAGCACTCGCGGGTCGGATCATAGGTGTCATCAGCCGAGTCGGAGTCAGGAGCGCCGAAGTAGTAGTATGACGGGGGAATGTGAGGCCGTCGCAAGTCGCCGGGAAGCGGTCTCACGGGGCCCTGTTTCCGGAGTCTCCGTAGAGTCCAGATAATCAGAGGCTGGCGTGGATGCAACGAGGTCCAGAGTGGAGCGTAGATGGTGCCCGGGGAGCTCCTCGTAGGCACTCATGCTAGTGCTTACGGAGGAAGCATAGGTCCGGGCAGCCGAGTCTAGCCCAAACGGGAATGGCGATGGAGATGTCGCTGTCCACGCCGGAACGGATGCTCCGGGCAGTGGTGTCTCACCAGGCGGGGGAGCGGTGGGATTCTCCGTTGGCATATTACCCTCAGTCAAGCTCACCCTACCCAGTCTTTCC